>JARGCV010000085.1:4317500-4917500 GCA_034064705.1 Bothrops alternatus
TTGGATCAAGCTCATGAGGGCCTTCTTATTAGGAACGGTCTTATATTTCAATCCCATAGCCACCCTTATCCTTATCTGTTCTTGCTAAACCAGAAGATTGTTCTTGCATTCTACTTCTTTCTGTCCTCTTACTGAGTATTGTTTGTTTGTCTTACTGACTGAAAATGCACTGCTATGCTTTGGTGGAATGTGTTGGCATTCTTCGGATTTTTTTTGGGGGGGGGACTTGTCTAAAGTTGTTTTGAAGACCTGAAAATATATTTTTCCCGTTATATTTCTTAGTGTGATTTTTTTAGCTTGATTCATGTGGCAATTGGTAAAAGTTCCGTTGGAGTGTCCCCCCCACTTCATTTCCACCCTTATCATTTGGGATGCTCTTCAGGGAAATTATACTTACGTTGTACAGGAGAAAATTGGATTTCATATTTTAACTGAAAAAAATTTCACATTCTTATGGTACAACTCTCATACCCAATGTAAAATAAAGCAATATAGGAAATCTGGATATAATGGTTTGGTTGAGTGGAGGTGGGTGTCTGTTACACCATAATGTCCATTAATATGTAAATTTTGGCATTCAGGGTGATTTGCATAAATTAAGTAATTATTTTATTACACAAATGATGCATATTACCATAAATGATGTAAAATTTAAATGCCTTACCCTGACTCTAGCTACAATGGCTTTGTCCATTCCTTTGGGGGATGTGTGCATAATAATTTAGATTGTTGTATCAAATCTACACTGATAGGGTCTATTAAATTAATATTTCACTATGTAAGTTTTGTTAACTTTTATTGTGGGAGTAAGGTCTTTGTATATATAGGTTTTAGTTTTACTAGTGCATAAGAAAATAAATGTTTGGCATTTAATGATAATGTAAACCTCAGAAAGTTGTGTTTTCCTCTTTTTATTCAGGGATCATAAATCTTTGAATCTAATTTAAACATATGACTTTGCTTGGTAAGCATGCATGTGTTTCTTCTTATATACATTCTAATTGCTTTGTTTTGTTATTCATAGCTACAATCTTAATTTACAGGATAAAACGGTATCATCAATTCAATGATATAACTATGTATATGTCTTAATAAATGGATCGCCCCCTTGCTGAGAAATAAGGATGTTAGGATTTCTCCATTTTAGATTTAAAAAAGAAAAGAAAAGAAAACCTAGGACAGTTTTAATTCTTCTACTATTTACAGGCATGTGAAACTTGTACTCCTTTTTAATTATGGTCTTCTCCTATACTGCTCCTCCTTCCTGCCTCATTTCTTTTTAAAATGCACGCATTAGACAGATTGTACAGAAGCTGAAAACAAGGCTATTTAGAAGGTCATCATTTTGTATTACAATGCTGCTGTCTGAAGAAGCCCAGCTGGCACAGTTGAATATCTTGGAAATTTTAATCTGATTAATTATTGTGATCTGTAAAGTACTTGGTATATAGAAACATTTCATCATTCTTATGTCCTGAGCTCTATTGAATCTAGAGAAAGCTTTCTGTTTCATTTTGTAATTTGTGCTGCCAATCTGCTAGCTTTGAGAACTTTCAAACTTGTTTTATTATTTATGTTTATTTGTACAGGAAGTGATGTTACACAAAGGCTGAATTTACAGTCATTCCTTTGTAATGGACTAATGAGTAGGACTTTCTTAGTGACAATGGTAACATTATATAGCTTTAGTTAACCCAATTACTCTGAAACTGTGCCATAGTGGTGAATCTTAAACCACCCCACAAGGCATCATATTTTCCTTTGTCGAACCCTGAAAAACATAAGAATGCTCAACTGTAATTGTATGCAGTTGGGAGAAGTAAGGGTTAAAAAGATTTGTGCCAGGTACATGAAACTCATGTGTTTTATTTATACAGAAAGATCACAATTAATGATTTGCTAATTAATAAACAATGTTTTTGCATAGGTATAACATTCCATACTGATATGTCAAAAATGTGGGATTATACATTGTCATATAGATGATGGAAGCTATGCATCAAGGAAAGAATAGAGCCTCATGGAAAAGTAGATGAAATCTGAGACTTTAATGAAACCTGGGACTTTGGTTATTAGTGGAAAATGGGCAGTACTGTATAGTACAACTACATTGTTTCATCAGAATTTCTTACAAGTATTAAGCAAAGATGAATATAATTTTATGGAAGCTGGCCCAAACAATCTCTGGCTACACTAGCTAGGAGCAGATGAGAATGTTTTAGATAATGGTTCATCATTTAATCAATATTATTTCTTGTGGCGGCTTACTATGTGCAAATATAGCTTCCATTTCAAACTAACTTTTGAAAAAGGCTCACATGTGAAGTGTTATCTGCATACTATTAGTAAAATAAGCATGCATTTTCATGCACATTATATGAACAGTAGAGTCTGAATGTAAAAAATATTTCAGTCAATAAACCTTCTACTTCTAAATAACCCTTCTTCTTCCAGAAGAAAAAGAAAACTAATCTAAAATAAACAGAGAAACAGCCCACAACATATACTGGTAGGCAAGGAAATCCAATATTCAAAGAGAGAAGGAAACAAAAGCAACAGTAATTAATTTAAGTTTTCCTCCAACTTTTTTTAAAGAGACAGATCTGTTACAGAATTGTAAAATTTGGCACTTGTGACACTTCCTTGTGGCTACTTTTGGAAGATGTATTTAGAGTGAGTTCTAATAAATAAATAAAAACAAGATTAGTCTTTCTTATTGTCATTATGACTTGGTTGCCTTCAGTATGGATTCCTGCAATGTGCTATACACAGGGCTGCCCTTAAAGATCGCTCAGAAGTTGCAGCTGGTCCAGAATGCAGCAGCACAGCAGTTACAGACATACTATGTTACTCCACCACCTCAAGAGGTACACTTGCTCCCAGTAGGTTTCTGGGTGCAATTTAAGGTGCTGGTTATCATCTATAACAGGGCTTTTCAACCAGTGGTACATTGACACCTGGAAGGTGGTATGCAACCATCCTAGAAAAGTGGTAGCGGGGGAGGGGAATGAGCTGAACTGGTGGCAGCACCGCACAAGCCTGACCGAGAGATGGCTGGAGCTGCAGGGCTGTCAGTGCTGCTTTCAAGCTGATTGGTGCTTTTGGAGGGCTGTCAGGGCTCGGGAAGCGCCAGAATCAGTGCCAGGCTCCAGTTGGAGCTCGGCGCTGATGCTGGTGCTTCTGCTGGGCCCAGAAGAAGCAACAATCAGCTGGAAAGCAGCACTGATCTTGGCGCTTCTGCTGAGCCCAGAAGAAGGGCCGATCAGCTGGAATGTTGCAGCACCTCCAGGGTCTTGTGATTTACATTCAGATGCTTGGCAACTGATTCATATTTATGACGGTCACAGTGTCCCAGGGTCATGTGAAATGACCCAAACCTGCTGCAACCACTCAGCAGACGGGGAGAATAAAAACAAAATACCCCCCACCTCTGCTGCCAATCCTCAACAGAAATGCTCACCACAATGAAAACCTCGGACAGGAGGAAGAACGCCGCTGGGTGGGTAGGCAGGTGTCTTGCTCGGCTGTGGTTTTTGGGTGGGGAAAGTTAATTCTGTTACTATATACTGGATTGTAAGCTACTCAGAGTCATTGACTAGAACAGCAAATGAATAGAATAGAACAGAACAGAATAGAATAGAATAGCTCTTTCATATAATAGAAATTATTTCATATGAATTTATTTCTTCATTTTTATCTTGCTTTTATTACTTTACAAATAAATCAAGACAGTGAACATACCAGCTTCCCTCAGAGGTTCGTACTGCTTCCTCCCTCCTAGCTTTCCGGAAAGTGCTGAAGACACATCTATGCCAACAGGCTTGGGGCATATGAGCTGTGCTCTGCCCCTCGGCCCTAAGAGTGTCCCGCCATCAGCGGCTGAGAATTGATTGTGTTTGTATGTGGTATGAATGTGGTTAATTTTAAAATTGTTATTGTATTCTTGTTGTGAGCCGCCCTGGGTCTTCGGAGAAGGGCGGCATATAAGTGTGAATAAACTAAACTAAACTAAACTAAACTAAACTAAACTAAACTAATACTCCTTCCTCCTATTTTCCCCACAGCAACCCTGTCAAGTGAGAGGTGAACAGGGCTGAGAGAGGGTGACCCGCCCAAAGTCACACAGCTAGTTTTCATGCCTAAAGCAGGATTAGCATCACACTCTCTAGGTTTCTACCTGGTGGCTTAACCTCTAGACAAAACTGGGTAATGCTTACCCAGTATGTCATAGTACATACAGTGTTTTAATAACTTTATTAAGGATTGTATTAAATAAAACTAATACAAAAATATGTGTTTATGTATTTGTAATGTGTGTCAGTGAATGAATCAATGAATGAATGAAAAAGTGTGGACCTCCCAAAAAAAAGATATTAAGAAAAAGAAACTTCCTCCTTCATCCTCAGCAAACATATTCACCACATTGCATCTTCATTCCATACCTCACTTGGTTTTCTAAATCTTCAGCTCTCCTTATTAAACAGCAAAGGTCCAGTAAAAAATTAACAAAAATACAACATAAGCATAATCTTCCTTTCCTTTTACTCTAAACCCCCTCATCCTTCTCTTAACAATTAAACAATTGTAAAACAAACAGGTGCCAAAAAACCTAAACAAAAGCTATAAAACAGTACCTAGCACATTAATTCCTTATTTAGATGTCTAAAAGTAGTGACATAAATATTAAGAACTAATCCATTACATAGTTAAACATTTCCAAAAGAAAAAAACTATCTGATCCAGATAATCATTAAACATCACCAAAGACAGCAATTTATTATTTAAACATAGTCAAACTTATTTTGTATTTTTTCCCTCCTTCTCCTTAAATCCCACCAATAAAATTCTAATTCTTATTGGCTTCTACTATCTTTGTATCCTCTCTCAACATTCTTATGTTTATCCATGTATATTTATAATTTCCGTGAAATAATTCTAATAAATTTCTAGGATCCAATCTGGGACCAGAGGTTTAGTCTTCCGAGCTTCTGGACTTATGCTGGAGCCCATCATCAAGGAACTTCTCTTTAGCAGAGCGTGTGTTTTAGATTATTCTGTGTGTGTTATTTATATGGTGCCTGGTTGTATGTAGCTTTTCAGTTGTTGATTGGGGTGTTGATGGCTGGCTATTAAGTTATTGGCTCTTGTTTCCTTGTACTGGTTTCTTGGTTATAGCTGCTACAATCTGTGAATGACAGTCTTTAAAAGATGTGAGAAAAGCTTGGCAAGAGGTCAACATAACAGGGCCAACATATGAATGTCTTTCAGTTACAGGAATGTCAGAGGAGAGGCTGGCATCCATATGGGTTTGCTTACTAATATCTAATATGGAGAGAGTCCAGTCTGTTGGGAGAGTCATTCTTGTAGACATTAGGGCAACCTGAACAGCTGCAATAGAGGCTTTAAGGTCAATCAGTGAACTTTCCAGTTTTTCCTTGGTACGTTTGAAGGATTGCAAATGGTGTTCCCTGCGCCACTTTTCCATTTCTGTATACCAAACCACAAAAGCAGACCAGTTGCCCAGTTTGAGAGACATGAACAGCATCCAAGAAAACTTCACAAAAATTAAATTTGTTTCTGTCAAACGTTCTAGCAAAGGAAAACTGATACCTTGGTTCTTGTGAGGTAAACACATGCCATTGCTATAAGTATTGGCAGAATCTAGGTCCTTTATGAACACACACACACACACACACACACACACACACACACACACACACACACACACACACACACACACACACACACACACACACACACACACACACACACACACACACACATATATATATATATATATATATATATATATATATATATATATATATATATATATATATATATATATATATATATATATATATATATATATATATATAAATGTAGGTCTTTGGTTATTCGGGTTTTTTCCTGCGTAAAACTGAAAGTGTCCTAGAAGCACGAAGCCGAAAACACCAGCCTGAAGATGACGAATGGGACTTCGTTGAAACATCGACAAGACACTTTCAATTTTATGTGGGATAAAACCCGAATAACCAAAGACCTATATACAAACACCCGCGAAAACCTCAGAAAACATACACACACACACACACATACATTTTTTGGATTGCTAACAAAGAATAAGGGAGGATGGAATAGCTATTTCAAGCTTCTTAGCTCTCTTCAGCCAAACATACCCTTCTGAGATTCGAACCTGGGCTGCTTACATGTTAGACAGCTGTGTTATATATAACATCCCATTATAGAACAAAGAGACCACAAATTAAATCAAAAGAGCAGAAAAAAGTTAAAGAAAGGTTATAAAGATATGAGTGGACAGGGGACACTACCTTGTCCAATTCAGGCTAAAATGCTTGTGGTTACACTTCATTTTCTCTCAACTGTCCATCCATCAACCTCAAGACATACTGCATTTAATCATGGTTGAGGGCCTACAATGTTCTTATGTAGTTGGTTCAGGTTTTTTTTGTCTTCTCCCATTTGTTTTTTTCTGTCTTTCTTCCCCCATTTTTATATCATCATTATCATCATCATCATCATCATCATCATCATCATCATCATCATCATCATCATCATCATTATTATTATTATTATTATTATTATCATCATCTCTCACCTGGGCAACCAAAAGACAATTGTCCAGGAGCAGTAGAAGGAATTTGAACTCTGCCAACAGAAGCAGTCCTTATGTTTGGAAGAGGTCCATTCCCTCTGCATCGGTAGAACTGACTGCAGCAATAGAGGAGTAACATGCTACCTCAGCAAAAAAAAAAAAAAAAAAAAGCTGATCCTTATCTACAGGAAAGGTAACAGGCACTCAACAATGGAATACAACACCCTAGGAAAGCTGGGGAAGGTATTTACGGGGAAGGTAGCATTTGACACACAATCAGAAGGCAATCACATATCAGCAATGTAGACATGGATACAGACAAAGGTTCAAATATTACATAGAACAATAAACACATTGAAACAAAATGAGTGACACCACACCCATAAGCACTGGAAAAAAGCAGACAAAATGTACACATTGGGATAACTGGATGTACAGTAGGTCTAGCCTGGGAGTGTGTCACAAAAGATTCCTTCTGCCACCAGGAACTCTTCCTTCCCCCAATGTAGAAATCACAAAACCCAATGAAATAAAAGATGGACCAATGTAACTCCACCCTAGGAGTCCCACAAGAGAGACCTTCCTCCATCATCGTAGAACTCACAGGCCCCACAACAAAAACTCTTTAAGATCAGGTATGTAATAACAACAACAAAAAACCTATCAAAAGCAGCCTGTTTCCGCCAGCAGTGTCATCGGCTGGGAGACTCAGGATGCCGAGCTCTTCAGATGAGTTTCTTCTTGTTTGGGGACTCTAAATGGGCCAGAAGTCGCTCCGGAGAGGTGGCACTGAAGGAAGGTACTTCCAGGGACCTAGGAGAGATGGCGGTCTCTCCGATCGGTCCAGGAGAAGCCTCCCAGAAACCAACAGAAGAAAGGCTAGCTTAACTCCTTGTCTAGCCCTAGCTGTAAGCAAACGGAAGTCAAGAAGCTCTACCTAAACTGATTGTAAACAGTGTGTTTGAAGCTGGGTAAGAACTAATTTTCTCTATCCTACTTATTTTCCTGAAAAAAAAAAAGAACTCCCAAGAAGCAAAAATACCTCCGAGAGTGAAAAAAGGGGAGGGATTCTCCCCCCCCTTTTGGCTATTGGAAGTGGCGAATTTAATTCTTTAAGGAGAAAAAGAAAACTGAAAAATGATCCAACACTGACACCTGGTGGATGAGGAGCTAAAAAACTTTTATTTGTGGCTTTTAAAATCTTAAAAGTACAGCTGTTCAGAGAAAATGATATTTACAGAAACAATGGATGTTTTACAAGAGGAAATATATGATATGCTGCAATCCATTCAAAGGACAATGATCTTAAACCATAAAGAAATACAAAACAACTTTGAAAGTATAAGTCAACTTATCTCCAATTTCAGCTCGCTTCAAAAAAAATCCTCAGGAGAACACAGCAGAGATGATGGAATATAAATCAGAGGGAAAAGGCTTAAAGATGGACTTTTATAAAATTAAGTATGACTTAATTCAAGTGGAAGAAAAGTAATGGAAAAAAGAGTGCAAGTGCGCAGGACAGAGATATTGATTTACTTTCTACATCTACAGGAACACCTATGATCGTATGGGAAAATCTTTGGATCCAGCAAAGTATATTGATCAAGAAAGATTCAGGGCAAAGAAAAGAGATTAAGAAAAAAGATAACGGGACATATCAGAGAGAATATTTAAAAAAGAAATGTGTTTGAATATGGTTAAAGAAATTGAAAAAAATTGAAACACACCATTCTAAGAGGGATGAAATATTTTAGATACTTAAATGTGATTGAATTCAAGAAAAGTACACACACACACACACACACACACACATATATATGTGAATTAGAGTTAAGGGACTAGATGACTAGATTTATTTGAATAGAATGTCTAAAGATTAACTATATTCTTAACTATAATTAAAAAGAATAAGAAATTCGAGAAAATAAATACAATTAATCTAGGAGGGATATATATTCTAAGTACTATATTATTTCTTATGTTTTGTTATTATTACTTTCCTCTCTTCTTTTTCATTTTCTTTTTTTTAAAGAAAAGAAATGTATTAATATGATGATGATTGTTTAGGAATATTGGAACACTTTAAGAAGGATGAAATATTTTAGATATTTAAAGGTGATTGAACTCAAGAAAAATATATGTAATACATATAAAATGTTTTGAATTAGAGTTAAGGGATTAGATGACTAGATTTATTGAATAGAATGTTTAAAGATTAAATATATTTTTAACTATGATTAAAAAGAATTTGAAATTCGAAAAAATAAATACTACTAAAGCTAGGAGAGATATATATTTTAAGCACTATGTTATTTTCTCTGTTCTGTTACAACTGCTTTCTTCTATTATTTTTTATTTTTATTATTTTTTTTCTCTCATTCTTTTTCTCTTCCCCTCTCTTTTTACTTTTATATTTAATACTTAAGAAACACAAAAATATGAGATGGCTTATATGGAAAAAATACAATCAAATCTGTCAACGTAAATGTAACTAATTGCTATCAGTAAAAATACTCAGAATTTGGTGGGAGAAATAAACTAAAATAAGGACTGTAACAGGATTGATGATAAGGCAACCCAAATGAATGGAAAGAAAAGAAATGTATTAATATGATTATTCTTTAGGAATATTGGAAAAAATATATACTAAATTGTCAGTTATTAAAACAATAAGAATTATATTAACGCAATGATTGCAAAAAAGGATGTTTTTAGGGAAAGAGGAAAGTAAACAAAATGAATATATGAAATACAGACTATGGAAATTAATTGTTAAGGACTGTTTTTACAAATGTAACCCAGACACCACACTGTTTACCAACTATTGAATGACTTATGTTTGTGTAAAAAACTAATAAAAATATAATTAAAAAACCCTATCAAAAGCAACCACATGACAGGGGGAAAAAAGCAACTGCAACACAATATTTCACAAATGACACCTTCAAGCCCAGCTGAAGGCTATTTCACAACCTGAAAGCTGCCAGCTGGAAATAAAGCCACAGAATACAAATCAACAGGTTGCTGTTCAGGGCCAGGGGAGCCATTAAAATAGGCAGTGTTCACTATTAACTAAAGGGAGGACACAACTACAAAAACACAAAGAATGCATAAAAGAATGTGCACGTACAGTAAAGAAAAAAAAACCATTAAGCAACAGTGGGTTTCACTATGCCCAAAGACAGAGAAATCAGGAAGCAAAGAAAGTTAATACAGGACAAATTCAATGACAGTTCAAGATAAGGAAAGTAACCACAAACCACTGGAATATAATTCTAAAGGGCAATTTCATAACTTCCAAAAATATCCATAGTAATGCACCAAACCAAAATGTTTATTCAAGTATCCACAACAACACCAATGTCATTTCTAATCTCGAATAAAATAGCACCTGGCAAATCTAACAATTAAAGCACAATCTTTTTCATACACCCAATGCACAATATCAGTTAGGGGTGAAAATAAGAACGTACCTTCATTCCTTCAAATGAAGTGCAGCTGAACTAAAAGACAAAAATTCAAACATCAAAATGGCAATTTCAGAGCTTAGTCTGCAAATCACCAGCAACCGGAAAAATGACATAATCTTATTTCCTGCCGAGTGTCGTTGATGAGGGAGCAAAAATCTTTATAAATGAGGCTGCAAGAGATAACACATGAGAGCATGACTCTCTTCCCAAGGCGCTACCTCGAATCACTACAAGGGAATGATCAGTTCCCAGGAAGGTCAGCCCTCTTTTGGGTCCCAGCCACGGTAGTTTCAACTGCCACTGGACTTATTGGATTGTTTTGCCTAAGGGTACGACAAGCTTACTCAATTAGCTCATCCCAAAGTCCGGGTGTAACCCTTCGCTTGCAGCCAAATCTGGAAATGAGCTGCTAACTAGCTAAACCACAACAACTTCCCTAACTAAGCTACTAAAGGGTTTATTCAAAGATGAGACCCCTTGCCTTACCTCTGATCCAAAGTGGAGTGTGGGTACACGGAGAGGGAGCACAAGCTGATTGCCTATGGTCCAAACCTGGAGTTGGTCATATATTCCTGTGGAACTCAAGGCCTCTTTCAGCTTCGTCCCTTCCCGGCCAACGCATCAGAACTGTCAGGGGAAAAACTTGTTAAAGAGAAACAAGACACAACACACAAAATTCTCACTTTAGGATCCAGAGGTTTATTTCAATTTAACACACAAATTCAGTTCTTACATTTCAACAACTTATTGCAATAAGGACCAAGTGGACTAGCGGTCATTAAGTATGACAGATGGGTCAGGAAGCGACACCCAGATCTTTGAAGCAGGTTTTGTACCTTAGCATTGTGCCCACCTCTAGCATTCTGGTGCCACCCAGTAGCCATCCCACTTCCCTTTCTCGGGATTGACCTCTGGGTCAGCTCCCTATTTCTGGAACTGACCACTGTGTTAGTTCCTTATTCTTATTCCGTTGTCCTAGTTATTGAGCCAGTTTCCTGTTCTTCCTTGTCCTTTCTCTAACCACTACTTTCCTCAGTACCATTTCTACTCGTGTCATTGCACCCGTGTACAGGGCTCAGTTCCTCAATCCCTATGCTACCTGTTCCTGTGAAAATGTGTGCCAACCACAATCTTTCACCATCTTCTGCAAAGGTCACTGTTCTTCTTTTTACTAAGTATTTCTCAGCAGAAACTGGTCTTTATTTTAATTGACTATCAAAGAAATATGTTTGATTTATACAGAAAGAATTATTAAGATATTTTTTCCTTTCACACCCTCACCTCCTAAGTACTTGGTAAGCTGCTAGTAAATGAGCACTCCTGTTAACTGACAAGGGACCTCTTTCCCAGGCTTCACTCAAATTTTAATGGCTGCATAATTGAACGTATATCCTTGTTCACTGCAGTGTGAAAGCTACCAATGAGTTTGGGTTTCCTCATCTAACCAGTCTCTTTTGTTTTTGCAGTCTGGTGGTTAGCTTCCTCCCCATCTATCCTACAGGGGCAATCCATGCAGGGGATCCGGTAGATTACAGCGGAAGAATCTCCCACCACCTACTGATCTTTACAATGCATAATTTGTCCTCATATGGTAACCTCTGGGCGGTGCGCAATGCCCACTTGCAAATCTTGGAAGCTGCATTCTATTGCTTCCAAAATGTTTTTGATGTATGGTAGGGCATACCATGTGGTTAGTCTTGTACTTTGTTTCTTCCTTTCTCTGCACCGTATTGTAACAAATGCTTGTGGGTATCCATTCTGCCTGAATTGTTCATGCAGGTAGCCACTCTCCAGTAGTTAGCTTGCTGGGTACTATAGTGGGTTCTTACCCTGCCATATAGTGTTCTGTTGCAACTGTTTGTGTGACACTGGATGGTTATTGTTGAAATTCAGAATGTGTGGAGTGTTGATGGCCTTGTGATAAACTGTGGTTTCTAGGGTTACATCTTCTTGTCTGTTGACAAGCACATCTAAAAATGCTAATTATATAGCTGTTTCTTCCTCCATTGTGAACTCTGTGTCCAAGAAGATGAAGTTCAGTATGATATGAAAGTCTTTCAGTACATTTCATTTGATGATGACAAATGTGGCACCAGAATTTATGTGTGTAGTTTTGAAATCGCGGCGTTCCAGTTCATGCAGGACTGTTTCTGCAATGGCTCCTGACATTGAAGATCACATGGGTGTCTCTTTTATTGTTCATACATTTTCCTTTTGAATGTGAAGAAGGTACATTGACAGTATTGCAGTAGCTTGATGATTCTGTCGTGAAGCTATTCCAGTACTGTCAATAAACCTTATGAGTACAATCATAGATAATATTTACAATTAAGCAATTTTAATTCTTCTAGACTTTTTTGTCCTCTTGATTTTGTATTTTTGTCATTCTGTCTTCATGATATTCTATCAGTCAAGAATATCTGAATTTTGAATTATGTTGTACTCTATATGTTATGGTTCTAGCAATACAATTTCTACGTAGCGGTGGCTCTATGGAGTTCACTGTCATGAAATATTATTGAATAGAATTAGATTCTTAATGGTTTAGTGATTTTAACAGAATATTCTAAATGAATTACTACTTTCTTATATCTTATATCTCTTCTACCTACCCCTTGAAGTTCTCTATTATCGATAGCAGCAGCAAGAACAAAAATAAGTAGCAAACCCTCCAGAGCTCTCTCTCAATCAGTACTTCTATTCTTGTTTCTCCAGAACTAGTGGGTCTAGGAGACAAATAACTTACTTACTAATTGATATATATCTTGAAATAATCAGTATGTGTATCAGTGTTTTCACTTGTATTCACTTATGAATATAAATGGGCTTGTAATTTTGGATAAAAATAGAAATAACATACCCAAACATTGTTTGATTATTCTCTCTAAAGGGTTTGTGAATTACCGAGAGAGCTCTGATTACTGGTGATATAGAAATATAATTATTAAAGGAATATAATCCTGAAAGCTTTCAGCCAGCGGTTCTCAACCTATGGGTCGCAACCCAATTTGGGGTCGAACGACCGTTTCGCGGGGGTCGCCGGACACCGCGGTCCGCCATTTTGTTTTTTTATTTTTATTTTTTTAATTTTTTAAATTTTTTTAAATTTTTTTTATTTTTTTATTTTTTTCGGCGCACGCCACGCATGCGCGGATCCGCCCATCGCGCCGAAAAAAATAAAAAATAAATAAAAATAAATAAAAATAAAAAAATAAAAAAAACAAAACAAAATGGCGGACTGTGACGGGCGGATCCACGCATGCACGGCACGCGCGCAACGGGCCGATCCGCGCATGCGCGGCGTGCGCGCGCCGAATAAAAAATTAAAACAAAACAAAATGGCAGACCGCGACGGGCGGATCCGTGCATGCATGGCGCGCACGCGACGGGCCGATCCACGCATGCGCAAATCCGCCCATCGCGGTCCGCCATTTTTTTTATTTTTTTTTATTTTATTTTTTTTTTAAAAAATTCGGCGCGCACCGCGCATGCGCGGATTGGCCCATCGCGCGCGCGCCTGCCCGGGTCAGGGTCACGGCACGCATGGGCGGGGCAAGTGGGGTCTCAACCTGAAAAAGGTTGAGAACCACTGCTTTAAGCTAACATAGAAGACATGGAAGAAGTGGGAAAAAGTTTATTTATTAAAAAGATATTTAAATATATGTTTTTTTTAAATTCATTGAAATATATGTTTTATCTGAAATATCCTGTTTTTTCCCATGTGCTTAGTTAAAAGAGAAGAAGAGCTCTATATACTGAAACAAAAGTTGCTATCATTACTTTAATTATTTATGAAAAGAAGAAATACAGGCATTTAGGCTGGACATAAAATGAATTAATTCTGCTATTACTGCCTACTGGTTTCATAAAACAAATTGGTCATAGAATTAAGAAAGAAGAATCATGAATCATCAGTGCAGATCAGATATAGCATATTTTGTCTTAAGAAGCTCAGATATATGCAAGCTATAGGAATACATACTTTGTCCTTCTGTTCTTTCTTTGATTGCTTCTTTATACTTTGAGATTCAATACTTCTTAGATTAATTAACTATTAAATGCATAAGAGAATTTTAAACCATGATTTGAAAATGATTTCATTTTGTAATTTGTTCTTTAAAAAAAGAAAAAGAAGTGGAAAAATATTACCAGTTAAGCTAAGAACTTACATTTAATATAACATTCCAATAGATGGCTTGTTCTTAATTTATTGATTAGAATGCTTACTCTACTACTGATTGACTCTACAGTAATCATTTTATTCTCTATTAAGTTGGTTTATATTGGTAGCTTTCATAATGATTCATATATTTCGCTTTCTAATCTGAATTTGCATAGCCTTTCTCTGAGTATGAACAGTAGATCATTAGTAAAGATCATCTCTTTCTTAAAGGTGTTCCAGCATCCTCAAATGTAAATTGTTTTGCTAGAATATCAAGACATATAGACTTAGTTGACAAATTGGGCCAAGGTCTGTGTTTTTTTAATCAAACTGGAACAACATACTAAGCCATAACATATGTACAAGCCACAATCTCTGTGGTTATGCAAGACGTTGAACCTGTTTAATATTACTCAGTCCTGACAATGATTGATCTTTCTTATCCTTTATGGAGTTGTAAATATTTCTCTGCAATAGCCAAAATATTAATATAAGATGTAAATATTAGTTTAAATTAATGAAGAAAGTGTTATAGTTCTTAAATAATAGTAAGCTACAGTGCAATTTATTATTTTGAATTTAACGTAGTGGATAAACCCATCATTAGCATAATTTCATGTAGTTATTAAACTGGTTTCATAAACATTTTTCCAAGATATCAATTCATATCTTTAATATTGTTTGTTTCCTAAAAACTGTTGTTTAAAAGACAAAAACGTATGGCATTTCCATCAAGCTTTGGATCTGGCTTCATTTACTCTTGCTCCACCATGTGGCTTGTGTTCACTCTTCTGTAATCCTCAATAGATAACATAAAAATGGCTAATCATTGCATTAATTATAAACAATGATTGTGACATATCCAGCAAACTGTGGTTTAACACTTCTAGCTTAGTATTATGTATGAACACAGGTCATGTAAACTTCATTAGACATGATTTAATTACTAAGAATATAGATTATACTTCTCTGTTCACCTTTTCATACGTTTCTTACCTGATTTGATTTCTTTCAGTATGAAAGAAGCTGGTTTAAGCCATAAACAATGGAGAATTGGTTCCCTTTCATCAAAATGCAAGCTGTGTTCTGTTATTTATACCAATCCAGTTTGTGGATCCGATGGTCACACGTATTCTTCTCAGGTAAGCCAATGAATAGACTTGTTGTCTATTCTGTGTGATATATAGCAATTTATTGTCAAACATTGTATGGTTTGTTCAGTTTAAATTACTAAATGAACCTGTTTAAATCTATAAAATTGAACTGACATAATACCACAGCTTTTTTCCCATCAGCAGCTCTTTTTCCTTTCATCCTATAAATCCCACAAAGACATACAACTATTGTTGACTAGCTATTATTCTCTCTGAGCTGCTCTGGTATTTTGACACAGATAAGAAGACAGGGAAGTTAGTCAGCATCCATTGATTGAGTGGCTGGAGCCTCACCTTGGAATCTGAACAGGAAGGGACACTAAAGTAGACTTCTGGGAGATGTAATCTTCAGCAGAGGCAGTTATAGCAGAGTACTGGGATGTAGGATTTCAGACTCCAGCAGCTCAAAAGAAGGAAGGAAGGAAGGGGCATCCTTGGGAGAAGGGGATTGGAGGAAAAAGGTTGTAAAAGGACCCATTGGGGAGAGGAAAAAAAGATGGCTAGGTGAGGGTGCTGTACTCATGGGTGGAGACTTGATCTGAGGAAGAATAGCTGCTATATTCTGAGTTGGAAATTGGATTCTAGCTACCATGGGAGGGATGACAATTCTAGCCCAAGGCAGAGACTTGGAGTGACTGAATCCTTGGCCTGGTGGAATTTCTGGGCCATTGCCCTCCTGGCTGGAGAGGTGGACCCATAGGCCTTTTGCTGGACCTGCAAAGGACGTGTCCATAAATCAACAGCATTGGTGAGGAACCATTTGGCCAAAGGACAATTTCTGGGACCTATCTGTGTGTTTTATTTAAACGCTCCAACAGAAGCAAGATGGATGGCAAACAAATTTAATAAATTAAAATTAAAAAAAGTAAATAAGAATCATGATACCAGTTAATTATGCTATTCATTACTATTTTAAAAGTTTTCTTGGTATTACTGGGAAAAATCAAATCCAACTGAAACAAGTGTAAAGCAAAGTGAAAGAAAGTAGTGTCACAGATTTTTTAATATTAATTTTTACACTAAAAATTGTAGTTTATTCATTGTTTATTTGACATCACAAATAATTGAATACACAGGGCAGGATATTAAAGTGTTTCACATTTATATACACTGTGTGTGTGGGGGTTGTGTGTATATAAATGTGTATGTATAGATACTGGTATAATTGCATGCATGTGTATGTATAGATACTGATATAATTAGCTATATTGTCACAACTTTTTTTCTTTCATGGTGAAAGGTAAATCATGTTCACATGAAAGGGTTATATTTCATAGCCAAAAGGCATGTCAAGCACATATTTAGATTATTCACATTTAATCACAAGGAAATTCTCATTTTGATTTTGTATTTATAGCAAACTGTGTCATTTTTCTTGCTTGGGTTGGAATAACAAGTGTTTAGTGCAGGGGTGGGCAACCTTGGCTCTTTTATGACTCGTGGACTTCAACTCCCAGAATTCCTGAGCCAACATGGCTCAGGAATTCTGGGAGTTGAAGTCCACGAGTCATAAAAGAGCCACGATTGTCTACCTCTGGTTTAGGGTTGTCTTTCCTAAGCAATCCAGCAACATATGAACATTCTGACTCCTCAGTGAAGCAAGCCGAACATTTCTTTCCATTAGTGAAAGCTGCACACAGAAAGTTCCTCCATCTTATTTTCAGAGAATTCCATTTCCTCATATTGTTAATCTACTCAATTTAAAGTGTATTTTATTCCACGGTCATGTTTTCACAGGAATAGAGGGCGATCAGGGAGGGAGCAAGGAAGACCCCTTTAACCACTCAGTTCTACAAATAAAACTGGATCCAGCCCTTGAGAGGCAGTTTGGTGTAGTGGTTAAGGTGCTGGCATAGAAACCAGGAGACTGTGAGTTCTAATTCTGCATTAGGCATGAAAGCCAGATGGGTGACTTTGGACCAGTCACTCTCTCTCTCTGCCCAACTCACCTCACAGGGTTGATGCTATGGGAAAATAGAGGAGAAAGGAGTATTAGGTATGCTTTCTGCCTTGAGTTATTTACAAAGTAATAAAGCCAGAATAAAAAATGAAATACATTATCCTGAATAATTTCTACTGTGTTTATGCAATATTGCTGGCAACCTTTAGCCTAAAACGAGGAATGCTTTATATGGTTCCTCCTACCAACATGTTGTACAAACGCAGAATTGTATGAGCTTATTCTTATTGTTTTATACTATGTCCAGTAATACAGATGACCAATATGGAAATTATAAGCATCATGGAAATGAGTAGAAAATGATTATTCTTAAATTGAGTCTCCTTAGGGTTTTTATTTCACTCTAATGCAAATGGGGTGACTGGGGAGAAAGGGGGGTATGTTAGAGAAAACATAGTGATATGAAATTCTTAGAGTATCCCCAAGTTATTTTTTTGCAATAACTAAGTATAATAGTACATATTTTTAAAAGTATTTGTTGCTTGTTTCTCTATCCTATTAAAGACGGGGTCAATTGGAGGAAGTCCTTCAAATTGCACATTGTATTACACAAATGCAGGATTATTTTGAAGGGTAATCAGTGTTCAGATTTCCAGAAAATGTATATAATCTTTGTTTAAAATAAAGAGATTTGTGCTTTGTATGGTTTAGCTATTTTGTTTTATTTGCAGTATGTCAAATGATTTCTGCAAATTGTACAATGCAGTTTTAAGCAGATGTCAAGACCTGCACCACTGCTATAGAAGTAAAATAAATGCTTAGTAGTATAATATCATCTTCCTTATAACATTTATTCTAGGATTTTTGTGGTATATTATTTTGTAACCTAAAAATAGCAATAGCACTTAGACTCATATACCACTCCATAGTGCTTTATAGCACCTAAGCAGTTTACAGAGTCAGCCTAGTGCCCCCAACAATCTGAGTCCTCATTTTACCAACCTCGGAAGGATGGAAGGTTGAGTCAGCCTTGAGCCGATCAGGGTTAACTGCCGAACTGCTGGCAGTGGGTAGTCAGCAGAAGTAACCTGCAGTACTGCATTCTAACCACTGTGCCACCATGGCTCCTCTGATATCTGATCAAAGTACAATAGGAATTATAATTGGGGAACATTGTTTTTTTTTTAATGGTCAGAAATTATATAGACTGCTATCCTAAGTGCAGGAGGAGAACTATCTAATTTCTGCAATTTATGCTTAATTTTCATCAGTCTATCATTAATTTCCCTTCCACTCTGCCATTCAATTCACGCTGTTCACACTGTACATGTGAAGGCTGGAAAATATGTTGTATGAAAATTGAATAAATAAAGCAAGTATAATCTATGTGTTTCTTCAAACAAGTATAATCTCTATGTGGAGTGGGACTGAGGAATACTTTATGCTGATGACTGATTGACAGGTCCTGGGAATCAAAGCAAAGATTTTTTTTTTTCATAAAGATAGGGCTTTTAAGACCAGAGTCAGAAGAATAAGTATCCAAAGGTTTAGCTATTCTGCTGCTGGCTTTTGCCACTCAAAATCGTATATCAACATTATTATATTGCTGTAAGTTATGGATATGGACTATAGGAAGCTGTCAGTTCATGGTATGGGAAGGATATTACCCATATGTCTATCTGGCTGATGAGATGCTTGCCTTCCTCATTTTTAATGTTGAAATAGTGATTATTTTGTTTATTCTGTTACTTTCAAAAGATAATTTTACAATGCTATACAGTTTGTATTAGACATATATTTATTTTTACATCTTTCATTTCAATCTCTGTCCCTTCTTTCATTTTACATTGGGAAATTAGAATGTTGTCTACTTTCCAGAAAAGACATTTTGCATATTGGTATTTATACTATGTTATCTCAGATTTTGAAATTTATTTTTACAAAGTAGCCCAATGCAAACCTGCTTGCCACTAATTTTACTTCTTATACAATCTGGCTTTTGTTTCTAGCCAGATATCAAAGCATAGTTTTGTTTATGTGTTTTCAAGATCACTGATCATAAGAGATTTGACTGAATAAGTGTTTTTGTCTGTTTTTCAAAACAATAAATTTTAAAACAGTAACATTTAATTTCATGTTTAAATAAACATAGATCCCATAAATGTTTGATAAATGAGCTCGTAATAAAAGAGATTGTAAACGAATATATAAGGAATCATTTGAATAAGCAGCTAATAGAGAAACAGTAAGTTTTGTAATAGATTTTTCAGTACTACAGGCTGTTGACAAAATAAAGAAAATGTAGCATCCAGTGTTAATGATTTTTTAAGTTTAAAAAGTCTTATTGTTTAATATCCAAGAACAAAAGTAAGAAAACAAAAATACGAGTATTCCCCCCTTCCCCACACTGTTTATGAAACAATATGTTTCATTTAGGACAGGAGTAGGCAACCTTGGCTCTTTTATGACTCATGGACTTCAACTCCCAGAATTCCTGAGTCAGCCATGCTGAGGAGAAAGGGAGAGTTTCCAAGCTGAGCCATGCTGGTTCAGGAATTCTAGGAGTTGAAGTCCACGAGTCATAAAAGAGCCAAGGTTGCCTACTCCTGATTTAGGAGAACTGAATTGTTCCTCATAATTTAAACAAGATTAAAGGGTTGAATTAATGTAGGAATAACAAATAGAAAAAAGAGAAAGTATTGTAAATATCCTGGATACAATAGTGTGCCATATTAAAAGAGACAACATCTGGTTTGTGTAGCACTTAGTTTAATTCCAGTCTTTAGAAAACAAATTGACAAATATTTTTCCAAAATTTTGAGAACATTCAGGCTGTTAAAGGTCATATTGAAGAAAATGAATGAAGATTGTTCTATTATCAGTTTTTGATATAAGGGGCGTTGTCTTACCTGAACGCCTTTTCTCAGCATGATGATGTAGAATCCACCGGTGGATAATCTCAGCCTTCCTGCTCAGTTGAAACTAAGTCAGAAATTTGCCATGCCTCCTTCTGGGCTGGACCTTACCCAGTTTTTGACTAAGGTGAAGCAAAACATGATGAAATCCGATGTGTTGGCTCCTCCTACTCTGACACAGGCTCAGACGACCTTTAAGGGAGGGTGTGGATTCTACATCATCATGCTGAGAAAAGGCGTTCAGGTAAGACATCGCCCCTTCTCCAGCACGATGGGTGTAGAATCCACCGGTAGGACATACCAAAGCTGCTCATGTCCCTATGGGGGAGAACTAGTCTGGGCTTGTGTCTCACCAGACGAAATCACTTGCTGTAACACCCTCCGGCCAAACGAAGCATCTGCAGAGGCAAACTTGTCCAGCTTGTAATGCCTGATGAAGGAGGAAGGTGAGGCCCAAGTTGTCGCCTTGCAGATTTCCTCAGTGGACGCCTGGGTAGACCAGGCCGCTGACATAGCCACACTGCGAGTGGAGTGGGCAGTGATGTGTCCAGGGACCGGTAGGGATTGAGAAAGATAAGCACGGGCAATGCACGCCCTAATCCACCTCCCAGTGGTTGAAGAGGAAACCTTCTGACCCATGGAAGAAGGTTGGAATGACACGAACAAGGCCTCTGACTTGTGAAAGGCAGAGGTTTGTTTCATATAATAACACAGGGCCCTGCGAACATCCAGTTTATGCCACTGTCTATCCAGTCTATGCAATGGATTGGGACAAAAGTCTGGAGGTATCAACTCTTGGGTCCTATGGAACCAGGTATTGACCTTCAGAATGAAGGATGGATCTAAACGAAGGACCACTCTGTCCTCATAAAAGGTACACAGGTCACTTCTAACTGAAAGGGCAGCCAGCTCTGAAATACGCCTGGCTGACGTGACTGCAATCAGGAAGGCCACTTTCAGAGAAAGGAGTCTTAATGAAGAAGACCTGATAGGCTCAAATGGTGGTTCAACTAGCGCTTGTAGTACCTGTGGTAGATCCCAAGAGGGGTAGCGGTGAACCGCCGGTGGTCTGGCATTAGTCACCCCCTTGAGAAAGGAGCTTAACACCGGATGCTGGGCTAAAGGGACCAGATTGTCACAAGTAAGCACCGTGGACAAGGTTGCTACCTGTCTGCGGATAGTGCTAGGTGTTAACCCTTTATCCATACCCTCCAACAGATAGTCTAGGATATTGGGAATGGTGACAGAAAGAGGCTGGAGTTGGTGCTTAGTGCACCACAGGCAAAAGTTTCTCCACGTGGCATCATATATCCTATTAGTCGAAGGGCACCTGGAAGCTTGGATCATAGACATCACCCTGGACAAATAGGATTGTCTGGCTAAATTTCTCTGCTCAAGTGCCAGGTGGCCAACTGGAGCCACTGGGGATCCAGGTGTTGAAGGGCCCCTGGCTGAGGGAGATGCGGTCTGGAGGGATCCTCCATGGCGGTGAGATGGAAAGTTCCACAAGGTTGGCAAACCATGGGCGTCTCGGCCAGTGTGGAACAACCAAGATGACCTCCGCCTGCTCCTGAAGCAGCTTGCAGATGGTTGCTGGAATCAGCAGGAGGGGAGGGAATGCGTACAGCAACCCCCTGGGCCACTCACTACGAAGAGCGTCCATTCCCTCTGCCTCTGGGGATGGGAACCTGGTGAAGTACCTGGGCAGTTGGGAGTTGTTTGGGGAGGCAAAGTGGTCCAACTCAGCCATATGATGGACAACCTGGGGAAAACAGATGATGTCGCTGCCTTGACCGCCCACGGAGTCAAGAGGGAAAATTCGAATCTCCTTTCCTCTGCTTTCAAGGCCTCTGCCATGTCTCCTGGAATGGTGGAGGAAGAAAACAAGGAGGTTAGGGGGGTGTCCACGAGTGGCACCTCCAGGAGGGAAGAGAAGGAGGAAGAGACATTGAAAAGCTTTTTCTCAGTCCCGCTGGGAGAGGGGAGAGTGCCCAGGGAAGACCATTGCTTTTCCACCGTGCTGCGGAAGAAAGGCGGGCAGGGAATCTGTTTCTCCTTGACCACCAGCTCTGAGAACAGAGAGTTTGAGTCCTAGGTGGTGGTGGCCGCCGGCTTAGGCTCCTGCTTAGGAGTGATGTTGGCTGAAGTACAGGCCTTCAGGAGCAGTGACCTGAATAGAGAAGAGTCAAATAGGCCAGATGCCGGGGATGGATCCAGAGCCGCCTCCTCGTCCTCTGACATGGTTATGTCCGAAGTTTAAAAGTCCACAGAGTCCTCCTCTCCTACTTAGGAAGATGTGTCTGAATTGCCCAAACTGGAAATAGGGCAGGTCCTGTCTGAGACAGAGATGCCGGGGGAGGAGGGAGCATCTGCAAAGGCCGTCGACCCATGGAGGAGGCCATGTATTGTGCAAAGGCCTGGTGCATAAAGGCCTGAAATTGGTCCGGACATATCCCCTGTTGGTCTGTTGGGCAAATGCCAGCTGCCATAGGAGTATATGTGGCTTCCGGAGCTTGTTGTGTTGTGGGGGAGGGGAAAATTCCCCGAGTGTTTGCAAGAGAGGGGGACCAACCTGTCCAGTTTCCCCCTGAGGAGACCATGCCCTAGGAGCATCATGGGGAGGCACGAATTGAGGCTCAAATGGTGAGCGGTCCAGTGGGACAGGGGAAACCACTTCTGCCCCACTGGAGGTGAGCCTTTGCGCTCCGGAGAACTCCTTCTCCAGCGCCTGATGTCTCCTTGAGGCCTCTCTCTCAGCAGCTTTGGAGGGCTTCTTAGTGGACGAGGCCTTTGCCTTAGATTTTTTCTTTCCCCCTGCTTCCAAATCAGAAGATCTGCACTTTTTTCTGCCGGGGGGGGGGGGGCAGAAGAGCCCGGCAATGGCTGAGGAGTTGCACTGTCTGCCGTTGCCATCTGGATATTCCGGCCAGGAGACATCCAGGAAGGGGGGTGACATGCAGATCTGGTTGTCAGAGAGGGAAACCTCGGTCTCTGAACAACAGCAACGGCTGACAGCCAGATAGTCTCCTAAAACTATCTGTTAGGCCCTGTGGCACATCGCCACGCGGCTAAGTGGGACAGGTGGATTCTAATAAATTCCTGAACTAAGGACTTTACGCCGCCCTGGATGGTTCTGCCGGCAGACTTATTGCTCCTTACGGTCAAATTTCCACCCTCCAGGGCAGAAAACGAGTCACTTGTGATTTTTTTGTTGCACAGCCTCCACTGCGATCTGTTTACTCCAGAACGATCGTCACAGACCTCGCTGCGATGGCGCGCTCTGGCGAGGCCGTCCAGTCCCTGAAGGTGCTGCGGGGGGGGGGTTGTCCAGTTGATGCTGACCCCTGTAGCGTCGTGGAAGGGTTAGTATTTTAACTGAGTTCGATGATCCAGGAAGATAAGAGAGACTCGCTGGAACCGAAGCTGCAATCAGTTCACACTGACTATACTATACTAGTCCTTTTATTAATCAATTTGGAGTCTAATTATACAGTAAACTTTAAGTTGAATTTAGAATCAATCGTTTAACCTAATCTGTATTCAGAGGAGCCAGAAAAAGTGTGTCCTGCTGAGCGAAGACTAAGTCAAAAACTGGGTAAGGTCCAGCCCAGAAGAAGGTGTGGCAAATTTCTGACTTAGTCTCAACTGAGCAGGAAGGCTGAGATTACCCACCGGTGGATTCTACACTCATCATGCTGGAGAACAACAAAATCTCTTCCCTTCCCCTGTAACCTATGGCAACTCTGTAGTGCATTAAAAGGTCACAAACACAGCTTGTGTTTATTTTCTTAATATAATTTTAATGTTTTCTATATTAAGTTAAGCATTACTTTAAAGTTTAAGCATTGTTTTAAAATATGCTGAAGCAAGATAACATTATTTTGTTACTAATGGGATTGGCTTTTATGACTTAAACTAATGGGAGTAAATATGTTGTCATCAAGGTTAGATCTCATTATTAAATTCGGTTGCTCAGGCTCTAATGTTTTCCTCATCTGCATCTTATCATTAATTACACTGCTGTTAATTATCTGTTCTCCAGGACAATCTGTCTCCATTCTGGTCCTTCATATCTTCCAAAGGTACACCCATTATCACTATAACTGATTTTATCCATGTAACTGTTGGTTCTCCTCTTCTTCTTTTTTCTTCTGTCTTCTCCAAAATTATAGCCTTCTCCAGAGAGCTGGGTCTTACTATTATGCAGAATCTTGAATGTCAAATTGCTTCATTTTTCATTTCTTAGTAATTTAAAGCAGGGATCCCCAACCTCTGAGTCACGGTCCACGGCCTTGAGCCTTTAGGAACTGGCTGCAGAAGTGGCAGCAGAATGTGTATGTGTGCGCTCCATTTGCATGAGCATCAGGCGCATGTGCCTGGCACTTGTGCAAATGGAGCTGCACGTCTGCATGCAGAACCATCCCCTCTCCACTCCCCTGCCAGTCTGCAGAGACAAAAAGGTTGGGGAACTCTGATTTAAAGAGTACATTTGTTTATTTGAAACATTTATATGGTGATCCAACTCAAACAATTCAACTTTGGACAGTGTATAATAAACAAAAAAAAAGTTTAATAATTCCAGCTAAAAACAGGGAAGAATTATTATCCAGCATCTTCGATTGTAATCAGAAGCATATAGCTAACCACAGAACAGTAGTGTTACATGATGCTGCCTTATACCCATTATGTCGTGAGCCAATTATAGGATCCAGATTGTTTTCAAAAGGAACCTCATTTAGAATGGGTTGCAATATTTCAACTGGGAGGTGACTAAAGCATGAATGTATACAAAGTGGCCTCCCAATCTTGCAATCGGTAGTAATGCTGCATAAGGTGAAATTATGCATTGTAATAGCTGATGTATGTACAATTGAAGCATATTTGAAATGACAACTTTCCTAAACATCTCAAAATGATTTTTTATCATGCTTCATGAGTTTTGTTGCCACATGTGCTGCTGTATCAGAGGTTGTCGTAATAAAAAAGGAAGCCTTATGTTCCTGCCCCAAAGCTCTGTCCTGTTAATTCATATAATGTCCCAAAATGTCTTTTTCACATTTTTTCTGTTTATTAGTAGGTTCATCTTACATGCATCAATTGGGAAATCCTATATGTATTGGAAACCATTTTTCCCTAACTATGCAATATTCAGGATTTCTCCTACCGTATGTTTTTCTCCACCCTGAAGTCCCAGTATTTCATTTCAAAAACTGAAGATTTGTAAGATTCTTTCAAACACAAAAAGAATTGAAGCTTAAAGATAGCTTGCTTAACAATGATGAATTTCACTCCTAATCTGAATTTGTTTTCTAGTCTTCTAGCCAAAAAAAAAAAAAAGCGAATAAGAGCTTGGGATTTGTTTTGTAAATGTGGATCCATAGTCATTAATAATAAAACTGATCCCTATGTATTTGAACTTCTGAAATTTGTTACCTCAGTAATATTAAGCATATTCATTTATAATCTTTGTCATTATTATTGTATTACCCTCATACAATAAATGAATCCACAAAATATGTATTATATACTGCATCTTCTGAAAGCAAGAATATATGACTGCTTACCCAGCCACTCACAGAAAATAATCAAAATGTTTTTCCTACACAATATGTGGGTCTTTATCAAGTTATTAACATGTTTTGCATATATTTCTGTTTTAAAATGTCTCTTAACATTTTGCTAATGTTTTTTATATAAATAACAGCAGTAACATGTCAGAAATAATAGCTGTGTGGATTTTGTTGTGGGGAAAATAGAAAGAGAAGGTTTGTTGGATATGTTTGCCACCTTGAGTTATTTGTAAAAATAATAAAGGTGGAATACAAATAAATAAAATAACTAGATTTAAAACATATATTTTGTCACCCAATGAATCTGATTGTTGGATCTAAATGCTATGGCAAGCAGAACACCACTGTTGTTGGCATTTCAATTATCACTTCCTTAAATACTACAGATATAGATGTGGGCTCATCTACTTTGAGGTTGTATTTCCTTAACTGATCCATGTAGATCAACTGGAGGGATAATTCCCTCTGCACTGAGAGCTTGTAGAGGTTTCTAAAAAGTTTAATAGAGCATAGTGTTAATTATCAAGTAGTTCATTTATACGGATGGATCTTCTTTCTGTCTCATATTCCGTAAACAGTGGTGGTGCTGATTTTTATGCATGAATTAATATTACCAAAATTTACTAATGCCCATAGTGAAATATTCCAGTTAAAAAGCAAAGAAAAAACTTAAAAGTTCACAAAACAGTTTTTTCCCCAAAGCAACAAGTAATATGCTGATTAGGTATAAATCTTTCAATAATACTAATGAGCATGCCCTTTATGTGATATTTCAGTTCACTTATAACTTTATAAATATTTCAACTTTAGATTATTGAGTAAATTGATCTTGATAAATTAGCAATGCAATCAGGGGGTGTTGTTTAAGAAAAGGTACAGCATCAAGAAGTCAAATTATAATAACCATTATAGTATGATACATATTTCATAAATGAGTCACTAACAAATATAGTAGAGGAGAAAGAATAACTGAACTTTTTGAATAAAATTCACAATGCTTACTCTAATAAACTATTAATTATATAGCAATGTGTGTGTGTGTGTGTGTGTGTGTATGAGAGCAGAGAACCATGGTGGCTCAGTGGTTAGAATGCAGTATATAGCAATGTGTGTAAGTATGTTTGTGTGTGTGTTTATACACACACACACACACACACACAGAGAGAGAGAGAGAGAGAGAGAGAGAGAGAGAGAGAGAGAGAGAGAGAGAGAGAGAGAGAGAGAGAGAGAGAGAGAGAGAGAGAGAGAGAGAACCATGGTGGCTCAGTGGTTAGAATGCAGTATTGCAAGTTAATTCTACCGATTGCCAGCAGTCCGAGTTTCACCAGTTCAAGATTGACTCAACCTTCTATTCTTCCAAGGTCAAATGAGGACCCAAATTGTTGGGGACAATATGCTGACTCTGTAAAACGCTTAGAAAGGGCTGTAAAGCACTGCGAAGAGGTATATAAGTCTAAGTGCTATTGCTAGAGCAAAGGCTAGAAAAATAATTATATTGGTTGCATATTTTTTCATGTTGCACCAAAATGGATCCAAATTTTAAACACTTATCAAAATAGCCTTCTATATTACAGGTTGATATTAGTCTATAAGAAAACAACTGTCTTAATATTTGAAAAAAATACATCCTCAAATCAGGTTTCAGTATTTTGTTTGTTCTATTAATATTTCAGTGCTTATTCTTACTCCCATTGACGGACGTTGTGGCGAGAAATAAGCAGTCCAAATCATTAGCTTCTGTAATAGTTGTAATGACTGTAATAATGTAGTTAGTCAAGAACATATTACATATTCTCTGAACACAGAAGTACTATGACCATCTAAAAGGCAATAAAATAGATTATGATACTATCTACTGCGTGTTTCACTAATCCAAACCACTTTGCTTTCTTAGCAGGTTTTAGGGTCAGCCCTATTATCTTGGAGTGGGTATAGGATGCTTTGATTCTGTTTAACAAAAAATATCTAAAAGTATTGTCATTTGCATTCTTATATATTAAGGATTGTTCCACATACTATGAAGAAAAATTATTAATTTGAATACCATTTTGCTATGAATATATATATAGTTATATCTTAACCCCTCAATTATATCTACTGTTTCAGGCTAATACTGAGTTACTGTTTAACATGATTGTAAGAATTGAGATAGTGCAAGTGAGATTTTATATGTGATTTTTCTACATGTGTCATGTATCCTACTTTACGTACTCCAAAAGAACCCATTTTCAGACTTGTGGAGCCATAGTGACCCATGTTAAAACTGATATTTCCAGAGGGAAGAAAATAATAAGGTAGACTTTAAAGTGCTGAAATGTATGGTTTCTTTAAAAAAAATCAAGAATCAGCAGAACATTCAAACGGAGCTCATTATTTGATTAAATCTGTATATAATGTAGGAGAAGAAAGAAAATACAGGGAATAGAAAGATTGTGCAGGTTATAGAAGAGAGCTGGTAGCAAATAAAAAGAGAAGTCAGGAAGACATACATGCTGCCTAATTGGGGTCATGCAGCATTTTTTAATTTTGGCAATTTTCAGATATGTGAACCTCAGCTCCCAGAATTTTCAGCATAGCCAAGAATTACAATTTGTCTTTAGATAACAGCACAGTTACCTGGCTAATGAAGTGATTTATCTGTACTACAATGTGGTAGAATTAAAGCCTGTTCTTATCACATTTAAATAACATCTGGGTTAATAGTGTCACCCCATCATTCGCCTTGGTGTTGGTTTTATGCTTATTTTCTGTAAACCTCTAGGATTTACCAAGTTAATTAGTTGCTAAATAAATAAGTAAACAAATAAACAAATGGTTAATTCCAGCTACTTCAAAAATATTTGGTGAAGTGCAATTTACATTACATTTTTTATGATAAGGATCAATATTTTTTCTATTACAGTGCAAACTAGATTATCAAGCCTGTGCCTCAGGAAAACATATCTCAGCTAAATGTGAAGGACGCTGTCCTTGCCTTTCAGAAAAGTCCACAAGTGCAGGCAGAAGTGATAAGAGAGGTAAGTTTTGATGTTCATGTTAGATCTCTCAGTTACTTCATCAAATGGTATGTCTTCAAATAAAAAAAATTGAGAAGTAATTAATGAGCTATTTCAACAGCTAAATGACTCTTCACTTTAAAGCCTAACTTACAAAGATAAATAGAATTGCTTATTTGAAATTCTACTTGTTCTAAGTGTTTAGAGAACATCAAGAGATTTTAGGAATGTAGGCTACACTGGGTTGTTAAAAAGGATCTCTGAAGAAGGCAGCAGCCTTCCGTATTTCTGACAAAAAAAAAAAAATAACATGAGCGTTGCCATATTTAACACCCAGACTTGGAAGTAAATCCTAGATCTCTAGGCACTTAACTCAGACTTAGCAGAAAATTCCCATACACCATTAGCTAATTTAAAGTCTTTATTGCAGACAAGCCTTAACAAGTTATTGGATTACTCACTGCAGAATATTTGTGTTCCAGCATATGGCTTCTTCTTTCTGCCTTTCTAATTGATGGATACTTGGCCAATTTGCCTGGTACCATTGGTGGCTGAGCTATTCAGATACCAGTTGTCTCTTAGCCTGGTTTGTTCAGTGCTAGTTTAAATCATTACTGATATATCCATGAAGTCACCATAAACCACATTAGATGTAAAATAGTCTTTACTTATATCTTTATCTGAAAGCAATATAGAATCAAGGGTTTGTTGGCTTATTTTTAATAATTATATACCATTTTGCTAACTGTTTTGGAAAAAGAGCTATTATCAATAAATATATTAATATCCATATATTAACATTTGACATTCCTTTTTAATAATAATCTTATTAAAGTTTACAAATACAAATAAAAATTAATTCAGAGTAACAAAAATATTAAAAAGTAAAGAAACACAAAAATGCAAAGACTAAAAAAAGAAAAAATATTAAAAAGGTACATAAAAAAAATGACATTCCACTCCTTCCAGCTTCACACATGCTCGAGTATAGTAATAATAATAATAATAATAATAATAATAATAATAATAATAATAATAATAATAACCGTGATTCCTCTGATATGTTATGACTTTTCTGTTGCTTCTTGGCAACAGAATATGTGATGTTGCAAATTCATGTTCATATGGAAGAAAGCTTGGGGGCTGCGTGATGCTGATATAGGCTCACTGACATAAGCATGAATAACTGGTTGATAAGTTTTATCATCTCTTCTGTATTTATCATGGCTCTTTTGTGGAGGCAAAATTGTCCCAGAACTGCTTATGTACCTTCATGCATTTTCTCCTTTCTAAGCTTTGCTTTCTCTTATGATAGTAGAATGGTACATGTCTTTGTTAGTTCTGACAACATGACTTTAATTTAATCCATCTTTCAGTAGTCTCAGTATGGGAATTGGACCAAATCGATATTTAAAGGTTCCTATGCAAATTTTCATTATTCAAAAAAGGAGATGCAATCAATCAATCAGAATAGAGCTGGAAGGGACCTTGGAGGTCTTCTGATCAAGCAGGAGACTATACCATTTCAGTCAAGTGGCTGTCCAGTCTCTTCTTAAAAATCTCGAGTGATGAAGCACCCACAACGTCTAAAGGCAAGTTGTTCCACTGGTTAATTGTCCTCACTGTTAGGAAGTTTCTCCTTAATTCCAGGTTGCTTCTCTCCTTGATTAGTTTCCATCCATTGTTTCTTATCTTGCCTTCTGGTGCTTTAGAAAATAAATTGACCCCCTCCTCCTTGTGGCAGCCTCTGAAATACTGGAATACTGCTATCATGTCACCTCTAATCTTTCTTTTCTCTAGAACTGGCCTAACCGAATTCATGCAACCGTTCTTCATGTTTTAGTCTCCAGGCCCTTAATCATCTTAGTTGCTCTTCTTTGCACTTTTTCCAATCTACATCTACATCTTTTTGTACATCTACATCTTTTTTGTAATGTGGTGGCCAAAACTGGATGCAGTACTCCAGATGTGGCCTTACTAAGGTTTTATAAAGCGGTACTAATACTTCACATGATTTTGATTTTATGCCTATTTTCTCTGAGCCATACTCTTTTTGTTGTGTGGCTTCCTAGCTTTGTGCCGTGTTCTAATTCATTTCACAGGGTATCACAAGTATTAGATCAGTGATGAGATTTCCACTCTCACCTCTCCAGGAAGAAGCAAACCTTGCTAAACTGCTTTGGCAACTTTCTAGGTATCACAGGAAAACTCAGCAGTTTTAAGATTACAAAACTGCAGTATTATGTAAGGCTAAGCCAGTGTTAATTCCCCTAAATTCTGCACATAATAGCTTAAATGTTGCCAATGGTTTCTACTTAACTTGTCACCTTATCAAAGCTAGTGATAAGGGGAGATACTTCTAAACAGAGCAAACATACTAGTTATTTCCCTGGCACCAAGGAATCAGAGGAAACTCTTCGCAGCAAGTCAGTAGATACTTTTTGACATCATATCAAGACTAATTATTCACCCCTGAAAATTAGTAGATACATTTTGGCATCACACCAAAAGTGATTATGTAGGAGCCGTATGGAAAAATAAGAGCTTGCTTTGATAGCTCTTTAGAAATTTTATTCAACAGGTGGAATAGGTTGCTTCCTCAACTGATTTAATACAACTAAGGCTCTTTGCTATACAATTTAGAATTTCTGTACTGTTCTTTGTCCTTGCTGTCTTTAAAAAATACCTATTTCAAGAACTGATTGTAATAAAACTTGTACCATGATATCAAAGAATCTATTTTGTCTTCTAGTTTCATCCAACCCTGCGATTAAAAACAAATAGAAAAGTTGTAGAAATATTTTGTTTCCCACATAGCTTACAGCAGAATTCTTCAAATTTTGTGCTGCCTCACTTTGCAAAATGATAACGAAATTTGTACAAACCCCACATCAATAAAATAAAACAATAACTAAATAAATGTGTGTTTCCCCGAAAGCAAGACCTACCCCCAACATAAGCCTTAGCTTGATTTTTGGGGATGGGCCTAATATAAGCCTTACCCCCAAAATAAGCCCTAGTTTTGGGGCAAGGTGCACACCTAAAATCAAGCTAGGGTGGGGGTGGAGCTGGCCCACATGCCCACACCCGCTTACCATTGTAGCCACGCCTCCTGTGATGACCCAGGGTACAGCACAGAGGCAATGCAGTCAGCTGGCAATTCAAACCACCCTTTAATTGCTCCAAATTTTCCCCAAATGCTCCCACATTTCTGGCAAGCCCCCAAACAACGGAAGACACACACACCTCTGGCTGCAAGTAGTTTCACGTACAGTCTGATTAGGAGAGGATTTTACTCAAGGCCACGGAGATAAGAAAGAATGACACATACATCATAAACCTAAAGAGTCTGTGTGAATACACACTTGCCTGAACAGTTTCAGAAGGGAAGCCAAAATACAGTCCGAGTTCTTTAAACATCTAAGAAACGTTGTCAGCCAGTCCAACGGTCAAGAGTTTCCGGGTTTCCAAACAGAAGTCACAGAACAAGAGCTCAGCAACAACACACACAAAATTCCAAGGAATCAGCATTTGTTTCCGACAAATGCCTCTCCCCACAGCATCTCTTTAAATCTCATTCCCCAGGTGTGCCTTGTGGAGAGGGGCGGGATGCTCTCCTCCCAAGTAGTTGAGCCTGCCTGTGTTGTTCCCTCCTTCTCTCCACTCTCTGTGCTCTAGGATCAGGTGGGGGTTGTCCTTGCTCATCGCCTGAACTCTGCCTTTCCTGTTCAGCCTGTCCCACTCCTGAAGGACTCTGGCCTGCCTCTGCCTGCTCTTTCCCACATTCTTCTCTCCCTTGACCTCCATAGGGTCCCGTTCCAGCTCATTTTCCTCTGCAGATTCAGGCTCCAACAGAGGCATGACACCTCCCATGACACCTCCCACCTGCCTTGTCTTGCCAGCCCACGTCTTCTGCGCTGCCGGCCAGCCTGCATTTTGCTATCAGAGGTCTTCCAGAAGGCCTCTGTAGCTGAGAACCAAGCTACGGATTCAATCTTACTAAATAAGTAATGGAGGAAAGGGTAGCCCAGGCAAAATGACTACAAGGCTTCAGACTCTTTCTGCTTTATCTGGACAAGTCCCTCTCTCTCTCTCTCTCTCTCTCTCTCTCTCTCTCTCTCTCTCTCTCTCTCTCTCTCTCTCTCTCTCTCTCTCTCTCTCTCTCTCTCTCTCTCTCTCTCTCTGTGTGTGTGTGTGTGTGTGTACGTGTGTGAGAAAGAGAGAGATCTAAGTTGCAAGTTTTTTTCTTTAATAATCAATCTCAGAATGGTTTTAATTAAATTGACTTCCTCAAAGCTAAGTCTGTTAACTCAGATTGAATCATGTCCTCTCTATATTTCTAATTTCCAGCTCAAATTGAATAAGAACTGATTCTTATAGGCATAGCCATAATTATTAAAGATTCATTTAGCAGTGCCTTTCTTTTTATGAATGCTTAAGATTTTTTCTTGTTTTTTTCTTTTTTCTTTTAATTTTCAGAGAGAGAGCACGTTTAATAATCATCCCTTGCCTTTGTAATTCTGTTTATTGTTTAATAAATCCTACAGCTCTAATTAATGCTTGATTCATTTATTCCATAAACAAAGTCATCCAATTTGTGATTTGCCACTAGGAAAAATAATAATCCTCAATCCTCTTCACTCGCTCCCGGTCAATCAATCTATTAAAGGAAGAACGAATATTAGTACTTCATTAAACTAACAGGCTAACTAAAAATGTCCTAGGCAAATCTCACAAGTTTTATCCAGAGAAAAACTCACCGCACTGATTCACCATGGGAAAGGAATTTCTGAAGAACTTCAGAACTTCTGAAGTCATATCTAGCAAAAGCTACAAAATGGTTTCAAAATTCAATTGTTTTTTCCATATTATACCTTTTTAATGTCATAAGTTTGCATCAGTTGTATGTATACTATTATGTAGGTCAGAGGTCCCCAATCTTTTGGACACCAGGGACCGGTTCTGTGGAGAGAGGTTTTTCCGTGGACGGAGGGTATGTGGTTTTATGTGCTGCCTGCTTGTTTGTGCAAACTGGTTGCTGGCATGCCACAGCCCAGTACTGATCCATGGACCGGAAGTTGGGGACCCCAGATGTAGGTTTTCTGGAGTGAAAATTATAATTTATTTTTTTGTTTTCTAATAGTTTATGAAATATTGTATTTAATATTCATATTTAAAGTAAGATAATAACTTTTTCTTGAGATTGTGATGCAGAAATAAAGAACAGTTATTTTAATGCATACTGCTTTTAAATTACAGTTTCAACATTTCATATCCATCTTTTATGATATTAACGATCACATCCTTGGCCACAGTACCTGTTAACAATTTCTTATTTCTTATTAATAGTAACTGCCATACTTCACTTTCAGCATTTCATATCCATTTCTTATGATATTAATGATCACATCCTTAGTAATAGTAGATGTTAAAAAAATACTTATTTCTGTTAACATCTAGTAACTGCCTTGTTCTTCACTTATTCTATTATTTTAATTAGCACTTTTATTGCCTTTTATTCGTATCTTAAAGTACTTTTATTGATGGACATTATTCTATTTGTAATTTTAAATACTATCTGTGAAAAAAGTGATGTTAACAGAAAATTAAATTGCTTGTGTAATAATATTTTTATGTTAATTTTTCATTTGTAAATAATAGTATATTATTTCCTTGAAGTTTGATGTTATTTCATTTGCTAAAACAAAAAGTAATAATTTTTCCTTCTCAGATCAAGCTAAAAATCATACGACAGAAATACTATCAAGTTCAGATAATATACAAATATAGATTTGGCTTATTAAGTGATTTGCATGTATGAATATATAATTAAGCTAAATGAATGTATAAACTAAATTAGAAAATGCAGTTGGGATTGCATTATGTCCGCTCCCTTCCTCAGCCAGAATGCAAATAAAGTAGAATCATGATTCATGCTGACAGTTACACTTTAACATGAAAGATCACTATTGATCATAAAAGCTGGAACTGATGCTGAAGTTCAGCAACATCTGGAGAGCTAAGGATAACAATCCATGATTTATTCTTCCTGGTTGTTTCAACTATTTAGGAGCTATATAAATAATATGATTATATTAATGTGATAAGTAGCCAGGTTAAGCAGGCAAACCAAACTTTATGTACTGTTCATTTTAATGACTTTTAACAACCTAAGAGAGCTTTGGTGTCAGGTTTAGCATGAAATATGTCAGCAGGATTGAAGAGGGGACAAACTATGAGTTGCCTTTGCAACTCTGGCTTATATATCCCAGAATCCTATAAAACTCCTAATAGTTGATAATATTATATACATGTATAACAATTGTGATAAATTAATAAAATACTACATTTTTTATTTATCTAAATCCAATGCATTGTATAGGAAGGTTAACAAATGCAAAGAGCATTTTAAAAAAGAATCTAATGAATTTGTTACTTGGGCTTCACCTTACTCATCAAAATTAATCAATTGCTTTTCTATTCCAGTTTAGTATGGGTTCTGACCCTGTTATCTACTGATTACAAAATTAAGCTTAAAATAATTAAAATTATTTTGGTTTAATTACAATTAGTACTTTTGATTTAATTCTACATATTTGTAATTCTTGTTATATTTTGAACATGTTGTAATGTTCAAAAGTATTATATATGAAATTAGAGCATTAAACAGATATTGGCTCTGTACTTAACGGGTTTCTAAAAAACCACTTATTTTAAAGGAGCAAACCAGTTATAACTTTTTATTGCTTGTTCCTAAAATTGTAATCCTACCCCTAGTGTGATTCCTTATGGCAACATCAGTCTAAAAAAGCCTTCAGCTTAGCTGGTACAAAATGGTAAGTCTAGATCAGGGGTAGGCAACCTTGGCTCTTTTATGACTCATGGATTTCAACTCCCAGAATTTCTGAGCCAGCCATTGGGTGGGCATGGCCCATTGGGTGGGCGTGGCTGTGGTGGTAACAGCAGACTGGGTGGGACTAAAACATTCAATCAATCAATTCCAACTTTGTGAGACCTTTTTTTTCCGCCGCGAGGTTGAAATTGATTGATTGAACCTTTTTTTTTTTGCACCTTTTTTGGGAGGCCTAAAGCAAAAAGGTTTTATAAAACCCAGCTGAAGGTCTAGGACTGGGGCTGCAGCGTGTGTGCCCACAGAGAGGGCTCTGCGTGCCACCTGTGGCATGCGTGCCATAGGTTCGCCACCACGGTTCTAGGACATACTGTAAATAAAACAATATTTTGGGAATTAGTTGTTTAGCAAAATGATGACATGAGGAGAAATGCTGTCTGTGTCTAGTTGTTTTGGCATGCAGTGCTCTATAGCAGACATGTCAAACTCGACGTATTGGAACGTTTTCCCCATTGCTGGCAATGGGGTGGGCGTGGTTTCCTTGTGACACGTCCGGCCCACAGGCCAGCAGTTTGACACCCCTGGTCTATAGCATCATCTTGAGGGAAGAAGTTGAAACAGTTTAGAATAGAGTAGAGTAAATCAGAATAGAGTAGAACAGAACAGAACAGAACAGAACCTTGGAGATCTTCTAGTCCAGCCCCCTGCTCAAGCAGTTTATGTCTAAGATGTGAGGTATTTAGGTATTTTCATAGCCCTCTTTCTGGCTTGTGCAGTATGCAGATCCTCAATGGATTGCGATTGTTTTTTCTGCAGTCCTAACTAACTGTGCCAAACCAGACAGTTCTAGAGGTACAAATAACAGATTACCACCAAAATTAAATTAGCTTGTTGAACATCCAGAAACATTATGATGAAAGTTGATATATAAATGATATAATGTCTTTATTTCAGTTCAAATTAATTTATTTTGTACATTACTCTGGTTTTATCTTTCTTTACTAAACTATCCCTTGTCCCATGAGAGTTTGTATGTATGTATAAATGAAGTATGGAAGAAATAGTTCAAGATGCTATAGGAATTGCATTAGGGCAGTGGTTCTCAACCTTTCTGAGGTTGAGACCCCACTTGCCCCACCCATGCGCGCCGCGACCCCGACCCGGACCCGGGGGCCCGCGCGTGTGCGCACGCACGTTAAAAAATAAAAAAAAAACCCCAAAATGGCGGCTGGGACGGGCGGATCTGCACATGCGCGGATCGGCCCGTTGCACGCGCCACGCATGCGCGCATCCGCCCGTTGCGGGCCGCCATTTTGTTTTGTTTTTAATTTTTTTACAAAAAAACAAAAAAAAATAAAAAAAAATGGCAGCCGCGACGGGCGGATCTGCGCATGCACAGATTGGCCCATCGCACGCGCCACGCATGCGCACATCTGCCCGTCGTGGGCCGCCATTTTGTTTTTTTATTTTTTATTTTAAAAAATTTAAAAACAAAATAAAAAAAACAAAATGGCGGCCGCGACGGGCGGATCTGCGCTTGTGTGGATCGGCCCGTCACACGTACCGCGCATGCGCGGATCCACCCGTTGCGGTCCGCCATTTTGTTTTTATTCTATTTTATTTTATTTTAATTTTTTTAAATTTTTTAAAAAAAATTTTCTGGCGCAACGGGCGGATCTGAGCGTGCGCAGCGCGCGCGCGCCAAAAAAAATAAAAAAAATAAAAAAAAATAAAAAAAATAAAAAAAATAAAAATTAAAAAAACAAAATGGCGGCCGGCGGTGCCCGGTGACCCCCGTGAAATGGTCTCGCGACCCCAAATGGGGTCGCGACCCCAAGGTTGAGAACCACTGCATTAGGGGCTGTTGATACTCCTTGCCTGTCCACTAGGGTGATGACCTATTTAATTTTAAAAGACAATGGAAAAATATTGGATTTATATATCTACTTTCTTTGCCAAGAAATAAAATAATTACCTCCCTACAAATTAAAAATGCTATCATTCCTAGTAAAATTTATCCTTACAGAATTTAGAAAGACATCTCCATAACCCATAGTTCATTTTACCGTCTGCTACTCTGTCACTTTATATCTTTTGAGGTAGTTGAAACACACAGCTTGAGAGACCTTCAAAAGATTTGATCTGAGAACATATTTTTAATGACATTTTTACTTTTTTTAAACTGAGAAACAGCTGTATTTGAAATAATTTATATGCTAATTTAACAAGGACGTTGTTAACCCACTTTGCCATTTCTTTGAAAGAAAGGAGATAAAAAAGTGCTTTAATTTTAATTGAAAATTGTTATATTTATCAGAATTTATTGAATCCCAATAATATTCTTTTTTGTACTTTAAATCTTTCTAATTCAACTTGATGCGTTTTAATTTTTTTTTCCAACAGAGGCCAAATTCTGTATGTAGTGAAAACATGATGAGCAGGACTTGTGCACTTTTATTAACAAAAAAGTATCAGAGGTCTATGTGAGTGCTCTGTGTTTCATTGGTCTATCATGTCTTTAATAATAATAATAATAATAATAATAATAATAGTAATAATAATAAAGTTGGAAGGGACCTTGGAGGTCATCTAGTCCAACCTCCTGCTCAGGCAGGAAACCCTACACCATTTCGGAGAAATGGCTGTCCAGTCTCTTCTTAAAATCCTCCAGTGTTGGAGCATTCACCACATCTGGAGGCAGGTTGTTCCACTGGTTAATCGTTCTAACTATCAGGAAGTTTCTTCTTAGTTCTAGATTGCTTCTCTCCTTGATCAGTTTCCATCCATTGCTTCTTGTTCTGCCTTCAGCTGGTTTTCTATGTTTTAATCTAGTCAGGGAAAAGTATCATAACTGTTTTCTTTTTCATACCAGGCAGTTTGCAGTCAGAGTAGCTACAGAGTAAGAAATACATATAACCCAAAACCTACAGTGGGATTGTGGATTAGAAATACTCCTAGCAATTCATTAAATATCTAAATATATATATATAATCACAATTCTAACCAGGACCGAAATAGCCTATAATTGCTATGATTTTTGCATGGCATCAAAGGCATGAAGTTTAATAAATCTGACAGCTTTCTTCCGGCTTCAAATCATACCCTTTAGATAATCTAGATAATACAATCATTGATAGATTATATCTCCTGAATAAGCCACATTTTTCATTGTGGTCCCTCAATTTTTTCTCATGTTTGCACAGGCATTTTTGGTACATCACAGAACTAAAGTCCTTTTGGTGGTTCAAGAAGCCACCTCTTCACTATACATATTTTTCTATGTGACCAGCTGTTACTTACTTCAGTTCCTTTAAACCTCATAGTATCAAATATCTTGGATGCATTCACTGTCCCATCATTTAATTTTTCTTTTAGCTATGCTTTTTTCTTTTAATGGCCCTATAATCCTTTGCCTCAGGATGGAGTCAGGGCGATTGAATGGAGCTGAACATTTATTGGTCGGATGCCCTTCCTGATGCCTATGCGAAGTTGACAGCAGACAATGGTTGTACCCAAAGAGAGAAATATCTGCTGCTACCTAGGATTGAACTCACAGCCTCCTGATTGTGAGACAAGAGCTCTACCTCTAGACCACCATGTCACTCTTTGTTTTAGCTATAGTACCCATTTATCTTTATCTTTTAAAAAAGTATAATATATTGTTTGTCATTATTATTTGTTGTAATGCTATCCATGACTTGGCACATCTTAGTGTCTTATGCTCCTGAAAGGCCTTTCCCGTTAATATGTGAAATGTGGGAGGAAACTTTGTCAGATGGACATTCCCTGTACATCCTGCATTCTGAAAAATGGCTTTCAGTGGATTATTTCCCATTGCCAGGAATTTGCAGAATTATCTGCCAAAGTCAGTAAACTAGTCTTAGACTCTTTTATGGGATCAAGTTATCTTAGCATCAACTGGTATCAACTAAGCAAACTTTTGGCTACCATCGGTCTAATTGAGCTTAGACAGTCTTGTTTTCAGCCCACCTATGTTGTTGATGCTGCCTTTGATGCTGTTGGCAGCCACAATGCCATTTGCTATCTAGCATAACACTTAGGCTGTTGGTAAAAATTCAGTGAAGAAGTGTCACAGGGACATTGAACCAACCCTCACTTTGAAATAAAAGGTCAAATCTTGACAATTGCAAGGTCTTATTGACAGTTGTAATTATATTAAAATACTGGAGCTATCTGTTTTTTATCCTGGATGCTTTTAAAACTAAAAACAGTACTTATGCCTGTGTTTCAATTTTCCCCTCTAGACAAGACCTGCCAATGAGTTTTGACTTAGGGAATTAAGAGTTCTCCAGTTACTGAGTCTTTGCATCATACAAATGTTCAAAAGGACACTCTCAATATCAAGGCCTTAACCTCCAGCTTCACTCCGGAGTCCCTCAAGCTTCTTTCTGTCTGTTACAGAAGCAGATTTTCCTCACTAGTAGTTATACTTCCTGTTAATCATTAATCTCCCTCAGCATTATTAAAGCCTTGGCCTAAGAGCCAGGCAGGTAATGGTAAATCAGACTTAGTATTTATCACTTTGGTAACATTGATGTATGTGTGTTGGGTTTTTTATTTTTAAATACTTTTCTGATTTGGACTTAGACTGTGACTGATGTTTTATATATGTTGTAAGCCGCTCCGAGTCTTCGGAGAGGAGCGGCATATAAGTCCAAATAATAAATAATAAATAAATAAATCTCTTTCCTCTTCTGACCAAGTTACAGCAGAGATATTTTGGTGGTTATCCATCATGATAAAGAACAGTTTTAGAAATCAGTGTTGCTTTGGGCAATATGGTTTATTCCTATAAATATTTTATTCCTCAAATATTTTATTCCTCAGATATTTCATTTGGTGCAGTCAGCCACATACCATATTGTATTGTGATTTTACTATGACAAAAGTCTCAGCCAATCACATATCCTAAATGTTTGTTCTAGTCTGTCCTGCTTTGAAGTATGACACCAAAGAATCTTGCCAGATTCTGACATCGGTGCCACCTATTTTGTACATTCTAGATAACTTAAAACTATATTTATGGATACAACATTTTTCACATAATCTGCATGTCACTTTACTAATAGTTTGCAACACAGGCTGAAAAGAGTGTTCCATACCAGTGAACCAGGAAGGCTGGAGGCTCAATAGTTTCAGAAGATTTTAGTTCTTTTATTGCACATTGCAAATTATCATATTTGCATATCATCAGCTGTTTTTCAAGGAGAAGATTGCTCTGGTCTTTTTTCATTTGCTTAAGGGTAGACATATGAAACAACTTTTTTTCAACATGCTCTCCAGCTTATGAAGCAGCAGATAAATGGGATCTACTGCTTAGCATAATAAAGATACGTCATAAAGGATAATCTTTTTCAATAAATCATATTTATGCTGCTGTTTCTTTTGAAATAATCCTATGTTGATCTTTGAATATAATGCAGGATTCAGTGACCTGTGTGATTAATAAAAACTTTTTTTATAAATGGTGGCAGTATATTGCATAATGAAATTCATATATAGGATCAACGCTAATACAGGGTATTTTTACTGTTTATTATTCAACCAATGCATAGGTCAGATCAGTTCTGACAGATGAAACTTCAAAAGAGATTTGGGAAATGATGTTGGGAGATATAATGTTTATTATAATTATGTCATTATAATTATAATATCTATTATAATAAACTTCTGAAATTATTAAATTTCATAAGTGTCACATGTTCCCTGTGCTTTCTCTATAACATATACATCATTTGAGGGATCCATGTTAGAAATGTTATGTATCCATTTCTGTAATCAAGTTGTTTAACTTGTCAAGGTAAAGTAAAAATACACAGTATGATTAGCATACCATATTGATGGTCAAAAAGTGCAGAGGAATCACTACAATACTGCTTTAGAGTTGGGTTTACAGAGGTTTCTGCATGCTATATGTAGGAATTATGAAAAAGCAACAATGTATAAAATTGATATTGCCACCACAATATATCTAAAAAACATGAAGTATTTGCACCACAGCTATTGAATTACTAACAACCGAGTTTGACAAAAAACAAGAAATGAACTTCACCATATAATATATAACATTCCACGATGAATTTTCTTTGCTGTTCTTCGGAGATATCTTCAGCAGTAATGCACTTCTCATGAACAGCTGAAACACTTTTCTTCAAGCATCAGTTATTGACAGATTATTTTCTAACTTTCTTCAGCAAAGTCCCAATGTTGACACCGACAGTTTACAATAAATACAGTACAATACAATACAATACCAGAGTTGGAAGGGACCTTGGAGGTCATCTAGTCCAACCCCCTGCTCAGGCAGGAAACCCTATACCATTTCAGACAAATGGCTGTCCAATCTCTTCTTAAAGACTTCCAGTGTTGGAGCATTCACAACTTCTGGAGGCAGGTTGTTCCACGGATTAATTGTTCTAACTGTCAGGAAATGTCTCCTTCGTTCTAGGTTGCTTCTCTCTTTGATTAGTTTCCATCCATTGCTTCTTGTCCTGCCCTCTTCTTTGTGGCAACCCCTGAGATGTTGGAACACTGCTATCATATCACCCCTTATCCTTCTCTTCATTAAACTAGACAATTCCAGCAAACGTTCTTTATATATTTTAGCCTCTAGTCCCCTGATCATCTTTGTTGCTCTTCTGTGCACTCTTTCTAGAGTCTTAACATCTTTTTTATATCACGGTGACCAAAACTGGATGCAGTATTCCAAGTGTGGTGTATTCTAGTTTAATCAGTCTCGGTTTTGTGAATTTTGTAAACCGTATAGATTAGCAATGAAGGTATTAGGGGAAAAAGATAAAGTTAGTTTAAGATGCAATTGATAAAAGAAACTCAGGGGTGATAATTTGACAGTTCTTTTCAGCTAAAAACAGTGGAGCTGATAACCATCACACTCACTTCAGTCAAATAATTTTAGCAATTATTATTATTATTACAGTTATTATAATAATTATTATAATTATTATTATTACAAAGTTATATAAATTGTTGCTTAGAATTTCATTGTTCATCTTAAAAAATCCTTGTAGCTGTGACACTAAAATAGATTGCAAAAAATATCTTAATGGGCAAGTTTATAAGTTCTTGCAAAATATGTTTGCAGTATAATAGCTTTACTGACAAAGTTTATTTGAAGGTGAAGCTAGAATTTACTACATAATATAGAGTACATAGTCTTCATGATAAGACATTCAATAATATGATAAGAACTGGTTTAAGAATTGATATCTTCATATTCACTGTTATAAAATTTTGATTAATCAGCATGATGAAAATTAATTTAAGCATTTCCCCCCTACTGATTGCCTATCAGTTGTGGTACCAGATAGAAATGCTGGCTTATGATATGTAGGTCTTTGGTTCTTCGGGTTTTCTCCCACGTAGAATTTGAAGTGTCTTGGCGACGTTTCGACGAAGTCTCATTTGTCATCTTCAGGCTGGTGCTTTCGGCTTCGTGCTTCTAGGAGCAATATGTGACTGTAGCTGTTTCTTCCTTTTAACTGCCAGTGGGGGTTTGAACTGATTGGCTGGGAGCTCAGCTGTGTTCTGATTGGGTGAAGGTGTGTTCTGATTGGTTAGGGGCTTGGCTGTGCTCTGATTGGATGGGGGGTTGGCTGTGCTCTGATTGGATGGGGAGTGTTCTGTTTGGGTGGGGGCTTTGTTGTGCTCAAGTTAGTCTGAGTTATAGGGGGATTAGAGATGGTGAGCTGCATAGCTGTTTGGCTTCGCGTTCGTGGTCGTGCCGAAAGCACCAGCCTGAAGATGACGAATGGGACTTCGTCGAAATGTCGCCAAGACACTTCAAATTCTACGTGGGAGAAAACCCGAAGAACCAAAGACCTACATACAAACACCCGCGAAAACCTCAGAAAACACACATTATATATATATAGGTCTTTGGTTCTTCGGGTTTTCTCCCACATAGAATTTGAAGTGTCTTGGCGACGTTTCGACGAAGTCTCATTTGTCATCTTCAGGCTGGTGCTTTCGGCTTCTGCTTCTAGGAGCAATGTGAGATTTTAGCTGTTTCTTCCTTTTAACTGCCAGTGGGGGTTTGAACTGATTGGCTTGGAGCTCGGCTGTGTTCTGATTGGGTGGAGGTGTGTTCTGATTGGTTAGGGGCTTGGCTGTGCTCTGATTGGATGGGGGGTTGGCTGTGCTCTGATTGGCTGGGGGAGTGTTCTGTTTGGGTGGGGGCTTTGTTGTGCTCAGGTTAGTCAGTGTTACAAGGGGATTAGAGATGGTGAACTGTATAGCTGTTTGGCTTTGCGTTCGTGGTCGTGCCTCATCTTCATGGTGGGTGTCAGTTTGCTTCGTGTATGGATTGGAGGGGTTTAAGGTGGCTAATGATGCAGCTGTGGTCTGGCTTCTGGTTTGTGGTCGTGCCTCCTCATCAGTGTGGGTTTGGGTTTGCTTTTTGCCTGGATGTGTGGTGGTGACATCCTGTGTGGTTTTTGTGAGTGTAGGTCTGGTGTCATTCCCCATGCTATGGACTCGTCTGTCAATAAGGGCGGGTTTCCAAATGGCTGGTAGGCGGGAGGTATCATGTCGTTTGTTCATGCTGTGTGGGCGTTTTTCTATCTCGATGGCTTCTCTGATTATTCTGTTATTAAAGTGTTCAGTTTTGGCGATAGTTCTGGTCTTTTTGAAATCAATTTCATGCAAACAGAACACTCCCCCAGCCAATCAGAGCACAGCCAACCCCCCATCCAATCAGAGCACAGCCAAGCCCCTAACCAATCAGAACACACCTCCACCCAATCAGAACACAGCCGAGCTCCCAGCCAATCAGTTCAAACCCCCACTGGCAGTTAAAAAGGAAGAAACAGCTAAAATCTCACATTGCTCCTAGAAGCAGAAGCCGAAAGCACCAGCCTGAAGATGACGAATGAGACTTCGTCGAAACGTCGCCAAGACACTTCAAATTCTACGTGGGAGAAAACCCGAAGAACCAAAGACCTACACACACACACACATATATATATAGTTGTTGAATATTAATAGAAGATATAAAAAGAAAAAACAATACTTATCATTTTATTAAAATTATAAAACTATATTAGCAATAAAACCCATGCTATGTTTCTATTCAAGATGATTCTTCATTTTCCTAATGCAAATAATTATAGTTAAACGACACATAGATTAAGTGCACTGGAATGATTTTGAGTCTTCTAGAAGTGTTTTATAAGCAATTTTTTTTTCCTGCAAGTCAGTCTTGACTTCTGGGGGTTGTCTAGAGTAGTCCTTCTATTTTGTTGGCAAAATTTTCAGAATTGTCCATTGCTTCCTTCCTGTGGCTGAGAGATAGTGACTGGTCCAAAGTCACCTAACTGGCTTTGTGCCTAAAGCTAGTTTCTAGCTTGGTGCTCTAGCCCAGGGGTCCCCAACCTTTTGACCACCAGGGACTGGTTCCATGAAGAGAGGTTTTTCTGCGGACTGGAGGGTGCGTGGTTTTGTGTGCTGCCTGCAACCCATGGATGGGGCTTTGCTTGTTTATGCAGACCAGTTGCTGGCATGCCGTGGACTGGTACCGGTCCATGGGCTGGGGGTTAGGGACCCCTGCCCTAGCCCTTTTAGCAAATTGGCTCTCTTGCATTCTAGTCTTCCAAACTTTATACAATATATACTGATAAGAGCATATATAAATTTGAACACTCCACCCTCTGTGACAATGTAGATAATCAGACCAAAAATAATATTATGATTAACACAGACACATACATCACAGAGATACCAAACAATTCCCCCTCCATAAAAACAATTATGACCAAGGATGTTATTGAAATGTTTTGCTTTTCCACTTAAGTGACTGCCAGCATTTTACAAGAAACAGAGAAGAATCCTAGGTATGTGAAAAGGTACAAATTAGTAAAATAAATTGATAAAAGAAAAAAAAAGTAAAACAATTCAAAATAATCCAGCCTTCATCACAAAACACGTAAACAGTTATCTTGAGGGCATAACTATAAAGTATATGAACTGTTAACCACAAAGGATAAAGGAATACAAAAGGAAAGTTTCTCAAATATAAATATTTCAAGTGAAATATTTAATGTAAAACAGCCATAAATAAACTCACAAAAAAACAAAACGCCACAATATTTAATATGAGAACAAAGGGCAGAAAACAAAAACTAATAACTATGAAGGAAAGAATGAAGAACCACAGAGGCACCTAAGAGAAATGGCAGAAATTAATCTAGAAATATATAAATAAATAATGTATAAAACAGGATCTTAGAGCTGCACCAGTTTCTTCCTAATGCCTTCTTCTCTCAGTTGCCACCATTGGTATCAATTCAAGCCACTGAAAGAAGTACAAAATTTAAGATAAACATCTCTCCCTCCCACCCCTGTGTACTTAGTAAATAAATAGCCCAGATCTGTCTTAAACCTGTCTGTTCTCCGTGCTGTAAATCTTGATATAATCCTGTAGTTCTTGATGACAGAATGAGACATGCTTGACAACAGTGTGGAGACAATTTGATCAAATTCTTGTACTGCATATCTAATTTAACTGAAAACATTTTAAATTTTCTGCTACATTAATCATGGACAGAATGCCTCTATGTAACATTAATTTAAAGTGGTAAAAAAGTTGTACTTCCCTGGTATTTCAGCCGTATTTATGTTAATTATCTTATAACACAGAATAAGTAGAGTATAAAACTCAAATAGGTAAGTAGCAAATCACATGGCTTTTATTTGCAATTTCTATTCTGTTCTAATAAAACACAAAGCATTTATTTGCTTCCTATTTAAAAAAAATAAAGAAATAGATCTGCCATGTAGAATAGTAGCATCCAAGTAGCATTGGGTTGGGGTTCTTTCCTTGGGCAAACTGTAATGCTTCTATTTTCTTTCTAGTTTGACATGATTAACGAGTATATAGGCTCTGAACATGTAGAGCTTCATGTGAGCTGATAAAATAATGTTCTGATTGGAGTGAATTAAAGGTTATTTTAACCTTGTTTTAGAGCTATGTATGTAGGGCCTTTACTTGGCATTCCCAAAAGTTTTTTTTCTACTTACCACTGAAATCTGAACAAGAAGGAGGTTTTACATTGGCTGGCCTACCTGATTATGTGTTTCTATCTTGAAATGGCCCATCATTTAATTCGAAAAATGACATGGCTGCAAATTAGGTAATTTGATAACGTAATTAGCTGCAATTATTACCCAAGGCAACCAAGATGTCAGGTAGCAATCTATCAAGCTTCCAATGAGTCTATCTCAATAGTTGAAGAATGAAGGCAGAATAAAACCATGTCACAGACAGCAACTAATCTAGTTTTCTCCCTAGTTTTGGAACTCCTAGAATTGTTTTCATAGAAAGTTGAAATAAAACTCTCTGATAAACTGAAAGACAAAAAGGGTAAGTACAAAAAATGGAAAGAAAACTAAGGCACAATACCAACAAATAGCCTGAACTTGCAAAAGTGAAGTCTGGAAAGCTAAGGCTCAGAATGAAGTAAGACTTGCAACAAATGTCAAAAATAATTTTTAAAAGTTTTTCAACATATTAAAAAAGAAAAAAGTCAAGGAAACTATTGGTCCACTAATGAGAGAAGATGGCAAGGAAGTAAGAGGCGGTAGACAGAAATCAGAGCTACTTAATTTATTCTTTACATCTATCTTCATGCAAAAAATAATATAGTCCAACCTACCAAAACATAATCGTAAAAGATAGACTAGGAATACAAATTAATTAAGCAAGAAAATGGTAAGAGAACACCTGTCTACTTTAGACAAGTTCACTGGGACCTGACGGATTATATTCCAGAGTTCTGAAGGAGCTGGCAGATGTGATCTTGGAATCATTGAACCATATCTTTCAAAACTCCTGGATTACCAGGGAATTACCAGAGGACTGCAAAAGAACCAGAGGTTTGCAAAAGGGGGGGGGGAAATCCAGAAAACTACAGACCAATCAGCCTGACATCAATACCTGGGAAGATCCTAGAAAAGATAATCAAGCAACAGGCGAACACCTAGAAACAAGCAAAGTTATAACCAGAAGCCAACATGGGTTTGTCAAAAACAGATTATGCCAAACAAATCTTATTTCATTCTTTGACAAAGTGACTAAATTAGGGGACCAGAGAAATGTAATGAAGGTTGGAACACTTTCCATCAATTCTCCAGGACAAGAGATAGGTAAAATTTCACCACCACTTTTTAAACTATTCTTTTAAGTATGCTTTTCACAGTGACATATCAAATATTGTATGACTTTATAAAATAAATGAAATCTGCAAGTCCTAATCTTTAATGTTATTTATTCACTTAGACTCCCTTAACACACTATAGCATCCTTGAGGAACTCTTTTAACATTCACTGGCAAAGACATGCATGGATTCTGATAATACAGAAAGGGGGCAAATTCTTTTGGAACAATAGTTATCTCTACAACCCACCAACTATACTTGCTATTAATATACAATATATTAATAAGAAGCATCTTTGAACCATCTCTGCAATATAGTACTTCTAAAAACAACACTATTATAGTTGAAATATTATTTTATTTTGCTTTTATTTAGCCATCTATAATTCGCATCTATCTTTCCTTTTGGGGAAGACAGTGGGTTGTTTTTTTTTTCACTTCTCAGCATAAAAAAATGCATCTATACTTTTTCTGCCTTTAACAGAAATAATTAAGTTAAAAAAATAAATAATGTGGAAGATACTCAAGCTCAGATAGTATCTTTGCATTTACAGTTTACAGCTCACTGCTAGCAATGTGATGAATTATGAACTACATGGTACAAGTTTATTAAAAATCTTACCAATTCAATAGGTGGTATGTAGATCACATGCTTGAACATTATTTCATATTATTTCACATACATCCCTATCATAGAAAATGTTACAGCACATGGTGGCTAAGTTAAAATTCTTTATACAGGCATTTTTTAGAATTTATTTTCTTAAATTTCTGATCTTGATGTTTATCAGTTTCAAATTATTTTTCTGTGTGGATTAGGAAGTGGCTCACTCTTCAATAACAATTCTATTTCATTTGTACAGTTTCATTTGTACAGCTCTGAAAACCACTATATTTGCCGTCAGGCTGCAATTATCTGTTTTCTACAGTTTTGTTATTAGTATGTATAGAATGCTATAGAACTGTGCTGTATAGAATTTTGACAGATTATTTGAAAACTAGTTGAGTTGTTTTAAAGACATGCTTTCTGTTGAAGGTAAATGCTCTTTCAGTTATTATGCACTCACAGATATCTAAAATTCTATAGATACTACATTTTGAACTTCATTTAAACTTTTTGAGACAACATTCATGTTTTTGTTTTTGATTTGAAGCATGTTGTTTTATTCAAGTCAAATGACTGATCTTATAACTTGCAATGCTTTGTTAGATGCATATTTTACATGAAAAATGAAGACATGTTTTCATACTTGCTTTTATGAATCCGTGGTACGAAATAATACAATTAGATTTTGCACTGAAAAATTAAAGCAGTGAGGGAAAATCTGCAATTCCAAAAATCATGATGGTAATCACTATATTACTGTATATTCAAATGCCAATTTCAAATTATAGCATTTATTTAATGTGAAACCAAATGCAGCAGTTGGTTCCATTTTGCATTTATACATTATGAAAATAATTTACAGGACATGTATGAAAGATCCCCCCCATACTGGTTATATATGTTGATTTTTATATACCCAGTCTAGACTTTTAAGATGGTCAACTAAAATAGCATTTGATCTGCGAACCTTATTTATCCATACTTATTATTTTAGTGGTTGCTGGAATTGATTGCAAGAGCACAACTCAGTATTATACCAAAAGGAAAGCACTTCTTGGCAGGTTCCTGAGTGGATTCATCTGATTTAATATGCATTTTTGATTACTGTATAACCTTCTAGAACCTTTACAGTCTGTCTTTGTCATTAATGATTCATCTGCCAAACTGTTGGTTGAAATATCAGTCTGAATTTCCTCATCTTGACCTATTTTAAATCAATAGAGACCAATATGTACTATATAATTTAAGGAGCGTGCCTTCATAAAAAGAAAAAGATTTTTCATTTGAACGAGAAAACTAAACTCTGCAATTTGGAGTAATTACATGTAATCCTTAGTATGCTGCAAGCTCAATCTGGCATTCTGGCAGTAGCAGAGCCCAAGAACTTAATTGCATTATTTACTGTTACATATTTAGCCATATAATTAGGCAATGTAGAGCCAGTAGTGTCAGTATGTTTTTTCTCTTACGGACTGCTACTCTTAACTAGTTTTGTCAACTGTCCAGTTGGCGAATCCAGAAAAAGAAACTCCTGAGATATTATTTTACCAACAGTATAAACTTTACTGAGTGTACTATATTGGCACAGACAAAGCAAAACCAGCTCTGGGTTTCCCATGCAAAAGCTAGCATAGTTAATTCCCCACTTTCCATATGGGCCACCCACAGTCCATTATGTCCACCAATCACTTCTGTTCATTTTGTTATGGAAACTAGCCAGCCACGCTAATCCATCTGCTCGATGTATCCTTGGGTTGGAGCACTGTCCCACGGGAACAGGTGATGGTCAGATGCAATTCCCCCCATCCTTGAATTCCATCCCCCATCCTTGAATTGCATCCCACATCCTCCTTTTTTTGTGAAGCTGCGAGCAAAGATGAATATAGATGGAAGTACAAATCAGTCTTGACAAGTTTAAATGGTCATCTAATCTATTCCTAATATTATTCCTAACTTTCAGGTTTGTTTTGTCAGCTGTACAGGTACCACCCATAGTCAGTTGCTTTGTACATTCAATATAATTTAATGTTTTTCTTTTTATCTTCTTCCTGTGTTCATCACATCTAAAACAAACATTAGGATGTTACAGAACTGGAGGACAAGAGTATTGCCATATTCTTTTCTTCCAAATTAAACTATTCCAAGCTGCTCCTAATTGTTGTAGTGTGTGCATTTTTTGTTTGTTTGTTTGGGGGAACAGATTAAAAAAATATTCTTTGAAGTGTTAGGAGGTTTGTGTTATCTGGAATCTGAAACATATTTTCACCAATTTAGTTCAGTACCCTTTAGCAACTGGAAATGGTTAACTACTAAATACTTGGATAGCAGCAGAAGCTTAGCTAGAGCTGGTAGAAAGAAAGCACAGGTCTGTAATGGTCAGTGGTTTCTTGATCGATCAGTTAATTTATTATTATAATTATACTTTATAATTTATTATAATAAATTTCTTGTTTATGGTAAAAATATTGAAACTCTTTATTATATATATTATATATTATTTTAGCTTTCAACTTATAAAAATGTAATGTAATCAATATCATATCGTCATTTATTCATAATGTTTCAAACACATAAGGCGTCACCAAGATGGAAACCTATTATGATACTTATTAGACCTCCTTTGCTTTATCGTGATTTTAGCAGTACCTGCATGTAGAACTGTTAACTTATATCATTTGTATCCTTATATCACTGAGAACCAACTATAATCAGAAACACATAATAACTTTGCTGTGAGATTTTGAAAGTTTCGTAACTATGGTTCTTGGAACAAAAATTTTGGGAAATATGATATATATCTAAAAAATCATGTTTAGTTTAAAATAGCATATTTTTATCTCTTTTTCATAAAACCTGAGATTCATTGAAGACAAATAGTTGGATAGACAAAAGAGTTTTCTATCGTGTAGCACATTTGATGAATTCACTGCCAGTGATTATAATCAACGGCTACGTGCTTTCCAAATATATCCAGTTGGCCACTGTGTGACATGGAAAGTTGAATGAGATAGAAACCTAGGCAGATTCAATAAGACCCTTTTTATGGTTTTATTTTGTAATTTTAAAGGGTTATAAATAATTTATAAAGGAATAATTGCAAATAAAACTTTTCAAAGACCTTATGTAAATTACATTTTATAAAATTTTTATAGAAAAAGAAAGAGGGAATTGAAGTCGCAACAAAATGATTGCCTATGGCTACTTTCCATTTATTTACAATATGAAAGATTTAATTTTTAGGCAGCCTGTGGAGATTAAAGGGCGTTCTATTTTGCTTTTCAGCATGTGGTGACTTGGAGTTCAGAGAAGTTGCAAGTCGATTGCGAGACTGGTTCAAGGCCCTTCACGAGAGTGGAGTTCAGAAGAGAGCTAGACTTTTGCAAAGGCCTGAAAGAAGCAGTAAGCACTTAACAATTTTTAATATGTCTCTGGAAGAATCTCTGATTTAGAAGGAATTTTATTTCTCAATAAACTTCAAACTTTATTTCCTAAACCCTTTCTAGGATGCTTTCGATAAATTCATGTTCTTAAAATGTTGCCCTGCAGATAATAGAAACATGTATATGTATTAGCATGGAACAATATACACCTAGATTTATCAACAGGTTCTGCACTCTTATAAATGTGATGAATGAATTAATGAATGAATGGATTGATAGGCCATTTCATTCAACTGCTAGGATATAGCACCCATATAGTACCTGTGCATAAAATAGGAATGGGATTTAACGTACGATAAGTTTGTGGGAAGTCAACCCCCCAGAGAAGGAAATATTAAAAGGGCAGAAAAATATATTTCCTCCAAGGATCTTAAAGAGGCAGGAAAGCATGCCCAGTTTTCTTAATAGCCCCAGGTCTCCCTTCCCCAAGCAGAAACCAGCTCTATAGAGATGCAGATGTAAATCCATGGAGCTAGGAAATTAAGAAGACAAAGACCTAAAATCTACATGCCCCATCCAAACTCTAAGTCATTAGCACCAGCACCAGGGAAGCAGGATATGACCTTTGGGACATTATAGGATTAGCCTATCACCATAGAATACCAGAAAAGCACACTCAGACTCAGGTCAAAATTCATGCCACAGGAACAGGAAGCAACTCCAAACAAAAGACTCCAGAGGGTATAAAAACCCACTCCCCACATGTGCTCAGCCCTTTTCTCTCCTCTTTCCTGCCAGAACTACCTTTCTGTCTGACTCTTTAATAAACTGCAACCTTCTTGCTAAAGCAGCCGCCATGTTGTTTATCCCCAGCTTGGACTGGACCATGATGGAGACTTTTCTTCCAACAAGCTTATACATTTTATACATACATAAAATGGAAATGGAATTTTACACAAGCATAATTATTTGTATTTTACAAATATCAACTCTCAGGGCACAACTCCAATTTTTGGAGTATGGAATTATATTAGGTAGAATTGATTTCACTGATGAATGTTACTTTGCTGTCAGACAGCACTGGATAGAACTGGACTGAAGTGGCAGATAGTATTCAATAGCATATGGTAACATACAATTGCTAATAAATGGTACTATCATAGCAGAGAAATAAAATCAAAATTAGCAGAATTTGTAATTATTTCTAGGCTATGTTTATGAGATTATGAACAGTGACATGCTTGACAATGGATTTCCTACTGAAGAATGTTGGGAAGCCTACAGAGAAAATCTACTTCGCAGATTTTGCAAGCATTAAAACTGGACTCTTCAGTAATACAACAAGCCAATTCCTGTCTGTTGTTTAATATGCGTTTTCTGCTGATAACTGCTTTCCTTGTTAGTTTCATTATTTACACTTTTAGATATTCTGAATATTTGTCAATTTCAGGTACTTATTTGTACAGATTTGCATTAGTTATACATTCTATTATTTTAATTGTATTTTATTTCTTTGTGTGATTACAACAGTGCATATATAATTTATGCATCATTGCATTATAATTCAGTAGTAGTGAGACTGGTACACACAGGATTCAGGTTTACATTATTCATTGGCAGGAAAGGGAATATTTGAACATGATATCAAGTGGTAAAACTGAACAGACTATTTCTTTAATTCCTGTTCCAAAATTATTTATTTATTTTTATTAAGAAAATATATCTGGCTGCCCAATTCACACTGACCCCATGCTGCTTACAAGGATAGAACAAAATGAAAGAACTAAGCTGTCTTCCTATCTCTCACTATTTAAAAATAACTATCACCTTTTTTTAAACAAACCATATTATATAGAATAGATTTCAAAGCAATGTTTTGATTCAGCCCCTTTCATGGATTGCTGCATTGTAATGGTGAAGAAGATTGTTCAATGATGCTATGATTTCTATTGTTGAGAATGTAGACTCCCCTCCCCCCAAGAATTCATCCACAATTGTGACAAATCATGGATGAGGAACTAAACTCTCCACAAGGAAACAACAACCTGATCCAATTTTCTTCCAAGAAAACCAAGTGGATATTTATAACCCATGACAGTATCGATATCATGCTGGAAAATGAGCTTCCATTTTGGAAGGCATTTAGTTTAAAAAGCTTTCAGAAAGAGCAGAAGGAAGATCCAAATGGCACTGAATATAATATATAAAGTGTGTTATTATTTTGGGAATTTTAGAAATAAATATACAACGACCCAAATGCTTGGTAGGTGGAAAGTCTCCACATTAGTTGAGTTTTCACAAGCTATCAATTTGTCTGGTTTCAGGAAGACAACCGAATGTTATTCATATATTTTGTATTTTTCTTATATGCAATTGCCAAGCACTTTTTGAGGTTGTGTATATGATAAAATTCCCTTTTATTCCCTTGTTGGTACTAGCTTTGTCTGATTTAGAAAAGCCTTTGTAAAGTTTGATGATAGTTTACATAATGTAGATATATCTATTTGTGTTTTTTTTCCTGGTAAGTTTCTGCAATATGTTGTGTTTTATATGTATGGTTTTGTAATATGTTGTGAGCTTCTGAGAATCTATTTATTGCAACAGAAAAATCTCAATCTAAAGTGTATCATATATTCATGAAAGCATCCTTTCGAAAGATGACAAATTGATCCCAGCCTGATTAAAGCAGCTATTATATACCTAGTTACAATTCTTTTTTCATCCAAATTTCAAATACATTTTGGTTTGAATTTAAGCATTTTCTCCTGATAAGAACAAGAGCTTCCCACGTGCATGCAATAATAATAATAATAATAATAATAATAATAATAATAATAATAATAATAATAATAATAATAATAATAATAATAATAATAATAATAGTAATAATGTTGGAAGGCACCTTAGAGGTCATCTTGTCCAACTCCCTGCTCAGGCAGGAAAGCCTATGCCATTTTAGACAAATGGTTGTCCAGTCTCTTCTTAAAAATTTCCAGTGTTGGAGCATTCACGACTTCTGGAAGAAGGTTGTTCCAGTGATTAGTTGTTCTAACTGTCAGGAAATTTTCCTTAGTCCTAGGTTGCTTCTCTGTTTGGTTAGTTTCCATCCATTGTTTCTTGTCCTGCCTTCAGATGCTTTGGAGAAGAGCTTGACTCCCTCTTCTTTGTGGCAACCCCTGAGATGTTGGAACACTGCTATTATGTCACCCCTCATCCTTCTCTTCATTAAACTAGACATACCCAATTCCAGCAATGGTTCCTTATATGTTTTAGCCTCTAGTCCCCTGATCATCTTCTCTGTACTCTTTCTAGTGGTGACCAAAACTGGATGCAGCATTCCAAGTATGGCCTTACCAAGGCATTGTAAAGTAGTATTAACACTTCACATGATCTTGATTCTATCCCTCTGTTAATGCAGCCTAGCACAGTGTTGTCTTTTTTGGCAGTTGCACTGCTGGCTCATATTTAAGTGATTGTCCACTAGGATTCCAAGATCCCTCTCACGGTTACTACTGTTGAGCAAGGTACTACCTATATTATACCTATGCATTTGGTTTTTCTTGCATAAATGTAGAACTTTACTTTTTTCATCATTGAATTTAATTTTGTTAGATAGCTCCCAATGTTCACGCCTGTCAAGTTCCTTCTGTATCTTACGCCTATCTTCTAGAGCAGGGGTAGGCAACCTTAGCTCTTTTATGACTCGTGGACTTCAACTCCCAGAATTCCTGAGCCAGCATGGCTCAGCTTGGAAACCTCTCCCTTTTCCCTCAGCTTGGCTGGCTCAGGAATTCTGGGAGTAGAAGTCCACAAGTCATAAAAGAGTCAAGATTGCCTACCCGTGTTCTAGAGTGTTGACTATTCCTACCAGCTTGGTGTCATCTGCAAATTTGATGAGTTCCCTGTTAAGTACTTCGTTCGCATGCGAATGATGAAAACACATGGTAACTGTTAACTACTCTGTATTCTCTTTCTCCAACAACCAAGCAAAAGCAAAAGGCATGCAGGCCTTTTTATATGGCCAGAAACCCAGACAGTGTCAACCAATAGGAACAGAGCGTTTTCGTGCCTTGCGCATGCGCACAAGGCTGGCGCCGCTCTGTCTGGTCCCGGGCAGCTTTTGGAATGCCTGGGACCAATGCAACGTCCCGAGCCTGCTTTTGCAAGCTCAGGACACAACATTCCCCATCTATCCCCTCATCCAAATCATTGATGAAGATGAACCGTGGGGCACCACTAATTTTGTCACCTGGTCAGAAATGCAATAAGATTTGTCTGGCATGATCTGTTTTTGAGAAACCCATGTTGGCTTTTGGTAATGACTTTGTTTGCCTCTAGGTGTTCGCTGATTCGTTGCTTGATTAACTTTTCCAGAATCTTCCCAGGTATTGAGCTCAGGCTGATAGATCTGTAGTTTCCTGGATCCATTTTTCCCTTTTTTGAATATGGGAACTACATCAGCTCTTTTCCAGTCCTCTGGTAGTTCACCAGTGCTCCAGGATCTTTGAAAGATATAGTTCAGTGGTTTTGAGATCACATCTGCCAGTTCCTTCAGAATGTTGGGGTGTAATCCATTTGGTCCTGGTGATTTGAACTCAACTAGGGTGGACATGTGCTCACTTTCCATTTTCTTACCTATCTTAACTTGTGTTTCTAATCTGTTTTTTACGGTACTGTTTTTGATAGGTTGGACTGTTTTTTCCCTTTGTGTAAAGACGGATGCAAAAAACGAGTTAAGTAGTTCTGCTTTCTCCCTACTGCTTGTCACCTTCTTGCCAGTTTCTCCCATTAATGGACCAATCATTTCCTTAACTTTTTTCTTGTTTTAATTATTGTCTTAATTATTGTCCTTTAATGTTTATTTTTACTCCTTAATCACTGGCTAAACAGTGCTGGGTAACTAATCATTTTGTTTTTCTGACAGAAATAGGAAGTGGTTTGGGTAAAGTTATCTAATATTTTGTTACTATTCTGAGAACTGAATCAAGTCTTTCCTGGTTCATGTGCTTATCCATTGTGGCACGTGCTATGGCAGTGATCAGGGTATCAGACTTTTATTCATAGATTTAATTTGCTTCAGTTCATTAGCTACTAGATCTTCTGCTGCTTTCTCTGCTTATCAGTGTTTAATGCCAGCTTCTTTTTCCACTATCCCATAAGAATTTAATCATTCCTGTATCACTATCTGGAAAAGATATATCAAGGACAAAGAAATAGTCACCTGTTTATTATGCATGCAACTTTGGGGTTTACCATTATCCTTGTAGATAAAAAAAAGAATCCTCAGTTTACAATAGTTTATTTAGTGACCGTTCAAAGTTACAACAGCACTGAAAAAAGTGACTTATGACCATTTTTCACACTTATGACTGCTGCAGCATCCCCAGGGTCATGTGATTTACATTCAGATGTTTAACAACTGGTTCATATGAGCCACATAAATTTTGGGCTCAATTGTGGTCATAAGTCGAGGACTACCTGTATCTGTGGGCATATTTTAGCTTTCTTTTAATGCATCATAATTGCTAATACTGTAGTGGGAATACCAAGGCTTAAAAAATGTAAAGGTATTCATAGTAATCTCTGGAACATTGCATTTTCTGTGAAAGGAAGGAAGCAGAACAAAATAAAATTAATGGGCTGCTGTATATACAAAATTGGTAAAAGGCCCATTTTATGACCAGCCCACTGTTGTTCCTGCCCCCTCCCACAATGAGCACTTTCAAAAACAACACAAAGAGAAGAATAGTTTAAATCTGACTCATCAAAGCTTTTTTCCCAAGAGACATATGTATATTTTAACTTGCATTAGCTTATCTCAATGAAATATATGAAGGACCTTTCTTTTTTTTTTTTTAACTTTCTAATGGCCTACTTTCCTTTTCAAATGGTTAATTCAATAATGTTTTTCATCCTGAAGAAAATCTCTGTCCTAACATAATCCAGAGCAAATATAATATAAACTGAACATGAAAAAAAAATTGAAGGAAATACAGTATAAAACTAGTATACATTCTTTTGTGAAATTCTGCTGCATTTCTTACTAAAATTATATTTCGTTTTTATTGTATTTTTCCTGTTTGTTAACATTGTTTTAAAGTTCATATAGGGATATGGGCAATTTTCAAAGAACACACGAGTTCAGAAGTATGCTCCTGTTCTGTTCTTTTTCTGTTCAATACAGAGGAGAACAAAGAAGGAATATAGACATGCAATAATAACTTTGCTAGCGCCTTCTATTTCTTAAAATAGTCTATAAATATGTGATCCATGGTAAATGCTATATGGATCGGTATAATTTCCAGAAAACACTTGGGATATTTCCTTAGCAGAATGGCAAGCAGTTCTGCCATGAATCTCAGCAAACTCTGAAATATGGAAATGATGGAAATACTGGAGGTAACCTTCAGAGCAGATTTAATTTACTAAAGAAATATGTGAGATGAAATACAGGAGCCATATCTAGAGGGAAGGATGGGCTGCATGATTGCTTTCAGTTTTCTGTGACAAAGTGGCAAGACATCTAATTATTTGTGTTCTTAATGCAATTGGAGTAGTACAATATGCTCCACATGAAACTGCCCTTGAAAATAAACCAGATATTATACTGATGCAGTATATTCTGTATTCTGTATTCCATCAAGAGAAGAAAATATTTGTAGTTCAAGTTATACTGTGGGGTCCTTGATGCTCTCTAACAACCAAGTTCAGAGACCATCAAGGACCTCACATCTATATTTGGCAGCTGCAAAATATTTTAGCAATATAACATACTATATATGTGCTGCAGATGTTACTTACATTAGTTGTCAGTGTTTTTCCAAGTTCAGTTCAATCAGTTAACAATGTATTGCTGTTAATAATCCATAAAGCCTACTGTATAGGATCTGTGTTACCTACAGGATCATCTTCTCCAGAGGGAATCTGTCCATCTGCTCCAATGCAGTGCCTACAGTGCCGTAAAAAAAAGCTAATTCCATGCTTGGCTTGATTAGGAAGGGAATTGAAAATAAGTCAGCAAGTGTTGTATTGCCTCTGTACAAATCGATGGTGAGACCACACTTGGAGTACTGTGTACAGTTCTGGTCACCGCACCTCAAGAAGGATATAATGGAACTGGAAAAGGTGCAAAAAAGGGCAACAAGAATGATCAAGGAAATGGAGCGCCTCCCTTATGAAACCAGATTGCAACGCCTCGGTCTCTTCAGCCTTGAAAGACGGCGTTTAAGGGATGACTTGATCGAAGTGTATAAAATCATGCATGGGATAGAAAAGGTGGATAGAGAAAAATTCTTTTCTCTATCACACAATACCAGGGCAAGGGGGCACTCCCTAAAGCTCATAGCTAAGAAAGTGAGGACAAATAAAGGGAAATATTTCTTCACCCAGAGGGTCATTGATTTATGGAATTCACTTCCAGAAGGGGTCGTGACAGCTGTCAGACTTGACAGCTTCAAGGCAGGGTTAGATAAATTCATGGATGCCAAGTGTATCGGTGGTTATTAAAACGGATGTCCATGTGCCGCCTCTATGTTGGTTGAGGCAGGCAGGATTCCCTTGAGTACCATTTGCTGGGGGTCAAGGGAAAGGGAGGGTTTTGCCTTCTCTTTCTGCTCAAGATCCCCATGTACAATTGGTGGGCCACTGTGTGACACAGAATGCTGGACTCGATGGGCTTTGGCCTGATTCAGCATGGCTCTTCTTATGTTCTTACAGTTATCACTTTATAGAGGGTCTATAATCTGGAAGCAGCTTTTCTTAAAGGTGGCCCAATTCCTCTGGAACTTCTTACACAGACATACCAAGCCATGATGATTCATATATTAATAATGTTTTATAGAATGCTAGGAACCTGCAGAACTTTTGGTAGTTGAAGAGCATGCTATATAAGGCCATTTAGCAGGATTTTTAATGAATTAATTTTAATTGCAATTCATGTTATTAATTTTTGAAGTTGCCAATTAGTAGATTTCTTTTAAATAATGTCTAAAATATTTACTTGTTAGATAACTTAGAGTGTTTGAACTAGATACATGATAAATTGGGGAAACAAACAAATAATAAAATACCAAGTAACAATAAGGCTACCAGATTCACTTTGCAAAATTCCAGGTGGATAACAGCAAAACATTAGAGCAAAGAACTAGTGTTGCTGGTATTTAGTAGTCCTTTCAAATTTTGCATCATCCAGTAGCCTTGCTAAGCGCTGTTAGCACAGACCTGATTAGTTTTATGCTATAAAACAGTTTCCATGAGAAAGGACACCATTGATTCTGTTTATATGTGTGTCAGCTATGCCTGTATTAGTGAATTAATTGCTTGGTCTCTTTGTCTTAGGATTTGATACCAGCATTTTACCAATTTGCAAGGACTCTCTTGGCTGGATGTTTAACAGACTTGACACAAACTATGACCTACTTTTGGACCAATCAGAACTTGGAAGTATATATCTTGACAAGAATGAGCAGTGCACCCAGGCATTCTTCAATTCTTGTGACACTTACAAGGACAGTTTAATATCAAACAATGAATGGTGCTACTGTTTCCAAAGGCAGCAAGGTGAGGAATTAAAATAATATTCAATCAGTTGAAAGCTATAGGAAAAAGGAAAAAGGAAAAAGGGATGCCTTATGGCAGTTTAATCTGGTTCTTGAAAATACAGTGCAACAACAACAACAACAAAAGAGTCAGTATACATGCATTGTCTTATCCTAGATTCATTACAAAGTGTTAAGAAAATATCCCAAGTGTTACTTGTTTGATGTCTGATTCAACCCACCAATATCACCATCTGCATGGTGCAGTAGTGATTTTTAAGCAGAAGATCAAGGATTAGGGAATGGTTCTATCTTGGTCTAGGACAGAGGTAGGCAACCTTGGCTCTTTTATGACTCGTGGACTTCAACTCCCAGAATTCCAAGAGCCAAGGTTGCCTACCCCTGGTCTAGGACAACTCGCCATGGCCAGCTTGTCTCAGTCAACTTGCCACAGCCAACTCACTGCAGGACAAGAATTACATTAATATCAAAGAAATTATGGAATAAAATAATTAAATAAACGTTGCGAAAGGGGGGATAAAATGCAATGTGAATGACAAAATTAAAATCATTTTTTAAGTATTTTAAATAAATTGAATCGTTGAATCGTTCCACGGTGAGTTGTCCTGTGGCAAGTTGGCCACAGCGAGTTGTCTCCTGTTGAGCTCTTGGTGAGTTGGCCACAGCAATTTGTCCGATGGTGAGTTGGCCACAGCAAGTAGGCAGCGGCGAGTTGTCCCATTCCATTCTGTCTTGTACTGAACAGCTTGATAGACTTCCTTATCCTATTCCTGGGGATTTATTCTCAAAAAATACAATGGCAAATCATGTACAAAAAGGCATAATCTAGTCAAACGCTGGTTTCAATGAGTAATTCTTTCAATGGAAGTCAGAAGTTTTTTGTATTTTTGTATTTTCTCCTTGGGATGCAGAGATATGTGACTAATGTTTTGCTTCTGCAGATAGTTACTGGCAGTTTCGGCTACTGTAAATAAATATGCTCTGCTTTTTTTCAATATTGCTTCTGTCATACTTTAAAATGTCAGTTATTATATAATATCTATTTTTGACAGATTAAATATCGGTATGTTTTAAAACTCTCCCGGTTGTCAAATTTAGTATAGTTTGGTTAAGCAAATGTATGCACACATTATCACACACATATAAATACATGAAACGATAGAAATAAAATTTGCAAGAGTAAACAGAATGGGGTTTTTTTTAGAATCTAAAATATATTCTATATACATTAATTATTTTAATAGAATTCATTAGTGGAAAATATAATGATATAATGACATTCCTGAATGTACCTTTGTAAAAACTAAACAAATTCAAAGAAGTTAGGCCTACTGGATGATATCTACTATTAATAATAATTACATATATATTTAGCTACCGGAAGTGATATGTAAATAGCTGAGCAAACCTGTAATTGTCATACTTGGTTTAAAAGAACCTTCTTCAGTCCAGTGGTTCCAAATGTATCAATATGTATGGAAAGGTTTTTCTATGATGTTTCAGTACAAATCTGGATAAGCAGAATCAGAATCAGAATATATCCTTAGTCCAGTCTAGAAAAATGGTTTGCAAACCAAGTTTAGTGACTCTCTTCTGGATAAGACGTGTATAATGAAAATCAAATATTTTTAAATATTTGAAAGAAACTTATAAATTGAGCAAAACTTTCTTCAGTTGTCATACTTGGCTAAATTTTAATGTGCCTAATGTTATTCCAGATCCACCTTGTCAGTCATTGCTTAGCAACATTCACAAACAGCAAGGGAGAAAGAAATTTCTAGGTAAGTTATATGTTACTTTTTGAAGCTTTTATTGATTACATAATAATTCTAGTGAAACTGCAATACAAAATTAACACAAATCCTAAATTAAGAACCCAAAATTCTAGTAACAGAATGTATAAACACTTTGAAAGCTATTAAAATTCTTTCATTATCAGTTTGAAGATAGTAAAAAATAAAGGTGTCTCTACACGTCTTAATCCACGAGTCGTAGCAGTGCTCATCTCCATTTCTTTAAGCCATTCAGCCAGTGCTGTCCAAAGACGTTTCTGTACTCATGTGGCAAGCATGACATCATGCCCTACCGCAAAGCATATGGCAAAATACTGAATGCTGTTACCTTCCCACTGAAGTACTCCCTATTTATCTACTTGCATTTATATGTTTTTAGACTGCTAGGTTGGCAGGAGTTGAGGCAAGAGATGGGAGCTCACTGTCCCTTGTGGCAGGACTCAAAACTGCCGGAGCACAGACCTTCTCCCAAATATTTTAAGCCACTGACCCACCGTGCCTCCTCTTGAAGATAGTGCTGCTATTTTAAACTATTGCTAGAATGACCATTTTACTTTTAAAACACTAAGGATAGAATAAAATAGAATAGAATAGAATAGAATAGAATAGAATAGAATAGAATAGAATAGAATAGAATAGAATAGAATAGAATAGAATAGAATAGAATAGAATAGAATAGGAATAGGAATAGGAATAGGAACGGAACGGAACAGAATAGGAATAGAACAGGACAGGACAGGAATAGAATAGAATAGAATAGAATAGAATAGAATAGAATAGAATAGGAATAGGAACGGAACGGAACAGAACAGAACAGAACAGAATAGAATAGAATAGAATAGGAATAGAACAGGACAGGACTAGAATAGAATAGAATAGAATAGAATAGAATAGAATAGAATAGAATAGAATAGAATAGAATAGAATAGAATAGAATAGAATAGAATAGAATAGAATAGAGCTGGAAAGGACCTTGGAGGTCTTCCAATCCAGCCCTCTGCTCGAGCAGGAGAACCTATACCATCTCAGACAACTGACTGTCTAGTCTCTTCTTAAAAATCTCCAGTGATGGAGCGCCCATGATTTCTGAAGGCAAGCCATTCCTCTGGTTAATTGTTAGGAAGTTTCTCCTTAATTCCAGGTTGCTTCTCTCTTTGGTCAGTTTCCAACCATTGTTTCTTGTCCTGCCCTTTGGTCCTTTGGAGAATAGTTTGATGCCCTTTTCTTTGTGACAGCCCCTCAAATACTGGAATACTGCTATCATATCGGCCCTGTTTCTTCTTTTCTTTAGACTAGCCAAACCCAAGTCCTGCAACTGTTCTTCATATGTTTTAGTCTCCATTTTGATCATTTTAGTTGATCTTCTCTGAACTTTTTCCAAGGTCTCAATATCTTTTTTGTAGTATGGTGACCAAAATTGTTTGCAGTATTCCAGGCGTGGTCTTAATAGGGTTTTATAAAGTGGTACTAATACTTTGCGTGATCTTGATTCTATGCCTCTGTTTATACAACCCAGGATTTATTAGCTTTTCATTCATTCAGTGAATCATGCAATATGATAAGAAAAATAAAATTCAATACTAGGGCAATATTTTTGTTATAGTAGCTTACAGATAAAAAAAGATCATGGAACCTTTAACAACAGTCACACAGACCTGCACACACATAGATTCCTTCATTACTGTGTACAGAGAGAGAGAGAGACCCAATATTTATCAATAGAGGATACAAGAAAAATACATTTTTAATTTTTTTTTCCAGAAAAAATGTTACTATAATTAATAATTTTCAAAGTTCATGTGTCAAATTAGTAGGGAAGTGTTTAGAAGAAAAGATCAACCAATTAAAACATTTAATATAATTTATGTATTAAATTATCTGCGGGGCGTAACTTTGTCTATGAAGTGACATTTGGTACCTATAAAGCATATATATATATATACACACATACAAAGAGTACAGCTGAAATCTATAGGACCATTCAGTCACTCCTTAATTTGATTATTCCAATTTTTGGTCTTGCATTAACTTTCCAATTGTTATGATAATTACTTACTCTTAAATAATCAATTTTACATATTCTGGAATGAGCTGTAGTCTGTTTCATTTTTCTTTTTTTCTTTCTTTTTCTTTTGCATAGCAACCAATCTCTTTTATGACATGTTGACTTGATATTTAAAAGAAATTCAGGAGAAAAAGTGCTTATACTGAAGTAAATATCCATTAAGTGTTGTAAGCTTCTTTACAAAATGCTTCACTGGAGTCATAATATAAAAGCCACGAATGTTGCAAGATATTTGTGTTTTGGGGTCTTGTTCAGGGCAGTATATTCCTTTATGTGATGAAGATGGCTACTATAAACCAACTCAGTGTCATGGAACTGCGGGCCAATGCTGGTGTGTTGACAGATACGGCAATGAGGTAACAGGATCCCGAACACATGGTGCTGCAGATTGTGGTAAGTCTCCAAAATCTCCCTTTTTCCCATTAAAACTGTGTGCTAATTCTAGCATTACAATAGCTAATCTTGAAGATTTTTAATCTAAATTAATTTTTTCAGGGTCTCCACATACAGTATATTAAGTCACAACTTCTAGCTCTACCACTTTATGTTACATTGAGAAAGGCTGATTTGTAGATTAATTTGGAAAAGATTTGGGGGCTGAGAATTGAACATGTGCCTCAGGTAATATACTGTACATGTCACATTCAAAGAAGACATCGGACTGACACTTTTTCATTTATCTTAATCTTTATCTTGAAGAGCAAGTGGCAGCTTTGGCAGGAAGACCTTTGCATGGATTAATCTGGTGCAATTTAAATTGAGGATTATCACTTAGAAAGTCTCCTATAGTCTTGGGCCTGGTTATCTGAAAAACCATCTAACTAAGCGGTTCTCAACCTGTGAGTCGCGACCCCATTTGGGGTCGAACGACCGTTTCACGGGGGTCGCCAAACACCGCAGTCCGCCATTTTTTTCCCCTTTTCCCCTGGGCCGGCTCAGGGGGCAGCACCGCGCATGCGCGGGTGTAGCACCACGCATGCACGATGCGGGCCCGTCGTGCCTGCATGTGCGATTCGGGCCATCGCACGCCACACATGCGCGATTCGGGCCATCGCGCACGTGCCGTGCATGCGCGGTTCGGGTCGTCGCACCGCGCATGCGCGATTCGGGCCGTCACAGGTCGGGGTCTCGGCCTGAAAAAGGTTGAGAACCGCTGACCTAACTCCAGTTGCTTTTGCCTTCTATAACCCCAAATCTCACCCTGAGGTTGTTCTATAAATGTTTGAAAACTTGGTTTTGCTTTCAGGCCTGGAGACAGGATACTTGCTGAGTTCCTGGTTGATTTTAATATTTTTGTTATTGTTCTATTTTGAAATGCATTGTGTTGTGTTTTTCTGGACATTCATGATCATTTTCTTTTGCTTTTGGTTTAATTGTTTTTGATTTTTAATAAGTAACCCACCTTGAGTTTTCATTTATTTTTTTATTTATTTCCCCCAAATAACTCATAACTCAAGACAATGAACATATCCAACACACCTTTTTCTCCTATTTTCCCCACAACAACAATCTTATGAGGTGGGTTGGGCTGAGAAAGAATGACTAGCCTAAAGTCTCCAAAACACTCCCATGCCTAAGGCAGGATTAGAACTCATGTTTCCTGCTTTCTAGCTTAGTTCTCTAACCACTAGACCAAACTGGCTCTCTAAGGTTGAGTTTAAATCCAAGAAAATAAATAAAATAACAGTCCTGTAGGAACATTTAACACAAAGAAACATAACTATATATGTATTAGATATTGATATATATTTCCTCTTCACTGTGTAGATTTAGAGACATCAGGGGATTTTGCCAGTGGTGATTTCCATGAATGGACTGATGATGAGGATGATGATATCATGAATGATGAAGATGAAATAGAAGATGATGATGAAGATGAGGGTGATGATGATGATGATGACCATGAGGGATATATTTGATTTTCTTAGCTGTGACTAATTTGTCTCTAAAATTTACAAGATGCTACCCCAGAAAATTCTTCTATCTTCAAAGGTCAAATGGAATCAGATCTACATGTATATTTTGTATGATTATTTGAAACACTGCAGCTGGACATTCTTCGTTTAAATGAAAATCATTATATTATGTGTTCTTTTTATATACCACTCAGCAGAAGAAAATGCACTGGAGTGTAGCCTCAAGGAAAAAAACCAACAGATGCTTGAGATTTGTGAGGTAGGTAAACAACAAGCAAATGGTCCTAGATAACTTTTAAGGACAACTGCTGTTTGAGAATCCATACGTAAAGGCACACTTCCAGCAGACCTGTGCTCCATTATAAAGCAACTTAATCATGATGTAGATCACAGGGACATTTTTCAGAATGTGCATGAGCAAGAGAAGGAAATTTTAGTCAAGACTATATAACGTCATCAGCTTACTATATATTAGAGCAGCAGAGAAACTATAAGAGGACACAAAGTGCCAGGTACTCTTTTTTCTGTTTTGAACTGTTACGTTTTCAACTTCCAAATTACTAGGATCGTGAAATGATACACATTCATTCTCTAAAGCAGAGGTGGGGAACTATGGCCCCTTTATGACTTGTGGACTTCAACTCCCAGAATTCCTGAGCCAGCATGGCTGGCTCAGGAATTCTGGGACTTGAAATCCACAAGTCATAAAAGGGCTGTGGTTGCGAACTCCTGCTCTAAAACTTGACTCCTAGGGAAACAAAATGGAAATGGTCTGCCACAGACTTCCAGGAACTTTTTGATTTTCGAATCGAATAGTGCCATAGTATTCCTCCATTCAACAATTAACCAAAAATAACCCCCTTTCAAAAATTAATCTGTTTAGCCTTTCTGCGCTATAAATTCAGTTGATTCCCAACAAAACAGACCGAGGAATTTTACTTTGTAGTTTTCTCCTGTCCATGTCAAAATCATATAAAGCTTGTTAAGCATGAACTTAGCTTGACAATTTTATATTTATTTCTGAAACTTTCCTATCATAAAATCAGTTTCAGATGATTTGTGAGTAAAACCTTCCATAAAGTTTGTGTTTCTGTGATACTGTAACTGATAATGATGACCACATGTCTGGATAATTGTTTTTTGAACAATGTTTTTTTTTTCATTTTTAAATGGCCCTAAACATTTCTATTTTATCCCTTTTTGCTACTAGTTCAAAACCTTAGAGGAGCTATTGTAAGGTGCCTTGCAAAATAGTAATAGAAAGATTTATAGCATGCATACTGAAATAAAATTATGAGGCAGTAGCCAAGCACTTCGGAATTCCAAAGTTTATATCACTGTAAGTGCTGCTGCTGTTACGGAGAATATTTTTCTCCTCTGCCCCAATTTTTACATAATTACCATATAGAATGCATATAATTCTTAAGTAGCGTTGCATTCACAAATTGACTATAGACAAAAAAATTTAATCACTTTATTTATGTTAGCATGTTAATTGTGTAAACGTTTTGAGATTCCACTACCTGCATTCATATCAAATTGTGGCTTCATGCCACAATGAAATTGAAAAACTCTGTGTAATTATGCAAGCAGTTGTTTAATTTCAACTCTGCATTATCGCTTTTCCTAATTTTTAATCTGCAATTAATTGAAATAAAGTTTCTTTGCATTTGATTAAATAGATTTAATATTAAATTTAATGATTATCTTATGTAACATTAAAATACTGTTTTTCTTTTTATGTTCATGTATAGTTTACAAAATAAACACTCTTATAACCAACTTTTATTCAAAGTGCTATAATGTTTCTTATAGAGTTAAGGCAACAGATACTCTTAGCATTTTTGTATTAAGCAATATTGAAATAGTTGAATTAGAATAGATGAAAAAGCAGCACACCAAGCAATAACATTTGCATCTCCATATACTTTAATGTGATTTTCAATAAAGACTTTATTTTATTAAATGCATATAACTATTGGAAAATCTCCCTGTGCTCAGCTGTTGTTAGGTAAGATTGTAACTGATGGTGAGGCTAATTAAAATATTCAATTTGCAGTCTTAAACCTCCAATCTAATTGCTTACTAAAGTCAAATGTTTTTCGCAAGTCAATCTGCTTTACCACATCATTGGCCTAATACTATTCATTTTGTAAAAAAAACATTTTCAATCCAGTTTTATTGTGCTGAAACCTATTATTGTTTAAGTATGGAAGAATTTTCGGTTGTTAATTAGGGTTGCATAAGGCAAGGCATCGAATCGACTCTTTTTCACCATCCAGCAGAAATGCAACTGACTAGTTAGTTACTATCCTACATCAAAATGGAAAACAGAGAATATGCTGGTATAGAATTGCTTCAGTATATTTGCACTTACGGTTTAAACAAATGAAAATTAATTATCGTTACAATTTCTTACAAACTGTCACTGTTCTGTCACAGGATCCAAACTGGGTCGGTCACTGGGACCAGAAGAGGTTTTGTCTTCCAAGTTTTCAGACTCATGCTGAAGCCCATCCTCAGGGAACTTCTCTCTAGCAGAGAGTGTGCACGAGTCTGAAAGCTCGGAAGACGAAACCACTTCTGGTCCTGGTGACTGACCCAGATTGGATCCTGCAACATTATCCTGAGACACGTATCTTCGCTTTCATTCGTGTCACTTTTCTGTGACATTTGAACTAGTTCAGTTCATGATTCATGCCCAAGAATGCCTTATTTATCAGTAAGACTGAAAAACTGGAAAAGATCAAGTCTGTCCATACTATATTTGTGTCTTGTATTTTTCCTAGCCAGATGCATTATATCACATCCATACCTGATATAGTCTGTCCATCCATCCATCCATTCATCCGTCCCTTTGCTTAAGACTCTATTTTTGAATCTTGTACTTTTTAAATCTAATTAGCCACTGGTCCAAGCTTTGCCTTACCTGCCAATTGTATAAGTGTTCTCTCAACTTTCATACAAATTGTAAGACAAAAGGCTGAACAACATAGGAATCGGGGGGAAAAAAACCATTGGCATGTGACTCAAAGTTTCCCTCCAAACGGAAGAGAAAATATTAATGACCACTCTTAATGTTGCTTTTTAGCCAACTGTGACTACATATGATTGTTATATCATTTATCATCTTACATTTTTCCATTTTACTGAGAATACCATGAGACATTTTATGAAGGTTTTGCTGAAATCCTGGTGTTCTATATCTATGGATTTTCTTGATCCACTAAGTAAATGATTCTATTTAAGGGATAAGGTTAATTGGACATGATTTGTCTGTGATTTGCTTGATTGTTCATTTAATGACCATTCAAAGTTATGATAGCTTGGAAAGCTAGCAAATGTCACAGTTCTGAAGGCCATAAATCTTTATATATTGATCTTTATAATCTTATATATGATGTGTGCGTGCGTGTGTGTGTGTGTGTGTGTACATATATACATATACATATACATATACATATACATATACATATACATATACATATACATATACATATACATATATATATATATATATATATATATATATATATATTCAGTCTGACTGAAGAGAGTTAAGAAACTCGAAATAGCTATATCAGAAATTCCCTTATTTCTTTGTCAACAATTTTAAACAACATATATATATATTTGTGCTTGCTGGATGGCTCTGGGTTGAGCTGAAACAAGCAAAAGGAAAGAATGATTCCTTCCTCCCATATTTGGGTTTACAGGGTACAATCTAAAAAATAAACACTTGACACATATCCTTACTCCCTGACTACTGACAAAGCGGGAGAGAACTTGTGGCTCAATAGGTTAAAGCATCTGCTTAGCATGCAGACTGCCCAGGTTCGAATCCCAGAAGGGTGAGTCTGACTGAAGAGAGTTAAGAAACTCGAAATAGCTATATCAGAAATTCCCTTATTTCTTTGTCAACAATTTTAAACAACATATATATATATTTGTGCTTGCTGGATGGCTCTGGGTTGAGCTGAAACAAGCAAAAGGAAAGAATGATTCCTTCCTCCCATATTTGGGTTTACAGGGTACAATCTAAAAAATAAACACTTGACACATATCCTTACTCCCTGACTACTGACAAAGCGGGAGAGAACTTGTGGCTCAATAGGTTAAAGCATCTGCTTAGCATGCAGACTGCCCAGGTTCGAATCCCAGAAGGGTGAGTCTGACTGAAGAGAGTTAAGAAACTCGAAATAGCTATATCAGAAATTCCCTTATTTCTTTGTCAACAATTTTAAACAACATATATATATATTTGTGCTTGCTGGATGGCTCTGGGTTGAGCTGAAACAAGCAAAAGGAAAGAATGATTCCTTCCTCCCATATTTGGGTTTACAGGGTACAATCTAAAAAATAAACACTTGACACATATCCTTACTCCCTGACTACTGACAAAGCGGGAGAGAACTTGTGGCTCAATAGGTTAAAGCATCTGCTTAGCATGCAGACTGCCCAGGTTCGAATCCCAGAAGGGTGAGTCTGACTGAAGAGAGTTAAGAAACTCGAAATAGCTATATCAGAAATTCCCTTATTTCTTTGTCAACAATTTTAAACAACATATATATATATTTGTGCTTGCTGGATGGCTCTGGGTTGAGCTGAAACAAGCAAAAGGAAAGAATGATTCCTTCCTCCCATATTTGGGTTTACAGGGTACAATCTAAAAAATAAACACTTGACACATATCCTTACTCCCTGACTACTGACAAAGCGGGAGAGAACTTGTGGCTCAATAGGTTAAAGCATCTGCTTAGCATGCAGACTGCCCAGGTTCGAATCCCAGAAGGGTGAGTCTGACTGAAGAGAGTTAAGAAACTCGAAATAGCTATATCAGAAATTCCCTTATTTCTTTGTCAACAATTTTAAACAACATATATATATATTTGTGCTTGCTGGATGGCTCTGGGTTGAGCTGAAACAAGCAAAAGGAAAGAATGATTCCTTCCTCCCATATTTGGGTTTACAGGGTACAATCTAAAAAATAAACACTTGACACATATATATATATATATATATATATATATATATATATATATATATATATATATATATATATATATATATATATATATATATATATATATATATATATATATATATATATATGTAGGTCTTTGGTTCTTCGGGTTTTCTCCCGCGTAGAATTTGAAGTGTCTTGACAACGTTTCGATGAAATCTCATTCATCATCTTCAGGCTGGTGCTTTTGGCTTCTGCTTCTAGGAGCAATGTGTGGTCTACATACAAACACCCGCGAAAACCTCAGAAAACAAATATATATATATATATATATATATATATATATATATATATATATATATATATATATATATATATATATATATATATATATATATATATATATATATATATATATATATATATATATATATATATATATATAGTTGATGATATCTGTAAAAATGCGACTCCTGGGCACATTCATTGTGTAAAATAAATAATTTACAATCACCAGGAGATTAAAAAGAAAATTACTTTAATACAACCTAGCTTTCGTTGGGAACTTCCAACATCGTCAGGGTTAAAAAGCCAGTTGATAAGGATGCCTTAAATAGGGTTAGTCGACGCTTGCACTCGGCCCCTAGACTGCGTCACCGATCCTAGCCAGTTAATTTGCATTCTGGATGTTTCCCCTCCTGTCATTGCCTCGAACCTTCTCGCCTATTCTTCCAACGTTAGTTCCTACGTTTGTCAGGATCTTTGCATCTTCCTTCCCTCTAATGATGTTTACTCTCATATCGCCTTTCCCTCTACTGCGGGTCTTGGGGGGGCATTTGGTTTTTTATACCCCCCTAATAATGATGATGATGATGATGATGATGATGATGATGATGCTAGGCCTAGCCATAATAACAAATAGATACAAAGCCAGAATTGAAAAGGCAGCAACAGACTGCTGCCTCCGCAAAGAAAGTGAAGAAACAGCAGACCACTAGTTAGCTGCTGCAAGAACATTGCAAGACTGATACAAATAACGACATGGCAAAGTAGCAACAATGGTGCATTGGAATAGCTGCAGGAAATACCAGTTGACTAATGACTAAGGAATAACTTTCAAGGTAACTATACTCCCAGTATACAAAAACCTCACATCCATTTTACATCCTGACCCAGTGCTTTGGGGAAGAGCCAGGACTCTCCAGCCTTGTGAAAGGCCAGGAATCCTCTGGATTTCTGGTAGAAGACTATTTCATATAGTAGGCACCACCAAAGAGAAGATATGCCTTCTAAGGCCTACCAGATAACATTGTTTGTTAGAGGAGACCTGGTGTACATCTACTCTCTTGGACCTACTGAAATGGATAAATACCCTAAGGATGGAAAGTCCTGCAAATAATTTGTTAGGGTTTAAAAGTAATGACCAGCATCTTGATTTGCACTTGGAATGTAACAGAATTTTATTGCAAAAAAATCTAATTACAGTAATTTTCATATCCTTCTATATGCCATTTACAATCCTCAGAAAACTGAGTGCTATTCCTTAAACTGCTACACACTAGTCTCTGTAAAATTATCTCTCATATGGTTAAAATGACTATTTTAACTGAGCCTTTGGAGTTTTTTTTTTAAAGAATTAAAAAAAGCACGCCAGAACAGTACTGGAAAGATGTTAGAGGATCTTCAAGGATCTTATATACCATGTAAGAGCATGAAAAAAGGATGATCCTTCATAGCAAGCCATGATTGATTGCTTCCATTTGTGTATTTTTTCAGCAAAATACACAAACCACAAGCACATGTATGATATATCAACTCAAAGAGAAGGGAGAAAGTAAGAAAAACACTTTTTTATCACTGGTTAGGGAGTCAAAAAGGATTTTGGAGATTACAAAGAGCTTTTTGTCATTATGAAATCTGATAATATGTTTTTATTTTTGTTTGCACCTATAATTCTTCTGATAGGCAGGCAGCCATGTACAGTAATGAATGCCCTAAAGAAAGAATTAAAATCTCAACCTTCCAACATCATACAACCATCTTTTATACTTTTCTCAGTGACTGGTATGACATGGTACCTATGCTTGTTCTCACAAATGTGTTTCATTCCGGCTTTTGTACATTGTGTTCTGTTTGATATATGAGACAGACCAACAGACAGATGGAAATAGAGAAACATGCAAAAATAAAGAGTATAGAGTACAAAACCATGCATTACTTACTAAGTGTTAATAAAAACTCCCTCGGAGATCTTCAACTTCACAGTTTTTAGGGAATGTATCCAGTCATAGTTTAAAATTTATAAAATGTTGAATACTGTTGGAGAAAACATTAACCTACATTTACTTCGTATTAACAGGTGCAAAATCTGAGTCAGATAAGATTAGTGTGTCTTAGTATGCAACCGACTCCCTCTCTTTTTTTATTTTAACATCTGTGGGTATAATATAACATGGATATTTTCATATGATTGGTATATGATGCATCTGTTAACATGCAGCACTTAAGAAGCTTTATGAGTCTAGATCTTTGTCTGAAAATATCATGCAATATTTCTGAAAAAAAATGGCATGATTTCGATTCCAAATAAATGAAAGAAATAAGGTAGCTCATTAGGTTTGTTTATTTGCAAAACAGATTGCTTTGTGGCATCTTGTGTAGCTGGCATTACATCTTAAGTATCGAATGAAATACCAGGAATAGTTTTGCTCAGGGCTTTTTTTTGTTATAGAACGCCCAGAATGGAATTCCGGCACCTTTTTTGGATGGAACCTTGTAGGGTAGGCAAGGCGGGCTGTATGACATGTGAGTTCCGACACCTTTTTTTTTTTTTTCAAAAAAAGCACTGGTTTTGTTTTTTTAAAAAAGTAGACTAGCCTGAGTCATCCAGGAACATGTAATTTATTTATTTATTTTGGTTGCATTTAAATCAGTGTAATACTGTACATTTCTTGAATACTAACAAAATATAACACTTCTAAAAATAAGTGTATGTGTAATAATTAGCCATTTCTTCCAGTAGATTTCAGCCATAAACATAGGACCAGAGAATATTTGAGGATGGAGTCATTGTGTGAAACTTTTGCCAGCAAGTATTTGATTAATGTTTGTTGTTGTTGTTAAATGATTGTTGATCCATTGACTACTAACTAATTTACCATTTTAGTGGCAGATTTTTCTTTGTTTTTGGTACAAAAGTTCCAGTTCCATTTTTCAATATGTTGATAAGTGGCTACTGGTTATGGTAAAGATCTTTGTATGTGGTTAGCGATATATGTATAGAATATACTAGAAACAACCAGAATGACTATGTAAGGACGGTTTCTGCTTTACTGGTGATTATGTTTGTGAGTAACAAGCCCATCAGTAATGATTTTAATTGTCCATTGTGATTGTTTTTATTGTCCTTTTCTGCAATTTATTATAGCTCTAGAGATTTGCGAAAGATAATTGAAAAAGATACCTGTTTATTTACTTTTTGCAAATAAAATTCAATTAATTGCTATGAGGTATTGATTATGAGTGCACAATTTAAGATTATACACTTTAATTTTCTCCAACATATGGAGAAAAACTATTAATTTTTTGGAATTAATTCTTTTCATTGTATTTGATTTTATTTTTTAAAAAAATGGTTTTTCTTGTGATTCTTCTAACTTAATTGTGTTTGAGTCCATGGACCAAATATTTTAACTCTCTCGACCCAAATATGAATCTTATTGTGTAATTCTCCCCAAATCTACAGCATGAATCTTAGAGCTCACACAAAAGTTGTGGTTGAAGAGAATGTTTTAATGCAACAGAAGGATATATTGTTGAGCAGGGAAATAATTATCTTAACTACATATAAGTAAATTCATTCAAATCAAATTTAAACTTGTCCTGTCTCTACCATCTTTTTTGTTCCACTTAGAATGCAAATCTAGCAAAGCCAAAAAATGGTTCTCAGTCTGGAAAAATTATATATCATTTGCTATAGAAATTAAATTTTATCTTGAATGCTAATACTGATTTTAGCTAATAGATTAAAGCCATTATACACAAAAGTACTTTGGCATTGTTGTTAGTTGCGAAGTCCTGTCCGACCCATCGCGACCCCATGGACAACATTCCTCCAGGCTTTCCTGTGCTCTACCATCTTAAATGGAGTCCATTTAAGCTCATGCCTATTGCTTCAGTGTCTTCATTCAGCCACCTCATTCTCCGTCGTCCCCTTCTTCTATTGCCCTCAATCTTTCCCAGCATTAGGCTCTTCTCCAGTGAGTCCTTCCTTCTCATTAGTTGGCCAAAGTACTTGAGTTTCAACTTCAGGATCTGGCCTTCTAAAGAGCAGTCAGGGTTGATCTCCTCTAGGACTGACCGGTTTGATCGCCTTGCAGTCCAGGGGACTCGCACGAGTCTTCTCCAGCACCATAGTTCAAAGGCCTGAATTCTTTTGCGCTCAGCCTTTCTTATGGTCCAACTTTCACAGCCATACATTGCAACTGGGAAAACCATGGCCTTGACTATACGTACTTTTGTTGGCAGGGTGATGTCTCTGCTTTTTAGTATGCTGTCTAGACTTTGGCATACAGAAATAAAAACTTAAAGTGTCAATTCTGACCTGGTGAATCACAGCTCATAAATCACGTAGATCCTATAAAACTTTAATTAGGAAATGGTACAGATGAGCGGATGCAAGAATATTAAAATAATACAAATAAAGAGAAACTATTTTTTTAGTTGTAGTCCCAGCAGTTTATAATCATAAAATAAATATATAATGTACAATAAAACCATCATTGTAATATCTTAACATTACAGCTTAAAAGAAATAAAGCCCAAAATATGGAGGCATAAAAATAACTGAAAAAGCATTGTCTATGAGACCCCAATCTAATGAATAATGAATGATGTAAAATACTTAAATTCTGAAGCAATTATTTCAGATTTATGGTGTGTCCCTATTTCCATTTTGTGGTTGGAGGCTGGATTACTCAAAGTGACAACTCCTGCTGATAACCATGTTGGTTTAAGTTTAACCTGTGTCCAAAGGACCTGGTGTACGCAACAGTCTAGAAGACAGATTATAACAAAAACATCACCTCCTTCTGGAAAAACATAGGGAATAAGAAATATATTCATATTGGACTGTTTGATGCTCTTGACCATAAGAGGAAGGGAAAGAGAAACTCATCAAGTTTTCAGGATTCTGGTATTGTGCATTAATACAGATTCAGAGTTATAGTGTTTCTCTTTGCCTACCTCACCAGCTGCCACAGCTCCTGTAATGATCTTTATTAAATTTTAATAAACCTGAAAGATGACACTATTGCATAACCTATTGGTTTAATTATAAAGTTTCAGTTGACCAAACTAAGATTTTCCTTAAATATTTCTGATTATTTCTTATTCATGTGTTTATTCTTCTTAGGCTCTGGCAGAGTGTTGAACTGGCCTACTAATTGCAAGTTTTCTTTATAATTGCTTAGAAAAACAAAAAATTTTCACAGCTCACAGTATTGTTCAGATTTGTAGAGTTGTTTCCATATTTTGTTTCCATATGGGGACTGAAATTAACATAAAATACAGTAAATATGGAGTGCTGAAACATTAAAAATTGGCAGCATCCTTTTTATAAAGAAATTGCACATTGCCTGTGAAAAGTTCTTAGGAGTCAATATATGTCATGAGCATGGAGAATCTGTTTCTCTGTTTATTATTCAAAACATAAATATTCCACATTCTCCACAGCAAGCATAGGCAACCGTTTTGTGCCTAAGAGATACATTATTATTTTTTTCAACTTTCTATATCTCAAAGGATAGGAAAGAACATGATTGTGATAAGATTAGAGGTTATTGGGCTGAATATTTCTATCTAAGTTTTTACATTTTGCAAAATGGATGCATTAGACCTATGAAGATTTAAGAAGAATACATAATACATAAGTAATTTATATTATTTCCAGCCTCTTTTAAAAATATGGAAAATATGCTGATGACAATTGGAATTTCACATCTAAATTTCAGTGATCCTTTCTTAAGGTATGCCAATCATGAAACATGGAACAGGGCTGGGATTACTGGGATCTCTTACAGTACAAATTGCTTTCCCCTGCTCTGCAGAATGCATTTCTAAGTAGTTTGCAGCAATATCTATCAAACATTACTGATAATATGAAAATATAACTACAAAGCATCTATACAGAACTATGGTGGAATGTAGTCCAGATTCCCAAGAGGGAAGGAGCGTATTCTATCACAAGAACATAACTATGAGAAACATTCACACTTGCCCTGCACAAGAGGTTGCTGTGCATATCAATAAACTAGTTGAGATAGAGAAGTACTTCTGGAGGAAGCAGCATTGTAAAGAGCAAATTAATGTACAGTTCCAGGTAATGATGCAATTTAAAGTCATCACTGGAAGTGAGCCAGAGAAAATAAGGCAGCTGATGAAAGACAGTTACCCCCAAAAAGGCAGATAAAGAATAACCTAAGGATTATTTTAAATGTTTTGAAATATTATGAAAACCATCCTGGGAAACAGATGGCACTTATATTTCTTGATGCACAAAAAGCCTTTGATAATCTAAATTGGCAATTTATGTTTCAACAGCTGAAGGAAATGGATTTTGGTGAAAACTTTATAAATGCAATTCAAGCAATTTATAAGAAACAAACAGCAAGGATACTTTTAAATGGAGACTACACAGATGGTTTTGATATTTAAAAAAGGCACAAGACAGGGATGCCCATTGTCGCCTTTGTTATTTATTCTTATATTGGAAGTGTTGGCAAGGAATATTAGGCAGGATATGGAAATCAAAGGATTTGAGATAAAAGATCAGAAATACAAATTACCGGCCTTTGCAGATGATCTGGTTTTTATTTTGGAAGAGCCATTGGAAACAGCCACCAAACTCTTGCAAATAATAGAAAAATTTGGAGAAGTGGCCAGACTGAAAATAAATAGGGAAAAGACTAAAGTTTTAACAAAAAACCTAACAGATAAACAGAAAAACCAACTTGCTAAAAAAAATCTTTAAAAAGTTAAAAAAGTTAAATACTTAGATATTCATTTAACAGCAAAATTAAATACAACATTAAAAGAGGATAATTACAAGAGACTAGTGAAACGAATAAAAGCAGACTTGGAAAAGTGGAAAAATCTTCAACTATCACTGTTAGGAAGAATAGCTACTGTTAAGATGAATACTTTATCAAAGCTATTCTTTCTATTCCAAATAGTTCCCATCAAATTGACTAAGAATTTTTTTTGATGATTTAAATATAACAATACTGAAATTTATATGGCAAGGAAAGAAAGCAAGAATTAAAATTAAATTACTACAGGAATCTAAAGATAGAAGGGGCTTTGGACTCCCGGACTGGAGACTTTATTATCAAGCAGCTATTCTACTTTGGCTTAAAAAATGGATTACATGAAGAAACAAACGACTTCTGTACTTAGAGGGACATGATTTGCAATTAGGTTGGCATGCGTTTATGTGGTATGAGAAAAATAAAGTACATAAATACTTTCAAAATCATGCCATAAGGAATGTACTGCTTTCAGAGTGGGAGAGAATTAAACACGGAAATACCGGAGTGGCTGTCTACAATGGAAGCGTTTGCTTACCCAAACTTAATTAATTATGATAAACTTATTACTTACAAGGATGTTTTGGATAAGGATGGAAAACTTAAAGACAGACAAGTTCTTCAACACAAGGCATCGACTTAACATGGTGGTCTTATCTGCAAATTCAGACAAGATATGAAAAAGATGTAAAATCAACGGGATTTTATAAAGAACAGATACCAATTGACAAAATACTCTTAACAACAGATGAAAATCTGATTTTAAAACTTTATAAACTTTTGTTAAGTTGGAAGATGGAAGAACAACAAGTAAAAGAAACAATGATAGTATGGGCAAAGAATTTTGGACATTCTATAGATTTAGAAGACTGGCAAAAACTTTAGGATAGAAATATTAAACTTACTAAAGCAGCCTCATATAAAGGCAATTTATATAAAATGTTTTATAGATGGCATATGACACCAGTTAGATTAGCGAAAATGTTTAAAAATGTATCGAATAATTGCTGGAAATGTAAACAAAAACTAGGCACTTACTATCATGTCTGGTGGACATGCCCTAAGGCAAAGAAATGTTGGTTTAAGATCCACTTATGGCTGGAAGAAAATGACTAAAATACAAACAGAATTTAAGTCAGAACTGTTTTTGTTAGGAATATTAGGAATCAATTATGGGAAGGAAAATGAATATTTAATACTGCACATATTGACAGCGGTGAGAATAGTATTTGCCCAATTTTGGAAAAATGAAGATTTACCACCTGACCAGACTATAATTACTAAAATCCTAGAATGCGCAGAAATGGATAGATTAACTTTAGAGATCAAAGAGAAAGAAGATTCTATCTATTTTAAAACATGGGAAATTTTTTACCAATGGTTAGCAATATGATAGAACGAGAAAAGACTCTGAAATTAAATTGGATGAATGTGATTTTAAGCATTAGTGATTATAATTAATTAGTATTTTATTAATTATCCTTATTTAGCAAGATGAATAATATTTATTTACTATCTTTATTTTTATGATTATTGTTAACCCAGTTTATTATAATTGTTTAGTATTATATAAGTGATCTTTATTCAACATTTATACCCAGACAGTAATTTGCTTGCTAAGCGTGGGATTTTTTGTTGGGGGTAACCCCATCATTGTACCTATCCTTAATCCATCCCCAATCCCCTATTCCTACCCTTTCCTATACCCATACTGACCCTATCCTTTTCCTATCCTTATAAAACCTAATAAAATATTTATTAAAAAAAGACAGTTACCCCAAGCAAAAAACATGGTGGTATGGAATGGGAGCGAAGCACTAAGACTTCCAGCCAGTTTGTCTTTTTTATTTTGCAAAGCCTTCAGTTTGTTTTGACTGGTGGATCCATTTTTATAAAATATTAATTTGATTGCTCCCTTCCAGGCTGCAATTAATTGACAGCAGAGAGGGATACTAGTGTAAGGACTGAACTTAATGTGCAGAAGACATGAGCACATAGCTGATATTCGCATTTTTTTAAAAAAACTATAAAAGGGAGATGATGATTACCTGTGTACCAAAGAAGGATATTTTGTTGTTTTTCAAGTGCCCATTAGGGTCCTTTACTAAGTAAACAAACAAAAATATCCCTTCCTCCAATAGAATGTTTAGGGCAATCCACTAAAACAAAGAAAAATACTAATAAAATGTGCACAACACATCTAACAATGAAGGCTTTTTGCTTTTAGACATGTTCTTATTCTTAAAACAGCCTTGTTACAGGTTCAAAGACATGCTTCATGCAAACGTTCATAAAAAATAAAATCTTGAAGCTTTGTATCGCCCTAGTATTTAAAATGTTTGTGAATATATGAAAATAGATTTATATTGCAGGAAAATCACATATTTTGGTACCCAAAATTGTCAAGCTTAGAATAGGGTTTTTGGCAAGAGGAAGGAATACATTCTTCATATGAGGGGCTATTACTGAGAAGGATTTTGTTTCTGTTTTATATGGTTACCTGCTGTCCTCCCTCATTTTGCAGGACAACTTGAGAAGTTCTTGGCAAGATTTTCTTAATATCATCTCAAAATATAGCAAAAATGTAGGAAACAGGAGGCCTTTCAGGTAATGAATTCCTAAGCTCTCAGAATATGAGTGGCTCTTTTTATTCTTTAAAATTTTTTCCAACTGAGAATTTGAATATGGCTCCTTCATTCAAACAAACCATTTATAAATTGTTTAAATTTTCCATTCAGTATGATACATGTTAGGAAATCTCTTTGACACACAACAGAATCTAATGAAACCTGCTAAATTCATTTCGGAATGAATTGTGGCTTCATAGACTGCCCTGTTTCTCTCCAAAAGATTTAGGCTCTTCCCACTGATTGGAAGGGCAAAGGTGACATCTGGGTTTCCAAACAAGCCTCATGGGACTTATAATATTTACCTCAATACAAATTATTATCTAGCCTACAGAGCTGGAAATTGCTTTCTAAATGACTGCAGTTTGAAATTATGCCTCATTGTATTTGGTGTCCAATGCAGTTAATCACCTGCCTGGTTGACTAGTCCCAAAGCTAATGAAAGAAACAAAGTTTATACCTTATTTACTGGAAAATAAATTTTAGGTCTGTATTTTAAGCTAATCAAGAAACATTTCTTTACTTGAAATAAATAGCAGGTAGATTTTTTGGCCTCACAAACCTGGCAATAAAATTCCAGTCAAGAATCCCGTGGCAGAAAATCAAGGTATTATCTATAAATTCTTAGTCTTTTTCAATGAGTGGCATTCTGAGGCAAACTATATCTGATATTAGACAGAGCATATAGCTATCATGGCTACTACTTAAGAATTTTAATTACAATAGTAAAAACTAGGGGGGGAGAGTTGGTAATATCTCCCATTGGTACACTGAAGGCCCCAAACAACATGTCATCTTACCTATGTATCTCTGGGAGCACATATATGACTGCTCAGCTGGATATTCTACCTGCTTTGTTAATTGCAAATTCATCATTAAACCGATTGCAATTTGCTGCAGTGTGCTTGCTTAGTATAGAACAGGACAGCAATCCCCAAAATTTTCTCTTTTTCATTCTTCTGAGATCACTCCAATTTGGTGTCCTGATGGCTGAAAATTGAAGTCCTGCTTTCCTGCATTTTGAGGAATGAAACGTATGAACAGTGATTGTCAGCAACCCTTTTAGAAAGCAATTTAAGAAGAAAAAAATCTGTAGGAAAAAAAACTGGATAGTCTTTTAGTATCTTAAAATCTATTCTGGGAGTGTTTAATTTCTACATAACCATATAAAACAGCAATGCAAAAATAGACCAATTCTGCAAGGAGAAAAAAAGTATGTAATTTGTTTAACTATGGAACTCTTGTACCTCAGAAACCAGTCTTAAACTAGTGCCCTTCGTGGTAACTTAATTGTCATAAAGTCAGTCAGGAACCTAATACATCTGTTGCATCACAAAAAATATTATATGAGTCATGCACATAAACATGGCAAACTAAGCAATTTGATCTGCTTGCTAAAGGAAAATAAAAAGGAAACAAGTTGATCTTCTAGACATATTAGAAGTGAAGGTTCACACTTTCACCCTTTGATAATTTTTAAGGTAACTGATAATAAATGCTAATACAAAGAAGGCTGACAAAGAAAGATGAAACAAAATCACAAAGCTTGTACATCAACTTGCAGTAATAAAAGGCATACATACTTTAAAAAAATAATTGAACTATAGAAATAAATATGAGTTAATCTTTGCCACAGCAACACAGTGGGTAACACAGGTCTCTGAAGCATACACACTGCTTTCTTCAGAGGGCTGACAAGTAAGACATTTAGGCCTCATAATTTGGGGAGTTGTTTTGGCTATTTAACAACCACATTGACTTATTTGTACAACTTTCTCAAATTGGTCCATGAGGCAGAAGCTTATGTCCACCTGTGGTGTTCTTACCTTGAGATTAAAAGAAAAAAAATATTTTAATATCTCACTTTCTTCTATATAACTTCTCAAGTATCTTCACACTTTTTTATTCTGGTCTTATTGAGAATATCTATGCTAATACTGAGCCTGTTCATCAATATCGGGGGACTATTATGGGCCCATATGGCAGAACTTAAAAAAGAATGAAAAGGAGTTCTCTGAATTATTTTCCAACTACTTTATAAGAAGTTATGTAATACAATCTGATATCTTATTATGAATTCACACACAATAAGTATGTTATTTACTGACAGGATCATTTCAATGTCTCAGTATCAGTGGTAGCATATTTCCTTGAGAGAATGGCAGCTTTTGGCAAGCTTAACTTTTCATGGAAGTTGGTATATATAATGCAATTTCCTTTCTTTATCTTGCAAGTGGAATGGCTTTTTTAAAAAAAAAAGAACAAGAAAAGAAAAGCTTTATTTTCTTTATGGCCATAATGCTCTAATCTTCTTGTTTAATTTTAAACATAACAGTCAAATTGGCATTATGCAAACAAAATATCAGCTTCCATATTTATATTTATTTTCATGAAGGTCTTGGATTCCAAAAAGATCTCATAGGTCCGTCATGGCAAACTTATGGCACGCGTGCCACAGGTGGCACACAGAGCTCTCTCTGTGGGCACGTGCACCGTTGCCCCAGTCCTAGGCCTTCAGCTGGGTTTTAAAAAACCTTTTCGCTTTAGGCCTTTGCCGCCATGTGCAAAAAAAAAGGTTCAATCAATCAATCAATTTCAACTTCTCACGGGGAAAAAAATGATCTCGCAAAGATGGAATTGATTGATTGAACTTTGTAGTCCCACCCAGTCTGCCATTACCATCACAGCCATGCCCACCCAATGGGCTACACCCACCCAATGGGCCATGCCCACCTGGCACCCGATGATACATAATACATGGGTTTTGGGTTGCAGTTTGGGCACGATGATACATGGGTTTTGGGTTGCAGTATGAAACTCGGTCTCTAAAAGGTTCGCCATCACTGTCATAGGTTATAGGGGAAAAATGAATGGATGAAACCCTATGTTTTATTAGCAAATCACTAATTGGTCAGATAAGCTAGGAAACGAGAGTATCAAGAGGATGGGATGTCAGTTAGGATAGGTTGGCATCCTGTGATTGGCTCCACTCACTGTTGCAGCCATTCTGTCAAAGATAAATTTGTCATTTGATCAGAATGGGAAGTTCCTTATGGAACATAAATTTCTTTTAAATGCCTATAATGTGTTCAAAATACCAAATGTGACAGTTGGTCTAAAAATTTAGTGATACATACATTGCAAAATATATATGCTTTATGTATTACTTATGATATCATTTATTATATTTCATTATGTTTTTTGTATAGGTTTTTTTCTTTCTGTTCAATCATGTCTGATTTTCAGAGATAGTCTTGTCTCTCAAAAAGTAGAGAAGGGAACTAGGGGATCAGTTATATTGGACCTAATTCTCAGTAACAGACATGAAATTATAGAAGGTATTGAAGCCACAGAAGCCTTGGGGAGGAATGATCATGCAGTATTGGAATTCAACATTATGCAAGGATAAGCAATAGAACACAGTCAAACTAGAGTCTTGGACTTTAAGAGAGCTAATTTCAATAAATTTAGAAAGAGCTTGGGAAGGATTACATGGATGAGAATCCTGAAGGGGAAAACAATTCAAGAAGCTTGGGAAATTTTGAAAAGTAAGATTATAAAAGCCCAGTCTAGCACAATACCATTGAAGAAGAAAAATAACAGCTCTCAAAAGAAACCAGCATGGCTGCATAAAGAACTTTCTGGTAAATTGAAAGACAGAAAGGACAAGTATAAAAAGTGGAAAGAGGGACACATAACTAAGTCAGAATATCAGCAAATAGCCCAAACCTGCAAAGATGAAGTGAGGAAAGCTAAGGTTCAAAATGAATTAAGGCTTGCGACAAAAGTAAAAAATAACAAAAAAAAAGCTTCTTTCAACATGTAAAAAACAAGAAAAAAGTTAAGGAAATGATTGGTCCGTTAATGGGAGAAAGTGGCAAGAAGGTGACAAGCAATAGGGAGAAAGCAGAACTACTTAACTCATTTTTTGCATCCATCTTTACACAAAGGGAAAAAACAGTCCAACCTATCAAAAACAGTACCGTAAAAAAAATACATAAACTATAGTATTTGCATGCAGATGTCATCACTCATGTTTCATCCTTTGCCCGCTGAGAAAGCCATGACTGCAATATTACATAGTACATATGTGAATTACTCATTATAGATAGAACTGCCCTGATGTGTCACAATGTTTTCTCAATGGTTGGTTCCCATATTTCACTGCCAGCTGTCATGCTGATACATTAAATGATGGACATTCATGTCTAAACCTATCCTTCATGAGAACAGTTTCTTATGAATAATGTGACAGAAATGCATTTTTGTATTTTAAAATTCCCATCTCATTCATTGATTCATTGATAGGTTACATGCAACATTGCTCAATAAAGTTATCAGTAAGCATCTTTCCTTCTAAACAGCTGCAAAAAGTCAATGAAAAGTAGATGGTGGAGATAATAGAAGCAGTAATTTTTCTATGTCACAACATAAAGGTATTGCATGTTAAGAAGAAAAGTCAAAAGAGAATTGGTTTGCTCCAAACCAATAATTAAGAAATAATTTCCTTAAATTATAAACAGGGCATTCTGTTGAATTTCACTGCTTTTATAAAATATTTACTACTCCCTGTTTACCAAGCAATTCATATTCAGCTCATGCTTTCCATTGAGGATTGACTATGGTAATAAAGAGGAGGATATCAAAATTAGGAAAAAGAAAATGAAAAATTGTTAGAGAGTAAGAAATGGGAAAAATACTATTTAGTGAAGGGAAATTAAAGCTTAGACATGATATATGCTGTAACGTCTTCCAGAGAACTGGAATAGTTAAAGAGATGGTTATAAAATGATCATGTATAAAATGATTGGACTGTAACAAAAAATGCAAACAGAGCAAATATATTCTTCCAGGCAGCCTTTTGCTACTATGTTACACAATATTTGTTTCCTTCTAAGATGTCTGAAAATACATTGCCATTAACAAACATAAGAGAAAATATTTGAAAAATCATTACTCTTTCTTCTTCTTTTCTTGTATTCAACATCAAATCATTTACATGGGCTATAAACCCGCTGCTGAAATTTCTATTGAGGCTCCCTGTCTCCTTTAATGCTGAAGCTATATGAGGCATACAATTATTATGGATTTTTATCCTTGACTTAAAACTAAACTAAGGATTTTGCCTGAAGTGCAAATAAAAAAAGTATTTGAGGCTGCATTTCTGCATAGCTTTGTAGAAATAAGTCCCATGCTGTTTAATAAAAGTTAATTCTCAAGAGACATATATAGAAGGCTAATGTGAATTGTCTATTTGTTCTGAGTATTAGCAACACTATCACCGTGGTGTCTGCCACACTTCTAAATAATATACTTCCTCTTGATCCTATACACAGATAGACATGCACACAAAACATTTATGTTGTAAGTCCAGAGTTGCTTAGGATGGGTCTCTCTCTCTCTCTCTCTCTCTCTCTCTCTCTCTCTCTCTCTCTCTCTCTCTCTCTCTCTCTCTCTCTCTCTCTCTCTCTCTCACACACACACACACACACACACACACACACACGTATATATACACACACATGTATTCATGGTTTTCTGAGGAAGTAGTCTAAATCTCATATCATTTCAGGCATTTGTTAGTTTTATTTTTGTCACCTTATATAATGTGGGGCTTTTCTTTACTGCCTTTATAAGTAGTCCTCAATTTACAACTGCAATTTGGACCAGAATTTCTGAGATTGTTAAATGAGTCATGACTGCTTTTTTGCCAGGATTGTTCAATGAATCCCTGCAGTTGTTAAGTGAATCATAGGGTTGCTAAGTGAATCCAGCTTTCCACACTGACTTTGCTTGTCAGAAGCTGACTGAGAAGGTTGCAAATGGGGATCACATGACTCTCAGGATGCTGAAACCATTGTAAATACATGTTGGTTGCCAAGTGCTTGAATTTTCATCACATGACCATGGGGAGGCTACAATTGTGACCCATGGTGGCTCAGTGATTAGAATGCAGTACTGCAGGCTGCCAGGAGTTCGGCAGTTCGATTCTTACTGGCTCCCTTCCTTCCAAGGTCAATAAAATGAGGGCCCAAATTATTGGGGGCAATTTGCTGACTATGTAAACCACTTAGAGAAGGCTGTAAAGCACTGTGAAGTGGTATATAAGTCTAAGTGCTATTGCCATTGCTATTGCCGTAAATGCAGGGAATGGTCATAAATTACTTTTTTCAGGGACATTATAACTTTGAGAAGTCACTAAATGAATAGTTGTAAGTTGGAGGACTACTTTGTTGCCTTGTGTCCTGAGTGTAAAGCAGCTGAAGTGAAACTGCCTTAAGAAGTCTAGATTTCAACCTCTTCTGCCACTTTCATCATAGTGATGACAAGTTGCTCTGTCCAAATAGCAGTTAATTTGGCCCCTGGTTTCCTGCTTCAGTGCAGATTAGCTTGTCAATGAAGAATAGAAATTGGAGTTTTGAAAAATTTGTAATGGATAATGAACTCTAAAAGTAAACTGATCACAATATTGATATATCAAATCCATCACAAATGATGAGCAAAAGTAGCACTTTCACAGAATACAGCCTTGTCCGTTAATATACATAATATTAATATAAAGGATTGGCCACAAGGCTACAGGACATGTACTAATGCATTGCATCTTTAAGTAGCCATCCAACACATCTTATTAAAATGGAAAGCATCCTTTGATATCTTCCTAGATACCTTGATTTTAAAATCTTCTACATCTTTCTGTATCAGATGTACAAGTATCCCTGAGAATAAAATCACTTATCTTCATGCCAACCTGAATGGTAGTTTTGGTACAGCATTTGCTGAGTATCCAGTGTACCAACCAATTTAATATTATATGAGTAATTTCATACTTGAGGTTTGAGTTTGTCAAAAGACACATGTAGATATCTGACTCTCTCTATATTGAACATAGAATAATAGAATTGGAAGGGACCTTGATGGTCTTCTAGTCCAAACCTCTGCTTGAGCAGGAGACCCTATACCAGGGGTAGGCAACCTTGGCTCTTTTATGACTTGTCGACTTCAAATCCCAGAATCCCTGAGCCAGCTTGGCTGGCTCAGGAATTCTGGGAGTTGAAGACCACGGGTCATAAAAGAGCCAAGGTTGCCTACCCCTGCCCTATACCATTTCACACAAATGATTGTCCAGCCTCTTTTGAAAACCTCCAGTTGTAAAGCACCTACAACTTCCAAAGACAAGCTATTCCATTGGTTGATTGCGCTCACCATTAGAAAATGTCTCCTTAGTTCTAGGTTGCTTCTCTCCTTAGTTAGTTTCCAACCATTGTTTCTTATCTTGCCTTTTGGTGCTTTGGAAAATAGTTTGATCCCCTCATCAAACTATTTTCCAAACCATTTTCTTGACCCCTTACCATTTACATTGAGTGGACTTGGTTCAGCATGCCACATTGCATTATTTTATTAGTAGTACTATTTAACAATGATAGGAAACTTCTGCTGGTGTTCATCAGTGATATTCAGCCCTAGTTCTCCATAACACCTGAATAAGCATAGTTATGCTTGTTCCGAGTCAGTGATGACAGTAATCAGCTGATCATCTATGATCAATCATGGACTTTTGGTCAGAATAATGGTTAACCTTCTCAAAACTATAGCAATGGTTCTAGCAATAATACTTTAATAATAAGAACAATAGGTTAAGGATATCAGAAATAGTAATGGCCCACAAAATCTGTTTTTGAAAATCCTTCTACCCACTCTTAAAGTACATAAAATAAATGGTCTGTATTATCTGAGAAATAGAATGGTGTTATTCGTTGCAGTAAACTAAATTTTACATGCATGAAAAAAAATTTAAGCCGTGTGTTTATTCATTGTGGTACATGTGAAAATATCTTTTTATATTTTGTCCCATTAATTTATCTGAACTGACTTTTTGTAGTTACAAGTATCCCAAATTCTTGCAAAAGAAGCAACCAGAGATAGAAGCAGGATACCCAGTATACTTCAGTCCTCATTTATGTTATATTCAGCTTGCTGAAAGCTTGTTTCCTTTCAGAATAGCACTCAGCATTCAATGTAGCAGATATATTTTGATGCCAAATGGAGCTTTGTGTCAAGAGATAGGAACCCACTGACACAATCACAGAAAAATATTGTCCTTAATAACTAGCACTTATGGAGCTCACTGTCATTGTGGTTTCTAGGCCTGCTCTGCTGCGATAGTAGATAGTTTAAAGCTATTGAGCCAAGTAGAGTTGCTAAATTTAAGACTCTTTTGGCTACTTTTCTGTACTTCAGCTTGTTTAAATAATCAATATCTTGGTAGTTTTCCTGAAAAAAAATGGAAACTAATTAATTTAACTTTTTTTTAAAAAAAAAAAGCATTCATTCTCGATAAACCTGCGCGAGCTGCGTGAGCAATTGTGGGCCTTCCACGTTGTGCCCACATTTTGCCAACTCTCTGCATGCTGCATTGGTTGCCTATTGGTCTCCGAGCGCAATTCAAAGTGTTGGTCATTACCTATAAAGCCCTTTATGGCATTGGACCAGGATACTTACGGACCATCTTCTGCCACATACTTCCCTATGACTGGTGAGAGGGCACAGGGCCGGCCTCCTCCGGGTCCCGTCAGCGAAACAATGTTGTCTGGCGGGTCTTAGGGGGAGGGCCTTCTCTGTTGTGGCGCCCACCCTCTGGAACCTACTTCCCCTTGAAGTCCGCGTTTTTCCCACCCTCCTGGCCTTCCGAAAGAATCTTAAAACCTATCTTTGCCGGCAGGCCTGAGGATGATTGCGGATTGCTATTTGAATGATGTATGTGTGTTGGGTTTTTTTATTTTTAAATACTTTTCTGATTTGGACTTGGACTGTGACTGATGTTTTATATATGTTGTAAGCCGCTCCGAGTCTTCGGAGAGGAGCGGCATATAAGCCCAAATAATAAATAATAAATAAATAAATAAATAAATAAACCATTGTATAAATTCATCCCATTTTGTGTGTGTGTGTGTGTGTGTGTGTGTTCTTCTTTAATGCCTCCTAACTCAATTCTCTATTTAGGGGGATTTCATTTTTCAACTATCTATAGACTGTCTTTCCCCGATTATTTTACAAAGCTATGTAGGTGGTCCTCGATTGCACCTGTTCATTTAGTGACCATTCAATGGACTGAAAAAAGTAATTTATGACCATTTTCCACACTTATGAGCATTGCAGCACTTCCATGGTGGATGGTTGCAGTGTCCCGGGGTCAAGGGATCCCCTTCTGCAACCTTCTGACAAGCAAAGTCAATGGGGAGGTCAGATTCATTTAACAACAATGCGACTAACTAAACACCTGCAGTGATCCATTTAACAGCTGTGGCACGAAAGGTCATAAAGTGGGTCAAAATTCATTTCACAACTGTCTCGCTTAGCAACAGAAAGTTTGGGGTTAATTATGGTTGTAAGTCGGGACTACCTGTACTTGGTTTCTTTTACATGCTCTTTCCAAAATATTCCCTTTGATGAATATTAGTACCGTATCTATGGCAGTCTTCAAGCCTTATCTGCTTTCCTAATATTTTTTTTTCAACTTAGACCAATACCCTCAATAAGCAATGCAGTTTTCCTCCAGTATTTTCAAATCCAGTTTTTATCCTAAATAGTTTTTTTTTTAATGACTCTGAAAATGTAGGCTCTTTAAAAAGTTAGGAAGAGCCCATTTGGTGCCTTAATGAAAAGGCAACAAACTTAAAGCCTATGGTTAATTACTTTTCTTATTTGCAAAGGACTGTGGAAAACTTACAGAAACATTGATCAAATTGGAAGCATACTAGAATGTCACAGTAAGTGAACATTTCAGAATTATATCTATTACTATGGAGTTAACAAGCTATTAAACTTTGTTTTGCCAGCATCACTTTTTTCGGAAAGAATATTTGCAATTGGAAATGACTGAATACTTTCAATTGCAGCATCTTCTACGAGACAGTATATGTTGGAAAGCTACTTTCTCAGTTAAGCTTCTTTCTTCCAGGTCTGCAGATGCAAAATAATACAGCAAGTGTCCGATTCTTATAGGCTTATTGACCGCAGCTCCAAGCACTAACAACAGCACATACATCTTTAGAATTCACTACATTTTTGTAACTTTGGCTCAGGTGATTAGACATTTAGCTGAAGAGTTCCACCAAACAGGCAAATTAACAGAACATCATCAGACTTGGAAGGCACCTTGGAGGTCATCTAGTCCAACCCCCTGCTCAGGCAGGAAACCCTATACCATTTCAGACAAATGGCTGTCCAGTCTCTTCTTAAAGCCTCCAGTGATGAAGCACTCACAACTTCTGAAGACAATACTTCCTTCCACATTTTCTTCCATAAGTAGGTATGTGGGGAAACTTAAACATTCACTGTAATTATAAAAAAAATATTTCTATATAATGCAACAAACATATGTAATAATTAAAAGTGTAAATGTTTTAAATAGGATTATTAATAAAACCAAAAAGCATATCGAAACAAAAATTGTTCACTTCCTAGTGGGAATAGATTGTGGGGAAAAGATGAAATTAAAGTCTGTTGTATCTTCTAAAATGGAAGCTATTTCTCTGTGGTAGCTTTTGGAAAATTGCTTGCTGTTTCTTTGTCCTCTTTGCACAGTATGATTCTGTATTTCACCTTATTATTTCTCTTTAAGGCACACCTGACATACTAGTAACTCATTCACATTAAATAGGTCTTTTCCAACTTTAATTGCCATTAAATTGTTGTAAAATAAATTTTCTTCTGAGTGGAGCTGTTTATGGTAACTTGGCATCAGTATAAACACTGGTTTGCCATAGCCTTCTTCTGGGACTTTCTACTATAGCTAGCAGCCCAGAACTTTCAAGTACTCCTGGCATATTGAACTATTTCATCTATACACAGAATTGTAGAATTTTAATAGCTCTATGTTTACTTGGTGATGCTGGAATGATTAAGACAAATTACAGATTAACATGAAGTGTGGATGTCATGGAAAAGTGAAGGGTTCCTTCTTAATAAAATACTTGCATAAAAATCACTTTTCAATATCTAAAAATGGTTGGGAGGAATTGCAAATATGGTCTCTCTTGTGCCCAATCTGTGGCTGGAGTGAATCTGTTTATCTTTTTTTCCTTTATGGGAAATTGATGATTTTTCTTATCTCTACTGGGAATCATCAGTTGTTTGCCCTCTAAGAAGTCTTTGGTTACAGAGGAACTGATAATGTTCCTACTGACTGGAGATCATCTATTGTTTGCTCTCTGGATTTATCACTGCCACTGGAGAACTAGCAACTATTTTCTACTGAATGCCTCACCCTCAGATACTGTTTCTCACTCAAAAATATGCATTCCGTTCTTTCAGACATCTCATGTCAGAAATATCCAGATCACCATCTTCTCTGAGTAAACTGTATGTATAAGGACTAAAACTTGAGATCAGGTTTTGCTTGTTTATTCTTCACTTATTGATAACTTCCTAAGTGGTTAAAAATTGAGCTTCTCAAGTTTGGAAAGTAATAAGAATCGTTCAGCATCCTAATCTAAAGAAAAAAGAAAAATGGATGGAGAATGTGATTTTTTAAGATAACCTGGTATATTCAAATCATATTCCTATGATTTCACCAACCCTTGCAAAATCTCTTAATATTTGGCTAATTGAATTTACTTTCATAACTTGATTTTCTTTTTCTACATATGTCCTATTGGAAAGATATATATATATATATATATATATATATATATATATATATATATATATATATATATATATGTATGTATGTATGTATGTATGTATGTATGTATGTATGTATGTATGTATGTATGTATGTATGTATGTATGTATGTATGTATGTATGTGTAGGTCTTTGGTTCTTCGGGTTTTCTCCCACGTAGAATTTGAAGTGTCTTGGCGACGTTTCGACGAAGTCTCATTCGTCATCTTCAGGCTGGTGTTTTCGGCTTCTGCTTCTAGGAGCAATGTGAGATTTTAGCTGTTTCTTCCTTTTTACTGCCAGTGGGGGTTTGAACTGATTGGCTGGGAGCTCAGCTGTGTTCTGATTGGGTGGAGGTGTGTTCTGATTGGTTAGGGGCTTGGCTGTGCTCTGATTGGATGGGGGGTTGGCTGTGCTCTGATTGGCTGGGGGAGTGTTCTGTTTGGGTGGGGGCTTTGTTGTGCTCAGGTTAGTCAGTGTTACAAGGGGATTAGAGATGGTGGACTGTATAGCTGTTTGGCTTTGCATTTGTGGTTGTGCCTCATCTTCATGGTGGGTGTCAGTTTGCTTCGTGTATGGACTGGAGGGATTTAAGGTGGCTAATGATGCAGCTGTGGTCTGGCTTCTGGTTTGTGGTCGTGCCTCCTCATCAGTGTGGGTTTGGGTTTGCTTTTTGCCTGGATGTGTGGTGGTGACATCCTGTGTGGTTTTTGTGAGTGTAGGTCTGGTGTCATTCCCCGTGCTATGGACTCGTCTGTCAATAAGGGCGGGTTTCCAAATGGCTGGTAGGCGGGAGGTATCATCTCGTTTGTTCATGCTGTGTGGGCGTTTTTCTATCTCGATGGCTTCTCTGATTATTCTGTTATTAAAGTGTTCAGTTTTGGCGATAGTTCTGGTCTTTTTGAAATCAATTTCATGTCCTGTGGCTTTGAGGTGTTGGACCAGGGAAGAAGTTGGTTCCTCTTTTTTGACTGAGTTTTTGTGTTCTTCAATGCATGCACTTATTCTTCTGTTGGTTTGTCCAATATATGTGGTGGAGCAGGCAGTACATGGGATTTCATATACTCCTTGATTTTCTAATTCAATTTTGTCTTTAGGGTTTCTTAGGATGGTGGATATTTTTCTGTTTGTGCAGAATGCTGTTTTGATATTATGTTTGTGAAGGATCTTGCTGATCCTGTCTGTGGTGCCTTTTATGTATGGGAGGAGGGCGTTGCCGTTTTCTTGTTCTCTGTCTTGGATTTTAGTGGGAGTTTCTTTTTGGATTAAGTTGGAAATCTTATTTCTTTGGAATCCATTGGATGTAAGTACATTAGTGAGAGTGTGTAGTTCGGTTTTTAGGTGTTGTTCGTCAGCTAGGCATTTGGTTCTTGAGATGAGTGTCTTGGCTACGGAGTTGATCTGTGCTGGGTGGTGGTGTGAGAGTGCGTGCAGATAGCGGTTTGTGTGTGTTTTCTTCTGGTAGATGGTGTGTCCTAGGGAGCCATTGGATTTCTTGTAGACTAAGACATCCAGGAAGGGAAGTTGGTTATTAGCTTCTGTTTCCATGGTGAACTGTATTTTGGGGTGTAGGCTGTTGAGGTGTGTGAGGAAGTTGTCCAGTTTTTCTTTCCCATGTGGCCAGATTACGAAGGTGTCATCTACGTATCTGAGCCAGAGTTTGGGTTTGTGATCAGATTTTTCTAGGGCTTGGGTTTCAAAGTGTTCCATGTAGAGGTTTGCAATGACAGGTGAGAGGTGTGATCCCATGGGTGCTCCTTCTATTTGTTTGTATTTTTGTCCGTTATAGATGAAGTATGTGTTGGATAGACAGTGGTTGGTCAGATCTAGCATGTGTTTGGGGGGGTTATATTTGTTTTGGATAGCTGTTAAGGCTTCTTTGATTGGCACTTGGGTGAAGAGGGATATGACATCGAAGCTAACGAGTAGGTCGCTGGGCTGTAAGTTTTGTTTCTTTATGATCTCTATGAACTGGAATGAGTTTTTTACGTGTGAGGTGATGGATTCTGTATAGGGCTGTAGTTGTTTGGTGAGAAATTTGGCTAGGTTTTGTAGAGGTGAGCCTATGGAGCTGACTATGGGTCTAAGTGGGGTTCCTTCTTTGCCTAGATGACGAACAACACCTAAAAACCGAACTACACACTCTCACTAATGTACTTACATCCAATGGATTCCAAAGAAATAAGATTTCCAACTTAATCCAAAAAGAAACTCCCACTAAAATCCAAGACAGAGAACAAGAAAACGGCAAAGCCCTCCTCCCATACATAAAAGGCACCACAGACAGGATCAGCAAGATCCTTCACAAACATAATATCAAAACAGCATTCTGCACAAACAGAAAAATATCCACCATCCTAAGAAACCCTAAAGACAAAATTGAATTAGAAAATCAAGGAGTATATGAAATCCCATGTACTGCCTGCTCCACCACATATATTGGACAAACCAACAGAAGAATAAGTGCATGCATTGAAGAACACAAAAACTCAGTCAAAAAAGAGGAACCAACTTCTTCCCTGGTCCAACACCTCAAAGCCACAGGACATGAAATTGATTTCAAAAAGACCAGAACTATCGCCAAAACTGAACACTTTAATAACAGAATAATCAGAGAAGCCATCGAGATAGAAAAACGCCCACACAGCATGAACAAACGAGATGATACCTCCCGCCTACCAGCCATTTGGAAACCCGCCCTTATTGACAGACGAGTCCATAGCATGGGGAATGACACCAGACCTACACTCACAAAAACCACACAGGATGTCACCACCACACATCCAGGCAAAAAGCAAACCCAAACCCACACTGATGAGGAGGCACGACCACAAACCAGAAGCCAGACCACAGCTGCATCATTAGCCACCTTAAATCCCTCCAATCCATACACGAAGCAAACTGACACCCACCGTGAAGATGAGGCACGACCACGAACGCAAAGCCAAACAGCTATACAGTCCACCATCTCTAATCCCCTTGTAACACTGACTAACCTGAGCACAACAAAGCCCCCACCCAAACAGAACACTTCCCCAGCCAATCAGAGCACAGCCAACCCCCCATCCAATCAGAGAACAGCCAAGCCCCTAACCAATCAGAACACACCTCCACCCAATCAGAACACAGCTGAGCTCCCAGCCAATCAGTTCAAACCCCCACTGGCAGTTAAAAGGAAGAAACAGCTAAAATCTCACATTGCTCCTAGAAGCAGAAGCCGAAAGCACCAGCCTGAAGATGACGAATGAGACTTCGTCGAAACGTCGCCAAGACACTTCAAATTCTACGTGGGAGAAAACCTGAAGAACCAAAGACCTACATACAAACACCCGCGAAAACCTCAGAAAACAAATATATATATACCACGAACGCGAAGCGAAACAGCTATGCAGTTCACCATCTCTAATCCCCTTGTAAATCAGACTAACCTGAGCACAACAAAGCCCCCACCCAAACAGAACACTCCCCCAGCCAATCAGAGCACAGCCAAGCCCCTAACCAATCAGAACACACCTCCACCCAATCAGAACACAGCCGAGCTCCCAGCCAATCAGTTCAAACCCCCACTGGCTGTTAAAAGGAAGAAACAGCTAAAATCTCACATTGCTCCTAGAAGCAGAAGCCGAAAGCACCAGCCTGAAGATGATGAATGAGACTTCGTCGAAACGTCGCCAAGACACTTCAAATTCTACGTGGGAGAAAACCCGAAGAACCAAAGACCTACATATATATATACTGTCAAACCTACTCTACTAAATTCTTTGCTTGTTATGAATTATTTCTGCAACGAGAAAAATGGACTTAAAATATTGAATATATTGTACAACTCTGTTTCAAACCTACATCATACTACAGTATTCTTGATTTTACTGATATCTTCAGTAAATACATTTTTGTAAGGTTCTACATTTAGGCAAGAAAAACAAAATGCACAGGTATAGTATAGGTGGTACCTTGCTAATAGTAGTAACTGTGAGAGGGATCTTGGAGTCCTAGTGGACAATCACTTACATATGAGCCAGCATTGTGCTGCAGATGCCAAAAAAGCCAACATAGTGCTAGGCTGCATTAAAAGAGGAATAGAATCAAGATCACGTGAAGTATTAATACCACTTTACAATGCCTTAGTAAGGCCACACTTGGAATACTGCATCCAGTTTTGGTCACCACGATGTAAAAAAGATGTTGAGACTCTAGAAAGAGTACAGAGAAGAGCAACAAAGATGATCAGGGGACTGGAGGCTAAAACATATAAGCAATGGTTGCTGGAATTGGGTATGTCTAGTTTAATGAAAAGAAGGACTAGGGTTGAAATGATAGCAGTATTCCAATATTTCAGGGGTTGCCACAAAGAAGAGGGAGTCAAGCTATTCTCCAAAGTGCCTGAAGGCAGGACAAGAAGCAAGGGATGGGAACTAATCAAGGAGAGAAGCAACCTAGAACTAAGGAGAAAACACATATTTTCAGTTTCTGTATTTTATTTATGCTGCACCCATAAAACCTTGAAGTTATTCAAGTCACGTAATGTGCAAATTTATTTATCTCTTTTATTTACTTATTTTTGCAAATGTTTGTTGCTAATTTTTTTTACCAAATTGTAATACATTAAACAAAACTATTAAAAGATATATGTAATAATGACATTTCTGATCTTCCAACAAGGCAAATTTTACAAATCAGAAAATGTGTTTGATCAAGAGGTTTTGTGGCAAATAAAAATGAGTAACTGCCTCAGCATTTGAACTTCCATTACTTTTGGGATGCAGTGGTTAAATTTTGTAAAATCATTTTGTTTCAGGTTTATTTCATCCTGTGTTACTTGAATGTTTTCTTGCCAAATGTCTTGCTTCCTTTTCTTTAAACTTGACAGAAGCAAGAGAGCATGTCTGAAGTATATTTTGAAATCTGATCTTGCTAAGATCCCAAAGGATTGGTTGCATGTACTGTATGTAATGGTGAAATTGAGATCCCTAGTGAATGCCTCTCACTCTTTGAATCATATGAATGTGGTTTTGCACTTCTGGGTACTGAAAATAAATGCTAAAATGTCACAGCCCACAATTTCCAGGCATACTGAAGGGTTGACCTCTGATAAACATTTCAAACACATTACGCTTGAATTAGCAAGACTTATTTACAAATGTTGCTTTGCAAATCTGTTGAAGCTAGACTGGATACAAAGAATATTTTAGCATTTTTAGACATAGCTTCTCTTTTAATATTAAAGTCATTTTTACTTAAAATGGATTCATAGGATGTTATTCTTTTTTTAAAGAATAGATGGCATATGTGTTTTTCTTGGCTTATAATGCAAACAGCCTAACCATATTATAACCCTCATTATAAGGAGTATGCTTTATTTAATTTGACATGCTCCAGACAATTGAACCAGTAGATACCTTATTGTTGTTTAGCAACTAAAGGAACAAATATAAGCAAAGCAAAAATAAAACCCACCACTCCTCAGCTATATCTCAAAATAATATTTGCTGTGAATTCACTTAAACATGTCTATATGCATTTTCTTACCAGGGTATGTAGATTACATTAAACAGTAGTAATTTAAATAAGAATTTATTTCTAGATTAGATTGGATTATAATTGATGAAACCATATAACTACATGAGTATAATTCAGTCCTTTCTTGATTTACCTCATCTATATTCTCAACATATTAATTTGAATGTGTGGATCAGTTTTAACATAAACAATGCATACTTCTCAGGGACAAATTCAGCAGCAAACAAAATTATATCTCTTGACATTTAGATATATCTCTGCATATTCTAGCATTAACACACACTGAAGTGTCTGTCATCTATAGCTAGGGATATTCAACATGGGCAGCTTTAAGACTTGTGGACTTCAACAACCAGAATTCTCCAATCAGCAAGGGTGGCTGAGGAATTCTGGAATTTGAAGTCCAAGAGTCGTAAAGTTGCCAAGGTTGGACTCTCCTGCTGTAAGCCCACACTGCTGGGTACCGGCTAGTCTCATAAACTATACTTGTTTTCCTGTTGAGAAGATGAATTTGAATGTTATGAAAGAGGCCTCATCCATACAAATGAGACACAGAGAGAGAGAGAGAGAGATATGGGGGGGGGATGTTTAAGAGATAAAATATGTTCCAAATGTATAATAGGTATGTTGGTATAGGAGAGTAGAATGATTGATTTGTTGCCATGCAGTTAGTCCTGGACTTACTACTACAACTGAGCCCAAAATTTCTGTTGCTAAGCGAAACATTTGTTGAGTTTGCCCCATTTTACGGTCTTTCTTGCCACAGTTGTTAAGTGCATCACTGTAGTTGTCAAACTAGTCAAACTGTTGCTAAGTGAATCTGGTCTCCCCGTTGACTTTGCTTCTCAGAAGATTGCAAAAGGTGATCATGTGACCCCGGGACACTACAGCCATCATAAATATTGCCCAGGGTCTGAATTTTGATCGCGTGACCATGGGGATGCTACCAGGGTCGTAAGTGTGAACATTTGTCATAAGTTACTTTTTTCAGTGCCATTATAACTTTGAACGGTCATTAAACAAACTGTTGCAAGTCAAGGACTAGCTGTATTATACCTAGTCTTATGCCCCAGTGTAATGTTCTCTAGGTATGTGCACTAAAATTCCCAAAATTTTCAGCTATCGAAGACATTTATTATAAAACAGAAAAAAGCCTCCAGAGAGCACCAGGATAAGAAGGAGTGGTTTGTTTATTTATTTATTTATTTTTGTTGTAAAAAACTTTTATTAAAACAATCAACATTAAACATAAAATCATATTGTGCAGCAATCATCATAGCATCTGGTATACAACACTAAGTATTAGTCTTTGTAGTCGTCTGATTTGGTAAACATTTTTCACTCCTCACGTCAAGCCTCAACTATACGCCTGTTACACTTTATTTGATTGGTGTTTCTCTCATCTATAGTCTATCCACTGTCTCTAGTCTATCACCTATTATTCATTTCAGGATTAGTACAATCTTTTTGGTCCCCAACCAACGATCCTGAGGTAGAAATTCAATAACCTGAGGTAGATATTCAATCCACTTTTTCAATATTAAAGTGAGCAACATTAAACATAGAATCATATTGAGAAGCAATCATCCTAGAACATAGCATACAACATTAGGTATTAGTCTTTGTAAACGTCTGGTTTGATATACATTCTTCCCTCCTCACGTCAATCCTCAAATCTGCGCCAGATACATTTTGTTTGATTGATGTTACTCTTATATATGGTCTATTAGTTACGGCAGCTGGCTTTTATCACAGTTATGACTTACATGTGATTGTATTGTGAAAGGCATGCACTCTTTCTTCCAAGTAGTGCTTTAAGAGGAAAATGTATATTTTGTGGAACAATGAATGGAAAGTTTTACTAGTTTCTGTGAGTTTTGATGATTAAACATTTGTTACTAAACCTGATGATTTAGTTTAGGAGAAATGTGAAAGCTTCTTAATCAACAACATGGGTTGATTATTCACAGTGATATTGTTAGCACAAACAGCTATTAAGCAAATCTTAAATTATTTTACAGCAATCTATTTAAAAAGAAAATTATAACCATATACATACACAGCAGAGAAAATTGTAAGTTGCTGTAAATCTTGAAGATATTACCAGTCTAAAAAATAGATCTTTATTTCTTCTTTATATTACATTTAAAGTAGAATTATATGGTTCATCATTTAACAAGTGTAATATGGTTGGAGAAAACAACAATATCAGCAACAAACTGATCAAACAAAATGTATTATAGCTAGAAATAGTTTTTTTTCTGAGGCCCCTAAGGATCCTAAAAATAATCAATGTGTTGTGAAAGCTTAGGCAATCAAGCAACAATGCAAGATTGCAGGCATGATTAAAAATCAGCAACAATAATCTAGTAATTACAATTATACAGTACATAATATGCCAGAGAATTTAAATTATGTTTTGTGGGCATTCTGTTGATCTAATGTCTAGATGTCGACAAGTTTCTCAAAATGTTTTCCACAATTATTCTTCTGTATTGGATCTAAGGATTAATGAGGTTATATCCTGGTTCTAAATTGTGCAATGAGATCTTTCTCTGGTTCTTGTAATAGCCCTTCTTAGTCATTTTCTCTGTGCAGCTGGTATTCTCCAAGCCTAGAGATTTCATTTTAACTATTATAGCTGAACGTTACTGATAAACATACCTGCTATGAAAACATTGTCATGGGAAAATAACTCATTAAGAAATGCCAACAACTGGAGAGAGTTCAAATAATAGTTATATTAGTCCAAAGCTAGCAGACTACAGTGAGTCACTGGTCTCTTGTATTCTTCTGTTCCTGAACAAGAGTCACAAGGTGACATAGATCTTATAAAGAATGTTGAACATACACTAACAAAGAATTATTATTTTACAATAAGAAAAACAGATAAGTGCAAAGGGAGAAAGGGAGGCACACCTTCGATGATGTGAAAACATTGCTAGAGAGGAACAATTGCAGCTTTGGAATTCTTAGGCAAAGAGTGACTGTTATTCTACAAATAGTGCTTGGACTTCACTGCAGAAGGAGAGAGAATCTACTGTCTCCACATCCTCCTCTAAAGGTGTGAATTCTGTATTATTGGCAGGCACAGATTGGCATCATAAAAATTCCATTCCTAACAGATTACAAGGGAAATATAACAAAGTATATTGTAAAGCTAAATCCTTATCAGATGAGATGAGATAATTCTTGTGTTTGGGAACTAGAGATTCTGGTTTAGGACAGTTAGTTTAGGACACATTTAGGACAGTTAAACAATGGAGAAAGACTTCTGATTCAAACAAATCACTAAAGAAATTGGCTGTTGTCAGTTTAGTTGGAGCACGACCATTGACAGCTCCCAAACTACCGGTATATTATTTCACTTCAGTTAATCATATTCCAATAACTTTACATCTAGTCTATTGCAATGCACTTATTGTAAGTCAGTCTTTGAAGATGATCTAGATGTTACAGTATTTGCCCACCAACCCATACATGTACCCTACACACTCTCATATCAAAGCATGGTCATACAATTGATTCAACCTGTTTTTATTCCAACTCACCATATCTTCTGGGGAATGGGATGATAGTTTGACACTACATGCCTTCTGTAAAAAAACATAGTGCTTTGGCTCAGAAAGGGAAATGTTGGTTTTGATCTCATTTTAAATCTGGTTTCTGCTTTAACAGAGTTAAGCTTTAATTGTCCACATGTTTTAAGTTGTATAAAATTTATTTTAATTCTGTTTTCTACCTAAACATGCATGATGGGTGCTTCAAATATTATAGCAACAGCAGCTAAACAATTTTGGTTCTGAGTACAGAAAGTTATTTGGTTTCTTTAACAAAAATCTGTATTTCATCATTAATTCATCATTAATTATCCCAAAGCAAAGGCACCTTGCATAACAAAATTCATAGAATCCATAGGGTCTAATGAGGTTGCTTGAATATTTAGAAAATTTTGAATGTAATTGTAAACATGAAATGCACATCAGAAACACATTTACATTATAGCCTGATTATTTTTAAAAAATTAATCCTGTGTGAGGAAAACTGCAGTTCTTTGTCAAGCCCCATATGATTTTTTTCATAATTATGAAGGCAATATTGAGCTAAATGAAAGCCAGTGAATCCTGATGAGCTGAGATGCTATTAAGAAATAGTTCTTGCGTGAAATTTAGGGGCAGATAAATAATGGAGAAAATATTGTGATTCAAACAAATCACTAGAGAAATTGACTGTTCCCAATTTGATTGATACACTCCGTTTGTCAATGCTGTGACAATAGATGTTCCTGCTCTGACAACTGAGGGAAATTGCAGCCATTTTTACTCTGCTTACAGCTTGCTTTTTCTTTTGTTTAGAAATCAGATGTAGAAGAGGGGATGGGGTAAATGCTTGAGCTCAACTAGCCATAACAATAATGCAGCTTCATGGGAACTCAAGGACGCAAACCACTAAAATTTTGGTGGGCTGAGGAGCTGGAGAGGGAGCCCGTGCTTCAGGCTGATTGGAGAATGTGATTTATGACTGCTTCATGGGGGTCGGAATTGCAACTTGTTACTTGTATCAGGGGGAAGGGAATTTAGTTTTGGGTTCAACTATGCAGTGCCGATACTTTGTTTCCTGAATAAAATGTTCTTTAAGGGAGAATTCTGACCTTGAAGTTCTTTTGATGGCTTTCATCTATTGGAAACATGACATTAACCCAAAACTACTTTCTACTTTAACCACTTGGGGTCCTGAGCTCCAGTCACCTTCTCGAAGTCAAGGGATAGGCTGCCAAGACTCGGGGAAGATCTCAGCATGGAGAAAGAAGAAGCACCTGTAACTAGCACCCCAGTCATGGCTGCTGCCTCAGCAGAAGGAGCACAAGCCATAGCACTGGCAGAGAAAGAAAGTTTGGAAGCCTTGCAGATGGGAGCAAGACCAAAAACGCAGGAGCTGATCTGGTCCTCAGAGTGGACCCTGCCCAGCAGAGATTCCAAACATCTTGAGGCAACCCTGCCAAAGACGAGCTCTTCAAAAGCATCTGAGGCCGACTTGCAGGCAGGGGCCTCTTGAGAAACATGCTCCCCGGACCGCTGGGGAGCCAAGAGATTGGCAACCACTGAGGATTCTGGGGAATGGAAGTACCTGTCTGCAGTCCATAGCCAATCAGTGGAAAAAATAGTGGAGAGGTTCGAGGGGCTGGAAGTAAGAAGCAGGAAACAACTCTCCCATTCCTCGCATGCAAGTGAACACGATGACCAGTGGGATCGACTTAAATCGATGCCCAAGAGAAGCCCTAGCCCCACTGATGGAGAGCGAACAGCTTCCTCGCATCCAAAACCACTGGCATTAACTTCCAGCCTGGTGCAAAAGAGGAGTCCCGACTGTCATTCAGGATGCAGCAGCCCGGGATGTTGCTGCTCTTTAAGGACTCCGGAACACCGCTTGTGGCACAAGAGCCCCAGCCAGCAGAGAAGCCCTGATCGATGTCACTCGTAGCAATTTCCTGACAGGTGCCACCTTTGCGATGGCAAGACTATGATGACAACCCCAAGAGACACCCTTGCTACTGAAGCCTGAGCCACCACTGATACCATCAAAACCCAGATTGTTACCGGCATCATGAGAGCCCTGACCATTACTACTAGTTGGTCACACAGCCCCGAGCATTGCCATCAGCGAAGCCCAAGCCCAAGGCTGGTGCAGACAGAAGACCTGAATATGGTCATTCAACATGATTTGATTCAGCAGCTCCGCGACCTATTGGATAGACAGCGACAGATTGGAGCACAGCAGCCGCTGGAGGGCCTGGAGCAGTTGTCAATGCCACAGCCACCACTGGAAGGTCAACAGCCATTGGGGGGTGCAGCCGCCACCACTGGAAGGTCAACAACCGCTAGGAGTGCAGCAGCAATGGGGGGCAGCAGCCCATAATGGTGCCACCCCTTAAGGCAACTTTCAATGGCAACCCAGAGAAGCTGATTTTCTTCCTTAATCAAGTACGTTCCCACATGAATCAAAATGCCAATCTTTACCCAGCTCCAGCTCCTATGGTCAATGTTGTTGCAGCTAATTTAGAAGGGGAAGCATCCGAGTGGCTAAACAATTTGTACAATGAGCAGGTGCCTGAACTGATGGATCTCCATCTCTTCCTCCTGGGGTTGAGGGCCAGGTTTGAGGACCAATCCATAGCCCTCAAAACCAAAAAACAAATTCACAAGATAAAGTATCCTGGTCCAGTGCCATGCCCTTCATGGCATTGGACCAGGATACTTACGGGACCACCTTCTGCCACATACTTCCCTTTGACCGGTGAGAATGCACAGGGTCGGCCTCCTCCAGGTCCCGTCAGCGAAACAATGTCATCTGGCAGGTCCTAGGGGGAGGGCCTTATCCGTTGTGGCGCCCACCCTCGGAAACCAACTGCCCCCTGAAGTCCGCACTTCCCCCACTCACCCGGCCTTCTGAAGGAATCTTAAAACTTACCTTTGCCGGCAGGCCTGGGGTTGACAGTGGACTGTGGAGTGAATGATGAATGTGTCTGGGGGTTTTATTCTTAATTGTTTTTTAGATTGGATTTAGTTTTTTGATAAATTGTTTTATTTATGTTGTAAGCCGCTCCGAGTCTTCAGAGAGGAGCTGCATATAAATTTAATTAAAATAAATAAATAAATAAATAAAATCAGACCTGCGTTGGAATACGTGCGAGAGTTTTGCAAGGTGGCAGGCCACATTGAAAGGTGGCCTGAGGAATCTCTAGTGCATCATTTCAAGGATGATCATCTCTCCCAGGCCTGCATCTACTGGGCTGTCTCTGATCAACTGCAAGAGTGGTATCAGGTGGCAGTGAGACTAGACATCAAGCTTGCTCGTTACAAGAAACTGTCTCTTCCAGAAGCTGGACTGAAACCAGAGCAGATCAGGCGGCTGCCTCCACAAAGACCCCCAGCCATCATGGCCGCAGAATCCCCCAAACCACCTGCTGGCCCACCAATCAAATGCTTCAGGTGTGGATCCCATATCCCCAACGGGGGGGGGGGGGTAGATCGGGACCACCAGGGATGAAGAAACCATCAGCAAAAGAAAAATCAAACTGGATCGTGCAAGAACCTGTCACCCAGGTCACCAGGTCACAGGAGAGTGCTGAGGTCCAACCTGGACCTACCACCTCCCTGCCCTCCTATGACAGCGACGATGAAGGGGAAAATGACCCGATGGTGAGTCGACCCATTCCGCCTTTTTCACTAGCTGCTAAGCTCATAGTCCCTAAGACAGGGGTACAAATGGACCTGAAAGTGCTAGTGGACTCAGGATGTTCCCAGTGCATTATCAGTTTGCCAATTGCCCTTAAGATGCTTATACAAGCAAGATTACTCTCCAAGCCCATGAGGTTTGAACAGGCAGGTGGCTCTTTAATGGGAGGAACTTCAGTCACCCATCTAACTGAACCTATATGCTTAGAAATAGGTGAACATTGGGAGTTCATCTGTTTCATGGTGGCTCTGAAGATGACTGAGGCTATGATTTTAGGTCTAGCCTGGTTAGACAAATGGAAACCTTTTATCTGATGGGAAAAGGGGATGATGACTGTGAGATTGCCTGTAGGGCCCAACCCCCCTCTTGATTCTGCTAACGTTACTGGAGGGCCTAAGACATTTGCAGAATTAGCAAAGAAAAAATTCAGAGAAGAGCAACTAAGATGATCAAAGGCCTGGAGACTAAAACATACAAAGAATGGCTGCAGGACTTGGGTCTTGCTAGTCTAAAGAAACGAAGAAATAGGGGGAGACATGATAGCAGTATTCCAGTACTTGAGGGGCTGCCCCAAAGAAGAAGGGGTCACATTATTCACCAAAGCACCAGAGGGCAGGATAGGAAACAATGGCTGGAAACTGAGCAAAGAGAGAAGCAACCTAGAATTAAGGAGAAACTTCCTGACAGTGAGGACAATTAACCAGTGGAACAGCTTGCCTCCAGAAATTGTGGGCACTCCATCACTGGAGATTTTTAAGAAGAGGCTAGACAGCCGCTTTTCTGAGATGGTATAGGTTTTCCTGCTTAAGTGGGGGGGGGTTGGACTAAAAGACCTCCAAGGTCCCTTCCAGTTCTATTCTATTCTAAGAAATCCTAAACTGCCACTGGGGAATTTTTGGTATGTGATGAAGGCAGTTCAGTGAGGCTACCAACTGACATAGTAGTCTTGGCCTAATTCTTACTACATATCTTTATCATTCCAATCTTGGAACATATGGATGACACAGTTTTTTCATATACAGATTGATATTTTATGATGAAATAGAGTTTGTTATTTACTGATATGAAAAGAGGGAACTCTCAAGCTTTGAAAACACTCTAGTGGAAATTGTATTTCTTCTAATGCAGTCATGACAATCTCTCCCAACAGTTCTTCTAATTTAATGACTTAATGGGTGTGTTACATCAAGTAAATCTTGACTCCTGATGATTGCTTGGGCAAATCTTTGCCAGTTTCTTGGCAAGATTTTCAAATTTGCCATAGCCTCTCTCACAGTTGAGAGAGAGTGACTGGCCCAAGGTCACCCAATTGGCTTTGTGCCTAAGGTGGGAATGCAACTCTTGGTCTCCTGGTTTCTAGCTTGATAATAATAACCTAATAACATGTATATATATTAAATGTTTAATTTGTATTTTTATGTTTTACTATTGCTTGTGCATTTTATATTGCTTATGTTGTTTGTCACATTAAACATTCCACAACCTTCAGAGTTGTTTAAAACTTATATGTATAAATATTTATATAGTAGAGATGGAGCTATTGACATTCTAGTATACAAAAAAATCAACAACTTTCAGAGATATAGTCATATTAAAATATCGTAGCAAGAACAACGAAAGCTTTTTTTAGTTTGTATTCCACAAGGTGCCAGTTTTCTCTTTTTAATAAACTTTAAATAATTTTCACATACACTGTATATATTTACCATGTTATCCATAAGTTATTCAGCTACTATTAGATTATTAGCATTTTATTATTTTTATTTTATTTTTGCCCAGTAGAAGCAAAAGTAATTTAAATTATGTGTATATTATTTTTCATGCTAAAAAAAATGAGACAGTTTTTATTTTTCTCCACTTGGCACTGAATAAACAGAATGATTTCTTAACAACAATAATATCCTGTGGGACACATATATCCTTTTCAGGTAAACATTATTACGCAGAATCTAGAAAATAGGTAAAAAACAGAAAGATAAAGAAATCATCAATCAGCATCAATGAAGCTACCTCTTCGTTTCTTTCTATCTGTCAGAATCCAATTATATTTCATTTCTAGTTACCTACTAGGGAAAAACCTAATTCTGCTCTTTCTGGATTCTGTCATACTATGAAGGGGAAGGGGGATGAGCAAAGGGGTTTTATGGCTCTCACTTCCTTCATTAAACTTCAAAGGGACTGAATGTGGATTCTCATCAAGAGGACTGACCATAACAATATGGCCATAACCTTTCATCTACTCCTCTCTGAAGTCTCCCTTTTGCTGGCAGTAAGGGAAAGGGGGGGGACAATGCAGCACCTGGAGTCTGAGAAAAGAGAGGAGGAGGATCGTCGCCCGGAAGAACTGTGGGGTGGGGGGCTGCTTGAAAACACTTAAAACATTGAAGGGTGGGAGAGAATTCCTCAGATCCTGTCAAGCACGCCTACAATCATTTTCTCTTAATAAATATGACTGTTGGAAAAGATATTCCAAGAGTTCTGTATTCTTAAGATGTAAAGTGAGGTGGGTCCTTACATTATCATTGTAAAGCATGCTTCCTTAAACCAGGACACTACATATAATAAATTTTGTTATTCAGTTTCTCATTTTTTTCGTTTTGGGATCTCATCAGTTCCATCCAACCATGCCTTTCTCAATCTTCCTTTTCTTCTTAACAATTCACACATTCTTCAAATGTGTACATTCTGTGTCATGGTGGCACAGTGGTTAGCATGCAGTATTGTAGGCTAATTCTGCCACTACCAGCAGTTCGATTCTCACCAGCTCAGCCTTCCCTCTTTCTGAGGTTGGTAAAATGAAGACCCAGATTGTTGGGGACAATTAGCTCACTCTGTAAATCCCTTGGAGAGGGCTGTGAAGGGGTATATAAGTCAAAGTGCTACTCCTATTTGTTTCATCCTTATTCATTACCACACTTACTTATTCATGTTTGATCCTTATTCATTCACCACAGTTGGAATACTGCATCCAGTTTTGGTCGCACAATGTAAAAAAGATGTTGAGACTCTAGAAAGAGTGCAGAGAAGAACAACAAAGATGATTAGGGGCTGGAGGCTAAAACACATAAACTAGACATACCCAATTCCAGCAACTGGATATGTCTACTTTAATGAAAAGATGGACTAGAGATGACCTGATAGTAGTTTTCCAATATCTAAGGGGTTGCTACAAAAAAGAGGGAGTCAACCTAGTCTGCAAAGCATCTGAAGGCAGGACAAGAAGCAATGGATGGAAACTAATCAAGGAAAGAAGCAACCTCCAACTAAGGAAAAATTTCCTGACAGTTAGAACAATTAATCAATGGAACAACTTGCCTCCAGAAATTGTGAATGCTCCAACACTGAAGACGCCAGAAGACAAGACAAGAAACAATAGATGGAAACTAAGGAGAGAAGCAATCTAGAACAAAGGAGAAATTTCCTAACAGTGAAAACAATAAACCAGTGGAACGGCTTGACTTCAGAGTTTGTGGGTTCTCCATCACTGGAGGCTTTTAAAAAGAGACTGGATAGACAGCCATTTGTTTGAAATGGTATAGGGTTTCCTGCCATAGCACGGGGTTGGATTAGAAGACCTCCAAGTTCCCTTATTCTGTTATTAGTGCTATTTCTTCTTTTTCCATTTCTTTCTCTTGATGAGCAATATCTTTTGCTACAGCTAACATATAATTATCATTCTACCAGGATTTGTATTTCATAAAATTTCTCCAACCATATTCCTTTTTTAAAAACAACAGTCTACTAATGTGGATATATAGATTAGTCATTCCTCTGCTTCTTGCCTTTCCAATCCCTGTAGTGAAAGCAAATTTTGCTAGAGAGTTCCTATGCGAATTGGTCTACCAGCACCTGCTTTTTCTTTCCTTCACTTTCCAAGACATTCGCACATGTGAATGTCTTGACTGCCATCCACTTTTCACATTATATTCTTTGATGCTAACAGATGCTGCTCTTGAGTTGAAGAGTCTGTAGTGATGACATATCCTTGGCAAAAGGTCACACGGGACATCTTTGTACCACGGTAAACAAGCTCTGTGGTATAATGTATACTAAAGTCAGAAGACACACAAATATTAAATACAGCTAAATACCATTGCCTGTCCATTGCATTGTTTTCATATAAAGTTATGTGCTTTTCTAGCAGCCAAGTAAAAATTAACCTTTCAAACAATCATATTTTGCTCTTATTAGCACAAAAAAAAATGCAACTATTCTTCCAATCCAACAGAAACTTTATATGGGTTAAATTTAAAACAGGACAATAAAACATTATATAAAAAAGATCTTCCAAGTGGGTAATGCCATATTAATATTTTAAAAATTAAATGTATTTTCTTGAAAATTTGCCCAAGAACTGCAGCTTACACTTGCAGTTTACAATTTTAGATCATATTCTTCTAAGAGAGAAGGTGAAATGGGGTGAAGATCACATTTCAGACTTAGGTGTAAATTTATTACTTGCAATTGCATTTAAATCTAGATGGATAAAGGTGCTAAAATGATTTATTTGAAATTTTATTTAGCTACAGAAAATAGTACTGGACTTGGAATATCAATGGGGATTCTTTTTTTTTTTTGAGTCTGCCTTTTGAAAAAGAAAGAACCTTAAGCCAATAATAAAACTTCTAACAATTATAGAGTATGTAGGTTACCTACTACTGTCACCCTTAAGAAAGAAGAATAAGTCTTTTGTAGATATCTGGCATTACTTAATATTCTTAGTCAACCATTTCCGTATTAAGTCAGTTCCATATCTTAATCTAGAAAATGAGAAAAGGGTAAGTTTTGATTTTAAAACTTACAAAATTGGTTATCTTGTTTGCCATCAATAAAAAAACAAAATTCTTAATTCTTATATTATGCTTCATAATTCTTATATTATGCTTCATATCAAAAGAAACCAAAATAGTGATAAAATGACACTGTGATGATGGTCTAGAGCAGTGGTGGTGAACCTATGGCACTAGTGCCAGAGGCAGCACTCGGAGCCCTCTCTGTGGGCACATGTGCCGTTGCCCCAGCCTTGCCTCCCCCTGCAACCCCCTCCTCTCCAGCAGCCCCCCTGAAGGAGAGTCTCCCTTGAGTGTGGCCCACACGGAGCAACGCAGCCAGGGACATGGCAGCCAAGCAGCATAGACACACTGCTCTCACACCCCATCATGCAGTTGATGCTGTAGGGCATGGGCAGAGAGTGTGGACCCTATAGTGCTGCTGGGCTGCCTGGGCAATCTGCAGCGGGCCCTGGAGGCAGTGAGTGGTCCTGTGGGCAGGTGGGGCAGGGGATGGGGGACAGAGTGAGGGCAGGGCGGGGGCGTGGAGTGGGGGCAGGGCCAGTTTTTGGGCACTTGGTTTCTAAAAGGTTCTCCATCACTGGTCTAGAGACTGAATTTATGCTTCGGGATTTTTGCCCCGATACTGTGATTTTAATTTTTTTAATAGTAATGTTATTAAAATAGACATATAAAAGATAAAAAAATGATAAAATCTAAAAATATTAAAGGAATAAAAAATAGAAAGTTCTGGAAAGAAAAAATACAAATGAAAATAGAAAAGAAAGAAAAATAAGAATATAGTAAAGGAGAAAAAGGAATATATAAAAATGATTTCCATTTCATCATAACAATATAAACAATTTTAGTACATTATTACCTTCACTTAAAACAAAACAAATGACCTCTTTCTATATCCCATCTCTTATCTATTAAAAAAATCCTTAAAACCTTGAAATTTTATCTTGATCAGCAAAAATCCATTAAGGTTCCCAGAAAGGTTATCTAGAAATTTGTTACATTTTTTCAAGCACAAATGCCTAACTAATGGAGAATAAAAATTTTCAGCTTTTCGTTTTTAATTTAAACATTTAGTTTGATTAATACTACATAAAGTAAATTACTAAATGATACTAAATAAATACTAAATAAATAAAATAAAGGTCTAGAGATGAAACAGAATTGGAAACTAAATGTCCTTTCCGTCCGTCTTTCCTTCCATATCCTCCCAACTGCATTCAAGCTCTGCATTTCCTGGTACTCAATTATGTTCTGCTAAACTAACTTCCAGCTTTAAACTTTTAACATGGTGTTTATGTGTAAAATCTGTAATGCATGGCTCAGGAATGAATTTTCAGCAGCATTGGTGAATTGTCACCATTTGCAAAGAATTCCAATATGAATATTTGTTGCTATTATTCATACTTTTCCCAATAACATTGAATCTTATTTCAGCCCAATTTCTTGTTCTCGGAGTTCTTAGCTACAGGCACCATCATTGCATCAGCAGCGATGATTTGTTCTCTTTAATTCTCACTTTTCATTCCTCGCCCTGTAAAGTTTCTATCGAGTCGTTCACAGCTAGATATCTTGCTTTATGCTCTAATACTCGAAAGTAGATTTCTCCATCCTCATATTTTTGCCCTCCTGCGACTAAGGAGAGAGAGAGAACTCTCCAAGCGTGCCTCCAAGCGTGTCAGTGGATATGCATTAGGCAACAAGGCATTTGTTGGGGAAGCCTTCTCAGTCTTGGAAGATACTTTAACCAACCTTGTTCTAAAGTACCAGACAGATCATAATAATTCAGTAGATATGACAAGAGAAGATGAGGCAGTTCCAGGCAGAGCAAATGTTTACTTCAGTCAAGTAATAAAAAGAAAGAACTTTATTATCTCTTTATATAACGTTTACCTCTTTCTTTCCATTGCTATATATTTGTTTTGCATTCAGAATTACAAATTGACTCTGTAGACTTATTTTATACAAAACAAAAAACAAAACCAGGAACAGAACAAGCTGCAGAGGTTGCTTTATGGGAAGCTCAGTATGAACAACATTAATTTTCAGCAAATCAAGCTTTTCCCACTGTGTCTGTAAATACTTTTCTCTCTTTTGATCTTGAATACGGTTTAGGATTTTTTTCAGTGATTTTCTCTCCCCCCCCCCTCCCCGCCCTGAAAGTGTTATATCATGTCATGCTGACTTTGGGAGAATTATAGGAAAAGGCCAATAAAAATACAAGAGATAGCATTTAGTACTGGAATTAGCATGCAGGAAGTGTTATTTTATCTTTCTATTTTCAGATTTCTCATAGTCTCTTCAACTGAAAAAACAGGTTCTCTGATTTTTCTTAAGTGTGGAAATCAGTAAAAAAAAAGGAGGATTTGAAGATGATTATATCTATAAAAGTTTAATGCAGTAATCATTAAGATCTTAGGAATACTTGTCTTTGTTTATAATTATACCAATGGCTGTTAGCCCAAGGATATTAATTCAATTTGAAGGTTATCTACAAACATTCATCGTGGTCTGCTACTGGTGATAATAGACTAGGGCTGCATTTATAGCTTAATTATTCCTGGCATAAACTTTGCCTATTATCACATTCAAGATAAATGTTCTGCAGATGAAGGACTGCATGCAGCCTTCAAACACTGATTTTACATTCCCTGGCAGCCTCAAATCATAACATTGCAACTTAGCTGCACATTTTTTTTAATCTATCGAGGTGTGATTTCCTGCCAGCATTAAGTGGTGAGTAGAATATCAATAACTTATTGGCAGTGGAGAAAGGATTCCATAAAGTAGGGATACCATACCTAAATACAAAACAAAATAAAAACATTTGTGTAGAAGGAGTAACCAAATCTGGGGGCAGAGTGAAAAAAGGAAAGAATCTAGAATCCCTATGTAGCCATAAGTGAATAAAGTCCGACAAGGCACTGCAACCCCTAGACCATTTATTGCGGGCCCAGATGGATTATTGTATCTCCATTTTTGGTGGAAGAAAGGCCTTTGAAGTAGAACGACTGAACTGTGGTTCCTTCCCCTTTGATAGAAGAGGTTTTGCAGCTTTCCACAGTAACCAGATAGCTGGGCACAGGGAAATGTTTGAGATGTTGCATAGGATGTTAAAAGATTTTGGAGGCCTAAAATGGCATCAAAGGCTATGTATCATCTTGCCACATTTGCAGCAGGGCTAAATCCCACCAACAAAAGCCAGCAGGGCTATTACATCTACTACTTACAGCCCTTCTTCCTAATACCTGGCATTCAGTATCTCTGGATTTAAATTACTGATTTATCTCCAGGCCATGATTACACATCTATACTAGTCATAATGTACCTTTTAACCAAGATGGCTCATTTCATTCCTTTTAAGGGATTGTCCACTGCCAAAGAAATAGCTCAACTTTTTTTTTGGACCATCTTCTTTCTCTATAGATCTTGGTTTGTCATTTGTACCTGCTCTTTAATTTTTAAAATTTCAGTCAGTTTCTTTTATATGTCCAATAAAGTGTCCTTTTTCAAATTATTCTCCTTGCCTGCTATTTGTATTTCCACTTTTGGTACTTTGCTTGTCAGAAAAAAAAATGTTCCACAACTTTCAGGGAAAAAAGAGGGACTTATGCAGTGGTGGGATTCATCCAGTTGGCAGAACTGGTAACTAATTTTTTGTTGCCCAGGCCAGAATGGACTTCCAGAAGCGGCATACACACAGAGAACTGGTTGTTCACATATTTGAATCCCACCACTGGACTTATCTGGTGGAATGTACTTTGGGTTTCCAGGAGGAAGGGGCTGCATTCCAGAGAGCAAAGAGGCAGCAAAGCTTAAAAGGTTTGGCTGGCAAGAAGAGGGTTAAAATAGCTCTTTCCTAGCAATTCCCAGAATATATCCAGCAGGATTCTGCCTATAGGTGAAGAACAATAAAAGAACCTACTCAGAAAGAACTGTTTATTATTTATTTATTTATTTATTTATTTAATTTCTATGCCGCCCTATTCTGGAGAACTCAGGGCGGCTCACAGCATGATAGAAATTACATTATATACATATAAAAAACCCTTAAGTTAAAAAAAACCCTTAAGTTAAAAAAAAAAGAAACCAATCATTCCACGAACATACACTGGCTAGGGGCAAGATGTTAGCTGCCCCAGGCCTGCCGGCAAAAGTGTGTTTTAAGCAATTCACGAAAGGCGGAGAGGGTGGGGGCGACACGGATCTCCGGGGGAAGTTGGTTCCAGAGGGCCGGGGCCGCAACAGAGAAGGCTCTTCCCCTAGGCCCCGCCAGGCGACACTGTCTGGCTGACGGGACCTGGAGAAGGCCCACTCTGTGGGCCCTAACCGGCCGCTGGGATTCATGAGGCAGCAGACGGTCCCGTAAATAACCTGGTCCGATGCCATGTAGGGCTTTATAGGTCATAACCAACACTTTGAATTGGGTTCGGAGACCAATTGGCAGCCAATGCAGCTCGCGGAGTGATGCCGAAATGTGGGCATTTCTAGGCAAGCCCAACACTACTCGCGCGGCTGCATTCTGCATTACCTGAAGTCTCCGAACATTTTTCAAAGGTAGCCCCATGTAGAGAGCATTGCAGTAATTGAACCTCGAGGTGATAAGAGCATGAGTGACTGTGAGAAGAGACTCCCGGTCCAAATAGGGCCGCAACTGGTGCACCAGGCGAACCTGGGCAAATGTCCTCCTCGCCACAGCTGAAAGATGATGTTCCAAATTTAGCTGTGGATCGAGGAGGACGCCCAAGTTGCGGATTTTCTCCAAGGGGGTCAAAAGCTCCCCCCCAGGCTAATGGACGGATAGATTGAAATATCTTTGGGAGGCAGAACCCATAGCCACTCCGTCTTGTCGGGGTTGAGTTTGAGCCTGTTGGCACCCATCCAAACCCTAACAGCCTCCAGACATCGGCACATCACTTCCGCTGCTTCACTGAAATGACACGGAGTGGAGATGTAAAGCTGGGTATCATCAGCATACTGATGATATCTCACCCCATGTTGTCGGATGATCTCACCCAGCGGTTTCATGTAGATATTAAACAGCAGAGGGGAGAGGACCGATCCCTGAGGGACCCCATAAGGGAGGAACCTAGGGGTCGACCTCTGACCCCCTGCCAACACCGACTGCAACCGACCAGTGAGGTAGGAGGTGAACCACCACAAAACAGAGTCCCCAACCCCTCCAGTCGGTGCAGAAGGATACCATGGTCAATGGTATCGAAAGCTGCTGAGAGGTCAAGTAGCACCAGGATAGTGGATAATCCCTTATCCCAGGCCTGCCAGAGATCATCCGTCAGCGCGAACAAAGCAGTTTCCATGGAGTAGCCGAGCCTGAATCCTGACTGTTGAGGGCCCAGATAATCGGCCTCATCCAAGGACCGTTGGAGCTGGAGTGACACCACCTTCTCAACAACCTTCCCTATAAAGGGAAGATTGGAGACAGGACGGTAGTTGTTTAAAACAGCTGGGTCCAGGGAAGGCTTCTTGAGGAGGGGGCGCACAATTGCCTCCTTGTAGGGAGCCGGAAAGGACCCCTCCCTCAAAGAAGCGTTGACAATCTCCTGAAAACTGTTGCTGTTGTTCTTGGTTCTTGGGGCCTGACAACTGAAGATGGCTCCATGGAAAGCAGAGCTATCAGCTGCCACAGAGAGAGGAGCCAGTGAATGGATCAGCTCCTTGAAATTCCTTATCAGATCAACAAGAGGACCAAGATTGCCTACAAGAGCTGATTGATTATGATTTTGCTGATTATGATTTTGTTTACACTTCCACTTTTATGAAACTGGAAACCACTCAAAATTACTTTGGGCAGAGAAATGGGTGGCATATAAATTTAACAAATACAGTTAATAAATAAATAAATAAATAAATAAATAAATAAATAAATAAATAAATAATGCCCGAAGAACACTTTTGACCTCCACTTAACTTAGGAATTGGCTTTATTAGTATTCCTAGTCTCTTTATGTTCTTCTCATGTTTAGTAAAGGTGGGAAGCCTCTTCCTCTAGGCCTGCAAGATCAGGAACAGAAATGGTTGGTTCTACCATGGAGTTGAAGTTGGAAGTCATATGTATAAAACTTACTCCCACCATGTTTTCAGTTTTTAAGTTGAAAAAGTGCATATATATATATACAATAGATTGAAGTCAAAGAAATATTAAATTAATTACATTGCCAGATTCAAATAAGTTGTGCTTGAAAATATAGACTGGCACTTAGGGTGAATATTCATGCAAACTGGATGTCACATGGGAAGTATGAATACTATAGCCATAGGTGGTGAACCTATGGCATGCATGCCAAAGGCGGCACTCAGAGCCCTCTCTGTGGGCTCATGTGCCATTGCCCCAGCACAGTTCACCAGAGTAGCGAGCACATGGTGTTTGGAAGCGACAGGGCAGGAAGTGAGCAAGCAAGCAGCATTGGCCCTCCGGGGATGCCCCAGAGATGGTGAGGGACTGGTCCCTGCCGTCCTGGCCCCGGCCATGCTCATCCAGTCTGCCATGACTGCTGCAGCCACACTCACCAAGTGGGCCAAGCCCCCTGCCCCCCCTGAGGGCACCACAATGCTGATGCAGCCCTGGCACTTTGCGATAAATAAGTGGGTTTGGGGTTAAAAGGTTCGCCATCACTGCTATAGCCATATGACAATGTATAATGCCCAGCAGATATGATACTCATGCATACTCTAGTGCCACAAAAGTATTTCTATGAATTTTATTAGAGACCAGTTACCATTTTGGAAATTAAAGCATAAATGAAAGGTTAAAATAATACCTCAAGGATTAAGAGTTATTTATTTATTATTTATTATTAGGAATAGAAAAGTCTTTCAACACATGAGAAAATAGAAGAGCATTAAACAAAATATATCATTGACCTTACATATTTCATCCTTTGACACCTGTCATGATAGCCATTTGTTTCATTTTCCAGGCCTACAACAATGACCTTGATGTGAAAAAATTAAGAGAGAACAGCAGGCTTAATACAATTTATGAAAAGCTAAATGAAAAAACAAAAACGTTCTGCAGATTTTCTAATTTCTGATATGCTTATTCATGAATAGTATAAGAAATAAAAAATATGGCAGTTAAACTATTTAAATAACAGACTCTGAGATGTAACTCTTTTATATGAATTTTCCTCTTCAATCAGATAGAGTAATTGATTCAGACCTTAATGGTATTATAATGAAGAAACACTTATAGTTAAATTGACTCCTGCATTTTGTCTCTGGAGAATGTTTTTAAAATCTGTACTGAAAACGGAATGGCCAAAATTACTGGCTTTTTCTGCAAAGGCAGAATTACAGTGGGAGCTTGAAATCAAATCAGCATGAACCTGGAAAGTTCAGTACAATGAAAAATGACATAAATCAACAGCAAAGTTGACAGATATCAGTAAATTAAAATTACTGGAATTACACTTTTTAAGTAGAAGACCATACTATTTACTACTAGGGGTATGAAAAACAAAAAAAGGGAATGTTGATTTCAAAGACAGATAAATATATAATAAGGATAAAATTTTGGTATGCTGTACTCAATTACCAAATAATATTAATTAGAATTTATGGATAATTGTTTAATATGACAATTATCCAAATTTATACTTCAACCACTGACATAGAAGAAGGTGTTAATAAATGTTGTGGTCAGGTTCAGTTCGAAATTGACAGAATGCGCAAGCAATATATGCTTATTGTGGTTGGAGCTTGGAGTGGGAAAGTTGTAAATATTAAGGAGGCAAATCTAGCTGGACTCTATAACCTACAAAACCAAAATTAAGCAGTAGAGTGACTTATCAGTTTCTGCCAAACGAATTCTTCATTGCTAACAGCTATATTGGTCACTGGGAGGCACTAGTAACTGAAAAATTCTGCACAGGATATACACTATATGAAAAAGAGAATCCTCTTCCTCCTTCTAACAGGGAAATTGTGTAAAATCCTATATGTGGAAGCATGACACAATATAATATTTGTATCTCTCTGCTATGAGAAGTTCAAGCAAGATGGAGACTGCATATACCGTTCTGAGAGCTTCATTGCCAACACAATGTTCAAAGACCAACAGCTCTATGGATAGACTCAGTTACAGAGACAATGGGTGGATGTTGGACGACCTGAGGGAACCAGCTTGGGACAGAATATTCTGGAGAAAATCTATGTGGCCAAGACTCATCGCCAACTTTATGGCATATCATCCAATCACTCAATCAACCATTAATGGAAAAATCATAAACTATACACAGACATACACAAAACCCAAGACAGCTGTATAAATAATTAAGGTAAATTTGAATCATTTCAACCAATGTACTTTCACTTATTTATATCATGCTGATGAAATTACAGTATAAATTCCTTCAGCCAATCTGATCAATTCAAACCGCTATACAGATGAAAGAAAATAAAGCAAATCTCTTTTTGTATGTAATATTCGGGCTACCTGTGGTTTCAGATTATCATAACAGTATAGAAACAGGATATTCTGTTGTTTATATTTTGAACAGTAAGAGGAGAGGATCCAAAAAGTAAAACTGCAATCTTGTATTAAATTGGGGAAAAAAATAGCTTACTAAAGATGTCTTCTCTTAGTATATCCTGTTTCTTCACATTTCTCTGGAGTTATAAATAAATTTGCATATTTAATGCCTAAGAGAGATTGAATTCAATATTGACTTTTCAATTGAACCATAGTTTGGATGATTTACTGCTAAGCTTCATTTTAAAAAAATAAATGGATGAAATAATTTTGGGAAAAGCAGTTGGTCAAGTATTACTATCGCACATTAAATGCATATAGTATGTACCCAGTTATACTGAGGATAAACATTGAATAACTGTATTGCAAGTGTTAGACACATAATTTATTTCTTTTGTAAGCAGTATGATAATGTGATAGCAACTCAAGAGACTTTTTCAGTAAGTATCACAAAATAGTCATTTGAAAGAGAGAAGCGTGGTTTCCAATCCCATTATTGAAGATACTGTTTAGATTAACCATTTAATCTCATCTTTTTATTGGCCTAATTCTTTAGTATCACATAAAGTATTGATGCATAATCTTTTTCAGGCCAAGCGTTGGCCTTGTCTTTTGAGCAAGAAAGGTGGGAAAAATAACTTCAAAGAAGCGATAGAACCATGGCAAGAATTAAATCTGATTTAAATTAAAGGCATATATAATAAGATATTAAACTTATGTAATATAATCGAACCATATCAGTTTATTTGATGTATTTGGGGATATCAAGAATCTCCAGGAAATCAGAATTTTGAACCATTGTCTCAATAGTTGTACCCTGTATATTGAGACTTTAAGCTTTAAGGCTGAATTTGCACAATACATTAGAACAGGAAAATAATGGGAATTGGTAGATTCAGTAGCATATTATGGAAAACCCAGCCAATGCCCTAAAGTTGCATAAGCCAGGCCATCATTTTGAGTCACAATAGCCTCATTTGTTTGCTTATTTGTTTTTGCTTATTTAACTATCATGTTCCCAGCCTGCCAGGCCAGCACAAGAGGCACCACACATGGAAATGGATATCGATACCCCAGGATTTTGAAAGATGAGGGGAGCCTCCTATGATGAGCTTCCTCCCCCCCTCAATGACAGCTGAGGACATGGTGAGGTGAGGACATGCTGGTGCCTCGCAGCCCCACCCTACCCCAAGACCATATGGAATTTATGGACAAATCCTCATCTCTGTGTTTTTACCCAAGCTATGATTACTGGATGCAGGATAAGGCGAGCCTTCTTGCACTGCGAGATGCCTCCCTCTCGCGGAAATGGTCTGTATGCCTTTCGAAGGCCTACCTTGATGACGGATTTTGGAATCCCGAGAGGTGGCATGCTCAAAAAAAGGGGTTATGGAGGTTTTTAAGTAGGGGTTTTAAATGTTTTTAAGGGGTTCTGGGGTGGGGGGTGGGAAGATTAATGATAGTAATGGTGTAGGTCTGGGGGGAGGTCTACGGGATAGGGGAGGGTTAAGGGGTGGGAATAAGGAGGAGGAGAAGAAACATGGGCCAGGCAACGGGTGGGACTGGAACCACGAGGGTGCGGATCAGGGAGGGGGCAGAGGTGATTCAGTTCCCATCGGTTTTGTAAGTGGGAGGGGCAGATATGGTGGGAGTAGGGGGCCATGTCAATTTACGGGAGCGCGCCTCCGCTATCTCCGAGCGGTGCCGCGCTCCGACCCCCATGGGTCTACTTGTGATCTGGGTAGTTTAGAGCCAAAGGGCCCGGGTTGTAGGCTGATGCTGTGCAACGCCAGGTCTGTGGTTAACAAGGCCCCCTTGATACAAGACTTAATTACGGAGGGGGCCACAGACCTGGCGGGTATTACGAAGACCTGGTTGGGACCAGAGGGAGGTGGTATCCCTCTGGTGGAAATGTGCCCTCCAGGCTTCCTTGCATTTCACCAGCCGAGAACTCAGGGCAGGGGTGGGGGAGTGGCGGTTGTGATTAGGGAAGGTCTCAGGCCGAGGGAGGTCACTGTTCCTCAGATGGCAGGCTGTGAATCCCTCCTTGTGAGGTGGGACCTTGGAGGTCCGAGGGCTGTGTTGCTCATGTACCTGGCTCCCTGCCACGTGTCAAACGCCCTGCCCGAGCTCTTGGGCGTCATTGTGGCAGTGGCAGTTGAGGTCCCCAGGCTGGTAGTCATGGGTGACTTCAATCTGCCATCTGCGGGCGAGGCATCTGGGGAGGTTCGGGAGTTCATGGCTTCCATGATAGCCATGGACCTGACCCAGGTAATTCAAGGCCCCATACACACAGGGGGAAACACGCTTGACCTGGTTTTTGTCTCTGGTCAGTGTCTGAGTGATCTGGATATGAGAAATATAGTTATTACACCTCTGTCATGGTCCGATCACTCTCTCCTACGCCTGGACTTTCAGACCGCTACACCCCACTGCAGGGATGCGGAACCAATTATTTGGTACCGGCCCAGGCAACTGATGGAACCCAAGAGGTTCCAGACGGAGCTTGGGCCAATACCAGAGGCTCTAACACACAACTCGGTCGGGGCGCTGGTGGCTGCCTGGGATAGGGCAGCTGCTGATGCCTTGGATAGGATTGTGCCTTTGCGGCCTTTGAACCGGCATGGTTCTCGATTGGCTCCCTGGTTTAACGGGGAGCTGAGGGAGATGAAGCACCGGAAAAGACACCTAGAGAGCAGTTGGAGGGCAAGTCGCTCTGAGTCTGACCGAACACGAGTAAGAGACCATATTAGGACTTACCTAGTGGCAATAAGGGCAGAGAAGTGTTCTTACGTCACTGCTCTTATTGCATCATCACATAACCGCCCAGCCTCTCTGTTCAGGGTGACCCGCTCCCTCCTTCATCGGGAGGCGAGGGGGGATCCCTTGGAGGGAAGAGCTAAGGATTTTGTGCAATATCTGCATGACAAAATCGCTCAGATTCGGGAAGGCTTTAACTTCAATGAAGGAGGTCCAGCAGGAATGGCTGAGGCCGGTCTTGAGACTGTTACCTGGGCTGAGTTTGACTCCGTGACACCTGATGACGTGGACAGGTTGCTGGGAGGTCTTAGAGCAACCACATGTTTACTGGACCCATGTCCCTCCTGGTTGGTACTGGTCTCCAGTGAGGTGACACGAGGCTGGCTCCAGGAGATTATCAATGCTTCGCTGAGTGAGGGTGTCTTCCCTGCTGCCCTGAAAGAGGCGGTGGTGCGACCCCTCCTCAAGAAGCCCGCCCTAGACCTGGCTGTTTCATCTAACTATCGTCCTGTCTCCAACCTTTGCTTTGTTGCGAAGGCTGTTGAGAGTGTGGTTGCTCGACAGTTCCCTCAGCACCTGGAGGAATCGTTGTATCTGGACCCACTCCAGTTGGGCTTCAGGCCAGGTTACAGCACGGAAAAAGCTTTGGTCGCATTGATGGATGATCTCTGGCGGGCCCGGGACAGGTTGCTCCTCTGTCCTGGTGCTATTGGACCTCTCAGCGGCTTTTGATACCATCGACCATGGTATCATGCTGCGCCGGTTGGAGGGGTTAGGTATAGGGGGCACCGTGCTTCGGTGGTTCTCCTCCTTCCTCTCTGGCCAGACGCAGTTTCTGTTGACAGGGGGTCAGAGGTCGACCACGAGGCCCCTTGACTGTGGGGTACCTCAGGGGTCAGTCCTCTCACCCTTGCTGTTCAACATTTATGTGAAGCCACTGGGTGAGATCATCCGAGGTTTTGGGGTGGAATTCCATCAGTACGCTGATGGTACTCAGCTGTACATTTCCACCCCGAACCACCCAAATGAAGCTCTTGACGTTCTGACCCAGTGCCTGGAGGCCATGCGGATCTGGATGGGGAAGAATGGTCTCAAGCTCAACCCCTCCAAGATCGAGTGGCTGTGGTTACCGTCGTCCCGGTATAATCAGCTGATTCCATCGCTGTCTATTGGGGGCAAGTCAGTGGCCCCCATGGGAAGGGATCACAACTTGGGAGTCCTCCCAGATTCACGGCTGTCCCTTGAGGACCATCTGACGGCCGTGGCCAGGATGATGTTTTACCAGATTCGTCTGGTACACCAGTTGCACCCCTTCCTAGATAGGGACGCGCTACGCACGGTCACCCATGCCTTCATCACTTCCAGACTGGACTATTGTAATGCTCTCTACATGGGGCTCCCCTTGAAGTGCACACGGAGGCTTCAACTGGCGCAGAATGTGGCTGCGCGGGTGGTAGTGGGGGCACCCTGGCGGGTACGAATGGCCCCCATCCTGCACGAGCTGCACTGGTTGCCGGTGGCTTTCCGGGTGCGCTTCATGGTATTGGTTACCACCTTTAAAGCGCTCCATGGCATAGGACCCAGTTATTTACAAGACTGCCTTCTGCCAGTAAATACCTCCCATTGACCAGTTCGCTCCCACAGAGAGGGCCCCCTCAGGGTGCCATCGGCTAAGCAGTGTCGGCTGGTGGCGCCCAGGGGGAGAGCCTTTTCTGTGGGGGCACCGACGATGTGTAACGAGCTCCCCCCAGAACTCCGGACGTGTCATGATCTCCGCACCTTCAGAAGAGAATTGAAGACTCATCTCTTCAATCAAGCCGGCCTGGCCTAGACCTCCTCGGGTTTTATGTAAATCTCTATGTAAATTTTTAAACAAGGTTGTTTGGATTTTAGAATTGGGATTTTAACAGGTTTTAGTAACAGCCATGTATTAATTTAATTCATGTTTAAATATTTATTATTATTATCTGTTTTAATTGGGCTGTAAACCGCCCCGAGTCCTACGGGAGAGGGGCGGTATAGAAATTTAAGAAATAATAATAATAATAATAATAATAATAATAATAATAATAATAATAATAATAATAATAATAATAATAATAATAATAATAATAATAATAATATAGTTCAAAAGTGTTTTGTTAACACAAGATTGTGTTTAGCATGTTATGTGAACCCAAGTACTGTGTATGAATATGGTATTTAAGTGGGATGAGAGAGTTATAATGAAGCTGAACATTTTTAATTATTTGTTTATTTATTTGATATACTGCACAGATTGATTGTGCACATAGTTCTGTGCTTATTTTTCTGTCCAAGAATGAAGGTGAGGTATTATGAGTGGCCCCCAAACCATAGCTTCTGTGAACACAAACCTGGGTACGCAACTCCCAGTTCTATACCTTAACCACTGTATCAACTGTTGATCTTTCTACTGAAATCAATGGGAAAAATATGATAGGTGATTTTATTGTGTTCTCATTGACATCAGTTGATTCCTAGCAATTTTGTACAAACTATTCATCATTTTTCCAAAGAGTAATATAAATACAAAATGTAAACTGATTTGAAGTAGATATGGGAATGTTTTGAAATAGATATTTTCAGAAAAATATACAATTAGGTGTGTGAAAATTTTTTTTAAATTTTATTTGCTTATCAGTTTAAGGCTGTGTTCTAAGGCTTTTGGTTTAAAATGAAGCAAAATGTTTTTGTATTGTAGTTTACACTTAAAACTAATCCAAATTTTCTGGTTAATTAATTTCATTCACATACCTATCCATTGGTATTTGCATATAGGTTTGTAGCTTAAGTGGTTTACAATAACTAACTTTACATAGTTTTACATTCTTTAAAAGGAAGACATGGGGAAAATAAAACAAGCCATGATTTCACAAAGCAGACCATATATTTTCTAGAAAAAAGAATCTGAGGATTGTCTTACTTGAGTCTTCATCTAGACTATTTAGCAAAATGGTACTCTTTCTCTGCATATGAACAAAGTAGAGAATTTTGGCTTCAGTTGAAGCCATATGATTCATAATTCCATTTAACAAAGGATCTCACATGAGAACATTAAATTTGCAATATTCTACGTAGGCATAATAAACTTTATTGAGATTTTGTAATTCAACAATATTTTGTAAAAAAAATTGATTTAGGTTCTTTTTGGTGACTATGTGGGGATGGGAGTCCAGCTGCAATAACCATGTCTTCCATTGCTCACCTCTAGCTTTGGTGGTAGTGAATAATTTTTTCAGTGAAAATATAGGAGCACATGTGAAATTTAAAAAAAAAGAACTGCCATATTAATTTCAACTTTCTTGAAGCATTGAGCCACTCAGAATTCTGCTGGATTCAAGTAGCATATATTATAAGCCCCAGAAATAGATAGATAATTAAATAAATGTTAAAATTATCTTCATTCAGCTTTGCAACCATATAGACCGTATAACAATTTGCAAGTATGCTATTAAAAATCCTTACATTTACTACAAGTATAAATTGTTTTAATTGTACTTTAAAAACTGAACTTTATTTTTCCAAATTGCATTTAGTTTCTTTCTTGATTTATTGAGTCACTTTTTCATTTATGATTCACGTTTTTTTTAAATTCGCTATCCATCTTCTTTTAAAACTTTATTGGTATTATATCTAACTGCCAACAATAGGAGCTCTGTTAACCTTATGCTTGTCATGAACTTAACATTGGATTTTAAGCATTGCAAAAAGAAACTAAGGAACTTCCATAAAAGCAAATTGTGTCTGGAATCCTTGGAGAGCAACCAAATATTTTCAACAGCAGTAAATATCATTTCAGGAAAATCGAGCTGTTAGAAGTAATAGAATTGTGCTATATTGTTTCCTCAATAAACCTTCAGTTTTATACCCAGTGCACCAAATATATATGTTGGCATTTATACCTATGATAAATGCACTGGGAAATAGGTACGAGGTAATTCTCAATATGATTACTCAGAACGTCGTATTGCTCAATATGGCACATTTCTAGGATAAATATATTAATGTATCTGTATTTTCAGATATCTTGATTATGATGCAGTAGATTGCTGTATGTCAAACAATGTCACATTTGTCTTATATCATTTTAAAATTGAATTAATATAATGCTTAACAATTTACCTCTAGACAAAGTTAATTATGTAAATTGAACTATTAGATTTATGTCTACAGATTGAACAGTGGATTGTTTAATATTACATTTGCTTTTACACATGTTTAAACGTTGTGTATCCATACATTTCCCATGTCCTGGAACAATGTGAATCCTTGTACTAAATTTGATTTTCTCACTTAAAAGCCAAAACAAACCAATATAAAATATTCCACTAATCCAGCTTTCAAAGTTTGACATGCACATTTCATTTCAATTCAGGTTTATACTGATATCTGCCAATGAATATGAAGGTCAGACATAAGTTACTCAAATGTAGCAAGGCTTATAAGTGGTGTTTAAGTAGAATTAGTGTGCCCAGAATATTGGAGATAAGATTGATATTTATCTCTAAAGCCTTCCCATTTTAAGCCCACTTACATTCCCCTGTATTTTTATTACCATCTTAAAAATTACCATTTGTCAGCCAAAAATGTGACAGCCACATACCCCATGACAGGATTATTCTAGGTATCTCTGCACAGGATATGTTGCCATGAGAAATTTGGATATTATGTCAAGTATAGCAGATGATATTATTGCATTGTAGTTTCAAATTTTGCCATGGTGATCGTAACCTAGTTTTGTTTGACTAATGAGACCAAATGTTATTTCAAAATAGATTGGATGATTAATATGTCCTATTAAAATTATTTTTGTTATGTCTTTATTGAGACATAATGGAAATGTCTTTCTAAAACAGGACTGGATATGTGCCATGATTAAGAGTCAGTTACCTCCAAGATAATATATGATGTCTGTAGAAGAGTCCTTCTCTCTTTACCCTGCTAAAGATATGTTTTTTTGCAGTCCATTATATGACAATAAAGAAAAGACAAACACAGGGACATCAGACCTAGAAAGCCAAAGCTTCAGCGAGAGACAACAATCACATTTGAGATCTTTCCATAAAGACATGATTTTCTTTAACTCATATGCAACCTCTTTCAATACTATCATACCAAATATAAAAACTTTTTTTTAAAAATAATCAGGTTTTCTAAAAGAAATATAATTCTTAATAATATTTAAGAGCCAATCATTAATTATAATGATTTAGCTGGAAGAGCATATGAAATTTAGTTTCAAAAATAGTTCCCAATGAATTATATTTTCAGTGAATTAATATTGCTTCTCATCATACATGCCTTATTATTCATTCAGATGTATAATCTTGAGCCCACCTAGATAAATAACCTGAAAGAACTACATTGGTTGCAAAATGGTTTTCTTCAAGTAAGATTTTTCTCTCCCATTTTGTATCTATTTTCATATTGGCTCAGTAGCAATACTGACAAGACCAAATCTATAGTTATCTTTCCACTTCATTCAGTGATTCTTATCAATATTTATCATTTGTCGGCAGTGGTGAGGGGGGCATTTGCCCAGGTTCGCCTGGTGCACCAGTTGCGTCCTTACTTGGATCGGGAGTCTCTCCTCACAGTCACACATGCCCTTGTCACCTCGAGGATCGACTACTGCAACGCTCTCTACATGGGGCTACCCTTGAAGAGTGTTCGTAGACTACAATTAGTGCAAAATGCAGCTGCGCGAGCAGTTGTGGGCCTTCCTCGTTGTGCCCACATTTCATCAACTCTCCGCATGCTGCATTGGTTGCCTATTGGTCTCCGAGCCCAATTCAAGGTGTTGGTTATTACCTATAAAGCCCTTCGTGGCATGGGACCAGGATACTTACGGGATCACCTTCTGCCACATACTTCTCTATGACCGGTGAGAGCGCACAGGGTCGGCCTCCTCCAGGTGCCGTCAGCGAAACAATGTCGTCTGGTGGGCCCTAGGAGGAGGGCTTTCTCTGTTGTGGCGCCCGCCCTCTGGAACCAACTGCCTCCTGAAGTCCGCGTTTCTCCGACTCTCCTGGCCTTCCGAAAGAATTTAAAAACCTACCTCTGCCGGCAGGCCTGGGGATGATTATTGATTGTGGTGTGACTGATGAGTATGTGTGAGGTTTTATTTTTAATGTTTTTTGTTCGGATTTAGATTAAATTGTTTTATATATATGTTGTGAGCCGCTCCGAGTCTTCGGAGAGGAGCGGCATACAAATCTGAATAAAATAAAATAAAATAAATAAAATATTTATGAAGTTATGTGTCATTTTGATTTCCTTCAAAATAAGTAACACCTGGTAGTAAGGAGTAGACTTAGGCTGAAAAACTGAACATTGTATCAGGAGCTCACCATCAAGTCAAATGTGCCTTGCCACAAACAAGAGATTAATATGAAAGCCATATCACAATTAATCAATTAATCAAATAGATGGGACATCGCATAATTTCTAGGAACTGGGGAGACATTCCTTCATTCAGACATATGAAAAAATACCCAGGATTCCATATACAGAGAAGGACGCACAACTCGTTTCTAGAGATGTTGAATACATAGGCCAGTTTCCCAAAAATCTAATCCCAAATGTGATATCAAATTGTATAAGACAATAACAGAAATCCAAAGGTAACATCATCAATTATTTAAGAATGTAGAAAGTATAGAGACAAAAAGTTTATTCACTGCGGTCCTTTTTTTTTTTAGCAGAGCTTATATGTATAAGTTGTACAAATTTATTAAGAATCTCTAAGTCACTTTTTTTTTTTACTGAAGGATGTGTAGAGACACATCCTTCAGGAAAAAAAAGTGACTTAGAGATTCTTAATAAATTTGTACATCCTTGAGGTAAAAAACCCCAACCCCCTCCTCCCCCCCAAAAAACCCATTAAAAAAAGCTTTCTAAGCTGCCAAGGCAAGAAAAGAAGAAATAATGAATTACCTTATTCTTCTTGTAAAGAGCCATCTATATATGTATATATAAAATTCAACCAGTCTGGGAAAATCAGAGTCAAAACCTGTCACTGTCATTTTTGTTTTCAGGTAATTCCTATGTTTAATAGTTTTTTTGCCTCATAGAAATGAGCTATATAGTGTAAATTAAGAATATTTATTGAACCCCAAGAAAAATTTTAAGAGGAAACACATTTTATTTACTAAATTGTTACGAAAAGGACTGCTCTATCTCCTTATTACTCTCCATATTATTTATCTTACATTTGTGAATCTCTTAACTGTTTTTTCTCCTAATTTGGCTTTATTTTTTCTTCATTAGGTCACATTATTTTCCCTTGATATAATAATAAAATGCTAAATATTATATTTTTATTATATGCCTTTCATGCCTAATCCTGATTCATATTTCATTTCTTTCAGTGCTTGACAAACCTTATATTTTTTTTTGCAACTTTGCACAAGTTTCTTTTAACATCATATTCTTTGAAGTTATATCTGGAAGGTTTTTTGTGGGCTATACTTAAAATAAATTCCATAAAAGTAACAGAAAATATCCAGTTTAGACGTAATAATTGACGATACATCAGTCTTCTGAAATGGTTGTTATCTTTATTAATAATGAACAAAGTGTTGTTTTCCCTTTACTCAATAATGCAGAAACACTTGCTATGTGTAATTTTAACATTAAGATGTAATAACTATTTCTGTTAAGAGGCTTTTTTATTTTTTCTAAAGGAAAAAAAATCTATCTGTAATCTTTTCAGGAAAAAGAAATTTTACAGGATCTTTGAAGTGTAGAAAAATCCTTCTCAGAAAGGTGCAATAAATTACATTTATTGGAAATTGCTCAAATACATTATTTCTCCCACTCCTTGCTTTAATACAAACTGAATTGGCTAAGTGCATTGTTATAATGATTGGCATCTCATATTAAAGATGGTTTAGGATCTTTAACCTCCTCCATTTTCTCAGACTTCTTACTGTACAATTTCTTTAATATATTTTTGTTTTAATGTTTCTTTTATTTGTCTTGGCTCTATTGTCTTTATTTATACTGTTATTATTCACATTTTCCATCTTCAGTATAGCATCCTAGCATTAAATCTCTCTTCCATAATGAATGCCAAATCTCTGTATAGTCTTGAAGCATTTTGTTTTAAAGAGAAAAAAAAGAAGGCATTATATTTTTTTCAAATCACTTGCATAAAAAAATGTTTGGATGCATGTGACTGCATCAGTCATACTTTCTCAAATTTCCACTTACAAAATTTAAGTATCCACTTAGGCATTCAGTTATTTAAAGTGACAATTATACTGCTGATCACCATATTTTAAAAAAATATTGGATAGCTTTAATTTAAAAGAACAGATTCTTAATATTATTCTTTAATTTGATAAAAAAGGTAGAACTTATACTTGTCTTGCCAAAATCTGTGTAGAAAGAATTCAAGCTCACTAGAAATAGGTCAGTATCTGTGGTTTTAAGCATTAAGGCCCTCCCTTGATCTTTATTGGTTAGATTTATATTCTGCCTTTTGTTTACTGAAGCTCCAACTGACACATATATCTTCTTCCCCCAGAAAAACAGAAAAAAAGTACCTAACATCACTGACTGGGTTTCTGTAGCTGAGAGTGGGTTATAACCTGGATCTCCCCTCTCCCAGTCCAACATGTTAAACACTATCCAGCATAGGATCACAAATACAAAAGGAGAATACAGGTAGTCTTCAACTTACGACTACAATTGAGTCCAAAATTTATGTTCTTAAGTGAGAAATTTGTTAAGTGAGTTTGCTCCACTTTATGACTTTTCTCGCCACATTTGTTAAGTGAATCAGTGCAGTTGTTAAATTAGTAACATGGTTGTTAAGTGAATTTGGTTCCTCCATTGACTTTGCTTGTCAGAAGGTCTCAAAAGAGGATCACATGACTCCGGGACACTGCATCCGTCATAAATGTGAATCAGTTGTTAAACATCTGAATGTAAATCATGTGACCATGGGGATGCTACAATGGTTATAAGTCACTTTTTTTCAGCAATGTTGTAACTTTGAACGGTCACCAAATGAACTGTTGTAAGTCGAGGACTACTTATGATGCAAAGTAATATGCTAGAATATACATCCTAAAGGGAAAAAGTGGTATTTAAATTAATTAAAGGTAGTTAATCCTGTAACTCTAAGACACAACTATTTAAATATGAGCCAGCTACAGCCACCAAAAATTCCAAGTCAGTCCTAGGATGCATTAACAGAGGGGTAGAATATGACATAGAATCTCAACTTTTGTGATATCCCAAAGGCCACAGTGGGCTTCTGCAATCATTTTCAAAACATGTCCCTACTTTGTCTGGGCCAGGGGTAGGCAACCTTGACTCTTTTATGACTTGTGGACGTCAACTCCCAGAATTCCTGACTCAGCATGGCTGACTCAGGAATTCTGGGAGTTGAAGTCCACAAGTCATAAAAGAGCCAAGGTTGCCTACCCCTGGTCTGGGCAATCCCATAGAGGGCCATGTTCATGCTTGCCTGCATACCCACCCCTTAATTTTTTGTGGCCCCCTGAAATCCCTGTATTATTCTCTAACAAATAAACATTCTTTTAAACCATTCTCCAGAACAATGGACAGATAGGCAAGTAGCAAAAAGAAAGCAGATAGGTTATTGAGAGAGTGGGGACAATATAAGGCTGGGGGGAAAAAGAGAAATTGGGCATAGAGACTTTCAGGGATGATGTCATAGGTTAAATAAACTGATTCATGATTAGGGATAAAAGTTAAAAGAGGCGTAAGACAATATAAAAGATTGTGGAACAAAGAACAAAGAAGATCAGAAAAGAATAGCAGAATAAATCCGAGTCTCTTACTCTCATTTCTTTAGATAAATCTACTTAAACAAATTTGAACTGAAGAATAAGATACTAATGTTTACCAAGCACTCATATGGAGGGCTTCTTCGGAGATGAGAAACCATTTTGCTAATATGTATATTTATTTCAAAGAGCTCACATCGCTAAACTATTATTCATTTTGCTCCATATGAAAGAAAAACAACAAAAATGTTTGAGAAGCTGCAAAGCCAGAAAAATCTATTAAACTGGATATCTTCAAAATAATTCAAAGGCATCAGATTGGATTCAACATCTCTAGTGATTTAATGACTCAAGTTAAAGGCATTATTCAATCAAATTTCCCAGTACAGAATATAATATTGAAGGAATGCACTCAAAACTAATAAAAATAATAGATACAATTTTTTCATGGGTTTCTTTATTTACAATATATTGAAGAAAAATGAGGAATCGAGAGAAATTGTCAGCCCATATTAGAAACACAATTTTTATGTTTCAGACCATTTCCATATAATATTAACTAGGATATTTTTTTTAAAAAGAGAGAGAAAATTGGTATAATTGTGTAGCATTATTTGATGAAAGCTGTTGAGAATAACAGATACATTTTAAAGAGAGCACGAGGGACTGAAAGCAATTCTTTCCACAGGAATTTTTTAAAAAATGAATTGGAAGCATTAGAAAGAAATAGACAAATGATTGAATAGTGACTTAAAGATACATTGATTCTTTGAGCATGCACTTATTTTAGTATATATAATTTCATTATGAACTCCAATGGATACAGAATTTTAATTGAGGGTTACTTTCCATTTCCAGCATAGGTTAATGCAATCCATGGATTGCATAAAATCCTCAGCTCCCTTTTGGATTCCTCAGAGAAAACCATTATGTTTGAAATCTGGTGACAATATACTGAAATGCTACAGAAAGGTTTTTGTAGCTATTTTTTTACAAAATAAAAATAATAGATGTCTTAAGCCTCCAAGGGACTTAACAGAAGAGTCTTTGTTTTATATACTCCTCCATTCTAAAAAGGAGCAAAAATTCAGGCCCATCCATTCCAGATACCTCACCTTCTTTAACCATACCTTTGGAGACCCAAAGACTGGGAAAAAAAACCTGAGGAGAAAAAAGAGAGCAGAACTCCAAACACCAAAAGGATGTCTATCTTTGTTCTAGAGAAACACAGGTGGCTATTATATAGTCATTTGAAATGTATCTAGAATTAAACTTATGTTTCTGTAGAAACATCTGTATCTCTATACAATAATTTTGTACTTGAGAAAAATCCAAAGAAGTTTTTTTTTTAATTTCTGCAGAATTTCTTTGAGTCAATTTATGAAAACTGACAACATTTATTTTTCTGAATTTAGAAACCAAAAAAATGTTACCTGAAAGAAAAGTAGAAGATTTGGAAAAGACAAAGAGACATTTTCAAGTCAGCCTTATTAAACTTTTTCTTCTAAATTAATCTCACATGAAAAATATCCTCTTACCAAAAAGAGGCAGAAATTGGGAAAAATTATTATCTGGGGATTCCTTTTTTCTTCTCAAATTATGCAAGTTTTCCTTCAGAGTTGGGACAGCGGGAAAAATGTATGCTATGTATCCATCTTGCAAAACTGACTGTTATTAGTCAAGAAAGCAATATATGTGATGGATGTTCTCTTTAATTAGACTGTCAGTAAAAACTGCAATTATAGCTACTAAATGCACTTTTACGTCTGCATACATAAGCTATTTTAAAATTGTTACTTTACCTCTGCTGGTTTGGTTTCCAAAATCTGTATTGTATGTAGTATTTTTCAAACTCTAACAAGCAGCCTTTGGAATTTTATATTTTGTGAGGGAGTCTCCTTATCAGTAAAAAAAGGGAATATTCACTTTATGGATTGATTTTCCTTATCAGACAGGTGGGTTGAAACCATTCCTTCCAGATACATGCTTATCTATGCTATTTTCTTTATCACATTCATATTTGTCTGAATAACAATAAGGATTTAAGAGCTATTGACTTCTACCCCCTTCAAACAGTGCAACTCACTCAGAAGTGTTTGCTGCTTCTTCTTATAATCTGTTAGTAAACTGTGAATCCTTATTATGGGGAATTAAATCAATTAACTCTTTCTTGGTCCCGTGCTGCACCCCAAGCTGTTATCTAAAATTCATAGTGAATCAAGATGTTTTCTGCACCAGGCATTCAAGTAGGAGAATTTCTTATGAATCAGCAGAAAAAGGTTTAACATATTGCTATACTGCATTTTGGTGATATCCGTACGTTCTCCTAAACACAGAATTTAAGATCAGCATAATATAATAAGAAAAAAAATAAATTCTGTATTTTCTCATTCTCTCTCTTATACTGGAATAGAAAACCTTTAATTCACATCCATGAATTGTACAAGAGAAAGCTCTCTACTAGGGTCATGCAGACTGTGACATATAAACAACAAATATTACATCTGTTTTGGATAACTGGGAAAAAAAGAGCTTTCTGTCTACTGGTATATTTAATGCTTCCATAATGTTAAGTCTGGGAAGATCTTCCTTTCTGTAAATAAGTGCCCTTCAAATGTATTGCTTTACAGCTCTGATTACTACTCAGCTAGTATGAGGAATACATGCTTGCTGGCCAGCTAATATGGAAACCATTAACTGATTTAAAGTCCATATCAGGAAAAGATTTTAAATTAAAACTAACGAGGAGAAAAATGACATGATACACCAAAGTCTTCCATTTGTTGAAAGACTGGCAACTATTGGAATCCAGAAAGAAACTCATTTTTAAATATACTTGTTATATGATTCAAAGAAAATAATATAAAGATATGTACAGTACATGTGTATTGAATCACAGCCTTAAAATTAATGAAAATGATTGCAAGATGATTTTCCTGACAGCAGAATAACCACTATATAAACAGTGTTGACTTATCTTTTAAGGCAGGAGAGTTGGAGGAAGTAGCAAATACAGCTAATGATGGCTTCCATTCATTTTTAGTCAATTCCTTCAAGTGTGCCAATAGTGGATATAGCTAACTTTTATTTATCCTATTATCTGTAAGATGCCCCCTTTGCCATGCTTTCTGCTTACACTGGGAAAGACAGTAGAAACTACTGTTCATATATCTCAATATCTTCCTAGACCAGCGGTTCTCAACCTGTGGGTCGCGACCCCATTTGGGGTCGAATGACCATTTCATGGGGGTCGCCAAACAACGCAGTCCGCCATTTTTCCCCCTTTTCCTTAGCTGTGCTACGCCATTTTTTTTCCATTTTCCTTAGCTGTGCTACTCCCTCTTATTCTATTGGCTTTTGAAAGCCAATAGAATAGACTCTCTTGCATAGAGTCTAATTCTATTGGCTTTCAAAAGCCAATAGGAATTGTCCAGGCTGTCTCCGCCCTGCTGAGCCCGCCAAAAGTCCCAGTCTGCAAACGGTGCTGCAAGTTGTCTGCAGCGAAGGCGAGCTCTCTGGAAGTTTCCATCCCTCCCTGCTGAGAACTACTAAAACTGTAAGTAAAAGAGGGCCAGGGGTGGGAGGTGGGAGGCCGGCAGGCACAGGGAGGGTTTTTGGCGTGCGTGGGGCCCGGCGGGTGCATTACCTCCTTTGGGCTGGGCCAGCTGGTGGCCCAGCCCGTGGTTGCCCTGCGCCATCGCTGCCGCGGCCGCCCAGGAATGCCTGGGCCTGCCTGCCGCCGCCCCAAGTGGGCGGTGGCGAAGGCAAGGCTAGCGGGGCAGCGGCAGGTGCAGGGAGAGTTTTTGGCATGTGTGGGGCCCGGCGGATGGCTTACCTCCCTTGGGCTGGGCCAGCTGGTGGCCCAGCCCGTGGTCGCCCTTCACCGTCACCGCTGCAGCCACCCAGGAGCACCTGAGCACCTGGGCCTGCCTGCCACCGCCCCGAACGGGCAGCGGCCTACGCCTCGGCCGGTGCAGGGGGCAGCACCGCGCATGCGCAGGGTAGCACTACGCATGCGCGATGCAGGCCGTCGCACCGTGCATGCACGATGTGGGCCGTTGTGTCGTGCATGCGCGATGCGGGCCATCGCACCACACATGCGCAATGAGGGCCGTCGCGCTGCGCATGCACGGTGCAGGTTGGGGTCGCGCCGCACATGCGTGGTGCAGGTCGGGGTCGCAGCCTGAAAAAGCTTGAGAACCGCTGTCCTAGACCCAGCATTATGGAGTGTAAGATTCAAAAAGGATATGAAAATTGAAGAATATTGTTCAGAAAACTGCTCAAACAGTGAAAAAAAATACTAAGTGAAAAACTGCATAATTCACTAAGCAGCTGCATGTTTTAGGAACTGCTTTGCAGTTCTTATTACTTTATATTCTGCACCAGCACATTGTGAACATATAATGCTGGTGTTCCAGCATTAAGCAGGAGGTTTTGTTAACATATGATTTCTTCCCAAATGAGGTTGAATGAATAACTGAATTAATTCTTTAGATTCTTTGGAGGAGAACCCATTAGAAGTCTCATTTTTTTTAGATCTAAATGAAAAAAATATTATGTCAATTCATTATTCAGAATTATTCTCAGTGGCTGATTTGATCAACTGAAGCTGATACCATGTCTTATAGCATCAGCTAAAAGCTTTGCCTGGTGTTTCAAATGAAATGCATTCAATGTGCAAGGGAAGCAAAATGTAAGCAACTGTGCTGTAAGCAAATAACAATACAGTATCTTTTAGGATATAAACATGGCTTTGGTTTTTCAAAACCATCCTGGGGTAACTGAATTACGATGAAAATCTTTTAAAGAGATTAAAATGAGTTAATTGTTTTAATATTTTGATCAACTTGATAGATTCTAGGGGATTTAGAAATTAATTGTGGTGTGGGGCATTCCTGGAATGAGTGAGTGAAGAATGTTAAAGTATTTGCTAAGAGTACACATATAAATTAACTATATTCACAGAAGGGTCACTCAAGGAATGAAGGTCATTCCAGCTCCCCAGTTAAAGAAACAGACACCTATATTGGACAGCTGTGATGCAAGAAAAGACCAAAGGCAGAATAACAGAGTTGGAAGGGATCTTAGAGGTCTTCTAGTCCACCTCTGCACAAGCAGAAGACCCTATACCAGTGATGGCGAACCTTTTAGTGCCCAAACTGCAACCCAAAACCCACTTATGTATCGCCAGGTCCCGGGTGGGTGTGGCCCACTGGGTGGGCAGGGCCACGGTGGTCATGGCAGGCTGGGTGGGCGTGGCCAGGCTGGGCGTGGCCAGCTCGGTGTTGCTCCTGGGGAGGGATGCCTGTGAGGGTCAGGCAGGGTTGGAGGAGATCCAGAGGGTCTCTGATGGGTGGGGCAGTGGGCGGGAGAGCGTCTTGCTCAGCTGATGGCTTGGGGAGAAGGGGCAGCTACACCCCCTTCCAAACTCTGCCCTCTCACAAAAGCAGGATGAAAACTCCCAAAAGCGACAAGGAAAAAAAGCTAAAACAGAAGAGTGTCTCATGATGGTTTTCTTCCCCACTTCCTTCTAGCTGCAGTTTAAATATGTAAAGATCACAAAAGAAAAAACTTGGCTTTCTCTCGTTTTAATTCAGAAGGCGGGAACAGGAGGATTGGGGGGGATTGTTTGTTTCAAAGGAAGGGAAAGAGAGGAGCTAGGGAAACGCGGCAGGTGAATGGTGATGGCACAAGGCTTCTGGCTATATAGGAGGGCGTTGGGGGCGCTTTCTCTTTAAAAGAGCAAAACGAGGCAAAAAGTAAAAATCCCCCACTCACTCCACTTCCCAAAAATACAATGACAGAGCTTTCAATGATACAAACAATCCTTGGAGGCCATCTGGGTGGGCTCACTGCCCCTCTGACTCCCTCCCCAGACACTTGCCAGAGCCTCTTAATCACATAACATTGGGCAGGGGGCTCCCCTTCTTGAGTCAGGGGTGCCAGCTCAGCAGCACCAAGGCGGATTGGCATGGTCTGTCTCATGTCACTGTGTGTGTGGGGGGGGGGAAGCTGAACTAGAAAAATGCCCGTCCAATGCCCAGCAGCTGCTGCTAGGGTGGCTCATCTCTTTCCTTTGGGGAGAAATGTGGACAGCACACCCTGGGGATGGGGGAGGGTGGGGGCATGGGGGGAGGATCCTGAGCCCTGCAGCTCTTCCGAGAGGGGAGGAGGAGAGTGGGGAGGGGCTGTGCTGGGTTTGGGGCTCCTCATGCCCTCCGCTGCCCACCTGCGCTCTTCTGCCACAGAGGCCACAACTCCACTTGCCTGGCAGGGTGGGGTGCTCTCGTGCACAAGGACATGGATGGGGCTGCTGCCTCGCTTGCCGTGCTATGCCAAGGCTGGGCTGGGCTGGGTGTAGAGCCTCCTTGTTGCTTCTTCCCCTGCAGACATTGGGAGCACCCACCCCACCTACCGCTCATCCTGGGGCAGCTGCTGCTCTCCAGCAGTCTCCAGCCCATCACTGGCCAGCCTGGTGCCCTGTGCTCGGGCCTTGGGTGGATGGAGGACAGAGGGGAGCAAGAGCCATGGCTGCCTGGCTCCTCCGCCTGAAGATGCATGGGGGGAGAGGCACCGCCTGACTCAGTAAACCGCGGTCCACCCATAGGAGGAGGAGGGCTGGCCAGGGAAGGCTGACAGTGGGTTCAGCACTGCCCATGGGGGGAATCTGACCAGCCCAGCTTGGAGGAGGGCGGAGAGGCTGAGGGATCCCAAAGGGAGGCAGGCAGTGCTTGGGGATAGCCGCTCTCCCCTCCCCCACGCTCACGCAGAAGGGCTGACTGGCTTCGGCATCACCTGGGCAGGCCTGGCCATGCATCTGCCCAGTGGTGCTGGTAGGCTCGGCCTTCCTTCCTTCCTTCCTTCTCCCTCCCCTCCTTCCTTCCTCTCTCTCTCCCTTTCTCCAAAGTCCAAACTCATGTGTCCTCTTTCCCCCACTAACCTTCTGCAAACCGCAAATGGACACCGCATCCTACTTGTCTTCTCCAAACTCACACCCACCATCACTTCCAAAGGCCGTCTGCTTACTTCACTCCCCCTAAAACCTGCTCCTTTTATAGCTTCCCCTCTCCCCGCCCAGCTCTCGCAGCTGTTCCCATGAGAGCGCTGCTAGATTCGGTTTCCCTGCCCTCTCCAGTTCCCACTAGTCAGGTGCACATGGAAAGGGGGAGGGGAGCATCCCTGTGGCGCGCTTGCCAACAGAAAGGGCTCTGCGTGCCCAGTCTGGCACATGTGCCATAGGTTTGCTACCTTGACCCTATACCATTCCAAACAAGTGGCTATTTAGTCTCTTCTTAAAAGCCTTCAGTGGTGGGAACACCCACAACATCTGAAGGCAAGCTGTTCCTACTGGTTAATTGTTCTCACTGTTAGGAAATTTATCCTTAATTCTAGTTGCTTCTTTTCTTAATTAGTTTTCATCCACTGTTTCTTGTCTTGCCTTCTTGCAAAAAAAATCCTCACAGCTGGTTTGAAAGACGAGTGTGATTTTAAATTGGAGGATGAAACATAAATAACCTAGCTATGCTGATGAACTACTCTGTAGCCAAAAATTGAAAGGATCTATGTGCTATAGTTTTATTACTATAGTAATAGTAATAAAACTTAAGGAGAAACAGATTGGTTCACACTACAAGCTTACTTTTTCCCTATAAAGACTTACAAAACCAGGAGAATTTGGGACTTAGCTATAATTACCTTTTGTTGTCATTCTATTATGTATTAACTTGTGTGATTTTTTCACCTTTTGTTTTTGTGTATGCTGTATTGTTCATTTTTATTTTGTGTATGTCTGTTTATATGTCATAATAGATTGATAATTATTTGCTGCCTTATAAGTCAAAGGAGCATTGTCTATTTTCATCAAGGAGCAGAAACCTGTGTTAGTCACTCCAGTAGAAAACAAACACATCACCAGTTTTAAATAGACACTCCATTTCCACCACTTCATTATAATGACTTTGATATGCTGTATGATCCTGGGCACAGATAAATGACTCGCAAAATGCCATTTCCGAGAGGTTGATGAAGGACTTCTCCTCCTCCCCATGCCAACAGGATGTCTTTTCATTTCATCCTTTTCTATTCTTGGTTCATTGTTCATCTGTCACCAGGCTGCACAGTTTACAAATGCTGTTATGGCAGGTGATGGCAGTGGTGAATAAGAGCCCCAATAATGTGAAATCTATCATGTTTTTTGCCAGGCAGCAGCTTGAAATCTCTATTGAAATACCCAACTGGGGCTGATCCTAAGTTTAGATAACATTTGAGTTAGAAAAGATCCATTTCTTTTCCCCTGCTATTATTCTGAGAGGGTTATTCTTTGCATTTCTCATCTTTTGTCTGGAGGAAGGTGGCTGAACTTCCCAGGGCTTGTGACCAAATCAATTATAGCTGGCTGCAAAAGTTGCTTATAGAGAGAGAAAGAGAGACTATGGGATGTATCATAGCAGTATTTGGCATTTGGGTGACCTTATGCTAAATAGCACTCAGATCAGAAGCTAGGCAATGATTCTGCTTTGGAAAAGTAGCCAACAAAACAAAAGAGATCATCTTCTTCCTAATGAGAAAAAAAAGGTCTTAGCTTCCTTCCTTATTCTTTTCTAATATGAATGATAACTTCTCCACTGTCAAAATACTATCATTCCAGGTTTTGGTATTGTTCTCTTTAACAAACATGTTAAGAAATGGTTACTTATTTCTTAACAATCCTCTAGCAAATGATGGCGAACTTTTAGACACTGAGTACCCCAAAACCACCCCCATTGCTCTGCCCCCTGCCCTGCCTGCCTGCAGGGCCACCTACCACCTCCACGGCCCACTGCAGATCACCCAGGTGGCCCTGCAGCACCATGGCGGCCAAGCCCTCTGCCCACGTCCCGCAGCATCATCTGCACGCAACAGGGCACAAGGGCGGAGTCTTGTCCCTGCTGCCTGTCTGCCATGTCCTTGGCTGTGCTGCTCCGTGCGGGCCACGCCCAGGGGTTTCTCTCCTCCAGGGGGGCTGCTGGTGAGGAGGGGCCACAGGGGAAGGCGGGGCTGGGCTCTGAATGCTGCCTCTGGCACACGTGCCATAGGTTCGCCACCACTGCTCTAGCATTTCAGAACACAATGCAATAAACAATGATACATTTAGATATTCAACAATATTCTTTTACAGATTTCTAGATTCAGATGTAACCCTATACATATTGTTAATATGGTTCAGCTGCTCTGAAACAGACTCCATCCAAATCTAAACCTTCTGACATGTACAATATACAATGACACTTCTAATATTTAAGCTTTATGCAAACAGTGGGATCTGGAATAATGTAGCATTATGTGTTTTTCTTGAGAAATACTCAAATCTTTCTACCTAAGCTACCATTTCTTCTGTATACCACATTATCCATATCCTACTCTGCTTTTTGTAAACTTTGAGCAACTGAATTTAAATTGTGATTGGAAACAGGTCCAAAGTGCTTTAAACTGTTTTAACTCATTATAATTATCCTACCATCTGCATTTCTCTTTGAATACAATGTGAATTTTGATCCCCAGAGTTAGTCCATGGCATATTTTTCATTTGTTGTTGTTGTTTAAAAGAGGATAGATGACAAATCAATTCTTCCCAATCTGAAGCCACACCTTACATACCATGTAATATACTCAAACAAATAAAACAACAGACATCTGAAATACTGTGCATATTTAGAAAATATAGGTAGCTAAGGATTGATTGACTAGCTTCTTGCTGTCCTCTGAGTATAGTTACTTTTATTAGCAAGCTATCAGTGCATGGGGAATGAAGTTTGCTGGTTGCTTATATATAAAACAGCTTCTTTGCCAGCCTAGGGATCTGGCTTTTTCCTTCATTTCTTGATTTTTTTTCCTCCCCAAATTGTTTGTCTGGTGCTGTTTCTGATTTACAGGAGTCCTGTTTTCTGGGGACTACAGGCTCTGAGCTGTTTCTTCCCTTCCTTGACATTTAATTGTATCTTATAAATGTAGATGGTGTTTATATGTTTCTGTGGATGGCTGATTTTGGATTTAACTTGGTCTAAAAGGTTAACATTTTAGTTGAATTGGATTCAACTAAATGTGCCTGAATTAGTTTATGTGATAAGAGATTAAGAGATTTTGATAATGCCTTTTGGTTGCCTGTAGATGTTTGTGGATGTTTTCTGCAAATCTTCTCCCTCTCTAGCCTAAATAATGCGTATTATACTCTCCATTGTATAATGATTCCTGTTCTTTTCTTTTTTGGTTATTGGGTCTTTTGGTTGGCTTAAACAGTTTTGGAAGGATTTTTTTTGGTTTGATTGTTACAGTAATGTTACAAGTGGTTGTAGTAGTCTGTTGATTGTCTCAGCTTGTTACCTGTCTCATAGATTGTGATAGTTGAGTTGCAGTAGATTGTGTAGCTGAGTACTTTTTAATAAAGTTTAATGGGTATCCATTGCATTAGAGCAGGGGTGTTAAACTGCCAGCCCACAGGCCGGATGCGTCATCCGGAAGCCGCGCCCACCCCATTGCCGGCAATGGCAAAACCGTCCCGATATGTTGCGTGACATCACGTGACGTTAGAAGTTTGACATGTCTGCATTAGAGGTTGCATAGATCGCTTGTTTCTTCTGCTGCTTGTTTCTTTTTCTTTTCTTTTTTTGCAATTCTGAACAAAAACAATTAGGCATTTTTTAAAAAAAGAACAAAAAAGCACTTAACTCAAACACTTTTGCCTGAAATGTATTGCTAGTTTGCTCTTATTATTCTTGAAAGATTGCATGATTTTGCCTGAAAGGGATCACTATACCACCTTCTTGCTATTCTTCTCTCTTTTTGTATTTTCTTTTTTGAAAATCAAGCTTCACAATACAAATTAACAACTTTTATGAAGCAGCTATTTTGGAACTTCATGCTGTTGTATGCAAAAGACAAGTAATTGCTTTGCAAGGATTTTTATAAATAGCATCTTCATCAAAGCTCTGCACAAAAATACCCATCTGCATATGCAAAAAACAAACATCTGGTTCCTAGAACAATTTGTCAAGTCTTTAAATATCGTCCCCTCTACCTTTCCTCTCTCCCCCACACCTCCGCCCAGGGTTTAATCATTCACAGGCATATTTTTTTACCTGGAAAAATGTGTGAGTTCTGTAGCAATCAGGTTCAGTTGGTAGAGATGTGGAAAATGGTGGAATAAGAACTGGAAAAGCTGTTCATTTTTGCCACTAGAAAAAATGTATTTCATAAATGTTTATAAATGCACAGAGTTAAGTCACATCCCGAATTAATGAGAGAATTGGAAGAAAAACCATTTTGTTGCACCTAGATTTTATCTTTATAAGGATAATCTTCTCTATCTTGTGCACAAAATGTCTCGTGGAAAACAGAAGGACAAACTAAAAATGAAAGGCCTTAATGCAATCCTTCAATGAGCCTCTGATAATTTTGTTTGACAGGAAAGAAAAAGTAAATGAAACCAATCATTCATTACAATTGGTATGATCATTCTGAAATTAATAAACTAATAATGACTTTTCCTTAATTTTAGTAAATGTGAAAATAATTAAAAGGCATATATAGTTTTTCTCCTGGCCTTGCCTACTTTTCTGGAATGTCCCTATTACATCACAATTACATCACTCAAATGCATTCTTAGCTTTCAACTCACAAAAAATGGTGTACATCCCAAGAAATTGGTGAGAGGAAAAAGCATAATGAAACATTTGTATTTGAATGTTATATGCATTTTTGCTGATCTTATCAAGAGTGTATCAGCTCCAAAAACTAACCTGCTTTTTTTGCATTTGTTGCCTTATATCAGGGGTGTCAAACTGCCAGCCCGCGGGCTGGTTTCATCATACCGAAGCCACACCCACCCCATTGCTAGCAATGCAAAAAGAGTTGCGATATGTCATGACACATCACATGACATGGCAAGTTTGACACCTGTGCCTTATATGATGATCGAATATAACAAACAGGGCTCATCATGAAATAAAAGTAATGGTATCTTCATGGATGATGTTGCTGCTGTCATTGCTGCAAAAACATTTAGCCATCTAGCAATTAAAAAAAGCAATAAACTGCAGAGATGAACACTTCCATCAGGGTAATTTTTCATTATCTTTTCAGCACTAGAAAAGGAACTTGATAATGGCATTAACAAATGTAAATGTTCATATTGTGTTCAGGGTGGAATGGTCCATATTGTGTTCAAGGTGGAATGGTCTTACAAGATGTGGGGGAATGTTATATATTAAAGGAATATCAACTTTGATCAAAAATAATTTATTCTTCACCTAGACTGATATAGTTCTCTTCTTAGTATTCTGCAACTGCTCTTAATGGTCATTGCTATAACATCTGACTTGGTCAAAAAACTGTATTTAAATTTCAGTAATAAACTGCAGACTTCAACACTATATTGGGCTCATTTCGACTTGGGGCTCAGCCATTGCTTTGAGAATGAGAATTTATATGGAAATATCCTAAATCTGAGAAAATCATCTGTGGATTTCTGACAATCTGTGACTGCAGAATATGTGCAAATAAATATAAGTAGTCAAATATATGTAATACTAGGACTCGTTCATTTATCTTTGTTTTAAGACATTGTATCTGATAGCTAACATCTATCAAATAAAAAATACTGCAATAATATTCTATCTACTAGCTCCAATTCAGTCCTCAGATATGCTTTGTTCGTTTATTTAGTCTCCAGAATGGCAGCGTTTATATAGGAAAATGTCAGTAAGCTTGGGAAAGTCTCAGTGTCAGCAGAGACATCTGTTATAAACAATATTTATGAAAACTTAAAAAACAGTGGTATAAATATAAAAAGTAAAAATGAGAATGATATTTGCTCAGTTGGCACTATTATTTAGCTATAAAGAAAAACAAAGGCATTAGAAATGAAATAAAGCATATTGGCTAACAAGTTGGAGTCTTGAGCATTCCATACTGCAATATTTCTTTATTGATCCCATTGTAACCTTATACCTGGATATACTGAAAAACCAGTCAAATATTCCAAATTATAAGTATAATTGAACATATACAATGTGTTTCCATCCTGGGGAAGATTATCATACTGTGCTTCTCTCCACATGCTGATACTTCATTATATGTATTTTGTTTGATTGTCTTCCCTGCTGCTACTGCCTGTGGAGAAAATGGAAAAGAACACATACTGTCATCTATATATGTACTGTCTTTTGTATAATTCAATATGTATGCATAAAATATCTTTCTTCCAGTTTTTCTTCAACAATGTACTATGGAAACTAATTAGGAACATTTGTATTTTTCAAGGTATGCAGTTTTGTATTTTGTTCTAATGTTTTGATTTGTGACAGTGATAAACCTACTACAACATTGTTTGGAAAATACATCAGATTGCTGATCTGGAGACTGAATCTAGATGTATACCTGACTTGGCTTTCTTTTCATAAGTTATTGACAACTCTTTTGTTCTAATATCTATCTATTTTATTTTCAATCTGGTGGTTAGTTATGGTAAATCCTTAATGATACTTTGAATTGCCTTAATAAAGTACTGTCTAATAGAGGGCTTAGAATTTTTGAATTACTTGAATTATTCTGAACATTTTATGTTTACAACCTTTCTTATCACTGTAAATTTGTTACTAATAGAGCAATAGAATGCATTTTCTGTTGGTCGTGCCTGCCAAATTCTAGCAAAAATGGCCAGAATTTCTGGAAAATACAGAACAGTATGTGAAAAGAAAAATGTAGTCAAATTGCTGAAAACATCATCAAATAAGCAGACAAAAGGTGAAGAAGACAAAATCTCACTGCTCTGCTGAACATTTTCTGATTCTTACAATGTTTTTTTTTTGAGGCATTGAATCATTTCTAATAGAAAGAACAATTGTGTTTAATTTTTAAATATTGCTTCTTTGTATAAACTCATGCTCACTAGTTGGAGAGAAATCTTTCTACTAAAATCAAAGAGTATTTGGATGTGGGGTAGGTGCATAGAGAACAGATAAACATTCTGAGAATGTTTACTTCCCCCCCCCAAAAAAAGAGCTAAGCTTCTTATCAACATAGTGAAGACTATATCAACCAAAATTGGACATTTTGAGTAACGGGATAAAACACTGTATTTTGAGTATGTGAAATACAAAATCTCTCTCACGCATATACATATATATACATGCATATTTCATGAATGGCATGAAAATTATGTGTAAAATAGGAGGGGTTTACAAGTGTTTATACATGGTGTAAATAAATTGCTTTGATTTTTTTATGTTTGACATTTCTAACAAATGAATGATGCTATAAGAATATCTTATAACCTTGATTTCTGAAATGGCTGCAAACATACAAGAGGAAATGTATTTTTATGTTCCTCAGTGGCTTGTCTTATAGTTCTCAGTGGCTAATGAAGGCAATTTTAACACAAGCATAGGTCCCTGAGTTTTATCATCCCTCCCGCTCATCCACGCACGTATACGTATTGTAGCATCTGGTGCCTGTGCCTACAAGCTGTTCCTGATACTTTGTCAAATAAGGACTACAATGAATAGGAATTAGAAAACAGGATGGTCCTATCTCACATACAGCAGGCTTTGGCTACTTAAGAAGGTTGCTCATAAGTATGGGAGAGTCATCCAAAGAAGAAGCAAAATGTCCTCTGTTTATAGAAAAAAAATGGCTTTCTGTATTGAACTGACCATGCAAAAGCAAAAAGTGTAACAATTTTAAAAAGTGCCGTAGATAAAAGTGATAGTTTGCTGTAAAACAGTACTTAACCAGCTTTTGATATAGGTGTCTTCCCACATTAATTAAAAGAGAATGCGCTGTATAACAGATTGGGATATGAGCTATGTAGTGCTATATGATAAACAATAAAAATAACTATTTATTGCACAATCTGCTTAATATTCAAAGGATCTCAAGAATCTCAAAAGCAGATAATAATAAAGTATCTTAATAAGTAGCATAGGATACAATTATGAAACATAATGAAACCTAAATACTACAGCAGTATAATGTGCTCACTAAAATAACATCTGTCTAATATATTTAAAAATGGCAGAAAGGGATTTTTTAAAACTTGAGCTGAAAAGAATTGATATATTGTTCAGGTGACTTGTCACAATTTCACCAGACTTATTGGACTAAAAGATATGTCCAACTTTTCAACTGTATAGGAAGATATGTCCAGCTTTTCAAAATGATTATTACTATTTAGAATGCTCTTGATATCTGCAAAGCAGCCATGAATGCATGGGTCCATCTTGAAGATTAGTGTGGGACTTCCTAGACTTTTGTAGTGACTCCTTTCTTTTTTTATAGAGGAGGTTCCCAAACCTCATATAATATTTGGCATTAAAAATATTATAATAAAAATACATAGAAATATATGATAGGACTGATGTAATCAGTTCATACTAGAAACCCTTGAACGATATTACATTCATGTTAATTCACTGAGCCAAACTTCTTATAGTGACATTAGAGACGTTAGTGAATAATAATAATAGTAGTAGTGGTAGTAGTAGTAGTAATAATAATAATAATAATAAGTTGGAAGGGACCTTGGAGGTCATCTAGTCCAACCCCCTGCTCAGGCAGTAAACCCTATTCCATTTCAGACAAATGGCTGTCCAATTTCTTCTTGAAGGCTTCCAGTGTTGGAGCATTCACAGCTTCTGGAGGCAGGTTGTTCCACTGGTTAATTGTTCTAACTGTCAGGAAGTTTCTCCTTAGTTCTAGGTTGCTTCTTTCTTTGGTTACTTTCCATCCATTGCTTCTTGTCTTGCCTTCAGGTGCTTTAGAGAATAGCTTGACTCCCTCTTTGTGGCAACCCCTGAGATATTGGAACACTGCTATCATGTCCTCCCTCGTCCTTCTCTTCATTAAACTAGACATACCCAATTCCAGCAACTGTTCCTTGTATGTTTTAGCCTCCAGTCTCATAATCATCTTTGTTGCTCTTCTCTGTACTCTTTCTAGAGTCTCAACATCTTTTTTACATCATGATGACGAAAACTGGATGCAGTATTCCAAGTGTGGCCTTACCAAGGCATTGTAAACTGGTATTAACACTTCACATGATCTTGATTCTATCCCTCTATTAATGCAGCCTAGCATTATTAATGCTGGCTCATATTTAAGTGATTGTCCACTAGGACTCCAAGATCCCTCTCACAGTTACTATTGAGCAAGGTACCTACAGTATATTATACCTATGCATTTGGCTTTTCTTGCCTAAATGTAGAACCTTACTTTTTTCACCATTGAATTACATTTTGTTAGATAGTGCCCAATGTTCAAGTCTGTCAAGATCCTTCTGAATCTTAAGTCTGTCTTCTGGAGTGTTGGCTATGCCTGCCAGCTTGGTGTCATCTGCAAATTTGATGAGTTCCCCATCTATCCCCTCATCCAAATCATTGATGAAGATGTTGTAGAGCACTGGGCCCAGAACAGAGCCCTGGGGGACCCCACTACTCACTTCCCTCGATGTAGATGCAGTTCCATTGAGGACTACATGCTGAGTATGGCCAGTCAGCCAGCTACGAATCCATCTGGTGGTGATGCTGTCCAATCCACATTTTTCAAGTAGTAGGTTGTGATCTACTTTATCAGATGCCTTACTGAAATCCAAAAAAATTATATCCACAGCATTCTTCTGGTCCACTAATTTTGTCACTTGGTCAAAGAATGTGATAAGTTTTCTCCGGCATGATCTGTTTTTGACAAACCCATGTTGGCTTTTGGTAATGAATTTGTTTGCCTCTAGATGTTCGTTGAATTGTTGTTTGATTATCTTTTCCAGAATCTTCCCAGGTATTGAGCTCAGTCGGATAGGTTTGTACTTTCCTGGATCCATTTTTTCCCCTTTTTTGAAGATGGGAACTACATCAGCTCTTTTCCAGTCCTCTGGTAGTTCCCCAGTGCTCCAAGATCTTTGAAAGATATAGTTCAGTGGTTCTGAGATCACATCTGCCAGTTCCTTGTGAACCTTGGGGTGTAATCCATCTGGTCCTGGTGATTTGAATTTGTCTAGGGTGGACAGGTACTCACTTACCATTTTTTTTTTGCCTATCTTAACTTATGTTTCTAATCTGTTTTTTGGGGTACTCTTTTAAATAGGTTGGGCTATTTTTTTTCTTTTGTGTAAAGAAGGATGCAAAAAACATGTTAAATAGTTCTGCTTTCTCCCTATTGCTTGTCACCTTCTTGCCACTTTCTCCCACTAACAGGCCAATCATTTCCTTGACTTTTTTCTTCTTTTTTACATGTTGAAAGAAGCTTTTTTTGTTATTATTTTTGACTTTTGTCGCAAGCCTTAGTTCATTCTGAGCCTTAGCTTTCCTCATTTCACCTTTGCAGGCTCGGGCTATTTGCTGATATTCTGCCTTAGTTATGTGCCCCTCTTTCCACTTGTTATACTTGTCCTTTTTGTCTTTTAATTTATCAGAGAGTTCTTTATGCAGCCATGCTGGTTTCTTTTGAGAGCTATTATTTTTCTTCTTCATTGGTATTTTGCTAGACTGGGCTTTTATTATCTCACTTTTCAAAATTTATAGTATAAATTGTGGTCTATAGTATAAACCTATGGCAATGTCATTTTTTCCCTTTTTATATTGACCCAAATTCATTCAAGACAGTTTTCATCATTGATTTGCTCTAATTCTGTAGAGATGTAGTTATTTCTTATAGAGAGAGCAACTCCACCTCCTCTTTTATTTGGTCTGTTTCTTTTAAATAATTTAAATCCCTCTAGCTGTGTGTTCCATTTGTGGATTTCATTCCACCAAGTTTCCTTAATGGCAACCATATCATATCTGCCCTCATTTACCTGAATTTCTAATTCACCCTGTTTATTGCTCATGCGTTATGCATTGGTGTATAGACATTTGAGTCCTTTTTGATTGACCCCATGTTTACTTTCTACATAACCTGTGTGGTGCCTGAGTTCCCCTATTTTCTTATCACCTGTTTGGTTAGTGCACTTTGTGTGGCACTCACTATTGAAAGCTTGATTTTGCTTGACAGCTAGGTTGATATTCTTGTCCACACACACTCCTATATTACATGCACTGATAATCCTATAATTTTTAGATTGCTAGGGACAGGAATGTTCTGTATCAATTAACTCACTGTCCCCGCTGTTCAGTTTAAATATTCCTCCAGAAAATCTGTGAGTTTATTCCCAAGCAACTCAGTCCCTTTTTTTTTGATGGATGCAAACCATCTCTTTTGTACACTTTTTCATTAGACCAGCTGCAGACATCATGACTAATATAACCAAAGCTTTCCCCTTTACACCACTCCTTTAGCCACATGTTGAATTCTGCTATATGCTGTCCTTTTCCATTTTGTTCCTTATACACTGGTAACACCTCTGAAAAAGTAAGCCTACAGTCTATCCTGCTAAGTTCCTGCCCCAACCTCTGAAAATCATTCTGCACAGAGAGTACATCTTTTTAGGACAGCTTGTTAGTGCCAAGATGTACAATAGTATCCACATCACAGTCCTTGCTGGCATTCTTGTCTGTCTTACAAATATGCTTCTTGTCCCTACTGGCAGTAGCACCTGGAAGACACCTGACCTCTTTTGAAACCTCTGTATCCTTTCTTAAATTTACATTCCTTATAATTGAATCACAAACCAGAAGGTGGCTTCTCTTTTTGGATGCCTTGCTCTTCTTGCATGACTGATGTGTAATATCTGATTCACACTTTGGCCTGTCCAAAATAATTCTTCCTCTCGGACCACAATCCCCTGCTTATTTGAGTTATTATCATCACAACTACCTTGACCTGTCTCCTTAGTGTCCTTATTAAGGTTAGTAAGTGCACTGTATCTGTTATGCAGGGACACAGCAAAAGCTTTGTGTTTATGGTTCACAGATCTCACTCTGCCAGATCCCACGGATGTCCACAGTGCCCTTCTCCTGCAGGATCTTTGTGGTAGAGGGGGCTGATATTGTGGCAGCTTAATAGAGTAGAAGGGCTGAACTGGACACCTAATTTCTGCCTTAAGAGCACAGATTACAGACCCTAGATAAGTAATCTGTCCTTGTAGACTAGTGATTTGTTTACAGACAGGACAGTTTCCAAGTTTGAAAAGAATACTGCGAAAGACAGCTGCAAAACAAGTGTTGCACTGAACTAAGCCAGTCATTCTGAATGAAAGGAAATCACAATGTCAGATGCACTTGCCCTGTATATACTGCTGCTGTTTTCGATTTTTAGTTATATCCTTTTCACTCCCCTTCTCAACTCTGAGCAGTTTAAATGCAATGGAGGTCCAATCAGAATCTCAGCTACTTTTGTCCTTTTCACTCCCCCTTCTCCCCCCTTCTCAACTCATTTCTTCCAGCAACCTCTGAGCAGTTTAAATGCAATGGAATGAAATGGGATGAATGGAATTATATTATTGCAGCTAAACGTGATGAAACAAAAACATTATTTTTTCATACTGCCATATCACATGTTGACATTATTTATAAGATAAATTAAACAAGCATGGAACTGTTGATATTTGCTCACTCAGATCAATATATCATAAATTCTCCCTTCTCAACTCACAGATTTCAGCTCTTCTGAGATCAGCTCAAATCTCCGATCTGAGATTTTGATAAATGTCAATGGCAAACAATATGCAAACATTTAATTAATCAGAAAAAAAGATTTTCCCCTCACAGAATTATATGCATATGTTTGAGAGCCTATTTGGTGTAATAGTATAAGGCACCAGGCTAGTAACTAGGAGATCAGGAATTCTACTCTTATCTTGGGTACAAAGCCAGCTGGATGACTTTGGGCCAGTTTCACTCTGTCAAGTTTAGGAAGGATACAGATTTCTGAAAATCTTGCCAAAAAAACAACGATAACCTGCATGTAACTTTTTCCATTTAGTTACTGTGAGCCAAGATTGACTTGAAGATGCATGTGTGCATGTATAACACACAAACACAGCTGTGGCGAGGAGGACATTTGCCCAGGTTCGCCTGGTGCACCAGTTGCGGCCCTATTTGGACCGGGAGTCTCTTCTCACAGTCACTCATGCCCTTGTCACCTCGAGGTTCGACTACTGCAATGCTCTCTACATGGGGCTACCTTTGAAAAATGTTCGGAGACATCAGGTAATGCAGAATGCAGCCGCGCGAGCAGTGTTGGGCTTGCCTAGAAATGCCCACATTTCGGCATCACTCCGCAAGCTGCATTGGCTGCCAATTGGTCTCCGAACCCAATTCAAAGTGTTGGTTATGACCTATAAAGCCCTACATGGCATTGGACCAGGTTATTTACGGGACCGTCTGCTGCCTCATGAATCCCAGCGGCCGGTTAGGGCCCACAGAGTGGGCCTTCTCCAGGTCCCGTCAGCCAGACAGTGTCACCTGGTGGGGCCTAGGGGAAGAGCCTTCTCTGTTGCGGCCCCGGCCCTCTGGAACCAACTTCCCCCGGAGATCCGTGTCGCCCCCACCCTCTCCGCCTTTTGTAAATTGCTTAAAACATACTTTTGCCGGCAGTCCTGGGGCAGCTAACACCTTGCCCCTAGCCAGTGTATGTTTGTGTGTATGTTTGTGGAATGATTGGTTTCTTTTTTAACTTAAGGGTTTTTATATTTATGTATTTTATTGTAATTTCTATCATGTTGTAAGCCGCCCTGAGTTCTCCGGAATAGGGCGGCATAGAAATTAAATAAATAAATAATAATAATAATAATGTGTACCAATTTGCTGTATTAATTTTACCATAATCTTAAAATCACTGTCTGTGGAATTCTTGACTATCATTTTCCTTCTTGGCCATGGAGAACTTTGTCAGTCAAATGTACTAAACCTCTAAACTAGTACTTCAGATTCAGTTCCAAAAAGGTCCTTGGAGTCTATGGGGACATTACTCTTACTTTCTGTATGCTCTTGGGAACAGATTTAGATGCTTTGAAGAGTTGTAGACAGATGCCGTTTTTGCATTCCACTTCCTCCAAGGTTCCTTTTTGAAATTAAATTTGTAACACTGTACAAGTTTAAAATATAGTGTTTTAGCATATTCCAAACTTCTACCAAAAATGCACAGCTAGCTAGCATATTACAGCCTTGTTGCCTGCTTCCTTTCTATGGGAGTTTAGATGAAATTTATTGTCCATATATCTTGGAAGCCTTTATTTATTCCTCACTTCTGTTTCTTAAAATTCTTTGTGAAGGTTGCTTTATTAAAAGAAAGGATACAATTATCCTTGCTTCACCATGATAATCTCATAAATCATATAGGATGAGTGACAGAATTTACTTGCTAGTAATAAATGGTATGATGCAGAATGATATTATGTTAGAGAAAAGATGATAATCAATCAAAACATAGTTCATTGAAATCCAGTAAAAAGAGATCAGTAGCTCAGTAGGGGAAAAGCATCTGTTTTCTACAATGATTCAGATAATGAATTGTTGTCTGAAATTGCTCTTCATCCATATTCTCCTTTGATAAAGGTCATTTTTCACCACCTAAGGGTCCTTCAGAGTTTCTCTTGGCCCTGCTGAGTTTCAGTTCTATAAAGCAATTGCTATCTGACACTAATGGTAAGGAAGAGACCATTCTGCATAGTCATGACATGTTGATCAAGTTTTATAAAAACATATGAGCTGAGAATATTCACCATCTTCTAACTCCAATATATATGAATTATGACAGAAGATATATGGCTAGTTTAGGACTCTTTCCTTATACTCTTGTAACTGACTGTATCCCCCCCACACACAATATTTGATATCAATTTAGTGCATATGAAGGGGGCTGTATATTTTCACCTAACAAATTGCCTTGGAAAGTGATCGAATCAGTATCATTGGATGAATTTAAAGTATGTTAAGATTCAAAGTTTAACCAAGTTTAATTTGAATCACATCATCAAGGCAGATTTGTAAATTAAAATAGAAACTTGTTTTGATGTAGCAAACCAAATCAAATGGCTTTGATATGTACCATTGCTGTTGATGCATTTTCCAGATTGGATAGATTTTCTACTGCTTCTGGGATTATCAAACATTGTATAAAGTTGAAACTTCTATATGTAGAACAGCGGTCCCCAACCTTTCCAGCTCCGAAGACTACCAATGGTGATGGGGGAGGGAGAGAGTAGATGTGTTCATGCTTGTGCACACCGCTTGCATAAATGTAGCTTTATGCTTTTGCCTACTCGCCCACTGCTTGGGCAGTTCAGTTCCCAATGGGCCATGGTCTGGTACAGGACCTTGGACCAGGGATTGGGGACTCCTGATGTAGAAAATACGGTGTGTGATGGCTTTCTAATACTAATGAGTAAGTGGGGAGCAGGGAGATTTATTCTCACATTAAATTCTATGCATATCTATGTTTCACTGTTTATATGGCAAGGTATTCATAAATTATACTTCTGTTTTGGTTCAACTCAGCTTTGATCACTCCAAATATAGATATAGGATTAACCAATCTAATATTGAGTTAAACTAGTATATTTTTAGGTCAAACCTTTATTTTTACAATCTGTATTGTAAGGGCAGTATTAATCTTTCTAAATAAGTTAACAGATGACAGACTAACATGAGTAAAACTATAACTCTATTTTGCAAAATGCTTGGATGGAAGGAGCTATGTGGACTTCTGTAGAAAATAAATTCCAAAGCAGGAGCAGCACTATGGAAAAAACCTGCCACATAGACCACATCCCACTTATTTCTCATGTGGGATTTCTCAGTAGGACTCCTCGGGATATTTGTGCTAGATAAGCCTGTTCCGTCTGGGCAAGGTGATGCCTGATGTATCTTAATGCTATGCTGCCTAGGTCTATATGGGCAAAAAGCAATTTTACAAACTGGAAATGTACTGGTAGTCAATGTAATGATTTTCCTGTGAATATCATTCTGCAATGGCAGGGCTGAACAAGCTGAAATTTAGATACTACATTACACAGTACCAATTGTAGCATCTGGATTGTTTCTAAAGGCTGCCCAGTATAAAATGTGTTACAGAAATCCAACCAAATGTTGATCAAGATATGAATTAATGTCACCAGATCATGTCAGGTTTTGATGGATACAGTAGCCAAAGGTGGTCAAAAATCCACTGACCACAATCTCTGCTTTCATTTTTTTGTTTAAACACTAGTCAGTAGTCCAGAAGGAACAACAGATCACAAATTCATTCCTTCAGAAGCACCAAGACTCCACCAAAAGTAACTAGCAGGATTGTTCCCATCAATCAAACAAGTGTTTATTGCTATAGAATATCTTGAGCTTTGTAAAATTAATCTGATTTTGTTTTGTTTCCCCTAGACCAGGGGTATGCAACCTCGGCTCTTTTATGAGTCAGCTATGCTGACTCAGGAATTCTGGGAGTTGAAGTCCATGAGTCATAAAAGAGCCGAGGTTGCCTACCCTGCCCTAGACCTATCCCTCAGTATTTTTTCATTTTGCTTATGAAAGAACAAAATATTTGCCTTCCCTCTCAATGCTATTGAAAAATCTATGCCAGAGTATTTTTCCATTTTGTCATAATGTAAAGGCTGCAACTGAGAAATGTTTCATTTTCTTTCTCTGTGGGAAAATCATAGTGGGGTCATTAAGAGTGATATAAACTGAGAATAATTTAGAAAAGAAAAGATGACAAAGGAGAAATACACAATAGAGAATTTGGGAAATGTCTAGTTTTCTCATTGTGATCCATTGGAGAAACATTATCTGGAAATATAAAAAAAACCCTCATTATCCCGATACAATTAATATACAATTTAATTCTAAAACTATTTATATTTTGATGAATGTTGAATCTGCAGGTTCTAAATAAATTTGAAACTGTTTTATCTTAAATATTATAACTGTTATAATATTTGTATTTAATATATATAGTATAATACATAAATTATAATAATTTATAATAAATTGTATGTATTATAATATTTGCAACAGTATATTACAACATTATCTATATTTATATCAGTGTTTCTCAACCGTGACAATTTTAAGGCATGTGGACTTCAACTCCCAGAATTCCACAGCCAGCAAAATTGTCAAGGTTGAGAAACACTGATTTATATTTATATCTATATCTATATAATCTATACACACACATATATACATAAATTGGACCTTGTGAAACTCTTCCCCTTCATTGTCTGGGCATTGAAACTCAGAGCATGAGACATAAACAATGGAACTTGTAGTTTTAGTACAAAAGATAAATACAGTTCAGTAGACATGATGGAGACTTTCTGGAGGATTCAATGACTACAATATAGCTGCTGAAGGATATAGTTTGTTCAAAAGGAAAAGAAACAATAGAAAACAGGAAGGAAATGCACCGTTTGCTAAAATTACTTATTCATTCATAGAAACCCAGGTGAATGAACTTTGCAGTACTGAAAAGGAAATCTAAATTAGTAAGAAATAAAATCAGTATTCTTGATGATATTTAATAACATACCTCCCCCACTACCCTGGGAGATTCTGTCATTTATGCCTTCCAAAAGTAAATGGAAGATTTTTCAAGAAGAAATGAAGCTGTGTGATGGGATATTTTAATTACCTTGGCATGTGTTGGGAGAAAAGCTCAGCCAAATATTGTTCTTCCAGTAAATTTCTGATAGCTCCCTCTTTTAGGAGGTGAAAGAAAGTACATTCTTGACTTGATATTGATCAGTGAGTAGGAAAATAGTGAATATATTTAAAAAAATGGAAGCAACAAGAACTTTGGGGGAAAGTGAGAAATGAATGTTGAAATTCTTTGTTTGAGGAGTGCTTGAAACTGAGTGTAGTCTTGGTCTTTAAAAGAGCAGACTTTAATTAAAGTTATGATAAATAGGATCCCGTGGCAAGAGCTGTAAGGAGAAAAGGAGATCAAGAGGAAAAGGTTTCCTGTAGAAAGAATGATATTGAAAGCATAATTGCAGACAAGTTCACTGAAGAAAAAATTGAAGAAAAGCAGAAAAAGCCAATACAGCTGCACAAAAAGCTTAGTGAAGATCTGATAACAAAATAGAAGATTGAAGAAGGTCAGGTCACAAACGAATATAGACATTTAGCCCCAAGCTATAGAGCTTAAGTCAGGAAAGTGAAAGCTCAGAATGAGCTGAATTCAGTGAAGGATGTTAACAAAAATGATTTCTTCAGATATGTTCAAAATAAATGATCTGATATTAAGGGACTTAGAAGTGTTGCCCATGTCATGGACAGATCATTTTCTGCTGTGGCTTGAGTTTACGACACCAATCCTCTCTCGCAGAGAGCCGGACCCGATTAAATGGTTCTGCCCCAGATGCCTGATGGACCCTATTGGTTTTCAAAGGGCGCTTGGGGAATTGCCGGATTCGCTCGTACACAGTTCGGCGGAGTCCCTATTCACAGCCTGGAATATGGCCGCTACAGGGGCTCTAGACCGGATTGCGCCGTTGCGACCTCTTTGTGGTAACAGACCCAGGAGATCTCCTTGGTTTAACGAGGAACTCAGGGGGATGAAGTGCCAGAAGAGACGTTTAGAGAAGCAATGGAGGGAAAGCAGATCCGAATCTGATCGAACCAAATTGGGAGCTTATATTAAGACCTATTTGGAAGCAATCACTACTGCAAGATCTCAGTATCTTTCCGCATTGATTGTGTCTGCAGAATCTTGTCTGGCTGCCCTGTTTAGGCTGACTCGCTCTCTCCTTGATATGGGGAGGAGAGAGGAACCTTTGCAGGGCAATGCCGAAGAATTTAATATCTTTTTCGCAGACAAGGTCGCTCAGATCCGGGCTGACTTGGACTCCAATTGGAATACAGTGTCGGCTGACAATGGAAGGAGTTTGATCTGGTAACTCCTGATGACGGGGACAAGGACATTGGAGCTGTGAGTTCTGCCACCTGTTTACTGGACCCGTGCCCCTCCTGGCTGGTCTCGGCTAGCAGGGCGGTGACACGGAGCTGGGTCCAGGCTGTTGCTAACGCTTCACTGAGGAAGGGGTCCTTTCCGGCTCCCTTAAAGGAGGCACTTGTGCGCCCCCTCCTCAAGAAGCCTTCCCTGGACCCGGCAGTTTTAAATAACTATTGTCCAGTCTCCAACCTTCCCTTTTTAGGGAAAGTTGTTGAGAAGGTGGTGGCACTCCAACTCCAATGGTCCTTGAATGAAACTGATTATCTGGGCCCTCAGCAGTCTGGGTTCAGGTCCGGTTACAGCACGGAAACTGCTTGGTCGCGCTGACCGATGATATCTGGCGGGCCCAGGATAGAGATTACTCCACTATCCTGGTGCTTCTTGACCTCTCAGCAGCATTCGATACCATCGACTATGGTATCTTCTGCGCCGGTTGGAGGGGCTTGGAGTGCGGGGCACCGTTTTGCGGTGGTTCACCTCCTACCTCTCTGGCCAGTCACAGTCGGTGTTTGCAGGAGGTCAGAGATCGGCTCCGAGGTCTCTTCCATGTGGAGTCCCTCAGGGGTCTGTTCTCTCACCTCTGCTTTTTAACATATATATGAAGCCGTTGGGTGAGATCATCCGTCGACATGGGGTGAGTTGTCATCAATATGCTGATGATACTCAGCTCTATATCTCTACCCCGCATCATTACAGCGGAGCAGTGGAAGTGATGAACCGGTGCCTGGAGGCTGTTGAGGTCTGGATGGGTGCCAACAGGCTCAGACTAAATCCCGACAAGACGGAGTGGCTATGGGTTCTGCCTCCCAAGACAATTCCATCTGTCCATCCATCACCCTGGGAGGGGAAGTTTTATCCCCGTTGGAGAGGGTTCGCAACTTGGGTGTCCTCCTCAAAACACCATTTTTCGGCTGTGGCGAGGGGGGCATTCGCCCAGGTTCGCCTGGTGCGTCAGTTGCGGCCCTATTTGGACCGGGAGTCACTCCTCACAGTCACCCATGCCCTTGTCACCTCGAGATTCGAATACTGTAATGGTCTCTACATGGGGCAACCTTTGAAGAATGTCCGGAGACTGCAAGTAGTCCAGAATGCGGCCGCGCGAGCCGTCTTGGGTCTCCCAAGACATGCTCATATCACTCCAGCCCTCCGTGAGCTGCACTGGCTACCAATTGGTCTCCAAACACAATTAAAAGTGTTGGTTATGACCTATAAAGCCCTTTATGGAAATGGGCCAGGATACTTGCGGGACTGTCTTCTGCCCCATGAATCCCAACGACCGGTTAGGGCACATAGGGTTGGCCTCCTACGGGTCCCGTCTGTTAGACAATGTCATCTGGTGGGGCCTAGGGTTAGGGCCTTCTCTGTTGCTGCCCCAGCTCTCTGGAACCAACTTCCCTCAGAGGTTCTTACTGCTCCCTCCCTCCTAGCTTTCCAAAAACTCTTGAAAACACATTTATGCAGACAGGTTTGGGGCGTGTGAGCTGCACTCTGCCCCTGGGCCTCTGATTGTGACTGTGTGTTGTATGAGTGGAAATAGTTATATAGTTTTTACACTGTAAATTAGTATTTTAATTGATTTATACTATATTTTTGTACTTGTATTTTTGCTGTGAGCCACCCTGAGTCTTGGGAGAAGGACAGCATATAAGTCAAATAAATAAAATAAATAAATAAATAAATAAAATGAAAAGACAAGAATCAGTAAATAATCTGCTCAGTGAAGGAGACAAAATGTTAACAGGTAACAAAGAAATGTGGGGGCTATTCAGCTCTTATTTTTGTTCAGTTGTCTCCAACAAAAGTATGTGTTCTACCAGGCAATTGTGAAAAATAAGATGAAGGAGCAGGTTTTAAGCTTTGATAAAAAATATTATCAGAAAAGAATTATTAATTTTGAAATAATTTAGTCTTCAGGACCAGATGCATCCTAGAGTATTAAAAAAAATAGATAGCCTGGTGAAATATTTACATATTACTCTTAAGCAATCCCAAAGAATGGTGAACTAGATAGCAGATCTCCTCTCTCTTCAAAAGGGGAGTGAGTGGGGATATTTTGAAGACTACAAATTAGTTCATGTATTATTAATACATGAGAAGATTCAAAAGCAGATTATTAAAAGTTTTATCTTTAAGTACTCTACTTTGAAAGCAATTACAGAAGACATTGTGGAGTTGGCAAGAACAAATATTTCTACATCAGCTTTTGTTTTTTCTTTTTAATCACATAACTTTTTAATGACTTGTAGAAATACTGCAGACATATTTTTTATTTCAGCAGAACATTTTATAAAATTTCCATCACATTCAAGGCTAATTTAGTGTGGGCTGGATATTGTGAGTAGTAAGTAGATACATAGCTTGCAGAAAAAGCCACATTTAAAGAATGCTCACCAATGGATCCTCATCAAATGTGTAGATGACAAAACTTGATGCAGTAGCCTAGAAGATAAATAAATTCAAAACAATGTTTGAATTTGGAGAATTCAAATTTAATTATGAGAAGTTTAGAAGTAACAGAAGTAAAATTAATTATTTTTATGAGTACTCCTAAGTTTGCCCAAATTAGAGCACTTTTTTTCCTACATCTTTGATTGATAGAAAGATATCATGGAAGCTTTTATTCCTGGCCAGAGGAAGAAATGATTATCATTAACTTTCTGACCATGTTCCTTGCATCTATTTTCAAAATGTGTACTTCTTATTTGCTGTCATGTTTTCATTATGTTTGTCCCAAAATTTAAATCTTGTTGAGATGTTTGCTTGTTTTAATCACTTATATTTGAAAGTGATATAAATATGAATAAGGGTCAGAAGCTGATGGATAATTGATTGTAGTTTGGTTCTGTAAGCAGTGTCCCAGCAATTTTGTTCAAGTGATATTGTGTTAATCTAAAAATTACTTAGAAATTTATAGCATTCACCCTTGGGGAACACTGAAAATTTTGTTAAAAAATAAACATTTTCTGCTAAGCTAGTTGCTAGTTAATAATGCCTGCCTTCAACATGAGTTCAACCATTTGGCTTCTGCAAAGTTATATAGCTCAGATTTCCTTCTCAACTCCCCAACTCCCCATCCATTTATCCCTTTCCTCTGTGGCAATTTTAATCTCTTGATCTCTAAATTGTGTATCTGCCTTTCTAAGTAGCTATGTTTCAGACTTGAAGACCAGAATTACATCTCAACTTCAAGGCCCCAGAATCTCATAGAAATCTATCCACTTAACCAACCATTTTGTCAGCTGTCCCAGAACTACATGCTGTTGTTGGTTCTGCTCACCAATAAATCTTCTTTCTTAAGCAGCCTCCATTTTATTCCCAGTTTGGAACTGAACCTGATTTTAGTTCCAACACTGTTTTATTCAAAACCCTATCAGCAGACAAATAAAGTGTTAATCTATCTAATCTAAAAAGTGTGGCTATTAAAACGGATGTCCATGTGCCGCCTCTGTGTTGGTTGAGGCAGGCAGGATTCCCTGGAGTACCATTTGTTGGGGGTCAAGGGAAAGGGAGGGTTTTGCCTTCTCTTTCTGCTCAAGATCCCCATGTACAATTGGTGGGCCACTGTGTGACACAGAATGCTGGACTCGATGGGCTTTGGCCTGATTCAGCATGGCTCTTCTTATGTTTATGTTCTTATGTTATCATATTATCCCAATCTTATTTTATCTTTAATACAAATATTACAAGGATTTATTATTGTAGTAATATCTTATAACCTTTACAATCTCTACAGTCTTAATGAAATTCTTTAAAAGTTCCAATATATAATATATCTTTGTTTATAGTTGTGAGGAGAAAAGAAGCTTGAAATTCTGGGAAAGAAAACTTGAAAAATCCAGATAGCAATAACTTTCCCAAGTACTATATGACTTTGTTGTTCACTAATATTTCTTCCTTTTAAAATTAACAAACTTTATAATATAATTTAATAAGATTAGAATGTGGCTAATGACTATGTAAGCATATTTCATTCTATTCACATATGGAATTTATTTTTTATTTTATTCCTTATCATATATGGTTTAGAAGATGAACAAACATAGTAAAATTATATTAGTACTACAACTGAAATTTGTCATCTAATTTTCTTATCCTATGAAAGAGGGAACACTTGTTTTTTTACATTCATTTTTGGGAAAGATGCTATGATTAGGACAATTAAGAATGGTCTAATATTAGTTTTTAAATTTAATCAATGAATCTAAAATCCTTCCTTCCTTCTTACTACTGTGTTTTATGAACCATGCCCTTTCAATTTTGCCAGGGTATTGCAATGCCCAAGACCCAGGAGCAAAGTCATGATTTCAAGCAACAAGCCAAAATGTGTGGTGAATTGGACTTCTTAGAATGATATGTAAAGGCTGACTGACAAGATGTTTAGCAAAGATATTGTTGTTAGAGATTAGTATAAGTGACAGCAACATGAGAATAATAAGTCTTTATTTTGAGATCTGGGACAAATTTTATTACCTGCTCGGGTTTTAAATTAGCGTTAAGATAGAATTATATATAACTGTATGTATAACTGTATTGTATAGAAGAATATGTTTATATAGAGATCAAGAATTATGTATTAATTATATGCATCAAGAGGAACAAATTGCTAGGAATATTTATTCTGGAATGTCACGTTATGTCCATCTTTGTTTTTAACTGTATTATAAATAAAAAACTTAAAAAAAAAGAGAGAATAATAAGTCTTTTACTCTTGGTAGCAACCTCCAGTAAATCAGATCAGGATGAGAAAATCATGGATGCCCAGACTTAAAATAGAATAGAATTCAGACCCATTTCTTTCTGAATACATAAAATATTGTTCTGTAAAAAAAATATCAGAATTTAGCTGAATCTGATCCATCTTCTTACTTTATATCCTTATAATTTCCAGTAATTTCTAGTAAAAATATGTTTTATTTCTCAGGATCGCAAAGTCAGTTCACATTGTTGGATGCATGCTTTACAAATATGCATTCCTTTTCTGAAGGCAATTTGTATGCAGCAGCCTTCTGAGCAATCATTAAATTCAGGAATGCAATCTATTTCTGTGATTCCTTTTAGAGTAGCAAGTGATATAATTAAAAAAAAAAGAACTAAGATTTTCAAAAATGCAGATTGGTAACTAAAATTATAGATTAAGCCTTGTACCATGCGATATAGTCAGTTACTATCAGATATATCTTACTGTTATGAAGAAGAACTTATTAAACACTTTGTCTTGATAATTTAAGAGCTTCGAGAAAAAGAAGTATAATAATTCATTTATATTTTCTCTGGGAAAAGTCACATAAGGAGAAAATTCAGATGGAGAAAAAAACTCTTTTTCTCCCGCAGGGACTCATTTTGCTCATCAAGCATTCAGTTTATACATTACTAAATTAAAAAAGCAATGTTACAGTGTTATACATATTCTTTTTCTGCCTTTTCTGCAATTATCTAACAAGGGATATAACAATGAATTTAGCTTTCTCTCTCTCTCTCTCCGCAAAGGCAAAAAACATCACGATACATGACAATAGGTCACGTTACATGATCAAGTTTGACACCCGTGTTCTAGATTCTTCCCTGCTACTAGTACCGGTACTAGAATAATTGTTCTGTAGTTCTGTGGTTTCTTGGGTTTTTGTTTTCCTTTTATGAAGAGAGGAAAATGTTTGTTTTCCTCCAGGATATCTCCCAGTATAGCTCTTCCTATGAACACATTTAAGAACAAGACTATAACAAATAGCAGAATTTAGCCTGATAGGGATTTATATATTTCTGGCCAGTGCTAAAAAAGCAGAAGTGTTTCTATGGCAGCAAGTCTTGATATATTGTAAAATGAAAATATGATAATTATGTATGTAGCTTTTCTCAAGGTCAGTTGTGTTTTTCAACTTTCTTATATAAGATAACAGGCTGTGCATCATAAACATTTTTGGCATAGTGATTGGTCTCAGTGATTCCAGTTGCAGAGCATCTAGTGAAACCTGGCTTATTCAGGCCACAAGAAGCCTGGGGGAAATGCTGTGCACTCAACGAAGCCTTAATTCTTCTAAAATATTTGGAGGTTTGTTCCTGAAAAGGGAAACAAAAATGATCATGGAATCTGAAGCAATTTCCCTATGAGAAAAAAGGCAAATAAGGAACTGGTACCATAGAAGTAAAAGTATTATTTGCATTGCAAATATTATATTGCAGTGTTCCAATATTTGAGGGGCTGCCACGAAGAAGAAGAGGTCAACCTATTTTCCAAAGCACCAGAAGGCAAGACAAAAAACAATGGATAGAAACTAATCCAGGAGAGAAGCAGTGCAGAACTGAAGAGAAATTTCTTAACAGTGAGAACAATTAACCAGTGGAACAGCCTGCCTTCAGAGGTTGTGGGTGCTCCATCACGGGAGGTTTTTGAGACTGGACAGCACTTGTCTGAAATGGTATAGGGTCTCCTGCTTGAGCAGGGGGTTGGAGTCGAAGACCTCCAAGGTCCCTTCCAACTCTGCTATTCTATGTTCTATATAAATTATGTGGAAAAAAGAAACAAATGAAAACCTTTTCCCATTTTTATAATGGGAAGCCAAAATCATTCACTGAAGCCAAACTGAAGGAATTCAGAACCTCTAAAAGGAAATATTTTACATATTACACTAATGTCATTGCATTTACTATTAGGCATGGTCATATAGCAGGGATGGCGAACCTTTTAGAGACTGACTGCCCAAACTGCAACCCAAAACCCACTTATACATCATCGGGTGCTGGGTGGGTGTGGCCCATTGGGTGGGTGTGGCCCACATGGTGGGCATGGCTGCTGTGGTAATGGCAGACTGGGTGGGACTAAAAAGTTCAATCAATAAATTCCAACTTTGCAAGATCTTTTTTTCCCCGTGAGCAGTTGAAATTGACTGATTGATTGAACCTTTTTTTTTGTACACGGCAGTGGAGGCCTAAAGCGAAAAGGTTTTATAAAACCCAGCTGAAGACCTAGGACTGGGGTGACAGTGCGCGTGCCCACAGAGAGGGCTCTGAGTGCCCCCTCTGGCACCCATGCCATAGGTTCACCACTACTGTCATATAGGTTATTGTTTCTCTCTCTTCCCCCCCTCTCTTACAATTCTTTAGCTTTGATTCCAAAATTTTGTTTATTTATTTTATTATTTATTTATTAATCAAATTTCTATACTGCCCCTCTCCCGAAGGACTCGGGGCGGTGTACAGCCTAAAATTTAAAAAACATATAAATATACAAAATTTAAAATAATTAAAAATGAATTAAATAATTTGGCCGAAATCCCCATTTAAAACCCAAAACATACAAAGCTTAAAATCTTAAAAAATACTCAGTCCCCCTAAAACATTTTGACCCTATTGGAACCGAAGCTTCTATGCCAGGCCGGCCTGTCGAAAAAGGAATGTTTTTAGTTCCCGACGGAAGGTGCGTAAATCTGTTATTATACGGAGTTCGGGGGGGAGCTCGTTCCATAACGTGGGAGCTCCCACAGAGAGGGCTCTCCCCCTGGGGGTCGCCAGCCGGCACTGTCTGGCCGACGGCTCCCTGAGGAAGCCCTCTCTGTGGGAGCGTACCGGACAGCGGGAGGTATTTACTGGCAGTAGACGGTCCTGTAAGTATCCGGGTCCGATGCCATGGAGCGCTTTAAAAGTGGTCACTAACACCTTGAACCGCACCCGAAAGACCACCGGCAACCAGTGCAACTCACGCAGGAGCGGTGTTACGTGGGAGCACCACAACGCTCCCATCACTACCTGCGCGGCCGCATTCTGGGCAAGTTGGAGCTTCCGGATGCACCTCAAGGGGAGCCCCATGTAGAGAGCATTACAGTAGTCCAGCCTGGAGGTCACGAGGGCATGAGTGACTGTGCGTAGCGAGTCCCGGTCTAGGAAGGGACGCAACTGGCGCACCAGGCGAACCTGGTAGAACATCCTCCCGGCCACGGCCTTCAGATGGTCCTCTAAGGACAGCCGTGAGTCCAGGAGGATTCCCAAATTGCGAACCCTTCCTGTGGGAGCCACTGTTTCGCCCCCAATACACAGCAATGGAATCAGCTGGCTGTACCGGGACGACAATAACCACAGCCACTCGGTCTTGGAGGGGTTGAGCTTGAGTCTGTTTCTCCCCATCCATACCCGCACGGCCTCCAGGCACTGGGTCAGCACGGCAAGGGCATCGTTGGGGTGGTTTGGCGTGGAAATGTACAGCTGGGTATCATCAGCGTACTGGTGGTACTCCACGCCAAAACCACAGATGATCTCACCCAGCGGCTTTACATAAATGTTGAACAGTAGAGGCGAGAGGACCGACCCCTGAGGTACCCCACATACGAGGGGTCTCGGGGTCGACCTCTGGCCCCCTGTCAACACAGACTGCATCCGGCCAGAGAGGAAGGAGGAGAACCACTGCAAGACAGTGCCTCCTATGCCCAGCCCCTCCAACCGTTGCAGCATGATACCATGATCGATGGTATCAAAAGCTGCCGAGAGGTCCAATAGCACCAGAACAGAGGAGCAACCCCTGTCTTGGGCCCGCCAGAGATCATCCACCAACGCGACCAATGCTGTTTCCGTGCTGTAGCCAGGCCTGAAGCCCGACTGGAACGGATCGAGATATGACGATTCCTCCAGGTGCTGCGGAAACTGTCGGGCAACCACACTCTCAACAACCTTCGCAAGAAAGCGAAGGTTGGAGACGGGACGGTAGTTTGATAAAACAGCTGGATCCAGGGCAGGCTTCTTGAGGAGGGGTCTCACCACTGCCTCTTTCAAGGCAGCGGGAAAGACACCCTCACTCAAGGAAGCGTTGATAATTGCTCGGAACCAGCCTCGTACCACCTCCCGGGAGGCCAGCGCCAACCAGGAGGGGCACGGGTCCAGTAAACATGTGGTCGCCCTAAGTCCCCCACATAATTAGAAGCACAGCACATATCTGTAAGTCTTCACAATAGTTGTGTCTTTCACAGGATAGCAGAGTTAGAACTTCTTGCATCAGAAATATACAAGAATATGCTACATGAATTCTAGCATTGTCAAGTCACCACTATCTCATCACTGAAGGATCCTTTTAGTGCAAGAATTCCATGTCAATGTAGATTATGTTGTTTGGTCGAGGTTAATATAAGCTATCTCTTCAGATTGGAGCAATACATGCCAATTAACATTGGTTCTACTTCTACTAGTGACATACAGTAGAATATATTATGTTATATGGCTTATTATATTACAATTTCTTAAAATGGTTATAAATAGCAAATTGTGCGATAGATCTTCCTCTACCAGACTTTAATATCCAGAAAAATAGTAGTACCGGTAAATGAAACCATATGCTGATGGCCAGAACATTTAAAATGATTAGTTTTCTATTAAGGAAGAATCAAGAATATCTGATCCGTGAGTAGAACTAACCTGGCTTTTCTGTTTATAGCTGACAGGCTGCTACTTTCTGGATACTGTCATTTTTGTCAACTAAAAAAAAAACAAGGGCTGGCTAATGCAAAGAACAAATATTTTATCCATTTTTAGTCCTGTTGTTACTGTATAACATAGTCTTTTGATACTCTGGAGAAAGATAATAAATTTGGTCTTTATTTGGATTAAATATTTAATATCGGGTAGTATTCATCAGTTCCTGCAGAAAATATTTTGTTTCATCTTCAGCAAACAACAAAGCAGCATTTGTGCTGAAGACAAATCCCAATTATGACTGCCAGGTGGAGAGACAGATGGTCCTTCTGAAGGCAAAATGATCTGATCCTTAAGGTTTTCTTCTTCTTCTTCTTTTTCTTTATATCAAATTATGACTTGACCAATGTAATAACAGACCTGGATCTTTAAAGCAGAAAAGAGAATTAAAGTCATCTTGATATAAAATATAGGATGTAGCAACAATAGTAGGTTACAATGCTACAATCCTGGACGTGCCTATCCATTATTTAGGTCACAACAACACGTTTCTTGCTTTATCCATCTGAACAACTATTCTTTAATGCTGAAATGTAATAAATACTCATCAACAAAACACTGGCTTTCAGATCCACTATTTATACTAATTTTTAAGAAATGTTTATATATACATTTATCTATATATATTTATATAAATGTTTATATATATATGCAATAAAAACAAATTTGTTTTTTATTGCATGGCTTTACCCAGGATTCGAATTTTTAATGTAATTGCACACACACACACACACACACACACTATAGTTATTCAACATTATAGATAAGGCGATTGTTTTAGTGAAGTGTATTATAAAGTTCAGTATGTAGAATTTGAATTGAACTGTATGGGTCCAACTTCTACTTCCAGGTGAGGTATGGTGAACTGAAGGCAGCTCTGTAATAATGGAGATAACTACTGTATCAAAGACCAAACAACCAGTAAGTTGACTGGTTCCTTGGAACCTCTTGAGATAATGAATGGATGGGAGATTGTCTACAAGTTCTCCGAATAGATGCTCCTTGCAAGGACACTGCTGGACAATGGTTTCCCATTGGTTTGAGCACCAAGCAATGATGGGATCTGCTGTCATGCTTGCAAACCTTTAAAGAACACAAGGTTTGCAAACCTCACTTTCTAGCCATTTTTGGAAATTGCCTATTAACTATCTTCAAGCTATTATCTCTAATAGCTTTAAGATTGACAAGTCTGAAAAGTCCTACTTGAATGACAAATTTGAAAAGTCTTCATAGGGCAAGTTTATCTTCAGGTCTAAATAAAATAAAAATTAATTATAAGCGTAAGAGCATAACATATTTGAAATAAAGAGCAAAATGTTAAATAATTTTATTTTATTTAACAGATTTTTTTTGGCAATCCTGGCTATTATAAGCCATAACAAAGATATATGATGGACTACAGATTCTATGAAGAAAAAGAAATTACAAGCCCGTTCTTGATGTGAATTAATACTAGGACTTACAAAATAACACAAAACTAAAATTATGGTATGGAAATATTAAAGGAAGTTTGAACAATGTTTATTTCTATAGATAAGAAGGAATGACATATATGGAACAAATTTTATTGGACAAGACATAAAAAGTATAGAGTTTGGAACTACAAATGACAAGCTAAGAGAATGATTTACCGGATATATAAAAGAAAATGGCTGAAAGAGAAATGCAAATGATAAACCAAGAGAATGACCAATTTTTGTACTGGATCTACAAAATAGGCATCATCCCCCTCTGGGGAAATAAATAAAAAGAAAGAAGAAAAAAGAAAAGATAATAGATAATAGATATAATAAAGAAGAAGAAAAGAAATATATAAAGAAGCAGTGCTTTTTTTCTAAAAAAAAAAAAAAAAAAAGGTGCTGGAACTCACACACATCATACAACCCGCCTTGCCTACCCTACAAGGTTCCATCCAAAAAAGGTGCCAGACTCGTTCTGGGTGTTCTATGAGAAAAAAAGTCCTGTAAAGATGTGACTTCGAAACTTTATCACAAGTATAAAAACATGTAAAAACTCCTCATATCCTGTAAGGTTAAATAGGTATCTCTTGATCCCATGTCCCATCTCTTATCAATAAGCAAATACCTAAAACATCAACTTTTTCCATTCTGTTCTCATTCTGTAAGTTTACTTTGTCTTACATTTTACTACTGTAATTGAAATCCTTAATAAAAATTACATTAAAAAGGAAGGAACATAAATTTCTAAATCATTAGCATATCCAGAAAAGTATCAAATATGCACACTTTTCAGGGTTCCTGGTTTTATTAAGTGCATATAGCATACATAAATATTTTTGAAGTCTTGGTGTTCAGTGGCAGAATACCTCCTTTGGTTATAGATATATTCAAATACAGTCTTAGGTATCTATTGAAGATCAGTTGCCTAGTATACAGTAGCTAAGATACCATTAGTCAAGGCAAACATGTAATTACAAATCTGATCTAACATGAAATACTTCCTGTAATGTATTGAGGTGAATTACTTGGAATTGTTGAAAAAAAACGGTCATAGGACTCTATCAGTTAAGAGCCAGATTTGTTGTCTACATGCTAATTATCTTGTGTTAAAATGGGAACTAATATTTGAATCCTATTGGCTGCCACCTAGTTGCTGAGTGTATAAATAGGGGTGGAGCTGCAGCTATCCAGGCTTCTGTTTAAACCTTTAATAAAGAGTTGTTTGTTCACCTGCTGCCTCGTCGATGCCTACAGAACACCAAACATAACACTTCTTATTGGTTTAATTCCCATTTCATTTGGTCAATAAATAGAAATACATGAAGAATTGGTACTTCATTAACTATTTTTAAATCTTTTATAAAAGGCCCACAGAGTCGGCCTTCTCCAGGTCCCGTCAGCTAGACAGTGTCGCCTGGCAGGGCCTAGGAGAAGAGCCTTCTCTGTTGCGGCCGCGGCCCCGGCCCTCTGGAATCAACTCCCTCCGGGGATCCGTATTGCCCCCACCCTCTCCGCCTTTCGCAAATTACTGAAGACACATCTTTGCCAACAGGCCTGGGGCAGTTAACACCTTGCCCCAGCCAGTGTATGTTTGTTGCATGTCTGTTTGGATGATTGGTTTTTGATTGAGGGGTTTTTATAATGTGTTTTAATGTTAGATTTCTATCCATGTTGTGAGCCACCCTGAGTTCCTGGAATAGGGCAGCATAGAAATCCAATTTAATAATAATAATAATAATAATAATAATAATAATAATAATAATAATAATAATAATAATAATAATAATAAGAAGAAGAAGAAGAAGAAGAAGAAGAAGAAGAAGAAGAAGAAGAAGAAGAAGAAGAAGAAGAAGAAGAAGAAGAAGAAGAAGAAGAAGAAGAAGAAGAAGAAGAAGAAGAAGAAGAAGAAGATGATTCTGTCTGCCCCTATTGTACTGGCTCTTTAATGCCAGAAACTTACAAAGAAAAGGAAAGTCTACCTCTGTGCCCTCCTAAATGGTTATTCTAAGCCTGCCATGCTATCTGTGTCCCTTGGCAACCTCCAAAATAATAAAATAAAATGTAGTTCAAACACCATACAAAAGTTGCCAATTTTTGATTTACAATCTCATTAACTGGTTTTACCAACATACTGAATCCTGAACTAACCAAATGAGACAGATCTGTAAGTCATACTAAACCACAAATGCCAGATAAATTTAAAACTAAACCAGCTTACTAGGTTGTGCAGTCCTAATTGCTATATTCTTTAAGCATATTATAACATTACAACTGTTCACATCCACTGGCACTTCCTTTCAAGAAATGCCCCACATGGATCTCTGAGGTCAGACAAATAGTGTCCTAATAATTTTTCAAATGATGACTGATATTCTCAGTTTAAAAATATGAATTTAACTGAACATTGTCAGTAGTACAACCTATGAGTTTCTTAAATTCTAAAATATATTTTTTGTATTTAGGACGGCAGTGGTGTGTTTGGTTTTCAGTACTTAAATCTTCTCAAGTGAAAAGCAGATTGTCACCTAAACTCATCCATCCATAATATATATAAGACAGTTGGCCACACCATCTACTGAGCTGATACAAAAACTGGGATTTTGCTGGAGAAAAAAAAAATTATACACCATTCTAAAAAGTAGTTCATAACAAATGCATGTTAGCAAAATCATTTGTATCTAAAAGAAAAGGGATTTCCCTCTCCCATATTTTTACTTTTTTCTTTGCTTAAGAAAATTAACTCCTTTGGAATGCTCTCATTTTTCACATCAGGTATAGAACAATACAATCATGGCATTGTTCTTGACTTGTTTATTTTATTTTATTTTGTTTGGACTTATATGCTACTCCTCTCCGAAGACTCGGAGCGGCTCACAACATATATAAAACAATATTCAACAATCTAAGTCCAATCAAAAAGACCTTAAAAATAAAAACCCCAACATACATTCATCATTCACACAACAAACCACAATCATCCCCAGGCCTGCCGGCAAAGATGGTTTTTAAGATTCTTTCGGAAGGCTGGGAGAGTGGGAGAAGCGCAGACTTTAGGGGGCAGTTGGTTCCAGAGGGTGGGCGCCACAACAGAGAAGGCCCTCCCCCTAGGACCCGCCAGACGACATTGTTTCGCTGACGGGACCCAGAGGAGGCCGACCCTGTGCGCTCTCACCGGTCGAAGGGAAGTATGTGGCATAGCTTGACCTTTTTTGTCATAACATACCATAAAAACTCAAAGAGCATTTTCCAAGAGATTTCTGAAACAGTGATATCTGGACTTGCATATAGTCCATACAGACATTTTTTTTTCTGAAAACACATCAAGGTCTCTGTAATAACAACACAAATATCTTCCAGACCAGATCCTGAAAGTTGACAAATCCACTAAAACAGTGACAGGGCTATGTCTTCTTCCTTATTTTCTGGTTCTGGAGTGATAATCAGAATAATTCTTTTATACAGCATGGAAGAAATCCATCAAATCATCTTGAGAGGATAAAACTAACATACAGCGGCATACATGGAGTGGGGTAGTGGTGGTGGTCATAATACAAATCAAGATGATGGTTGCAACAGAACAATCAAAGCTCCACCCTTTTTGTATACACATCCATGTTGCATGTATATACAAACGGGTGTGGTTTTGATTCTGCTGGCATGATTACCATTTTTACTGTATGACCTCTACTGTAGAAGCATGCTAATTTTGGTGTAAATCTGTGCTGCAATTTTCAAAAAACATTTTGACCACAGCAATATCTTTCTGTGATCTCAGAGCTCCTAGTAATCCTTAGCTAGTAAAACTGTATTAAGTATTTTCTTCATCCTCAGTTTCTGCCACATACCGAGTTTTCCCGAAAATAAGATGCAACTGGAAAAAAAAGCCCTAGCATGGTTTTTCAGGATGCTCGTAATATAAGCCCCACCCCAAAAATAAACCCCAGTTAAGATTGTCAGTCAGACGGACACATTTAGTACCATATTTCCCTCAAAATAAGACCTAATGGATCTTTTGGAGCAAAAATTAATATAAGACCGGGTCTTATTTTAGGGGGAACAAGATAGCAGTAGTATCAGAATGGCACTGAGGGCAGAAAGTTCAGCTTATAAAAATAAACGACTACAAGAAGAAATGTAACATACATATGGTAGTTAAAATTTAGCAGAATAAAAAAGAGAAACTAATGGGGCTTTCAGTCTGTTGCAATCCTTTGCTCTGTCGCATTACACTGCATTAAGAGAGCTAAGGATTCCAGGATGTCTTAGCTCCCTGAATGCCAGTGTAACCCAATGGGACTTTTAATCTGTTGCAATCCTTAGTACTAGTGTTCAGGGATCTAACAGACTAAAAGTCCCATTGGGTTACACTGGCATTCAGGGAGCTAAGACATCCTGGAATCCTTAGCTCTCTTAATGGAGTGTAATGTGACAGAACAAAGGATTGCAACAGACCAAAAGCCCCACTGTGTTATGCTGACATTTGAGGAGTTAAGGATTGCAATGAACCAAAAGCCCATTGTATTACACTGGCATTTGGGGAGCTAAGAAGAAATTGTGCTGATTTATGATGGCTGGGGAGTAAAGGATTACAAGGAAAACAAAAATAGCAAGATTTCTTCTCAATTGTGCCATGTAGCCAGCAAGGGAGAGGACTTCTCTACCCTGACTTACTGAACTCTGGATATCTTTGAAAGGTAAGTGAGCTCATGGTGATGGGGAGGGATGGGGAGGAGTGCATGGATCTTGGTATGTTGGCAAAGCAGGCCCAGTGCCTGTAGACCAGGGGTGTCAAACTGCCGGCCTGCGGGCCAAACGCATCATCTGGAAGCCACACCCATCCCATTGCCGGCAATGGCAAAGCAGTCCCGATACATCTCGCGACGTCACGTGACATCGTGAGTTTGACATGTCTGATCTAGACCTAGCAGTCAGGATGAGAGGGTTAATAGGTGAGTGGGAGTAGTGCAGAATTTCTGTGGTCGGTCATAAGCGTGAATGACCGTGGAGGACGCTGCAGGGTCATAACATTGAAATGGATATGTATTTAGCTTTTGGGGGGGTTGTAACTTTGAACATTTGTTAAATGGCCTGTCGTACCTCAAGGATTACATTTCAAATAAATGTGAATGGAATACCTATGATACATGTTAGATATCTGAAATAGTAACTATATACAAGAAAACCACACATATAGAAAAAGAAAAAGATATTGTATAAGCAGAGCAGAGCAGACGGCATCTACCAATCATACCTAAGAGATCAGAAAGATGAACAAAATGGAAATAGGTACAATTTAATAAAGTAAAAAAGTCACCAATGTATATTGCATACAAATTAACAATGAGGCAAAATAAGTTTTAGCACTGAATGAAAGAATGATGAACAAATATGGGCCAGAGAAATCAAACATAAATTAAATATGCAAGGAGTGCAAAGAAAAAATGTAACCTATGATTTACATGTAATTATGAATACCAGCTGAAAAACTACAAAGAAAAAAAATGTCAATTACATAGGGATAGTGGAAGCATTTTATACTGGTGCATGCAGCATTTAAAGCAGAAATACTCATGCTTTAATGCCAATCAGACACTACTTGCTCCCTCTAAACATTGCTCCCATGAATGTCTGTCTACCACTTTAGAGAACAGGAATAATGAATTAGATTTTAGAAAAATAAAATAATTTAAGCAGTAGGAAAGCACTATAGCTGTCTTCTAGTCAAATGGATGAAAAAATAGAAAACACTTCAAAAGAATTATCTGTAATTTCTTTCTACCTCAGAGCTACAGATAGTGATAGCAAGAGTGACAACAAGAGTGACAGAGAGAGAGAGAGAGAGAGAGAGAGAGAGAGAGAGAGAGAGAGAGAGAGAGAGAGAGAGAGAGAGAGAGAGAGAGAGAGAGAGAGAACCATTTTTATAGGAATTGGACTTAAAAAGTCCTAGTGAATTATGTTTCTCCAATTTTGCTGTCCTGAAATAGTTATATTATTTATTATAGTGTAATGCTTTATGAAATTATGACATCTTAACAATAACAGATATGCAGTTGGATGCTTTGAGTATCACACAGAGGGATCTTGGAGTCCTAGTGGACAATCAATTAAATATGAGCCAGCAGTGTGCGGCAGAAGACAAAAAAGCCTATGCGATCCTAGGTTGCAAAAAAGATGTTTAGACCAGGAATTGGGTATGTCTAGTCTAGTGAAAAGAAGGACCAGGAGTGACATGATAGCAGTGTTCCAATATATTTGCCAAAAAGAAAAGGAGGTCAATCTATTTTCCAAAGCACCAGGAGACAAGACAAGAAACAATGGATGGAAATTACCGGTAATCAAAGGGAGAAGCAACCTGGAACCAAGGAGAAATTTCCCAACAGTGAGAACAATGAACCAGTAGAACAGCTTGCCTTCAGAAGTTGTGAGTGCAATCTGACAAATTATTACCACCATTCTGTCCACTGCTTCTGACTTCTCGTACAGTGGGTGGTTTATCTGACAATTTTTTGCAAACTACACATCTGTTTCCAAGACTACAGAACAGACCAGAGGAAAATAGCATGAGGGCAAGTTTGAAAAGCACAACAGCTTGATTTGTCAGTTTCCTGAAACCTCCTACAATATTTAGATGATAGCATAAACTGGAAACTGCAGATGGCTGTTAAAATAACAATGAAATCTGGGAAGAAAACAATGCTGTTTTGAGGTTACCATAAGACATTTCCTCCATGTTTGAGTGTGATTACCTTTTATCTTAAAAAAAGAAAAAGAAAATACGAACAATAGAGTAGCAAAACATTATCATTGTCTCCTCTTATAGAACATGGAAAAGGAGACCTGATTGATTTGTAAAAAGGATCCTGTAGAATTCAGACAAATGTAGACATAGAAATTCTATGTAACATTGCAAGACATTATGAAATGCAATGTAGAACACTGTTGGAATTAGGAGGATATGCTAAAAGTCTTCTCCAAACAACCCAGACAGGATCCTAAAAGTCTTCTCGTATGTCTCTCGTGTGTGTGTGTGTGTGTGTGTGTGTGTGTGTGTGTGTGTGTGTGTGTGTTGTATATATGTGTGTGAGAGAGAGACAGAGAGACATAAGGGAAAAATATTATTTGAAATGCTATAATCCAGAAAATACCGTACACTGTGTCATTTCTACTTATTTGTCTTGTTTATCAAAATCAGTATTTATTCAATTTGATTTGTATCCCATTTTTATTTGGGTGTGCACAGTGCTCTCTTTTCTCCACAACAATAAACCTGTGAGGTAGGTTGGGCAGAGAGACAATGACGGGCCCAAAGTCATCCAGTCTGCCTCAATGGAAGAAAGATAACTCACAGTTTCCCCTAAATACATTATGATAGAAAATAGATGTGTAATTATCAGAATAATTCTTTGAACATTATTTAAATTATTTGTAAGATCAAAGCCCAGAGGATCTTCACAGTACTTGCTTTAATTAGCAGGATTACACACGGCTTGCAAAAATCCAGATGATTGCTAGATGGAAGCAAGAATTTATCTACTCTCCTGTAAGAATTCATATACACAGGCTTGTCTGATGACAGTACTAAACCGAAAGCTACTAAATTTGAGCAGTTACATTTTCATTAATTCTCAGTGCATCATAAAACCATTTTTTCTTAATACTTGGCTTACATGCATCTGCTGATTTTCATAATTTAGTAGGTTATGAACTCAGCTAGTTTATTTACTGAACAAGAGAAAAAAATGGAACCTAACAGGTTTGAATTGTCAAAGGAAATCTTTAAATTATTGTTTTCAGATAAAGATAATTTTGATTTTGTGGAACCATCTGTCAATTATTTGTAAACTCCACTATGGATTTATTTAACGCACGTTGTGATTCAGTTGCTATTCAGTTGCTGTTTTTTAAGAATCATTTAGTGTATTTTATTGACATATGTGCAGTATACTGTTACAGGTGGTCTTCAACTTACAACAGTTCATTTAGTGGCCATTCAATGTTACAACGGCACTGGAAAAAGTGACTTATGACTGTTTATCACAGTTATGACCTTTGCATCATCCCCATGATCATGGTATCAAAATTCAGATGATTGACAACTGGTTCATATTTATGACCGTTGCTGGATCCCAAGGTCATGGGATCACCTTTTGTGACCTTCTGACAAGCAAAGTCAATGGGGAAGCCAGATTCACTTAACAACCATATTACTAATTTAATAACTGCAGTGATTCACTTAGGAACTGAGGCAGGAAAGGTCGTAAAATGGGCAAAAACTCACTTAACAAATGTCTCACTTAACAACTGAAATTTTGGGTTCAACTGTGCTCGTATCATCATTTGCTTGTTATGTAGGTCTGAGGGAGACTGACTGGCTCAGGTTCCCCAATAGGCTTTATGCCTAAGGCAGGACTTGAACTCATGATCTCTTGGTTTCTAACCTTAACCACTTTCTATTCTCAACCACTATTCCAGACTTGCTCTCAATATAACTTAGCACAGAAAATGTACATATTGTAGTGCGACATTCCAAGGAAATTGTCAGGAATAATTATGATGTATCCATTCAGGGGTAATTGCAACTGTCCGTTTAAACAAGTGACACACCAGAAAGGCCTAGACTTTCATTTCCACCATTGAATCATCATCTTGACTCTTTTGGCAGCCCCCTTCAATATCTTGACTATATTGCTACTTGCATTGGCAAAGAAAGAAAGTTTTAAAACAATAAAGAAAAAAATAAATATTACACTAATGAATTAGATCTACACTATGAAAAGAAATTCAGTATCAAAAACATATTTCTTGAACTCTCTTAACACTTTTAGCAATTAAGGCAAACAAAAAAAAGTTCCTCTGATTAGCCTCTATATATTTTCAGTAAAAATGCTTGGATTAAATGTTGCATTTTTTGCAATGTTTCCTCAGAATTTGGAAATGTTATTTTAATGGGTAGAATCAACTCCAATGCTCGAAGGTACACAAGCCATTGTGACAGTTTATTTCAGGAAACCCCTGGGTCTCCTTTATAAAATTATTCCAATCTATCATTCAAAAAAGTCTAGCACAGTTCCCTAATATTGTAATATGCACTACAGAGTCGTGCATAGACAATTGTATTATAAAATCTATGCAATTTTTCTAATGCAGAATATCAGATTATTTTCAACTCTGAGAAGGCATTAGAGGATTTTAAAGTGAATTAAAATGGGATAATAATAATAATGATGATGATGATAAAGTTGGAAGGGACTTTGGAGGTCATCTAGTCCAACCCCCTGCTCAGGCAGGAAACCCTATACCATTTTGGACAAATGGCTGTCCAGTTTCTTCTTAAAAACTTCCAGTGTTGGAGCATTCACCGCTTCTGGAGGCAGATTGTTCCACTGGTTAATTGTTCTAACTATCAGGAAGTTTCTCCTTATTTCTAGGTTGCTTCTCTCTTTGGTTAGTTTCCACCTGTTGCTTCTTGTTCTGCCTTCAGGCACTTTGGAAAATAGCTTGACTCCCTCTTCTTTGTGGCAGCCCCTGAGATATTGGAACACTGCTATCATGTCCCCCCTCGTCCTTCTCTAGACATACCCAATTCCAGCAACCATTCCTTATGTTTTAGCTTCCAGTCCCCTAATCATCTTTGTTGCTCTTCTCTGTACTCTTTCTAGAGTCTCAACATTTTTTTTTACATCGTGGTGACCAAAACTGGATGCAGTATTCCAAGTGTGGCCTTACCAAGGCATTGTAAAGTGGTATTAACACTTCACGTGATCTTGATTCTATCCCTCTGTTAATGCAGCCTAGCACTGTGTTGGCCTTTGGGGCAGCTATAGCAACTCTGGGTCATATTTAAGTGATTGTCCACTAGGACTCTGAGATCCCTCTCACAGTTACTACTGTTGAGCAGGTAGCACCTATACTGTATCTGTGCATTTGGTTTTACTTGCCTAAATGTAGAACCTTACTTTTTTTTACCACTGAATTTCATTTTACCCAATGTTCAAGACTGTCAAGATCCTTCTGTATCTTAAGCCTGTCTTCTGGAGTGTTGGCTATTCCTGCCAGCTTGGTGTTGTCTGCAAATTTGATGAGTTCCCCATCTATCCCCTCGTCCAAATAATTGATGAAGATGTTGAAGAGCACTGGAAGATTTTGGAACAGATCATTTGATATTTTAAAGGAATATCGATTTTCAGTGCAAAAAGTATACAAGATAATGAAGGTGATAAAATTTCTGCCTAATGTATTACTGTGTTATTTATTTCCCGCCTATATTATTTTTTACAAATGCACTCTACTTCTCCTCCTCCTATTTCCCCATCACAACAACCCTGTGGGGTGAGGTGGGCTGAGAGAGAGTGATTGTCCCAAAACCACATTGTTACCTTTGCAATTACTGTAAATGAATCCCTTCTTAAATAAAGAGATCAGGTGTGTGATCATCCACTTACAACAATCAGCAATTGAAGGAAGTAATGGTTTAATTAGCAACAGCATCTTTTCAGCATTACTTTCTTACCTGGGCAGATTTGTCAACACAAATATATCCAGGGAAATCTGTCCAGCGATAAAGCTAACAAATTCTTGACATCTGTCCTGTACTCCTGACATCAGTCCAGTGGTAAAGCTAATGAAACAAAACAGAATTCATTTTGATCATTCCATATATGGCATATCCATTTACCCATCAAATCCTAGTCTTGTTTCTTTAAAATAAATTAAGTTCAATTTGTGTTGTTTTTCCTCAACGAGTAATTTTGAAACAAACTAAACAATGACAAAATTAAGCTAGTGTTTGAACAGGAAGGAAAGAAGGAGATTAAAGCTAATTATATTTGAGGAAATCAACATCTGCTTTTATATGTTGTGGGACTTATCTATGTGTCTTTAGCAACGTTCTACTGTCAATTTTTTTATATGTTTTAAGTGCTGACAAAAGAGGCCAGAAGAATGTGCAATTACTTGTTCTTAACTGTTCTTGCAGTTAAGAAACTGCAGCAAACCACTAGTGAAGTGAAGAGATAAAGTCGTTGCATGTTAAATGAGAACAGTTTCCAAAGTGTTTTAACTTCCCTCAACAAGTAATTATTGAAAAAATAGTTTAAATTGAATTAGCATTTTCTTTAAATCGATAGAAGTAAAAGTGCTGCACAGTTCATGGATCCATTGTTAAGATTTTATCCCTTTCTCTTTCCAGTCTACTTCAGAGTTAACATCAGTAAAGAGAGCTTGGCTTGTATAAGATAATGACTATTGTTAATAAAATAAATCACAACTGCTTGGTTCAGTTATAGCAGGAAACCCTAGTTAAAACCCTGTAGCTGATATTGAGAAGAGGTAAGAGAGAAGGTTTCATGAAGGCTTATGAGGCTAAAAAGCACCTTCCTTCCTTCCTTCCTTCCTTCCTTTCTTTCTTTCTTTCTTTCTTTCTTTCTTTCTTTCTTTCTTTCTTTCTTTCTTTCTTTCTTTCTTTCTTTCTTTCTTTCTTTCTTTCTTTCTGTTGAGCTTGGAATTTTGGCCGTAAGTCACTATGGTCATTAAGTGAAATATTTACATGACTGCCTTGCCTGATGATGACAATCCTAGCTCTTCCTGTTGTGGTTGTTAAGTGACTACATGGGTCTATCTCTCATTATCTCTAGCCCATCCACAAGTTCCACTTCTTTCATGAATCTGAACCTGTGCAGGTCAAAAATTAACAAAAATGTATCAACCCTCTCCACAAAAATAAAATAAAATAATGGTGATTCCCTCCTCTCTATCCTTATTTGAAGTCGACTTGTACTTTAACAGAACAGAATAATAGAGCTGGAAGGGACCTTAAAGATCTTCTAGTCCACACCCCTGCTCTAGTAGGAGACCTATACCATTCCAGATAACTGGCTGTCCAGTCTCTTCTTAAAAAGCTTCCAATGATACAGCACCCACAACTTCTGAAGGCAAGCTGTTCCATTGGTTAATTGTTCTCACGGTTAGGAAATTTCTCTTTAGTTCTTTCCTTGATTAGTTTGCATCCATTGTGTCTTGTCTTGCCTTCTAGTACTTTGGAAAATAGTTGCCCCCTCTTCTTTGTGGAAGGCCCTCAAATATTGGAACACTGATACAGTATCATGCCACTTGTAGTCCTTCTTTTCACTAGACTAGACATATCCAATTCCTGCACCATTCTTCATATGTTTTAGCCTCCAGGGCCCTAATCATCTTTGTTGCTCTTCTCTGCACTCTTTCCAGAGTTTCAACATCTTTTTTATAACATGATGTCTGTCTGTCTGTCTGTCTGTCTGTCTGTCTATCTATCTATCTATCCATCCATCTATCTATCTACCTATCTAATCAGAAGTAACTATAAGATTGAGGTGATACATTACAAGAATTTTCATTAATGTAAATTCATTTCTATTCCCAATTTTATAAACTATAATTATTAGAGTATATACACACTTGATCTACAAAGGACCTAGTAAAATTGGCCAGTCCTTTTTTATGAGGAAAAGAGAAATATATCAATTATATTTGCAATTGAAATGTTTCAGTGCATGGATGCATGTGGGAAAAATAACCTCTGGGTGTCATCAAGAAGTAATCAATTATAATTGTACAAGGAAGTGCCTAAAATTCAATAAACTTTGTTCTACATTTTAACCTTCTATTATTTTTTTTAAAAAATTGCAGCTGTAAAATTAAAACTAACCTATTGTACTAATTTCTGCTACTTTCAAATTGAAGAAATAAAAAGTGACAGTTATTTTTAATTAATGTGTTCCAGGGCAGAGCAATTTAAAAATTACTGTTAACTTGAATATGTATTAAATAATTTAACACATAATTTAAGAATAAATTAAACTAATTTACATTAAAGAAAGTAATGATGGTAAAAAAATTCCTTAAATAAATGTAAAGATAGTTTTTATTCTGTGTAAGTGTTGACCCATGCACAGTCAAGATATGTTAGTTGATTTTTGTTGCACTTTTCATCTAGTAACTACAATAAATACCTGTTTAGTGTAGGACAGTGGTGGCGAACCTATGACACGGGTGCCAGAGGCGGCACTCAGAGCCCTCTCTGTGGGCACGTGTGCCGTTGCCCCAGTCCTAGGCCTTCAGCTGGGTTTTATAAAACCTTTTCGCTTTAGGCCTCCGCCGCCATGTGCAAAAAAAAAAAAAAAGGTCCAATCAGTCAATTTCAACTTCTCGCAGGAAAAAAAAGTTCTTGCAAAGTTGGAATTGATTGATTGAACTTTTTAGTCCCACCCAGTCTGCCATTACCACTGCAGCCACACCCAGCCAATGGGCCACGCCCAGCCAATGGGCCACACCCAGCCAATGGGCCACACCCACCCGGCACTCGACGATGCATAAGTGGGTTTTGGGTTGCAGTTTGGGCACTCAGTCTCTAAAAGGTTCGCCATCACTGATGTAGGACTTAAGATACAAGACTTGAAACTGGGAGAATTCTAGTCCTGCCTTAGGTACAAAACCAGTTGGATTATCTTAGGCCAGTCTCTCAGCCCCTGAAGGAGGCAATGGCCAACCACTTCTGAAAAACTTGCCAAGAAAACTGCAATAACTTATTTAAGCCCAACCTCCCCCCTCACAAACAACAGTTGTACATAAAGTAGATTTGTTTGATGGCTGCCATTGTTTTACAGCATTGTTCTAGTTCTTGCTTGATGATGATGACGACAATGATGATGATATCCATTTAATCAATTCTGATTCTCAGCAATTCTATGGTATGTCTAGTCCAGGGGTCGGCAACATAAAACGGTGAAAGAGCCACTTGGACCCATTTCCCTCACAAAAAAAACCTGGGAGCCACAAAATGTGCGCATGCGTGCACGCATGCGCGCACACACGCACGCATGCGCACACACATGGCTTGATTCTTAATTGAGTGCACTGACCAAAAAGCGAGGTAAAAATATGGTAAATGAATGAAACTTCCCTCCCCCAACAATCACAGAGTGGTACTTCATCCCCTCTTGACAATCTTGACTAAAATGCGAGGGGCGGCACAAATGATTTTGATGAAATCATCGTCACGGGTATTGCCAGCGCAGAACATGGATAAAGGCCCGCCCAGGGAAGCCTTACTGCAGGATGAGGCCAAGCGGGGTTTCGCCGCTTCACTTTGGCAACAGCACGAGATGAAAGCTCCGTAACCGTGGAGATAATGCCCCGCCTCTTCTCTCCCATGGAATCGCCCCCACTCGCTTCACCCAACCAACAGTCCCTGCGCGACCCCTCCCACAAAAGAGCCAGTTAACAGCCGAGCGCGAGGGATGTTCGCACCCGTAGAATGCTTAGGGGGCTTCGTTAACTGTTTTAAATGTTTTAAATTTAACTGACTTTTAGGGGAATTCTCAGCTTCTTAAGGAGCTGATCCTGGGTGGCAGTTATGTGTGGGTTAAGTGGGCGAAACTGACTTGAAGCCCCAGCATCGGCTTGTAATGTTGCCAACGACGGAATCCCTCATTTGCTCAGTGGCTTCAGTGAGGGTTGAGGGGCAACGTTGTGCATACCACGCGGGAGAAGTCTCGCTGATTTCACGGAGTCTGATTTCTTGGTGTGAATATTTAAAACTCCTCAATGCCTGTGATTTGAATTCTGCCTCAACAGAGGCTTGCAAACTCGGCTCCTGCCAGGGAAGCAGCACCTTTTGGGACGGACTCTGAGCAATTGCAGGCTTCGGGGAAGGAGCTTCCCTGGCAGGAGCCGAGTTTGCAAGCCTTGTTGGCAAGCCAGGAAAACTGAAGGTCCGGAGGATTCCCTCCTGATGCGGAGCTGCAGTGCCTGGTCCTGGGCTGACGGGGGAGGGGTGGGGGAGTATCCGGGGTCTAAAAAGTCCTCCAGGACAGGCTCGGGGCCGGCCCTCTTTCCCTGGCCGTAGGAGAAGGGGAGGCGCAGGCTCTCCACCCAGGCGGGCAGGCGAGAAAAAACCCAAAAGCAGGAGGGAACCCTGCAGACCTTCGGTTTTCCCGGCTTGCCAACGAGGCTTGCAAACTCGGCTCCTGCCAGGGAAGCTCCTTCCCCGAAGCCTGCAATTGCTCAGAGCCCGTCCCAAAAGGTGCTGCTTCCCTGGCAGGAGCCGAGTTTGCAAGCCTCGTTGGCAAGCCGGGAAAACCGAAGGTCCAGAGGGTTCCCTCCTGTTTTCGGGGTTTTCTCACCTGCCCGCCCGGGTGGAGAGCCTGCGCCTCCCCTTCTCCTGTGGCTGGGGAAAGAGGGCCAGCCCGGAGCCTGTCCTGGAGAACATTTTAGTCCCCGGATATCCCCCTCCCCCGTCAGCCCAGGACTAGGCACTGCAGCTCCGCAGCAGAAGGGAATCCTCTGGACCTTCGGTTTTCCCGACTTGCCAACGAGGCTTGCAAACCTGGCTCCTGCCAAGGAAACAGCACCTTTTGGGACGGGCTCTGAGCAATTGCAGGCTTCGGGGAAGGAGCACGGAGACCTGCAAGCAGGCAGGCAGACGCTGGGCAGCACGAACTAAGCGGTGATCAAAACCCCGAAACCTTTTACGTTCTTTTGCAAAGAAGCAGTGAAAGCGGGTCCAGTTGGATATCGAGATGTGGAACTGGGCTGTGGACACCAGGCCTTGCTCACCTGCAATGCTGGAGCCTCCCACACCAACCAGTAGGTCTTCCGTGCTGCTGCGCTCAGACCACCGGCTTCTTGCTAAAGGGCTGTCTCCCTCCGGACCTGTCTTTCTCCCCCCCTTCCCATCTATGCCGAGCCCTTAGAACATAAGAACATAAGAGGAGCCATGCTGAATCAGGCCAAAGCCCATCGAGTCCAGCATTCTGTGTCACACAGTGGCCCACCAATTGTACATGGGGATCTTGAGCAGAAAGAGAAGGCAAAACCCTCCCTTTCCCTTGACCCCCAGCAAATGGTACCCAAGGGAATCCTGCCTGCCTCAACCAACATAGAGGCGGCACATGGACATCCGTTTTAATAACCACCGATACACTTTGCATCCATGAATCTATCTAGCCCTGCCTTGAAGCTGTCAAGGCTGACAGCTGTCACGACCCCTTCAGGAAGTGAATTCCATAAATCAACGACCCTCTGGGTGAAGAAATATTTCCCTTTATTTGTCCTCACTTTCTTAGCTATGAGCTTTAGGGAGTGCCCCCTTGTCCTGGTATTGTGTGATAGAGAAAAGAATTTTTCTCTATCCACCTTTTCTATCCCATGCATGATTTTATACACTTCGATCAAGTCACCCCTTAAACGCCGTCTTTCAAGGCTGAAGAGACCAAGGCGTTGCAATCTGGTTTCATAAGGGAGGCGCTCCATTTCCTTGATCATTCTTGTTGCCCTTTTTTGCACCTTTTCCAGTTCCATTATATCCCTTGGCGAACAGCGTCCCACAAACCAAAGAAGTTGAACCAATCAATTCAAACTTCTTTCGTGAGAAGTTTGAATTGATTGGTTCAACTTTTTTAGTCCTTTTTTTTGGCACTGCATGTGGCTGGGAGCCGTGGGAGACGGCTGAAAGAGCCGCATGCAGCTCCAGAGCCGCGGGTTGCCGACCCGTGGTCTAGTCTAATAAAGAGAAAGACTTGGGGTGATACATAGCGATCTTCCAGTACTTGAGGGGCTGTCACAGAGAAGATGGGATCAAATTATTCTGCAAAGGGACACAACAAGAACTAACGGGTGGAAGATCATTAAAGAGAAATCCAACCTAGAGTAAAGGAGTAATTAGTTAGAACAATTAATCAGTGGAATACTTGCCTCCAGAAAGTGTGGGTGCTTCATCACTGGAGGTTTTCAAGAACAGACTGGGCAGCCATTTGTCCAAAATGGTATAGGATCTCCGGCCATGGGCAGAGGGTAGGACTAAAAAACCTCCATGGTCCCTTCAAACCCTCATATTCTATGTTTTATGGATCAGGTCTCTCTACCTTTTCAATCTTGTATGGCTTGATTTAGTTGTTCTGGCTGGTGTTAACTTTGATAGTATCTTACCAAGTGGTTTTTTTTTTTTTTTGGCAGCCTCATATTCTGCCAACCATTCCTAGCATAACTGCCTTTTACAACATGGCTGAAAAAATTAGTTTTGTGAATGCATCATCCTCATATCATGTTTTTCAGAAAGTGTAACCTTCAGCAAGCTTTCTGTGTTTGGTAAATATATCACAAAAAGCCATTGACAAATATCCAGGCCACAGGATGCCAACTACTTAGGCCATGCCAGCATCTTTTATCCAGATATAAATGGTCAGGATTTTAGTTTTAATTACTGCAGATTATTTAAATGAGTTTTGGTGTTTGGGTGGAAAATGCAAATATAATAAATTATTCCGAATATTTTACAGAGACTGTTAATTCTATGACTTCCTGCAGTATCTCTACTGACTTTGAAATGTAGCAAGTCATTTAAATGTTTTTCAAAGCAAAAAGTTATGAAGTTGATTAGAAATGAATCACATCAGAAGTGCACAATTACATTCAAAGACTACAGGAAGAGGACATTGTCTTCCCTCAGTGAATCTACAAAGGAAAGAAAAAAGGTAGCAATTAGCAGCATGAAAGAAAAATGTAAATGCTCTTTTCCAGAGATGAGGAAAAAGAATGTAGCAGTCAGCTAAAACAGGATGATCATATACAGAAGCTTGCTTACCATTATTTGTAATTGAAGTTTGTAATGTCTAGGGACAAAATATCAGTATTACGCAGAAATGTAATGCTTCTGACCTAATTAGGACCATTTGCAGACACTCTGGAAAATATATTTTTATGGAATCACTCCTCCTTGTGCGATTTGACAATAAGGTTTCAAGAAATCCTGTTAAGTAGCTGGGCTTAATCACCCTTGTATGTTCTCAATAGCCTTAGAGCAATGATCATTGTTCATGTTAATTATTAATTATTGAAATAACAGCAAGATTTTGGCACAATGAAAAAAGTACAAGATTGTTGTATCTGGCCCTTCTCAGCTTAGTAAAATCCACATAAATATTTCTTTAAGAGTTTTATTTAACACATTTCAAAAGATTCACTTCAAAGCAAGCTGCTGGCAGTTTGTTGGCCGGAACGGCCCAGTCTGATTTATGTACATTTAGTTTAAACATTCTCCCACCTTCCAATTAACTCACTCTTTATCGCTCACATTGTCCAAGACTTCATTAATCCTCCGTAGATTTCAAAAACACCAGAAAACTGAGTTCAAACGAACTCGGTGATGCATCAGACTGCCTCTTGATATTAACGTTGCTCGTGACAAAGAATTAGTCCCGTCTTCCTCTTCTAATATAGTTTTCAATACGTCACTTCCTTTTTCCACTTAACTGACACCTCCGCCTATCAAACCTTCGGAATCTCGGATCAAGCCATCTATCTTCCTGTTCCAAATCTGACTCATCACTTTGAGAGTCTGACTCAGATTGCATACAAATCTCCTCATTGTCTAGCTCGGCTGCCGGGAGGGGAAAATACCCAGAGGGGCCTGGTTGTGCTTCGTCATCCTCTGATATGTCCCCAGCCGGTCTAGAGACACTCACAACAAAGATCATATAATCAACAGTGGAACTTGCCTGTGTATTAATGCTAACAGCTGCCTGCAAATAGAATAAAAAAGATGCCACAATAACAATAGGAGGAGCCAAAACACATTGGTGTCACTTCCATTCTTCTATTGTAATGTATACAAGCTTTCCAGATATGGCTTGAAAACATCTTCAACAACAGAAAATGTGCAAGTATGTATTCTCATATATTTAGGCAAGAAAACAATTTTGCATGGAAAGATAGTGTTTATTTTGATTTTATGTTGGGATACAATGTGCATTTTATAATACAAGAAAACATTGGATTTTAGTTACAGAGCGTAGTTAATGTTGACTCCTTTATTGGAATTTGCAGACTACCTCCGAGACTGAGCGGCCTCTGGCTATCTGAGAATGCTTGTGTAATCAGAATGCCAACTTGCACTAACCCAAACAATCTCTAAAGGGTTGCAATTTAACAGAATAACAGGGTTAGAAGAGAACTTGGAGGTCTTTTAGTCAACCCCCCTGCTCAAACCAGAGACCCTATGCCATTTTTTACAAATGGTTGTCCAGTCCTTTCTTAAAAGCCTCCAGTGTTGGAGAACCCACAATTTCTGAAGACAATCCATTCCACTGGTTGATTGTTCTTACTGTCAGGAAATTTCTCCTTAGTTCTAGTTTGCTTCTCTCTTTGTTCAGTTTCGTTCCATTGTTTCTTGTCTTGCCTTCTGGTGCTTTGGAAAATAAGTTGACTCCCTCTTCTTTGTGGCAGCCCCTCAAATTTTGGCCCTAGTCTTTCTTTTCACTAGACTAGACATACCCTGCAAACATTCTTCATATGTTTAAGTCTTCAGCCCCCCAATAATCTTTGTCACTCTTCTCTGCACTGTCTATGGAGATTCTCAGTCATCTAGGTCATAGTTGTCCCAAAGATGCTTTTTCACGAGGCAACTGGACTTTCTTGTTTTTGTTTGAAAACATTTCACTTCTCATCCAAGAAGCTTCAACTCTTCTTCAGTACCCCCAAAGGAAGAAGAAATAGGCTTCTCATACAGCCAAATGGCTATATAGGTCACAAGACGAGAGAAGTGTTCCTATTACAAAACTACCAGGCCAACTGGAACCAAACAGATCCATATTATCCCAAGTCTCTTCCTCTAATACCTTACATCATTCTCAGGAAGCTTTGTGTCAGGATGAGAGGGGAAACACCCAACACACTGCAGCAATATGGTTCCTAGGTAGGACCTTGTTATGACCCAGGTTGCCTCAGCAGCTTCAATACAGTCCTTTATTGCTCTGCTAATTCTCCACCAAATGCCCCTACAATGGCCAGTAAAGCTCCACCCCAAACTTCCCTGAAGGCAGCCACCCACAATTCCACAAACAAAGACAACAATCACCAGAGCCAAATCACAAAGGCAGAGAGAAAGCCCCAAAACAAGGTGCAAATCCACAAAGCAAGGTCCATAAGTCATACACAAGATTCCAGGTCCACAGGGCAAGGACAAGAGTCCACAAGCAATGGTCACATTCCACAGGCAGAAACACAAGTTAAGGCTGAGCTTTTCCAAGGCCCAGGAAGTGCATATCAAAGCAAAACAATTGTTCCTGACAAAGACAACCTCTCCTGGCTTTGGCTTAAATCAGACATGTCAAACCCAAGGCTCGGGGGCCGGATGCAGCCCGTGAAGTGGTTTCATGTGGCCCACGAAGCCATCCTGGAAACAGTGAGGAAACAGCCCCTGCTGCCTTGGGCCTGGCCCAGGCCGGCCGGGAGCCAATGTACATGTCAAAGATCCTCACCTCACCCCTGGCAAGAAAGACATGGAGCCGTCTAGTTCACAGGTGGCTATTGGTTTACTTCAGGAATCTCTGGGATGCAGTTACAAGGATACTCTGCTATCAAAGTCCACGCTGGGAGCAACCGCCTCCCAGCACTTTATATACACACATGCTAATTAACCCCACCTGCCAAACCAGCATCCGGACGCGTAGGTTCAAATGGGCAGCTGCGAGCGCACTTATACATGAAATTGTCCAAGTGTGCATTTCATCAGACTCGGTTAGACTACCTCGGGTATCGGATCTAGGGGGAGGGAGTAAGGATGGACCCAGCTAAGGTCCAGGCAGTGCCCAGGCCCCCACAGGCACTCTTGAGGCGAATGATGTAGAGCTGGCCACGCCCACCCAGTAGGCCACACCCACTCCATACACACCCACCCAGTAGGCTGCACCCACTCTGGCCACACCTACCCAGCCCCCTGAGGGCAACCGCAATGCTGATGCAACCCTCAATGAAATTGAGTTTGACACCCTTGCTTAAATCAAACCCAAGCCAGTGTTCCTTGTGAGGAGGGATGGAGTGGCTTTCTCCCAAGCAGCCGAACAGACCTCCTTTGAGCTTGCCTTCACTTTACTCTCCACACTCTCAGAACGAGTGGGGGAGGCAGCTGTTCCTCATCAGAGGGGATCTGCTGCCTCTCAACACCACTGCTTGTCTGCAGCTAATCCTCCCCTGTGTCTGTGAGGGAAAGCAGTACCCTGTCCAGTTGACCACCTTCCCCAATGCCTGAGGGGCCTGGGGCAGCAGCATCCTCAGCCCCTGTCCTCTCCAAACATTCCAGAGGAGATGTGCTATTCCTGTTGGATGGTCCTGGTTCCAACTCCTCCTCCTCCTCTAAACCCAGCTCCAATGGGGCAAAGACAGACCTTCTCTTCTGGGGTAAGAATAGAATCAGGTAGAAATGTATAAGGGTGAAGGTCTCATGAAGAACTCTGGCATACAGCAGGCTGTTATGTTTATTTCCTCCTTATTGTAGTTACAATTTCAGTATAATGAATGGAAAAATCTACTCTGCTTATTGAAGAGTAACTGAATCTAAATGCACCTTGATATTCAGTGTTTGCTGATGCATCTTCTTGTCTTCATTAAAGTAAGCAAGAGAGTGCTCCCCAACCTACTAAGACAAGGGTTAGTAAACATTTTGTGTTTAAGATTGCCAAGTTGGGAGTGGCATACATGTCAGCACACACTGATACAGATCTATTAATACTTATAACTGATAGCAACAAAACATGCCCAAACCCACAGAGGAGTTTAACAGAATGTCTGAGAGAAAAGCTTCATCCTTTCCCCATTAAGTAAAATTGCTACTGATTGTTGGATTCTTAATGATGTTGGGGGAAAAACATAATGTTGAAGTTGCTAAGAAAAGAGGTTAATAATGTTTATTTCTACCAACCTACTCCTACTGATCAACAGAAATACTCCTCTGACTCTGCATCCAAAGCTGCCCAAGAACTGGATCTTTCAGAAAATCAGTTAGCAACGATTAGATATAGCAAGCATTGAAAGGAACTTAGCTAGTATGAATAGAGATGCATTGTTGTTAAATCTAGCAATGTAGGTTGCTAAGCATCCTGGCCTTGATATTTAACTAGAGTTTACATTTGACATTGGATTTAAAACAGAGAAGACAACTGCAGTATATACTTAGAAGTACTCTGCTATTTAATTTTATGCTTCATAAACCCCTAATCTCAGATTTTGTCCACAAACTGTGAAAATAATTAGGGAATAATACTTTACCAAACATTTTTGGAATTTATAAAATCAGACGTGGTGAATGACACCAAAATTGTTGGTTTTGAATGTTTTTTCTTCCATTGTTGTAATAGCTTTAGAAATATTCTTTTTCTACCGAGGTAAATGAATTGCTATGCAAAATAGTAGCAAAACAAAAATAACAACAATGATAAAAACCCAGTCCTGCTTCTAGAATTTCTTTGTGCTTTCTGTTTTTAATATTCACAAATAAGTCATTGTCTGCAAGTCAGTGGTGGGATTCAGCTGGTTCACAACACTTCGGCAGAACTGGTAGCTATTTTTTTGTTGCCCAAGCACAGAACGGACTTCCGGAAGTGGCATCCACACAGAGAACTGGTTGCTCACATATTTGAATCCCACCACTGCTGCAGGTGTATTTTTGTGCAGCCATTCAATCCATTTTAAGGTTGATGTTTTTAATGAAAATTGATTGTTTACATTACAAGCCTGTGAGTAAGAACTTGTTTTCTTTCTCTTATTGTGCAGTATCTAGAACATTACAGATATCATTAAAAATTAGTTGAAAAGTCAATTATAAAATATCAAGCTATTAGGGAGAGGGCTTTGTTTAGCCCAGGAGTGGGCAACTATGGCAACTTTACGACCTGTGGACTTTCAACTCCCAGAATTCTGGGAGCTGAAGTCTACAGGTTGCAAAATTGTCTCAGTTTAGTCAGTTGCAGAATGCAGAATTCCCAACACGGCCATCCTAATGATCTACTCACAACAGGGAGACAAAAGTTGATAGCTGCCAGTTGTAGTGGTAGACAATGCTGAACCTTAGTCTAATGGATCTTTGATCGGTTCGGCCATTTCTAAGTTGAGGTGCAAAAGCCTTGGGTTTCCCCTGTTTTAGTTTAGGCTTTTTTAAAAAACAATATCCTGATGACTCCTGATGCAGAAAGAGTAATATTTTGCAATATTATGTTGCAGGGTCTTTGTAGCCATTGGATGTCTGAATTGTTGCTATAGCTGTGTCTTGTTATTCCTATTTTAAATGTTTTATTGATTTTTTTAAGAATTACAATCTTTAGTGCTTAGTAAACAACGTGTTGTCTGTGTTCACATATTTAACATTAATTTCTTCAATATAAATCTGTTCAGTACTGCACAATACAGTATTTTTTCCCTGATCTTCCTTTCTTCCCCATATTTTTTCCATTTTCCTCTCATTACACAGTTAGAATTTTTGGTACTATTGGTGTATACAGAGTTAGATATCTCATCCTGTGGTCTAACATAAAAAGAGATCAGGTTTCTAGGAATAGTTTGTATGAAGCACCATAAATAAGACTACTTACATACTTATTTCTGTTTGAGAAGACAAGAGTGGAGAGATAATTTAATTGCTATCCCTGTTATAAATTCTGCAGTGGCTTGGTATTCCTGCAGATTTAGAAATATTCAAAACAGCCCACTAAATCCCTACTTTGTTTTAATTATTAAATCAGAAGTCTTGTGCAAAAAGGAAGGAATTGTTGATAGGAGAAAGAGGCATTATCATAATTCATTAATTAAAGAAGGCCACTCAAATAGACAGGACATCTGGGGGGAAGAAAATCCAAATTTGTTGGAAGTTTTATATAGTAGATAGTAAGAAGAGATATGAGTTGTGCTATAATTATAAAACATCTGACTAGCACTCCAAACACCTACAATAGAAGTTAATGCTAAAGAGGTGGCTAATCGATTTGTTTGCACTTGTTATGTCATCACTTAGCTGCTGTTTCCCATTGATGCCTTAACTAACCATTTAACAATGCCAGGCTTGATCAATAAGAAATATAGCCTGAATTCAATTTCATTAGTTAAAATAAAGTTGATTAGAAAACAAATATTATGTTCTTTAAGAAGATATTTTAATCTTCTGGAAGATCGTGAAAGCGTGCTCTTTACCCAGGCACTGGGGGAGAATACTAGGAGCCTATGGGTGGCTGTTGCACAGCCAGAGAGGATGATTGAGGTTCTGGGTTTTTAGTGTTCATTTTAGTGTTTTGAAGTTTTTATTGTCACTGCAAACTGCAGAGTTGTGCTCGCAAATGGGTGGCCATACAAATCTTTCAACTAAATAAATAAAACGCTGAAATAGGCTCATTTTTTTTCATTTGTGTTATATTAAAATAAGTAAAATATGATTTGCGTGATCAAGCTACTTAACATTTTTAAAAACTTTGTGCAAAATGTTTTTTTACATTCTTGTCCTGTATATGAATCCCGCTTGTACCGGATGTTATAAAAATAAACTTTATTGTCAAGAATAATTATTTAGTTTTATGGAATATTAATATTATACCTCTTTACTTTTGCAGTTTTAGGTCAATTCAGCTTTCTGAATCAAAATCAATTCCTTTGAGGATTTGGCCAATTATGTCTGGTCCAATTGCCTTTGAGTAGGTTCAGTTCCTGGTGGAGCTACTCAGTACGCATGAGAAATGAACTTAACAAAAAATAATAATAAAGCAAAAAAAAAAAAAGAAAGAGCATTTAGCATACAGAAAAAAAGAAAGACTCATGCAGGGAAATAGAACAGATTGACAATGCTAAAGCATGTTTGATGAACGTGTGATCCTCCAAACATTACTGAAATGCAGCTCCCATTATCACTCACCATTAGCTCTGTTTGTGAAACTGCTGAAGATTTTTATTAGCAATATCTAAATGATATTGGCTCCCCATTCTTGTGTGATTTAACAGAATTCTTTTTGCAAAGTTGCATGTGCTATTATAGTATAGCATAAATCAATATATAGGAATGGAAGGAAAGAGATTAAGCAGAAACTGCAGCTGCTCCCTTAAGTAAAAGTAAATCTGATAGTCTTTAAGATGTCACCAATATTGGATTACTTCTGTTGTCCTGGGCCAGGGGTCTGCAACCTTGACAACTTTAAGACTTGTGGACTTCAGCTCTCAGAATTCCTCAGCCAGCAGCTGAAGTCGACAAGTCTTAAAGTTTTCAAGGTTGCACACCTCTGACCTAGGCTCTATGCCTACATAAACCATACAAATTTGTTTTGTATAGACTTTTTACCTTGTGTTTGCACATTTGCGTTCCATATTTCACCAATGTAAAATTATCATTCTGCTCGGGGATATAGATATTCTTATTATAGAAATACCTAAAACTGCAAAAGTAAAGATGTATAATATTAATATGATGTTGATTGAATATGCTCCAAAAACCCAAACCTAAAACCGTGGTTTACTGCAGGTAAAGCAGAAGTTGAAGAAGAAAAATGGAGAGTGAGTGATTGTATCAAGGCAAACAAAACTTAAATGATCATCTCTCAATTTGCAACATTTTCGAAAGTAACACAGGCAAAAAATGACTATAAAAATGAACTGTTGGGAAACCACTTAGAGTACAGTATTGGAGAAATAAACAAATTTATATGCCTAATAAATAAAAAACCTGAAAATAAAATTGATAAGCCAGTAATTGGCAATAGTTACAAATTGGCACTAAAAAGAGGATTGTGACCTCATGAATAAGCATTAAAAACAAACATTATGAAACCAAGGATTCAACATACCTACTAACAACAAATGCAGATTTTGTAAAAAAAAAAAAAAAAAAGGTAAGAACATGGAAATCCAGGAAATAGTGAATCCAGAAAATTGCTTAGATTGACTATAAACAATGTTATGCAGCCATTACAATCTATCGGCATCTGTACAAAAGCAATAATCCCTCCTTATGAGGTTGGACCTAGGTGTACAGGTGGGTCTGTTGCTTACGTACCTGCCTCCCAGCTGCGTTTCTACAGCCCTGCCCACGCTACTCGAGGAGGTAGCCGGGTTGGCGGTTGAGTTCCCCAGACTTATTGTCTTGGGGGACTTCAATGTGCCGTCACTCGGTGAGTCCTCTGGGTTGGTGTGGGAATTCATGGCCTCCATGGCAACCATGGACCTGACACAAGTAATCGAGGGCCCGACCCATGAGGGGGGACACACACCTGACCTGGTTTTTCTCTCAGAACAGTTGAGGTATGATCTGAAATTAAGGGGCTTAGAAGTGTTGCCCATGTCATGGACAGACCATTTTCTGCTGTGGCTTGAGTTTATGACACCAATCCTCTCTCGCAGGGAGCCAGAACTGATTAAATGGTTCCGCCCCAGATGCCTGATGGACCCTATTGGCTTTCAAAGGGCGCTTGGGGAATTGCCGGATTCGCTCGTACACAGTTCGGTGGAGTCCCTAGTGACGGCCTGGATTATGGCCACTACGGGGGCTCTAGACCGGATTGCGCCATTGCGACCTCTCTGTGGTAGCAGACCCAGGAGATCTCCTTGGTTTACCAAGGAACTCAGGGGGATGAAGCACCAGAAGAGACGTTTAGAGAAGCAACGGAGGGAAAGCAGATCCGAATCTGATCAAACCAAATTGAGAGCTTATATTAAGACCTATTTGGAAGCGATCACTACGGCCAGATCTCAGTATCTTTCTGCATTGATCGCGTCTGTGGAATCTCGTCTGGCTGCCCTGTTTAGGGTGACTCACTCTCTCCTTGATACGGGGAGGAGAGAGGAAACTTTGCAGGGCAATGCCGAAGAATTTAACATCTTTTTCGCAGACAAGGTCGCTCAGATCCAGGCCAACTTGGACTCCAATTGGAATACAGTGTCGGCTGACAATGAGTCAGTTGAGATGACAGAGGCCCATCTTAGTCCTGTTGAATGGGAGGAGTTTGACCTGGTAACTCTAATGACGTGGACAAGGCCATTGGAGCTGTGAGTTCTGCCACCTGTTTACTGGACCCGTGCCCCTCCTTGCTGGTCTCGGCTAGCAGGGTGGTGACATGGAGCTGGGTCCAGGCTGTTGCTAATGCTTAACTGAGGGAGGGGTCCTTTCCGGCTCCCTTAAAGGAGGCACTAGTGCACCCCCTCCTCAAGAAGCCTTCCCTGGACCCGGCAGTTTTAAATAATTATCATCCAGTCTTCAACCTTCCCTTTTTAGGGAAGGTTGTTGAGAAGGTGGTGGCACTCCAACTCCAACGGTCCTTGAATGAAACTGATTATCTGGGCTCTCAGCAGTCTGGGTTCAGGTCCAGTTACAGCATGGAAACTGCTTTGGTTGCGCTGACTGATGATCTCTGGCGGGCCCGGGATAGAGGCTACTCCACTATCCTGGTGCTTCTTGACCTCTCAGTGGCATTCGATACCATCGACCATGGTATCCTACGCCGGTTGGAAGGGCTTGGAGTGCGGGGCACTGTTTTGCGGTGGTTCACCTCCTACCTCTCTGGCCGGTCACAGTCGGTGTTCGCAGGAGGTCAGAGATCGGCTCGGAGGCCTCTTCCATGTGGAGTCCCTCAGGGGTCTGTTCCCTCACCTCTGCTTTTTAATATCTACATGAAGCCGTTGGGTGAGATCATCCGTTGACACAGGGTGAGTTATCATCAATATGCTGATGATACTCAACTTTATATCTCTACCCCGCATCATTACAGCGAAGCAGTGGAAGTGATGAACCGGTGCCTGGAGGCTGTTGAGGTCTGGATGGGTGCCAACAGGCTCAGACTCAATCCTGACAAGACGGAGTGGCTATGGGTTCTGCCTCCCAAGGACAATTCCAACTGTCTGTCCATCACCCTGGGGGGAGAAGTTTTGTCCCCCTCGGAGAGGGTTCGCAACTTGGGTGTCTTCCTCGATCCACAGCTAAGTTTAGAACACCATCTTTCGGCTGTGGCGAGGGGGGCATTCGCCCAGGTTCGCCTGGTGCATCAGTTGCGGCCCTATTTGGACCGGGAGTCACTCCTCACAGTCACCCATGCCCTTGTCACCTCGAGATTCGACTACTGTAATGCTCTCTACATGGGGCAACCTTTAAAGAATGTCCGGAGACTGCAAGTAGTCCAGAATGCGGCCGTGCGAGCCGTCTTGGGTCTCCCAAGACATGCTCATATCACTCCAGCCCTCCGTGAGCTGCACTGGCTAGCAATTGGTCTCCAAACAGAATTCAAAGTGTTGGTTATGACCTATAAAGCCCTTTATGGCAATGGGCCAGGATACTTGCGGGACCGTCTTCTGCCTCATGAATCCCAGCGACCGGTTAGGGCACATAGGGTTGGCCTCCTACGGGTCCCGTCTGTTAGACAATGTCATCTGGCGGGGCCTAGGGCAAGGGCCTTCTCCGTTGCTGCCCCAGCCCTCTGGAATCAGCTTCCCTCAGAGGTTCGTACTGCTTCCTCCCTCCTAGCTTTCCGAAAACTGTTGAAGACACATTTATGCAGACAGGTTTGGGGCGTGTGAGCTGCACTCTGCCCTTGGGCCTTTGACTGTGATTGTGTGTTGTATGAGTGTGGTGAATAACCTAGTTTTTTATATAGTAATCTTTAATTTTAATTGATTTTATGTTATGTTTTCACTTGTATTCTCGTTGTGAGCCGCCCTGGGTCTTGGGAGAAGGGCGGCATATAAGTCTAAACAAACAAACAAATAAATAAATAATTTCCAAGTTTACTGAATGTAATATGATCAGAAAATTGATATGACAAGTTAATGTGATTTTGGTATACCGACTAATTGCAATAGTTTGAAAGTAATAAACAAGATTTAACAATAATTGAAAAGAAAAGAGTAATGTTTATAGGTGTGGCAATGCCCAGAAATGGCAGAATCAAGGATTTTTTAAAAAATTAATTATAAAAATAGATGATTATGAAAAATGATTCTATACTTATTGGTCCATAAGTGGAAATATTGAAATAACAAGTAGCTTAACTATGTTTTACAAGATCTAAATATTTTGGCAATGTCAATTGTGGATTAGCAAAATTTTAAAAAAGCACTTTGCTGGGCACATATTATATTACAGTGATGGAGAAATTTTCAGAGACCGAGTGTCCAAACTGCCAGAATAGAGAAATTATAGCTGTTGAGATGTGTCACTGCATAGTTCTTAGCAACCTTCACCATTGGCCTCTGGTGATCAAGGCTGTGGCTTTTGGCTGCGGGGAGACATCAATCAGCAACATCTTAAGGTCAGCAGATTTCCCAACTTATTGTAGAATATAATTTATTGTTCTATTATAATACAGTTGCTGGGCATTTTCTTTATTATGTTGTTGCAAGATTCCAAAAACCCAGGAAGAGTCAGTGAGCTCTTTGCTTAGCAAATTCACACTACAAGACTTACCACAATCCTCTGAAGCAATAGTTTGTACACTTAAAGAGGCCAGAGCCTAACAAGACCAGCAGGAGTGCTACTCGTATGCTTTTCATGGATCCCATTCCCTGGCCTTATCTGTATAGAAGAGATTGCCACATTTGCTTCTTACTGCAGTGAAGTTCCTCTGAATATCCAGGGAAAGGTTATTACCCTTTGTCTAAGTAAGAAGGCAGAACTGCGTCACACAAACTCTAGCTGACATGAGTACAGAAGAAATCTGGGTCAAAGAATCTGACCTAACTAAATGCTGCCTATAGGGCTCCGATGAATAGAATTATAACATCACGACAAAATCCCTAGATAATTAAATGTAATTGAAGGCCTAAGGTATTCTGATGGTCAGCCAGTTATATCACTATTAATTTAAGTGGAAATTATTTCTTACAGAAACTTTCCCACTACTTTACCTTTAAAAATGGATTAAAACATTTAATAAAACAGAGGGAAGGTGAGCGATTATTCTTTTTTGAATTTAAGAAAGCACCCAATGTCCTGGGTGGCCAGAAAAATAATAATAATAAGTGCACTCGTTTATTTGTATCATTGCTGCCAAACTGAGGAACTGCTCTATTTAAATAGCTGTTACAGAAGCAAAGGGAAGATGAATTCTCAGTCCGCCTGCAGTCTCAAATCTGTCTTTGTAAATGGGTCATTGTCAGCTTTGCCATCTTCGGCTTGGTGCCTCACCGGCATCCTGCTATCAGCTTTGGGGTGAGTGGGGGGAGAGCAAATGAGCAATAACCATATATGTGGCATAGGTGGGAAAAAGGGAGGGGGGTGGCAGCTTGACAGACACTGGGATGTAAGAAACCAGCCTGTTCCAGTCTTCAAGGCCATGAAACTTGAGAATGGAATGTGGATTGTTCCAAACATCCTAGTGATTCTCAAAATACCTAGACAGCTCTCCATTGGCTGAAGATGAACTGGTTAAGGGGGGAGGGCTGGGAAACGTTTGTAACCTTTAGTTCTAGTCTGCCTTTATTGCAGCCAGCAATCTTTAGTAAAAGAACCCTATAACTTCAACAAACTGGAGTCGAGGCTTTTTCTTTCTTAAGGACCCTCCTGGGGCAGGTCTGACAGTCACAATAATATCCTCTGGGAAAGAAATGGTGGGGGAGGGAGAGAGAAAGCTAATCCTGTCAATTTTTTTATTAAGAAGCAGATGGAAAACAATTATCTAATTTTATTTATTATAATGTAAATGAGAATCAATACCTACCAAGATCTGTGACCTGATCTATTGGAAATGTGAGTGGTCAAACTGGAATAAGTTATTCCAGTCCTGCCAAACACTGCACTGAAAATAGAAAGCAATATGCAGGTGTAGTCATAATGCTTAGCCCAGTGGTGGCGAACCTATGGCACGTGTGCCAGAGGCGGCACTCAGAGCCCTCTCTGTGGGCACATGCACCATGCCTCAGAGATGGCAACTGTCCCTCTTCAACCAGCTGCCCACTAACTTGCCAAGGTCCCACATGGCTGGATGCATCCCAGCACCCATGCGCTCGCTGGCCTCTGTGTGCAGGTGTTGATGGTGTCAGGCAACAGCCACCCCGGCCCCTGCCTCACCTTGCCCTGTGACAATGGCATCCCCATCCTGCCTCGCCTTGCCTCGCCTCACCTCACCCCGCAGGACGAGCCTCCTGCCCACTGCCCCACCTGCCAGAGACCCCCCCAGATCTCCCCCAACCCTGCCCAGCCCCCATAGGCATCCCTCCCCTTGAGCAACATTGAGGTGATCATGCCCACCTTGGCTGCACCCACCCAATCTGCCATGACCACCACAGCCACGCCCATCCAGTGGGCCACACCCACCTGGCACCTGGCAATAAATAAGTGGGTTTTGGGTTGCAGTTTGGGCACTCGGTCTCTAAAAGGTTCACCATCACTGGTTTAGCCCATTGTCTAAAGCCACCAAAACATTTTGGTATAGTGGGTGCATGTGGAATTTGCAGAACACGTCAAAGGCACTTTTACATAATGATAGTCAGGGATATCATAGCAAGTCATAAAGGCAACATCCACTTTACTATTTTAGTTTTATTTTCTGGTTATAGGAGATATTTACAAGCAAGCACTGCAGCCACTTTCTGTATTCCTCTCCCTGAATTTTGATCTAAATTATTTTTTTGTCCTTCCAAATCTTGTGTTCCAAAACTTTAAAAGTGATTATAAGTAATAAAGGAAAACAGGGGAAAACTTCCCTTTATTAATTGGAAAACTAGTGGACTGTATTTCATTTGTTGTACTCTTTGCTTTTGCAGTTGATGTAATACTCCTCACCCAGCTTTAAAATTCATCTCCTGCATTTTAAAAAAACAGCTAATAAGAAAATCCAAATTATCCAAGGCTTTTTACGCATTTAGGAACATTACTGCCCCCTTCATTTTCTTATTATTCATGCCTTCTAATACATTTATTCTAAATCTACTGTTGTCCTTCATCTTCCTCTTGGGAATATAACATGTTTGATCTGTAAATATTATTTCAATAATGCACTTCTTCAAATATTCACTAACAATATATTGAATATCTTACAACCAAAGTTCAATATAGAAATCGGTCTATATTACAGAGGCTTTTCCAGATCATTCCTTTCTTTGTAAATTAAAGTCATGAATTTTACCTCCCATGTCTTTTGTATTATTTTGGCTCTTTAACTTCATTCATTTTTCTTAGCAATGTTTCCAACAATTTGGATCTGGTGCCCTCTCAATTTTTTTAAAAAAAATCTTGAATTGTTATGATTTTATTTAAAATTGTATATGCTATTTGATAAAGTCTTTAAACTCTAAGTCACCAATATAACTTTTCAGGCTTCCTTTATCAATATTTAATTCCTTTAATTCCTGAACTTTTGTATAAAAATATACTCCCTTTTATTGCCTACTATCATCCTTCTTTCGTTTTATTTTCTAATTCAATACACCAACAAATTTACTAGTGTGTAGAAATTTCTGTTTCTACTAAATGTAATTAATGATTAACTTTGTTCAATTCTCTCAATGTCTGTTATTGATTAATTCTATGAATTTGCTCTAATTCTTTTATTAATTTTCTTCCAAATGGAATATATGTTTCATATAATTGTTTTAAAGTTGTGGCAAACCATATGAGAATTTCTTTCATACAAGCTTTAGCTGTATCCCATACAGTTGTTTCTGACACCCCTGGAGTGATATTTATTTTAAGAAAATATTCTTTATATTTCTGTAATAGGTTTTTTTTGTCTGTCATTGATCTTTTATTTAAAAGGTAATTTTTCTTCTTGGAACCATGTGGCTGAAATTGGGTTGTGTTCTGCATAGGTCATTGTCAGAATCTCTACTTACTTGATGATGTCAATGCTCTGACAACAGAGAACCAGCAGCCATTTTTTACTTTTGCTTTTAAAGTGCCTTTTCTATTCTTTTAGAGTTCAGAAATAGAAGGGGGGATGGGGTAAATGCCTGAGGATTTAACTAGCCATAACAATGTAGAAGTGTGGGAACTCAAGAACGTGTTCTGATAAGGTTTTGGCGGGCTGAGGGGCTGGAGAGAAAAGCCCGTGTTTTGTGATAATTGGGCAAAGTGATGTATGACAGCTTTTGTGGGGTGGGAATTGCAATTTGTTACTTTATATCTGGAAGGAGGGAATCTCATTCTTGGGTTCAACTATGTAAGTGCCTATACTTTGTTTCCTGAATAAAATGTTCTTTAAGGAAGAATTCTTGCCTTGAAGTTCTTTTACTGGTTTCATCTATTGGAACCATGACAGATAGATGATGTGAGACCATTAGAAATCCTACACAGGACATTCTAGAACATGTTTAGTATTTTGTTGAAAATAGTGTATTGTGGATTTCTGAATTTTGGAATGTCTAGGCATCTGTCAAAGGCAGTATTTCCATATATTGTACATTTAGGAAGGGAGGGAGCTTTTTTTCTTTGAAAATAACCCTTTTCTTATGTTTCTTTTGATATTATAAGGGCTAAAGTTCAACTCTTGGCATCTTCATCTAGTTCTGAAAGTCTAACCATTGCTAGTCAATCGCTGTAGGTGACTATGAGTTAACTGAATGATCAGGCATAAGCAATAAGCAGAACATAAAAAGTTGATGAAGAAAGCTGGCTACTTTCTTGATTTATTATTATTTATTATATGGTTATCATCTTGCATATTCTTTGCTGTGTTTGTGCATCATAAAAATGACATGATTCACTATGTTAGTTTGGGCTGATTTCTGTACGATATAAAAGTACACTTTTCAAAATTAAATAGAACTCACTTAAATCAGTAATGGACTACTAGAATCCCTTTTGTTTTAACAGTGCTAGCATAACAGTATTCTGTAACAAACTGCAGGAAAAGCATAAGATTTTAATGGATTCCCAGCACTGGGCTGACATCTCTTGGGAGACATACAAAAGATTTACAGTGATTATAATATTGCATCCAAATGTTAACTGTATTGTCCTTTCATAATGCAGGCCAAATTATTTTCCAAATGATATGAAACACTAATCCCCATCAATCAATGCTCTCTTACCTGCTTGACTTAATCTATGGGATAATTCTCTGCTACTTAGATAAAATATGTATTATAATGTCAATAAGAAGCAAGTGATTTTGTAAAGAACTTTCATACATGCACCCTTTTTTTGGCCACGTTTATTCTTAGATGTGGTACTTGTTGATATTTTCCTGGTCAAGAGGAAGTAATACTTCTTTACATTGGAGTGTATGGCTATCTTTCATTCGCATACTAATGAGAGCACCCACAAATATAGCTATAGCAATAGTACATAGACTTATATACTGCTTCATAATGTTTTACATCACTCCCTGAGAGGTTTACAACATCAGCATATTGCCCTCAATAATCTGGGTCACCATTTTACCGACCTTGGAATGATGGAAGTCTGAGTCAACCTTCAGTCAGTCAAGATCGAACTCCTGGCTGTGGGCAGAGTTTGCCTACAATATTGCATTCTAGGGCTCCTTTAACACTGTATATTAACAATGGCTCTTTCCCCAAAGTTGAAGAAGTTGGCAATACCAAGTTGGTCTGCTTCAACATTTCATTTTCGATGTGGTAATATAGCAATTTTAACTGGAGAACTACTTCTAATTGTGTTAGTTGGATGATCAGATCAAGATAATAGTTTAAGACACAGCACAGCCAATTTTCAGAAACATTTCACTGAGGTATCTTTAGTAAAAACCCTTTTAAGATTTGGGGAAGTTTGGGAGCAAAATATTAAACTGATCCCTCTGCCATTCATTTTCTTTCTGCATTCTGTGTCAGAGTGATTTTATTGCTTCATATTTATTTAATGAAAATATTGATCCATAAACTGGAGAGTATAAGGAAGCCAGAATGTTGAAATAATTTTTTAAATTATATTTAAATGATATATTTATAATAAAATTATATTTAAATGCTATCTTTATCAAAGATATCAATCCGTTATTATTTCTAATATTAAACCATATTTAAGATGGACCTTTCAATGTTTCGATCCCTCCAAATTGTTCCCCTTGCTCACTTTTTTGTTGTTAGTTGTGAAGTCATATCCGACCCATCGCGACCCCATGGACAACATTCCTCCAGCTTCTGGAGTCCATTTAAGCTCATGCCTACTGCTTCAGTGACTCCATCCAGCCACCTCATTCTCTGTCGTCCCCTTCTTCTATTGCCCTCAATCTTTCCCAGCATTAGGCTCTTCTCCGGTGAGTCCTTCCTTCTCATTAGGTGGCCAAAGTATTTGAGTTTCAACTTCAGGATCTGGCCTTCTAATAAAAAGCCAATTAAAGTCTCTATTTTTACTTTGAGAAAAACAAATGTAAAAAATATATTCGAATTCAGTTTAATAGTAGCTTCTGTATCAATCATCAGTTTACATTTGTTCGCATGGAGAAAGTTCATAAAACAATACCTGTTTCTTTCACTTTGTAGAGCAAAGATATTAAAAAGGAAGATTCAATCATGCTGTGCCCAGAGAACCTTTCACTATGTTTTAGGGTCACATAAACCACAGGTTTGGCTGACTAATTAGTTGCTGGAAAGTCAGAATAAAGGGGGAAATGCTAATCCTTTCAACCATTTGTTCAGAGAAGCCACGGAAAAGATTAGGTTTGACATGTCTTGGCCAGCTTGAAAGATTTCATAGAATTCAAAATAAACAAGATAGGCAATTAAAATGGGATAAAACAAGATCAAATATCTATGAAATCAAACAATAAGAAACAGATGTTACAAATATGGATAAAACAAAAAGCCACAAGGAGCAATGGTCAAAATTACAGAAGCATCCAAGGTACCAATTAGTGAATTTCTCTATGATGTTAACTGGAAAAAGTGTCTGATGATCCTTAAAAGATCCTAGTTGCAGATATTTTAAGGTCTTTATTATCCAAATCAGCATTATAAAGTCAAACCGATCAACAGAAAATCAGCATACGTAGATTAATAACAATAAAAATAATGTGAAAAACTTTTAATTCTTACACTGAAAAAGAGAAAAAAAAAACACCTAAATACCTTTCTGGAAATCCCTGTTTAATCTACTTTGGTAACATTAGTATGGTAGTATACATACCATACTGATAGTATTGCACTATTATAATTGTTATAATTGCTAAGCTTTGAATACTTCAGGCTACTATTATATTACTAAGATTAAGTAGCTTATATTCTAAACATGTATGAGTATATTGCATTTTGCCTCTTAGAAGATGAGTAGCTACAGTTTATTGATTTGCAGGAATCCATAGATTGGATATCTCAGCTTGTATATTATACCATGAGCACAATGAGTTTTGGTTAGGCTTGTGGTGTACTAGCCAAAATGTTCCATTGACTCATATTGTCCTTATCATTAGCAGAGAATATTAGAAGTCAAAAAAATAAAACTATACCTGGTAACCTACTCTGCACTTGATTTTAACATAATACCATATGAAAGCCTCAGCTGACCATGGAGTGATGTAACAGCAGTCAATGTCTATGGCATCTTCTGTTGATGATTATGCTGAATGAAAGATCATAACTTAAAATATATAACACATATATAACATATGATCACCTCTGCTCTGTGAACGGCATTGGGTACTGGTTTATTTCTGGGTCCAATTCATGGTGTTGGCCATTACTTATCAAGCCCTATACAGCATAGGGCCAGGTTACCTATGGAACCATCCTTGTCCCACTTATTCAGGCATTTTTAATGAATGGAAACCAAGGGACAAAAACTCTGCTAGATTTTAACAATGTGTTGATGTGAACATACTAAGAATATTGAAAAATAGTAATATCACAGGTGCAAATTGAGAAATTTCAGAAATATTAAAATATGGATTTGCTTATGAATTCCTGATGATTGGAAGAATGCCATTATTGTTCCTCTGTAGAAAGGAACATATAGCAAGAGTGAATGCAAATTCCTTAACCTCATCTGGGAAGGTGCTTGAAAGAATATAACAGGATAATAAAAAATGTTCAGTTAAATTTTATGGCAGTGGGTTATATGCAGACCAGAGTTTTGGTCTTCAGCATTTCGTTGAATGTTTATTTATGTTTGTTGAGTTAGAGTAAGTTCATAGTCTCAATTTTTGATATTTGATGAAAGAATGGAATGTGAAAGTTGATTGCTGAATTCAATAAATTTATAACTGAAATAAACATATACAGAATAAACTGAATGATTAGCTAAATAAATAGTTAAATAGTTAATTGATAATTAATGAGGAATGAGACAAAGATATGATTTTGATTATTTATAAATTATAAGCAATATTAGTAAAGAAGTTAGAGCTGCACTGTTGGGAATATAGATTTATCTGGATGTTTTTTATGTCTGAGAATCCAAATTATTTGGCACAAATGTTAGATCATACTATGCAACAAGTTGTATGGATCTGAAAATTACCCATGAACAAGGTAATTGAACTGGACATGGAAATGATATAAAATATTGTAAAATATACAAAAAGGATAGAAAACTAGATCATTTTATATACTTTGTTAGAATGTGTATTAAGATGAAGAAATAAATGGAAATATTTTAAATGTGCAAATGGAGTGGAAAGGTAACTGATAGCATATGGTTTATTGCAAGGAAGGAATGCTTATTGAAAGAAACCATAATGACTGTGTTTAAGAACATGATTCTGTCCTGTGGTTTTGGGAGTTGAATATATCATAGAGACAGAAAGTAAGCTGGATACAATGGGGGATTAGAATTTAAAACTTGTATCTGGTAAAACAAGATATGGTAAAAATAATCATAAATTAATATAGAAAAGCACATTAATCTGAATGAATTATGTTATGTTTATATAAAGGCAACGAATCAGGATAGAATCACAAAAATATATCAAAGAAGACTTAATGACTTGAGCAGAAGGAGACAGTCAAGGTTGGTTGCAGGTGATGTGATCCTCAAAAGAGAGAGCAAGATTAAAGAGCAAAAGATAATGTATAAGGGAAGCAAAGAGAGTTGGCAGATGAGAGTATGGAGATGTAGAGCAGATGGTACTGGTAAGAAGAAGAAAAAAAAACAATCTTTTTCGCCCATACTTCTCCTCTCCTTAAGTACCTGGCTTATTCTGAAAAGGAATTTTGAAGATGACTGAGTTTCTATGCCTATATTAAGTACCATTGTTTATATAAAGTGGGTCACATTTATGACTAATATAAAATAAAAATATAATGTATTTCAGTACATTTGACAAAGGTAAAATTCTGTACAAATAAATTTACAAATAATCCTACAGAATAAATAGACACACAAAAATGACATGTAATTTATGAAAATATATATTTCAAAAATACACTTTAATGATTTATTTTTAAAAAGTGACTGGAAATAAAAATAATGTACTAAACTAAAGAGAGTGTTGTAGCCCTAGATGCAGACTCAGACTCTGAAGAAGCTGCTTCAGCTGAACATATGTAGCGTCAGCCTCAAGAGTCACCAAGCCCTGAAATCACCCAAGGCTAATCAAACACAGGCACTGTGAAAAGAACTGGACCGGTCAGATGATAAGGCACAGCCTCCAAGCTCTTGGATTCAGCAAATTGAGTGGAGAGCATGACAAACATGGACTCAGTGAGGCTCCTGGCCAAACAAAGATAGAATCTATTTTAATTAAAGTTAAGAGCAGCCTAAGTTAAGAGGCAGTTCTGACTCATGTTTCTTTATTGGGAAGAACCGTCTGATTTCGTGCTCTGGTATGTGATTCCTGCTCATGAATTCTGCTCATAAAATTCTGACCTTTCCTGTTGTCGCCTGCCTATTTTGCAGTTGTCATTTAACTTAATGGAGGAATTGAAATTCTTTCAATCAATAAGTGATTTTTCAAGGAAATTCATATAGCTGGAATTTGAAGTTGCTTAGGCCATGAAGTATATATTAATGTTCAATTGTTTATGTTTCATTCTTTCAATAAAGATAAATCCTAGACTAATGGGGACAGCTGTCTCATTAGGCTTTTTCACTACAAATGGAGAATTCATGTATCTCTGTAAAAATTCCAAAAAGTTGACAACCTAATTTCTCTGCATGTAAATAGGTAGACGTTTCATAGTCTTACACATAGAGCAATTTAGACATTGATTCAACTAATATGGAAACTGTTAAAACAAATAATTTGTCCTTTCTTGTTTTTATTGCCTTTCTGGACTCTGATCTAGTACAAGAGACAGTCAACAGTTCTATTTGTTTTTCTTTTAATAACCATGTAATCCCTTGCATTGGGGTGGAGTCAGGGCAACTGAATGGAGCTGAGCATTTACTGGCTGAATGCCCTTCCTGATGCCTATGCAGAAGTCACAGCACAGCAATTCCTCATTGCGCCCAGAGAGAGAAATATCTGCCACTACCTAGGATCAAAGTCACAGCCTCCTGATTGTGAAGTGAAATCTACCCCTCTAGGCACCACACTGCTTGTCAACAGTTCTGTTAAACTGAGATAATTTTCAGTCACTTCTTTGGCTTACAGGAGGAAGTTTAGTAGTCAGTGATGAAATTAAAGAATTAGGATATATCTGGAAGGGATAATTGAACTGATAATGTGTGTATTTAAAGTTAAATTTGATTATGGTCTTGTAATTGCATAAAGCTCTAAAACAGGTTTAGGATTAATAGAAATTTAAGTTAGAAATAGACTATTTTAAATATATAAGCTATTAGAGGGAAATAGAGAGGGAATATTTGATGTACCGATTGAGTTACTTAACATATGTTTTGTTTTTGGATTGTTGATTACCCCAGCACCAGGTATGTCTCGAGCACTTTGTATTAAGAATTAAAAAAACCAATTAAATTTGTTAAAAAAAGAAGAAGTTTAGTAGTCAGTAAAATCTTGTGAAAAAAAGAGGCTACTTAGCAGAAGAATTGCATACAAATAAAATAAAAGAATAATAATGGGGAAAGAGGCTAACTTGCTGTTTATTGCTTTATAAACTGCCCCAAATCTCTAGCATGGACAGTCTAAGTCTGAGTATGAAGTAAAGTCACCAATAAAAGTAAACATTTTTACTTTATTCTTTATTTTTAGAAGAATGCAAAATATAAAATAACAAAATTAAATCCAAGAAATAAGATTTAAAATATAAAACATATTAGTCCATGTTTGATGTACAAGTGATCCTTGATCTACAACCACTCATTTAGTAATTGTTCAAAGTTACAACAGCACTGAAAAAAGTGATTTATGATCTTTGTAACATCCCCGTGGTCACATAATGAAAATTTGGATTCTTGGCAACTGGCACTTTATGGCAATGGACCAGGTTACTTGTGGGACCGTCTTCAGCCTCATGAATCCCAGCGACCGGTCAGGGCGCATAGAGCTGGCCTCCTACGGGTCCCGTCCATTAAACAATGTTATTTGATGGGCCCTAGGACAAGGGCCTTCTCCATTGCTGCCTCAGCCCTCTGGAACCAGCTTCCCTCGGAGGTGCGTACTGCCTCCTCCCTTCTAGCTTTCCGTAAACTTTTAAAGACCCATTCATGCCGACAGGCTTGGGGGTTACGAACTTTGTTCTGCCCCCGGGCCGAGGAATTGCCTTCCATTGCTGAGTGTTTATTTGATTGTGTTTGCTTGTTGTATGTGTCGATTTTTTAATTGGATGTAATTATTGTTATTGATTTTTATCTATGTCTATGTTCTTGTTGTGAGCCGCCCCGAGTCTTGGGAGAGGGGCGGCATACAAATTTAATAAATAAGTAAGTAAATAAATAAATAAGTAAGTAAGTAAGTAAGTAAATAAATAAATAAATATATTTATGATGGTTGCAGTATCCTGGAGTCATGTGATCACCTTTTGCAACCTACTGACAAACAAAGTCAATGGGCAGCCAGATTCACTTAATAAACAAGTAACTAACTTAATAACTGCAGTGATTCACTTAACAGCTGTGGCAAGAAAGATCATAAAACTCACTTAAAAGTCTCACTTAGCAACAGAAATTCTGGATTCAATTGTGGTTGTACGTCAAGAACTACTAGTGCATAATATTGTGAAGGCTAAAAGGTGGGATCCCAGCATAAATGGAGGCTGGGGAAGAATTTATTGTGCTGCTACTGCAAATGGCACTCAAAAGGATCTTTTTTCAAGTTGATGTAGTTAGAAATCACCCATTTCGCAAATTTAATTGTGAAATTTCATTATTGAGACAGTATCAATGTTTCATTATAAAGTTTCCAAAGTTACTTAGCTCTTTTAAATGTGATGTAATAGCGACATATGTCATGAAAACATGACTGTTAATTATTCTTGGGACAATGACTACAAAAATAGTCTTTAGTCCCTGTACTTGATTATCTTCATTAAGTATCTGAAACCACTTGATTCAGTAAAATGTTGGAAGATGTCCCAAGTAAACCCACACTGCTCTGTTGTATGTTTTGGGCTCAGTTGTGTCAAGGATTATCTCGTATCTTGATAGAATTTACCTCATAATTTTTTTTAAAAAGTTTTGATAAAGATCGGTTGTGAGTTTATTTTCTATCATGGATCTCATCAAGAGAGTATCTCAGGTGCTTATGAAACAACCAAAGCACCTGGTCTGTAGTGAGCTGTTAAACATGCTTAATTTGAAAATATTGTTGTAAATTAGGAAGACTAAACTCAATTTGAAATCAGGAAAAATACTTAAAATAAACTTTATAAAAAATATATTTAAAGTTACCACATTGCTTCTAGTAAAGGTTTCCAATAACATGTATTATCCTCTATTTTTAAAGTATTTTTTTTCAAAGAAATATTCATGAGTGTCATTATCAAAACCCATTCTACACTCCAATATTGTGCAATATTTCTCACAGTCTGAGAAAGACTCCTTTTTCTACTGCGTGTTTATCTAAAAATTTGTCATGACCACCATGGGAATAAAAAATAAAAAAATACAATAAATTTCCAGGGAAGTCAAAAAGGAATAATTTTCATTCCACATATTTATGACTAATTACAAACATTAATTACATTTTATTATATTATTCAGTACTACCATTATAACCCAAAAATATGTTACGGATACAACTATAGCCAGAATAGGAAATATTGTCATTGAAAAATGTTTGGATATACATTATTGACATTAGTGACTTTAAACATTTATAGCTGTACTTTTATGATATTTTTTCTGGAACAAGTCCCACTGAATTCTGCAGTGATTATTTCTAACAGAGCTAGCTGCAGGATTACTTTTTAATTCATTTTGGCTTCTTTCAGTTTCAATCTGGAATTTAGATTAACAAAAATCTTAAAACCTACCAGGCAAGTGATATTTTTAAATGCCATAATTGTGAATTACAGTCATTAGTATAAGACTCACATTATGTTGCAGCAAAGGTTAATATTGTTTCCATGACTAAATTGGTTCACTTGTGTCAGTGCCCCTTTGCCACTGAATAATGTTCACTAAACTATTACAACACAATTAAATGTGGACATCAGATATAAATGGGCTATTTAATTCTAGATGTGTGAGAAAAAAGCTATTCTTTATGTAACCCTATTGTTCGTTCAAATTTTTTTTAAAAAAATGTATTCTGTTGCTAGAGATATTTTTAAAAGGGCATAGTGAAATATCATAACGTTTTATGATATTTCCTGAATTGGTTTTCCCAAGATATCTAAAGCATGGCTGTTGCGATCCCATGTGGCTGGAAGATATGAGTTATTGGAGACTAGCACATTTGGGAGACTAAGACTGATGAAAACTTTTTTTAAATGCAATATTAATAGAGAATAACATGATTGGTGCTAAAGAAAGTATTTTTTTCCTTCCAAAGTTCTCTTCCAGTTCTATGATTCTATGAAACAGAAAAAAAGGAACAAAACACAGAGATACATACATTTTTAAAAAGAAAAACAAGTGCTTAAAAAGTAAGTGGAACCAACAACAGAAAAAATAAAATATAGAGCATAATATGTTCTTACAACAGTAAACAGTTACAATTCTATATATAGTTAAATAATTACTCTATAGAAAACATTATGCAACTATATATGTTATATAACTATCATATATATATATATATATATATATATATGTTTTCTGAGGTTTTTGCGGGTGTTTGTATGTAGGTCTTTGGTTCTTCGGGTTTTCTCCCACGTAGAATTTGAAGTGTCTTGGCGATGTTTCGACGAAGTCTCATTCGTCATCTTCAGGCTGGTGCTTTCGGCTTCTGCTTCTGGCCTACTTGATCTCCTCTCCTCTTCCACCCTCCTCCTTCCTCTTCAGTGCAGCTAGAGCTGACTCCACCGCCTCCCAAGGCTGCTTCTTTTTCTCTCTCTGAAAGAGAGAGAGAAAAAAGAGAGAGAGAAAAAGAAGCAGCCTTGGGAGGAGGTGGAGTCAGCTCTAGCTGCACTGAAGAGGAAGGAGGAGGGTGGAAGAGGAGAGGAGATCAAGTAGGTCAGAAGCAGAAGCCGAAAGCACCAGCCTGAAGATGATGAAACGTCACCAAGACACTTCAAATTCTACGTGGGAGAAAACCCGAAGAACCAAAGACCTACATATATATATACGTGGGAGAAAACCCGAAGAACCAAAGACCTACATATATATATACGTGGGAGAAAACCCGAAGAACCAAAGACCTACATACAAACACCCGTGAAAACCTCAGAAAACAAATATATATATATATGTTTTTAGAATTGTTAACAAAGAAATAAGGGATTTCTGATATAGCTATTTCGAGTTCCTTAACTCTCTTCAGTCAGAACTCACCCTTCCGGGATTCCGGGATATATATATATATATATGAAGTCCCATTTGTCATCTTCAGGCTGGTGCTTTCGGCTTCGTGCTTCTAGGAGCAATGTGTGACTGTAGATGTTTCTTCCTTTTTACTGGCAGTGGGGGTTTGAACTGATTGGCTGAGAGCTCGGCTGTGTTCTGATTGGGTGGAGGTGTGTTCTGATTGGTTCGGGGCTTGGATGTGCTCTGATTGGATGGGGTGTTGGCTGTGCTCTGATTGGCTGGGGGAATGTTCTGTTTGGGTGGGGGCTTTGTTGTGCTCAGGTTAGTCTGAGTTGCAGGGGGATTTCGTCGAAACGTTGCCAAGACATTTCAAATTCTACGTGGGAGAAAACCCGAAGAACCAAAGACCTACATACAAACACCCGCAAAAACCTCAGAAAACATATAGCCTACTGTCTATTCACAAAACTCTCACCTGACATGATCCCCACCTGACCCATAACAAGACCGATCACAAGAACCTCACCTGATGTGACCCTCACCTGAGATGACGGTCACATGGCATGATCTCTTCCCTGACCACACCAAGCCCAAAAGGACACCAACACTGGCATTCCCTAAATTCCGCTGAAGATGTGACCTAGCCTGGTAACAAAATGTTCAGAAACTAACCCACAAGCTCAGAGAATGAACCTTCATCCTCACTGCTTGTTTATAAGTCATGTTTATAAGACATGACTGAAGTAGTCTATATAGTTACATAGAATTATATTCCACTGAATTCAGTGATGTTAACTTGCAATACACATACAATTCTAATAGGACATCTTCTGCATTAAAGAAGAATATACTTGTACGACGTTATTAGAGAGAACCATGAGTGGATAGGTAAAAATAGCATATTTATCATAACCCTATGGCAGGGGTCCTCAACCTTGGCAACTTTAAGACTTGTGGACTTCAGCTCCCAGAATTCCTCAGCCAGCTTTGCTCAGTTGAAATCCACAAGTCTTAAAGTTGCCATGGTTGAGGACCCCTGCTTTATGCGATGTAATCTCTGTGGCAAATATAATGCCTGAATAATTCAAAGGCCACTCTGGACATCGTATTCTGAATGACATCTGATGAATGAATTCTTCGTGTGTGAGTTCTCACTATTATTGTATCTGTTCATTCTTATGTCCTTAGCAATAACAGTATCAGCAGGAAGATAATTTCCTGCTCCCCAAATAATTGCTACAACAGATTATCCCAATACGAGGCCCTGGGAAATTATTTCTGAGTTCTTTATATAAGTTCCTCAATATTCTCTGTGCCTCCAATGCCTATTACGAACATTTTCAGTAGAATGGAAAGTTACATTTCTTAGATTCCCTAACGCTTGAAATGCTACTTTATTCCAGTATACTCAAAGGAGAGAAGACACCTCCAGAGCATTTTTTTTGCTGAAAATATAGGAGGAGAAATAAAAACAGAAGAATTCATTAACTCATATCATAAATCCCTATAATACACCATTCAGCTCGAAGTTAACATTTATAAATTTTGCATACTAAAGAAAGAAATAATGAATGTTGGATTTGCTACTTCTAATATTATCTTTTGGCAGAAAATGTAAATACTTTTTACATCTCTATAAACATAGGTATTTGATTCATCCATCTTATTAAAATTATTGGAGTTGTGTAGTTTCAATAATAGGAAACAGTAGGGACTGAATGGATAATGTTTCCTTGTAGAGTTCTCTATAAATGATTCAGAAAAAAATGACATAGATATTTCAAACCAGCCTTAAGATATTTATCCACAAAAAAGTGAAGGGAGAAAAAAATAGGCCTGCTGATTTTTGTTTTTTTTTTAAAAAAAAACCTTAACAGCCAAAAGGATTCTCTTTTACTCAGAAATGCATTTTACCTTTTGACAATTCTGTATTAAATGAGCAAATCAACAAGAATATGTATGAGCTGGCTGTTCAATTAAAGTATTTTTGCTGTATCTTTGTTATGCCTAACAATAGCAAACTGAATTGAAGGCATAACTAGACTTTTTCAATATAGTCATTTTGTGAACTTTCTGGTAGATACAAAGGCATCATAATTTCATAAATTATCTTCATTCATTTTGCAGACCTATAAATAAGAAGAAATTTACTGCCTCTGCATGGGAGATCACATTTTTCAAAAAGGTATAATCAAAGTATTCCTTCTTACAATAGAGGAAGCAAATTTAATGCTCAGAAATGAAGAATTACATCTTATAATGAAAGCCATGATCAGTGACATACTGTACCTACTTGTCTCTCTTCCATTGCTGGGTCAGGAACCAATATTATAATTAGGGACTTAATTTCCTTTGGTATTTCTAATAATCATCTCAAATTCTGCTTTTGGAAACCTCACAACTCTAACATTGCTTTGATCTCATTCAAGGAAAAACAATAGAAGTAAAATAGTCCCACATTGTGATACAGGAAAAGGAATATTCTAAGGCAGCGGTTCTCAACCTGTGGGTCGCCATTTCATGGGGGTCGCCAGACAACGCAGTCCGCCATTTTTCCCCCTTTTCTTTAGCTGTACTACTCCCTCTTATTCTATTGGCTTTTGAAAGCCAATAGGAATTGTCCATGCTGTCTCTGTCCTGCTGAGCCCGCCAAAAGTCCCAGTCTGCAAACGGTGCTGCAAGTTGTCTGCAGCAAAGGCGAGCTGTCTGGAAGTTTCCACCCCTCCCTGCTGAGCAACTACTAAAAATGTAAGTAAAAGAGGGCCAGGGGTGGGAGGTGGGAGGCCGGCGGGTGCAGGGAGGGTTGCTGGCGCGCGTGGTGCCTGGCGGGTGCCTTACCTCCCTTGGGCTGGGCCAGCTGGTGGCCCAGCCGATGGTCACCCTGCGCCGTCACTGCAGCTTTCCATGGCCGCCCAGGAGCACCTGGGCCTGCCTGCCACCGCCCCAAACAGGCGTTGGCCAAGGTAAGGCTAGCGGGGCAGCGGCAGGCACAGGGAGGGTTGCTGGCGTGTGTGGGGCCCGGTGGGTGGCTTATCTCCCTTGGGCTGGGCCAGCTGGTGGCCCAGCCAGTGGTCGGCCTGCACCGTCGCTGCTGCTTGCCATGGCCGCCCAGGAGCACCTGGGCCTGCCTGCCACTGCCCCAAGTGGGCGGTGGCCAAGGTAAGGCTAGCAGGGCAGCGGCGGGTGCTGGGAGGCTAGCTTGTGCGCATGGGGCCGACTCTCAGCTGGCTGTCGGGAGCTGGGCTGTGTGTAGCAGCCCGGACCCCGACCCAACTCCCAGCTGACTGTCGGGAGTCGGGCTGTGCTCCTGGGGGCCATGCAGACGTCAGCCAGTTGCTGGCTGCGTCCTCCCTATCTCCCAGCTCATGGCAAGCCCCAGGGCTTGAAACACGTCCCCAACGCCACCCTGGGCCGACTCAGCCGCATGGGCGGCCTGTCCGAGCCGAGCCAGGTCTGTGCAGCTGCCTCCACGCCACACTGGAGCTTCCCCCCGCACTGCCCGGCCCACCTCCCTCACTGTCGGAGGCTGCCTTGGCCCTCTGGTGCCCGGCGTGGCCCTGGGCCTGGCGGGCAGGAGTAGCTCCTTCCTGGCTTGCCAGGCTCTGGGCCTTGGAAGCGGCCAGGTGGCGGGGAAGAGGGCGATGCCCGCATGTGCGTCGGAGGCCAGCCGGACAGGCCGTGAGGGGAGAAGCGGCACCTTCCAAGCGGGAGCTGGTGCTCCGGCTGCACCCCTCTCGTGTGTGATGAGTCGGCGAAGGATTTGGCGGTGAAGGGCTGCGCAGCATGGAAAGGGGCTCCCACGATCCTGCCACTGCGATGGCGCCTGGGAGGCTGGAGGGGCGGACAGGTCCTGGGGTGGTAGCTGGGAGAGGGCAAGAGGTGCCGGGATGAGGATGGGGGGCTCCAGACTACCATCCCCAGCAGCCGTAAAAAGCACTGTGGGAGAGTGGGGAATGCTGGGAGTTGCAGTTCATCACCATCTGGAATAAAATCCTTCCTTTCTTCCTTCCTTCCTTCTCCAAAGTGGGAGGTGAAGGGGGCGGATGGGTGGGAGGGGGTCGACCAGAAGGGAACCGAGTCTGATAAGGGTGAAAGTTGGGTGAGGTTTCCCCCCTCACCCCTCTCTCTACCTCCCTTTGTGCAGCGGCGTCTCTGGCTGCTGCCTTCCCAGTCGCCGAGAAAGGGGAAAAAAAGCCGTGAGCGAGTTCCCCTTTCTGCCTCATTGCTGAAAGCTTTTTTTTTAAACGACTGCTCGTTCAGAACTCCTCGGGGCTTGTTTGCATGAGCTTGTGGCAGATCAGTAAATAAAGGGATGGGGGAGCCAAACCGTCCAAGGCATTTGCACCCTGAACGTGTGGACGCTGCTTTCATGACTTGCCACCACCACCCCCTCTCTTCCCGCCCTGCTCGGGCAACGCACTGCTGCTGCTGCTGCTGCTGCTGGCTGAGCTGAGCTGGGACGCCGAGCCGATCCCCATGCCTTCTGGTTGCCCAGCCGTGCTCCGCCCCCAGCAGCCCTAAAAAGCACTGTGGGAGAGTGGGGAATGCTGGGAGTTGCAGTTCATCACCATCTGGAAAAAAATCCATCCATCCTTCCTTCCTTCCTTCCTTCCATCCATCTCCTTCCCTTCCCCTTCAATCTCTCCTTTCTTCCTTCCTTCCTTCCTTCCTTCCTTCCTTCCTTCCTTCCTTTCCCCTTCAAACTTCCTTCCTTCCATCTCCATCCCTTCCCCTTCAATCTCTCTCTCCTTCCTTCCTTCCTTCCTTCCCCCTTCAATCTCCTTCCTTCTCCATCTCCTTCCTTTCCCCTTCAATCTCTCTCTCCTTCCTTCCTTCCCCCTTCAATCTCCTTCCTTCTCCATCTCCTTCCTTTCCCCTTCAATCTTCCTTTCTTCTTTCCTTCCTTCCTTCCCCCTTCAATCTCCTTCCTTCTCCATCTCCTTCCTTTCCCCTTCAGTCTTCCTTCCTTCCATCTCCAACTCCATCCCTTCCCCTTCAATCTCCCTCTCCTTCCTTCCTTCCCCCTTCAATCTCCTTCCATCTCCTTCCTTTCCCCTTCAATCTTCCTTCCTTCCTTCCCCCTTCAATCTTCCTTCTCCATCTCCTTGCTTTCCCCTTCAATCTTCCTTCCTTCCATCTCCATCCCTTCCCCTTCAATCTCTCTCTCCTTCCTTCCTTCCTTCCCCCTTCAATCTCCTTTCTTCTCCATCTCCTTCCTTTCCCCTTCAATCTTCCTTCCTTCCTTCCTTCCATCTCCATCCCTTCCCCTTCAATCTTTCTCCTTCCTTCCTTTCCCCTTCAATCTCCTTCCTTCTCCATCTCCTTCCTTTCCCTTTCAATCTTCCTTCCTTCCTTTCCCCTTCAATCTCCTTCCTTCTCCATCTCCTTCCTTTCCCCTTCAATCTCTCCTTCCTTCCTTCCTTTCCCCTTCAATCTTCCTTCTCCATCTCCTTGCTTTCCCCTTCAATCTTCCTTCCTTCCTTCCATCTCCATCCCTTCCCCTTCAATCTCTCTCTCCTTCCTTCCTTCTTTCCTTTCTTCCCCCTTCAATCTCCTTCCTTCTCCATCTCCTTCCTTTCCCCTTCAATCTTCCTTCCTTCCTTCCATCTCCATCCCTTCCCCTTCAATTTTTCTCCTTCCTTCCTTTCCCCTTCAATCTCCTTCCTTCTCCATCTCCTTCCTTTCCCCTTCAATCTTCCTTTCTTTCTTCCTTCCTTCCTTCCTTCCCCCTTCAATCTCCTTCCTTCTTCATCTCCTTCCTTTCCCCTTCAATCTTCCTTCTCCATCTCCTTGCTTTCCCCTTCAATCTTCCTTCCTTCCTTCCATCTCCATCACTTCCACTTCAATCTCTTTCTCCTTCCTTCCTTCCTTTCCCTTCAATCTCCTTCCTTCTCCATCTCCTTCCTTTCCCCTTCAATCTTTCTTCCTTCCTTCCCCTGCCCTCCCTCCCAACATTTTTGAGCAAGGAAGAGTAAGCTTCTCCAGTGAGCACTGCTATATTGTTTTTGTAATTCATCATTATGCTTTAAAATTATGTTCAATTCGTAACAATGAAAATACACCCTGCATATCAGATATTTACATTGCGATTCCAAACAGTAGCAAAATTACAGTTATGAAGTAGCAACGAAAATAATGTTATGGTTGGGGGTCACCACAACATGTAGAACTATATTAAGGCATTAGAAAGGTTGAGAACCACTGCTCTAAGTCCTAATAAAAAGCAAGTTGTTTTATCTAGAAACCTATGTTCTGGAAACAATTTTGGATTTTGTTTTCAAGGGATGAGATCAAAACTTTCCCATTCCTTTGGGCAAATGATTTATACAACACTAAACCTTATTTATTTTGAATCATGGCCTCATCTACTTCTAAAACTTGATTAGACCAAACAATAAAAAATGATCTTTAGACACTAAAAGTATGTGAAAAATAATTCTTGTGAAAGAATTAACCAAGATTATAATGTATTATATATTAGGAGTATTTACAGTATGTCTCCAAGTCATGACATTGCAGCCAGGTCCTGTTGCTCCTTTCCTCTGGATAACTCCTTAAAAACAAAGTCCTCAGGAGATTGGATACACACTGTATTTCATACAGAGAAGCAGTAGCAATCTAATCTAACCTGACATGATTTGGTCTAACAATATCACAAGATCTGATAACATCAAAAGGGGAAAATCCATTTTGACTAAAAGCAGGAAAAATGTGTCAATCCAATCAGAAATTCTGCAACTGGATTTCAGCATTGTTATCAGGTAGTGGTCTACAGATCCAAAATGACTATGATATTGGTGGGGGTGGGGGCAAATCTCAACTCTGATTGTGATGGTTTTGCTCTATTGCTTTCTTAGAAAAAAGTCCAGCATGCACAGCAGTGACAGGTTTTGTCAGCTCATTTTAGGGCAATTCTAGGAAAAGTACCTCTGGTCAAGTTCCAGAGTTTCCACATTACAGCATGGTTCTTGGGGCCTGTGTACAATCATAATATACCATGGATTTATCTATGGAGATTCTCAGTCATCCAGGTCATGGTTTTCCCAAATCTGCTTTTTCAAAAGGCAACTGGACTTTGTTTTTTCCTTGAAGACAAATCTGCTTCTCATCTAAGAAGCATCTTTAGCCCAGACCAACACAGGAATTGGAAGCCTTCTCCAAACACATCAATTCTGTGGACAGATACATTAAGTTCACTTGGGAAGATGTTAAGGAAAATAGTCTGGCCTTCCTGGACTCTGGAGTAGATGTTAAGGAAGACAGAAGCCTCAACACTGAAGTTTATTGACACACACACACACACCTGCCACAGTTCAATATCTACATTTGGATTCTCATCACCCACTGGAGCATAAAATGGAGGGCTCACTTGTAATTGAAAGTCAAGGACTACCTGAATAGCTTGGGAAAACACAAAGGGACAGGAGGACAGTCCAATCTTCTGCATGAGATATCTAGCAATCTAGCATGACATAATATAACATTTTCTCTCAAAAGTGCACCTCATCTCGTTCTGTTTAATAGTTTTTAGATTCATAACTCTTCGAGGATTTCCCAGCATATTTAATCCAAGTTAGAACATTTCATGTCTTTAAAAAGGTTTCTGATTTAACCCACAGTCAAATTAGATTATTTTCAAATTGGGTCCCTGTCAAATTGTTTGTAATTCAGATAGTCCTCGACTTACAACAGTTCATTTAGTGAATGTTTAAAGTTGCAACGGTACTGAAAATAGTGACTTATGATTGTTTTTCACACTTATGGCCATTGCAGCATCCCCATGGTCACATGATCAAAATTCAGACACTTGGCAACTGACTCATATTTATGAGAGTTGCAATGTCCCGGGTCATGTGATCCCCTTTTGCGATCTTCTGACATTAAAGACAATGGGGGAAAGCCAGATTTACTTAACAACCGTGTCACAAACTTAACAATTGCAGTGATTCACTTAACAACGGTGACAAGAAAATTCATGAAATGGGGCCAAACCTACTTAACAAATGTTTCACTTAGCAATGTAAATTTTGGGCTCAATTGTGATCATAACTTGAGGACTATCTGTACATTGTTGGCATGTATAATTTGTAACAATTACAACTATATTCAGCCAGTAGATGGCAGTGTTTGAAAGTTTGCCAGGCATAATCTAGGCTTTATACTCTACGCTCTTTTTGTTCTAAGGAAATTTTCAGTTACAGCTAAACAGTTACAGTTAAGCAGTTGAGCAGTTAAGCAGCAAAGCCCATAGCAAAGCCCATAGTGACAAACAAGGCACTTCTTTGTCCTGTAGGGCTAACATAAAACAGAATTTCTAACACAAATCAAATTAATTTCTATATCACAAACTAAGACCCAAGTCAAATATTGTTCATTGATGAGCATCTTTAAACATAATTGTTCCTTGCCGGGGCTATTTTCCCGATGCTGTTTTTCATCTGCACCAATATTTGCCATTTAGTACTGGATCATTCTGTGGAACAAACGAACGATGGGGTTGACCCAAAATGTTTGCTTTCTTCCTTTTCCATCTTTTCTTTTCCTTCTTTCTTCTTGACTCCTCTGAAACCTCACATGAATAATGTTTTGATTGCCTGCTGCCTTGCCAGGGATGCACATGGAGGGCGGTCAGAAAAGTCCAGAAGGAATGTTGCTGATATACATCCTGATTTTTATCTAGCTGCTTTAAAAAGAATGGCATTTTGCCAATGCTGCTCCTCATCTTGACCAACATTGATCAATTTATCAGCACTTGAACCTTTTTATACCTTACTTTCATATACCAGATGGGATTCATATTCAGAAACAGTCATCCATAAACAACAGGAGAAGAAGGGGACAAGAATTTGAGGGAAACTGTTGGAGTGGGAAAGTCCATGGTGAGGAGTCAGAAAGTGGCGGTTTGGCCACAGTACCGAAGGGCAGGAGAAGGGTGGACGGAGAAGGGGATGAGCAGCCCGACCCAGTGTCCCTTCCTCAGGATTGTTGGCTTCATCTGCGCACAAGAGAGGCAGAGGGTGAGTTGCCAGAGACCCAACCGACAGCCCATCTCCTCCAGGTGTAGCCAATGGGGCTTCCTGGTGGGCAGTCACCCAACTCACCTCAGAAGGGACCCTTGGCCTTGAACCTCATCAGCGATTCCAATAGGGCCCGGGTTGCCCTTTCCCGCAAGGCGATGTATGAAGAGCTTGGGAAGACCAGAGACAATTTATTTTTCTACAGATGTCAATAGGTAAATATCTTTTTTTTCACTTTGCTTTTTTTAAAAAAAAATACTTATAATTAAGGAAAGTCATAATCCTTATAATTAAAAATACTATTTTATGTTTATTTCATTGAGGATTTTTTAATTTGCAATTTATTTCTTACTCATGGGCCGGAATAATTTTGTTCTTGTTGCTTTTCCTTTTGTAGGTGCAGAATTTGCTTCTTTCTAAATTTCACGTGGTTTGTAATGTGAAACCTACCCAGCAGCTAGTGAGAAAGACAAGAGGGATTTCTAAGGAATACGGTTTTAACTTCCTGGTTGGATGGAAATAAAAGGAAGAACAGATTAAAATAAGCTGAGGTGTTATGCAAAGTTATAACCAGGATAACTTAGATTTTTTTTACATTTTATGTATATTGTATTCTTTGATTTATTTTGAACCTCTATGTACTTAATCATATATCAATAATAGAAAAATTGCATTGATCTTATCAGTAATTTAGCATAGTTACTGTAGAAAGAAGCCATTTCTCTAAGCTTTTTAAATTTAAATTTATTTTTTAAATTTCCTACGGTATGTTTTCAATAAAGCCACAACCAGAATAATGTTGGTTAACAAAGCAACAATGGCTTACAAGCATTTACATTTTATTACAAACTGCTCTTTTTAAAAAAAAACAACAACCCATGTCTGGTTAATTTAATGAAGACAAGGACTAGGAGTGACATGACAGCAATTTTCCAATATTTCGGGGGTTGCCACAAAGAAGAGGGAGTCAAGCTATTCTCCAAAGCATCTGAAGGAGAGGACAAGAAGCAATGAATGGAAACTAATCAAGGAGAGAAGCAACCTAGAACTAAGGAGAAATTTCCTGTTAGAACAATTAATATTGGAACAACCTGCCTCCAGAAGTTGTGAATGTCCAACATTTGAAGTTTTTAAGAAGAGAGTGGACAACCATTTCTTTGAAATGGTATAGAGTTTCCTGCCCAAGCAGGGGGTTGGACTAGAAGACCTCCAAGATCCCTTCCAACTCGATGATGATGATGATGATGCGATTATGCCAAAATTGCTTTTACTTCCTATTTTTCTGGTGTTCAGTTGCCGTTGTGCACTTTTAAACATTACACGTGCACAAAACAAACCTCTGACACATGTATCTTTTAAAATTAATTGTGTTCCATCGGGTTGTTGTCAACGTCTAACAACTACAAAGAAAGATTTTCTCCTTGATGATCCGCCCTTAACCTGGTCTTGCAGTGGTGCATTCATTGCTATTGGAACCGAGTCCCTCTTCAGCCGGTGTCAACATGTCAACATCCACAGTATAATCCAGGAATGAGGGAAGCAGGAGGCAGTGAAATGTGCCTGGTTCAGCGGAAGACCATTGCACCAGAGGCTTCCCAAGAGAAGGGCTTTTCCCTTCACTTCTTCCTGTGTACCACCATGTACCACAGGTGGTATGCGTACCACCTGTTAAAAAGCCCTGGTCTAGAGGTGTGACAAAACTGTCTCCTTCCACTATTCAAGTCTCTAATCACACGTCATCCATAGATCGGAAGCACAAGCACGTCAAGGCTTGGCTTGCTGCCCTTTTGGATGAGCTGCGCTCCAGGGTAAGAGAGTCCTCAGTACACAGGCTCTGTGCAGAGTAGCTGAGTTCCTGAACAATTCTATCCTCACCAGAAAGGAAAGGATGACATTTTGAAGGAAGGTCTCAGTGCTGGAAAGTGGGGATATGAAGAGACAATTGGTTTCAGGCAATTGGTGCCAGCTACTTAAGGGAACAAGGACATATTCCTATTTCACCAAAGTTCCCATGCTGGATCCACTGAACAACATTCCCCCCCCCAAGTGTTGCTTCCTAAAAAAACTTTGTGTGATGATGTTAGACCCTCCAAACCTTGGGAGCAAAGCCACCAAAGAGCCAGTTTTGGCAGCAAAATCAGCTGTTTGTCAGTGGGAGAGAAAAACCACCTGCCACTCAGCACTCCAACTTTGGGGAAGTCCTGATAAGAGATTCTAAATTAAAGAGTATTTTTTCCTCAATGGGTGGCAGCAGAATAATGCTACCATTCTTTCCTATGGTATTACGGTTTAATATTTCTAAAAATATTTTTAAAAACATCCTCTCATTATTTTTTCAAATCGGATTGACTGACAGCAAAAAGCAGAAACTGTTGTCCCAGCTGCTGCTTTGTTCCTGGGGGAGGGGGGGGCACCAAGATGCAAAGGTCCTGCTCCAATTTCATGTTGTCTGGAATTTGACACTGATAAACCTCATAAAGCATCTCAAAGTGAGGCATAATAAAAAGGAAATAAACAAAAAAAAAACCTCACCTTCTCTTCTCTGTAGGCTTTGGCTTACATCCTGAACATAATCAAACTGCTTCGGCTCCTTCAGGGGTGTGATCGTGGGATTGATCAGCACCCACTGATGGTTACACCATGGAGGGTAGGGAGGTGAGAATGGCTTAATTTACTTTAAGTCCTGAGGAAAATAGGGGCTTTTCAGAACTTCCGGCATAGGTGTATAGAGTGCATTCCATAGCTCTGGAGCTCCTCTGAAGAGCCCCTCGACTCCTAATTCTAGAAGGAGTTGATATCTGGGGCAAAAGTACTTAATGTTTGATTTCTCCTCTTATGTGCCGGTGTCCAGCTTAGGAGCTTGCTGGTCTTTGGGTACCACTTCATGGCCCTCCTAGCCCCGGAGAGCCTGATTGAAGAGGTTGGATCTGTCCTCTTCTCCAGGCTTCTGGACAATTATTCAAGATCTTTAAAGGTAAGTGATGATTTTTCACAGTGAAAAGTTATCCGCGAACTCAACCTTTATTGGCAATGTGATCCTGGTAAGCAAGTCTGCTCATAACAGAAATGACGAATTGCCCCTCAAGAGCAAATTACAAGCCTTGAATTATCTAAATGTACATACAATTTGTGCAAAGAATTGCACACTAGAAGTCCTTCTAATTCTTCAGGCGTGTGAATGTTGGATCCATCAGATCCAGACTAAAGGTTACTCAGTGGAGGGCATAGAGGTAAGAACAGCTTAATCTACTTGGTGCCGATGTCCAAGGTCCATCTGATAAGCTTGCTGGTCCTTGGGTACCACTTCCTAGCCCTTCTAGCCTCGGAGAGCCTGATTGAAGAGGTTGGATCTGTCCTCTTCTCCAGGCTCCTTGAGAATTATGAAAGATCTTTAAGGGTAAGTGATGAGTTTTCACAGCCGAAACTTTAACACACACACACATGCTTGAAGACTCCTGTAGGGAAGCTTTTCTTTCCCTATGCACAGCATTAAAATATGGGTCCTAATCTTATGTGCAGGTTACAGTAACTGAAAAGTTACTGTAGTCTCTTTAGGGGTAGCCAGAGTCTGAAAAGATTAGTATAGTTTTGAATTAAAAGATTTCTTTTCAAAAGCATAGTTTGTGTTGTGAAGCACATATTGTTCATGAAAAGCATCATTCTGGACAACAGTTTTTAAAAAATCATTCTTTACTGAAAGAAGTACAGACACAAAGAAGACTGAATGATGAAGACAGATTGATTAAAAATAAAAACTTCCTAACCATCAAAGCCACTCAGCAGCCCAACCAATTAACCAAAGAAGCAAAGGGAAGCCCCACAGTGGAGATGAGGAATGAGCTAGACCAGGGGTGTCAAACTCGCCGCATCACATGACTTGCTTTAATTTGGATTCCTGGGCTGAAGAGCAGGATGGAATCGGCAGTTTAAGTGGTGCATCAATGACTCAAATTATTCTGTCTCCATGTGCTAATTTGAAATCTGGTTTTATCTGTTTTTTAAAAAAATATGATAATAGGCCGTATCGGTTAATTCAGCCCTTATTGGATGCCTGGTACAGCTGAGAAGGGCTGCTGAGTTATTTAGCAAAAACAAAAGGAAATCATTGAATTTTCTAAAGCATGTGAGTATAGCTCTCTTTCTCCTAAAGAGCTATTTTGGAGTTTGAACTTGCTTGCTTCTCCTAATTAATCTTTCTCTTATCTAGAATATACTGCAGGAGACACCGACCTCTATCCAAGGGATCCAAAACTGTCCAAAGGCAGTCAAGGCTGTGACCCTTTTGTGGTAGGCATTGCTTTCCTATTGCTGGGCTTTTTTAAAATCTCCCATGATGCTCTACTAATGTGCAAAGTGACCCCTTGAAGCTATATCTGATGCATTCTTATGAAAAGAATAAGAACTTGAAACGATAAATGAAAAATAACAAACAATAGGAAGAAGTAAAAGGGACCTGCAGATTCTGAGTACAGCAAATAGAGACTTGAATATAACCCAATAAATACAGATGTGAATATATAACAAATACGTATAACTTTCTTTTTATCATAAGAATAGAAACAGCTTAGTTTTTTTTAAAACAGATACTAGAAGAAATGTACAGAAGACAAAGATGGATAAAAAATCAGGCATGACAAATTTAACTGAAATTAGTGCAAAAGTCTTTGACCTAAAGTTCATTAGTTTTGTTTTGTGATTTCCACGGTTATCTTGGTTGATCTAAATGATTGTCTTTCTGGAAAGGCCTCTGACTGCAAAATGCAGGCCAGAGTTCTGTTCTCAGATGCAGAATGAAGCTGGTCCTTTGGCAGCAGAAGTAGGCTAGCAAGGCAAGTGTCAATCCATGGGAGGCCTGACTGCAGTGGTAAGCTTCACCCCTGCCCTAGCTTTATTTTTAGGCATGCACCTCACCCTCAAACTAGGGCTTATTTTTGTGGTAGGGATTATATTAGGCCCACCCCCAAAAATCAAGCTAGGGCTTATTTTCGGTATAGGTCTTACTTTCAGGGAAACACAGTAGTTTCTAAAATGTGGAGCTGACAGTTTTTAAAACAAGATATCACAGGATATATTATAGAGAAATATAGTACAGATTGGCTAGAATCTATCTCATTCTATTTTGTGCTAGTTTCTCAAATTTTAAGGACCAATTTGTTATATTCTACAGTAATCTGTGATTACTTAAAATACAAAAAGTCATTTGAAGAGATATTTTGATGTATGTAAATAATATTTTTGTCAAATACTTTTTGTCAAAATGCTTACTTAAAATTATTTTGAAGAATACTTTAATATATCCTTTAAAGAATTATGTACTATACTGCAACATTTGGAAGAATGCAAAATCTGGTAGTTACTTATATTCGGGTTTACCCTTTATTCTGTAATCTACCCTCCATTTTATGAGCATTTTTCAGGCATTTTCATGAAATGGAAAAATAGAACCTGATGAAATTCAGCATGCCATGCAAACCACGGAATTATAATTTCTACCAAGAATAATTTGATAGTCTGGCAACAAAAACAAGATAAGAAAGGAGAAGAATAAAAGCAGATATTTCTGATATGGAATAAAGTTTTTTTCCCCTAAATACACCTACAATAGTTGTAATTAAAAAAAATCTAGTAATTGTGGCATGTGCAGTGACATAGCAATAATCTGACTCAGAGTGTTTGCCAAAATTGACCTTAATAACTTCTAGCCCATTGATTTCTATTTGATATCAGCAGAGAGAATGGTTGCTAATTAGTTAGCCAGCAGCTTTCTATTTACAAGATATAATAGCATCACAGAGGTTTTCAAAGACCATAATGTTAGTTCAATCATTAGTTTAAATGTGATGGCCACTTTAGGCAGTACGTGTTGATTATTGAGAATGCAGAGAGATTTGGAAGACAGAATTGGAACATTATGTGTCTTTATTCAAGTCTTATTTCTAAGATGAACTAAGATTTAACTGAGAATACAGTTACTTTGTTTTGTGAGATGATGGGAAGGTATAATAATGTAAGAAAAGACTCTGCCAACGCAGTCTAATGGCCATCTAGGCCCACATTTTCTCTTCACAATGACAGCATTTGATATGATCATGTTTGGTATGGAATACTGGAATACTGCATCCAGTTTTGATCGTCATGATGTACAAAATATGTTGAGACTTTAGAAAGAGTACCGAGAAGAGCAATAAAGATGATTAGGGACTGGAGGCTAAAACATATAAAGAATGGTTACTGGAATTAGGTATATCTAGTTTAATGAAAATAAGGAGTAGGGGTGACATGATTGCAGTGCTTTAATAGCTGCCACAAAGAAGAGGGAATCAAGCTATTCTCCAAAGCACCTGAACGCAGGACAAGAAGCAATGGATGGAAATTAATAAAGGAGAGAAGCAACCTAGAACTGAGGAGAAATTTCCTGACAATGAGAACAATTAATCAGTGAAACGACTTGCCTTCAGAAGTTGTGAATGCTTCAACACTGTTATTCTGTTATTCATTTAGAAAACTCAGAAACATGGATAGAAACATAATGTTTTTGTCTCCCATTACTATGAAATTAATAATAATCAACCTAATAGCTATACATAATAATCTTACATAAATGTATCCAAATTCCTTTCAAAGGTCTCTAAAATGATTAGCCATCACCAAATTTAGTGTCAGTCAATTTCCCAATTTAATCATGTGAAAAAGAATAGTCTATTATATTGTTCATTAATCTTCCTGCATTTAATTTTAATAATTTTTACATTGTGAGAAGAAAGAAAAGTTAGTTACCAATATATCAAATGATCTTGTTATAAACATTTTTCATTTGTCTTCCTATGAACTTCACTATAAGCTAACTTTTTCTCTTGGTGAACTGCAAAATCATTTTGGCTACTCCCTTTTATTCTTTTCAGTTGAGAATTAATAGTGTGAACAACCACAGGATGAATGAATGAAAAATTACTAGAAAACTGATTAATTTCCAAATTGAATTAACAAGTAGAGATAAGAAAAGATGATGTGGATGTTGTTTGGATTAACATGAAAAGTGCAAAGTGCAGCATAAATAAACTTAAGCTAAAATAAGTATAACAAATGCTTGATGTAATGATGAAGTGAAGGAACTATGAATGAGGAACGAAGTTCATATGTGAGAATCATTGCTGAAAAATGATGTTGAGAGAAATATATTCTATAATATATTTAGATATATAAAAGTTATCTCCAATGAATGCAAAATAGTCAAAAAAGCCAGGAAGTTAAGCTCAAAAGAAGCACAAAAAATAAAAATTATCTTTAGGAAAATAAAACTTGTTTTGAAAGTTGACACAAAATGTGAAGTATAAACAAGGGGTCTACAGCAGAATGTAGAAAATTAACAATAATTAATAATAAAAGTGATAAAACAAACAAATTCAACCCTTCAACCATACAATGTATTAGTAATGATAGTGTCAGCTTACCATAAACAATTTAATTGGTTATTATGTTTTTAACAGATTTCTATAAACTGTCATGAGTCTTCATTGACCTGATAATACATCAAAGAGTAAATCAATCAATCACTCTGTCAATCAATAAAATCCTCACTGCTCTTCCCTAACTTATTTACTGTACAAATGAAGTATAAATCACTGATATCAAGGTTAGGTAGGTATGAATTTTAAAAGCTCGGAGAATATAGCACAGGAAACTCTTAAGTGGTTGAGCTGATTCAGAGAAGATAACAATCTCATAAGATATTGCATAATACTGAAAGTTTAGAAAAGGCTAACCCCAATTTTAAAAATCTATAAGATAATTAGATTTGACAGACAATGGTGATGGATGAGTCATAGTTCTTTTTTAAACAATTATTTCCATGCAACATAAAACTGACCTTACACTGGAGATTTTGTGTAATATGCAGAAGCTATTACTGCTCAATAAACACTCAAGTCCTGCATGCCTGAATATGGACAATTATTCATGATTTTACAAGTGAGTGCTCCCTTCTCAGTAGTTTGGGCACAGTTTTATAATGCTATTGCATATCAAGTACTCAATAGAGGATAGTTCCATTCAAATGCTTCAAGTTCATTAAGCATCACTCATAAATTGACTAAAAAACTAAACAAACAAAAGAGAATAACTGTACTGTCGAGTTCTTTTAAATCCCTCAAACAACCCATTTCCCAAATAAAATAAGGTTTGGTCCAGTAAAAAGATGCTGACAAATTTGAACTGATCTATCAACAAAATATTAATTTAATTAACGTAATGTTGCATAACCATATGTAACATAAGGTTACATAAAGCACTTACCATTTTTTTTTCAGATTAGTCAGCGTCATCTCAACTGTTGAGCAGAATGAAACAGGCTCTTCATGGGGTAGATCTGGATAGAATTAATTTAGAAATGAAACCTTATCTCTCCTTCCAACTCACAATCTGGAGCAGCCCCTTCATTATGCTTAAGGCATAAGGCATAGTCAGCAATAGACACCCCTACTTTTGCTGGAATAGAAGATTAGCTTTTTGTTAACTAATCACTGACCGATGAATTCATGGTTATTTATTCTCAGATCAGTTTTTAATAAGCATACCTCTTTCTATGTGTAAACAAAAATGCCGTTGTCACTGCTACCAGTTCAAATCCCAACCAGCAGCTGGAAAGATGGGACCAAATTTATATCATTGAATGAATGTGAAGTTTTACAACTTCTGTCAACGGGTCAGACAAGAAAGGAACGGAGGATTTTGCACTGCCCTTGGTTTTTCCACAGACAGTACTCTTCATTTCCACTTTTTTTTTTGTATGTGATTACAATGAAAGAGATGGAAAATTGCCTAAAATAAAGTTTAAAAAAAGTTGCTGATTATTTCAGTCTTTATGATGATCAGACTTTCCAAAAGGATAAGGAATAATCAGAGCTTGGAGGGCAAAATTATGGTGATTGCATGCATGTGCGCACGCGCGCGCGCACACACACACACAGAGCACTAAGCAGACAATGATTTTGAAAGTGGTATTCTGTATTGTAGTAGAGTCTAGTGTAGCCTTTTCCAATCAGGATTTGAGGATTTCAAGTCCCCAAATTTTCAGGCATTGTTAAGAAGTCCTGAAAATTGTAGGGAAGAGAAGAAAAGGAGAAAGAAGGTAGAGAAGAAAGAGTGTGGATGCGGTGAAAGGGGAAATGGGCGAGCAACACCAAAAGTTATGTGTAGGTATTTATCTCATTTCTTTAAAAGTACTGTATATATGAATATAAAAGAACGAATAGTAACATCTTATAAATATCATGGTATATGTATCGGGGAGAGTTTGGAATGAAATTGACAAAGTCTTAAAATAGGTTTAACAGAAATTTATGACAGAAATGGAATATATTAAATTTATATGTTTTTGTTTTTTGTTTTGTGTGGGTGAGGGAAATAGAAAGATGAAAGTGAATGTATTAAGTTGAGCTGTTTATGTATGTTTTTATTCTGGAATTTTTGCTTAGCCAATCACCACGGTGTGTTTTAAGCACCTATTGCTAAAATCATAAAACCAATAAAATATTTTTCAAAAAAAAAAGAAGTCCTGAAAATTAAAATCTACACATCAGAAAAGTATCAAGATTGAAAAATGCCACTCATTAGCGTTTTAGGATTAAGTTCAAGTGCTCATTAGGGGACCTTGGCTCAGTCTTTATCAGTCTAGCACACTAATTTGTTCAAAAACACTTTCACCCAAAAAATCTTTAAAAATAATTGTCTCCTTTATCCATTTTAGAAAGGTAAAGGTAAAGGTTTCTCTTGTCCAGTTGTTTTTGACTCTAGGGCAGGGGTCCTCAACCTTGGCAACTTTAAGACTTGTGGACTTCAACTCCCAGAATTCCTCAGCCAGCAAAGCTGGCTGAGGAATTCTGGGAGCTGAAGTCCACAAGTCTTAAAGTTGCCAAGGTTGAGGATCCCTGCTCTCGGGGGCAGTGCTCATCTCTGTTTCTTAGCTGAAGTAACCAGTATTGTCTGAAGACGTTTCCGTGGTCATGTGGTCAGCATGACTCTATGCCAAAATGCATGGAATGCTGCTGCCTTCCCACCAAAGTGGTACCTATTTATCTACTTGCATTCGCATGCTTTCAAACTGCTGGGTTGGCAGGAGCTGGAGCAAGTAACAGGAGCTCATCCTGTTTTTCAGTGCTCAGATCTTTCCAGCTGACAAGCTCTGTGTCTTTAATTACTAAGCCATCACTCACCCCCAGCCATTTTAAACTGTCTTAAATACATTCCTTGATAAGTTTTTTGCCCAAAGTTTTTAAATCTTTAAAACATTTTTCCCTTTGTCATCCAAAAACAATATTTACCCACCAAGTGAAATTGTCTTATTCTATCACTCAGAAAAATCTCTCTTTAGCTGTAAATTAGTTACATCCAAAAGTATTTTTTTTTAAAAAAACAAAAAACGAGAACCTCGGTCCTCATGCAAACTTTGTGTCCATATAGACTGCATTATGGCTTAAATTTGATTGAAATTCTTTGACTCCCAGCCCACTCAATTCACAAGCTGACAGCAAAAAAAACTCAATTCCTGCAGCCTACTCAAGAGGAGCAGTTGTCCAGAGTGCAAATGAACAATTTTATGAGGTCCTCTTTATCCCAAAAGATTGTACCACCCAGATTTCACTGGTTGGCCATAAATCTCCACTACCATGCCATTTCTGATGCTTCAGTGTTTTGGTCCAACAAGAGATCTGCTTTAATGCTGTTCTTCTCAGACAGATAAACTCCAAAGCAGACTAATTTTCAGATTATTTATTCTTCAGGAATCTCTAAACCATAACTTGCAGTCATGAAGAGTTCTTCTGATGAACGTGTCATAATCTCTCCATCTTGTGGTATAAAATATTAACGGTAGATTTCACCCCATATTCTTATGGAGCACAGAAACTGTGTGTCTGTCTTACACAAAGGCTTTTACATACACTAGCACGTAGCCCGGACATCCTGTGATAAAGTTTGAAGCTCCTCCCACTGACTAGGTAAGATATAGGACTAACTAACAGCTGAACTACATTACCCAGAGGCCATCTCTTAAGGAGACAGCATTAACCCTTTAAATGCTAAATGCTTTAACACAGTTCTTAAGCTAAATATGCTCTGGCCAGAGTTACACTGGTCCAGCACATTCAGGGATATCTAGTTTGTATCAAGGCAAGCTTGCTTTTTTTCCCCCCTTTCCAATGCTTGAAACATTTTCATTTATTTTTGGATTAGAATATCATAATAGCAACAACCAGAAAAGTGGCAAAAATAGCAGAAAAGAAGAGAGGAACATCTGAATATCTCACAGAAAGAGAAATTATATCATACTTGCTTCAAACCATTTTGAGGAATTAGACAATAAATTAACTGAATCACTTGATTCTAAACTGAAAAATTGGAAAAAAATGGGGAAAAGGAATGAATTTAAGATTTGTAAATATGAAAGAGTTGATGAAAGAAAAAGTTAAGGAGATGGATAGCTCTGACAAACAAATGTCTGGAAATCTGAAACAAATTAATGGCAAAGTGGAAATTCTGGAGAGTAAGTAGAAGTTATAAACAGAGAGTTGGAAGGACAACTAGATAATTAAACTATATTGAAATTGAGAAAGAAGCACTTTTGTTTTGAGATTTAGAACAGTCCCAAAGAATTCTGGTAAAGATATCAGAGAAAAAAATATTTAGAAAATAGTTTGGTTTGGGATGAGGACGATATGTTAGATAAAACTGATGAAGTATATAAGATACATACAACATTTGTGAGCATTAAAAATGTTCCAAGGGATATTTTGTTGCACTTTGTCAAGAGAAGGGATCAAAATTAGCAGCAGCATTTTAATACATGACTTTTAATCATTATGACTAAAGATTAATAAATAAAGGTCCAATTGTATTTAAATAAATTCTCATTAGAGTATTATGTAAGAAAAAGGGTATTATTTTTGATTAAGAGATGAAAACAGAAAATAAAAATTAAGATTCCATTTTGATGGGATATATTGAAAGGTGCAATTTTTATTTTTAAACAGCAAAGGTTTTGATTGAATTCTGTCTAGGGGTAAGGGAATTTCTAGAAAAAAATAAAGAGAAATTGCTGGAGATTCAAATGGAGGTATCAATGAGATTACATAAAATTTAACAGGGAATTGAAAGGGATGATACTGAACTAGATGTAACAAGTATCAAGTTTTCTAAATTTTTGGCTTGATTATGGATTACAAATGCTTAATGTGGAAATAGAGCATCTGCTTCTCAAAAGAAAAAAATAATTATTCTTTTAAAAAATTAAAATATAATTTGCCTAAGAAAATGAACATAAAATATTTGAATTATAAAAATTTTAATAAAGAATTTATTTCAGAAGGATCTTAAAAAAGGAATAGAGTTATTTTATGCATTAAACCCCATCTAGAACTTGAAATTTGCATGAGACTAAGAATTTGATATTGCGTATTTATGACAACAATTGAGGATAACGTATTGTTCTAAAAGGGACTTGTGGATGGATTAATAGATTTCTCTTATGAAAATTGGCGTCTGATGGAGAATTGGAATAAAATGGTCTCTTTATAATTGGCTAGAACTGAGAAAAATATTAAAATTACTCAAGGAAAAATGACAAAATGACAGGCTTTTTTTAAAAAAAAGATGGATAATTTATGTTGGATTGCTTTAGGGGGGAAAATGGCAATTCAAGTAGTATATATATTTTTCTAAAAGACATAGATCATTTTCAAGAATAAATATGATTTGGATTTCAAATACTTTGGCCAAAAAGTTTCTAAAGTAGAGATATTACTTTTTTGGATCATAATCCTGTGAGTTTGGTTTATAAAAGAAAATCTAGATAATAATAATAATAATAATAATAATAATAATAATAATAATAATAATAATAATAATAATAATAATAATAATAATAATAATAATAATAATAATAATAATAATAATAATAATAAAGTTGGCGATTATATAGTCCTTGGAGGTCATCTAGTCCAACTCCCTGCTCAGGCAGGAAACCCTATACCATTTCAGACAAATGGCTGTCCAGTCTCTTCCAATGTTGGAGCATTCACCAGGGAAGCAGATTGTTCCACTGGTTAATTGTTCTAACTGTCAGTAAGTTTCTCCTTAGTTCTAGATTGCTTCTCTCCTTGATTAGTTTGCTTCTTGTTCTGCCTTCAGGCGCTTTGGAAAATACCTTGATTCCCTCTTCTTTGTGGCAGCCCCTGAGATATTGGAACACTGCTATCATGTCCCCCCTCGTCCTTCTCTTCATTAAACTAGACATACCCAATTCCAGCAACTGTTCCTTATATGCTTTAGCATCCAGTCCCCTAATCATCTTTGTTGCACTTCTCTGTACTCTTTCTAGAGTCTCAACATCTTTTTTACATTGCGGTGACCAAAATTGGATGCAGTATTCCAAGTGTGGCCTTACCAAGGCACTGTAAAGTAGTATTAACACTTCATGTGATCTTGATTCTATCCCTCTGTTAATGCAGCCTAGCACTGTGTTGGCCTTTTGGGCAGCTGCAGCACACTGCTGGCTCATATTTAAGTAATTGTCCACTAGGAATCTGAGGTCCCTCTCACAGTTACTACTATTGAGCAAGGTACCCCCTATACTATACCTGTACATTTGGTTTTTCTTGCCTAAATGTAGTACCTTGCTTTTTTCACCACTGAATTTCATTTTGTTAGATAGTGCCCAGTGTTCAAGTCTGTCCAGATCCTTCTGTATCTTAAGCCTGTCTTCTGGAGTGTTGGCTATTCCTGCCAGCTTGGTGTTGTCTGCAAATTTGATGAGTTCCCCATCTATCCCCTCATCCAAATCGTTGATGAAGATGTTGAAGAGCACTGGGCCCAGAACAGAGCCCTGGAGCACCCCACTACACACTTCCCTCCATGTAGATGCGGTTCCATTGAGGACCACACACTGAGTACGGCCGATCAGCCAGCTACGGATCCATCTGGTGGTGATGCTGTCTACCCCACATTTTTCTATCTTGTCAAGTAGTAGGTTGTGATCTACTTTATCAAATGCCTTACTGAAGTCCAAGTAAATTATATCCACAGTATTCCTTTGATCCACTAATTTTGTCATTTGGTCAAAGAATGCAATAAGATTTGTCTGGCATGATCTGTTTTTGACAAACCCATGTTGGCTTTTAGTAGTGACATTGTTTGCCTCTAGGTGTTCGTTGAATTGTTGTTTGATTATCTTTTCCAGAATCTTCCCAGGTATTGAGGTCAGGCTGATAGGTCTGTAATTTCCTGGGTCCATTTTTTTTCCCTTTTTTGAAGATGAGAACCACATTAGCTCTTTTAGATGGGACTAAATGAAATGTTGCTACAGAAAAAAGCATTAGGGCAGGATTGCAATTTGCTCATTTTTGTCAAACACAATGCTGTCAACAGAGTCTGAATGGAACCATTTGACCTTCATTATAATACGGGAGTGAAAGTGTAAAGGGGGCAGGCAATTACAATCCTGAGGTCAATAAGATCATTCAATTGATTTGAACTGATCTTCTGGTTTGTAGAGGTTGAACACTGGGATGTAAAGCTTTATTCTGTTGTTTATGTAATGGAATGTACAATTCCATTGATTCTGCTTATTTTAGGATTTGAGATGTAAACAACTTAAATTTGTTTTCTCTGCTTCCTGCCAAATTTTTCTCTTTCCTCTTTTCCAAAGAATGCTTAGACTCCCTAAACCACATACAATAAGTAAATTAAGAGAGAGAACATTTGACTGTGGTCGTTTTCTCTGTCCTTGATCAAAGATTTTAATCAGCCTTATGCTCGTGGAGTTTATTTATTCATTCATTCTTTGTATATGACCATAATTCTTCATAACACTTACTAGAAAGCAGTGGAAAATTAAAACAGCACATTGCCAAACAGATGGCCAGCAAAGTATATTCATTTCCAAAGGCTTATCAGAACAGCCATGTGTTGAAAATTTTCTGAAATAGGGGCTAGACATATCTTCAGAAGATAATGTTTCAGTGGGCTTAGGCAGCCATAAAAAACAATGTTTTTGGACTCCCATTTGTTTACCTCTTGAGGTTGGAGTGCCCAGAGAATTGTCTTGTAAGTTGAATGAACAAAGAATCAATTAGAGAATGCAATGTCACCAATATCCTTGGTCCTTATCTTGTATGGCTTTATAAGCTAAAAGAAACAGCATCTTCAATTAAGTTCTGGAAAGGCCCCAAAATCAGTGCCATAAAACAAGTTGGGAAATTCAGCTCAAATCCCAGCTCACATATAGCATTGTGTAGAAACAAGACAACAGCTTCATAAAAAGAGCTAGCTGTTAATAGTTGTACAGTGGATCGAAATCTGATTTGAGTAACTTGTCTTAATTCAGACGTACATTATAATTAACTTTATCTAACTTGCATATACTTCTTATAGAAATGTTACATAGATAGCATTTCCATCAACAATCTAATTCATCAAAGCTGAATTTATATTTTAATAATCAGCATAACATTTTTAATTAAATGCAGCCACCTCACTTGAAGACATATAAGTTAACTATGCTTAAAGCTGTATAATATTTCATCTAATGACTACCTAAAAGGTAGCCAAATCTTGGAGTTCCCTAAGCCACTATGTTGTTCAGGGCAGCAATTTTTACAAATAAAAAAAATAATGAATTCTCTATTTCATTTGGGATTCATTTAGCTTTATGTCTCTTTATCCAAAATATATAAAGGAAATTCAAATGCAATGCTGTTTGTTATATAATTTAAAGGGATAATTTCAGCTTGTTTCAATGGCAAAATATAAATACTGAAGAGAAACAGTTATTTCCATCCTGCAGTACTGGAATGTCTACTTCACTTGTAGATTTAGCACTAAAAATAATCTTTATGCAGAATAAAAAGAGTTTGGGATACAAAACTGAAGAGATTATTAGAGGTTTCCATTAGTTGGGTACTTATTCATTGTAGCAATTCTTTATAGCTTGGAGATAAAGTGTACTTTAATTAAAGAAACCAATTCCACTTATCTTTCACCAAGCCCTCAGGGATACAAGCTGACTTTGCCCAGTGCTTTCTATGCAGGTTGCCACATTCCATCCATTCAAAAAATAAAAAAGTATAGGCAATTCACCAAGAATGTTTTATTGTTTGCATTGCCAACATACAGTTGATGCTACAGTTCAGACATTACAGCAATCAAGTAGAAAAGGACACATCCATGATAAATTGCCACTTCTCTCTTTGATGGGGACTAACTCAGAAGCAGCACTGAAAAATTACTTCATCTCTAGTAGGTAGAGAAAATAAATGGAAATGGAAATCAGTAGTAAGTTCAACAAATTATTATTCATTTATAAAATGAAAATAGGGGAGGATATTTTGATTAATTATTAATTAATTAATTAATTATTAAATATTAATTTTATTAATATATTACATAAGGAATGTGCAACCTTTTTCAGATCCAGCACTACTATGGGCTATGAACTGGAGGCCACATGTTTCTGAAAACCGATAAAAGAGAAAAGCTAAATATATTTAGCTTAAACTTAATTATTATAAATGAATTAAATATAATTAATATAACTACTCCCAGTATAATTAACTATTTTGATTTCTGTCACATTAAAATTCTAAATTGATGATACATTTTAAAAGAGCAATAACAACAGATTAAATGTTATGGTGGGCATAGAACTAGATATATTGTTGTTGTCAGCCATTCAGTTGTGTCCAACCCTCACCAACTCTATGGATCAGCCCTCTCCATGCCTCTCTGTCTTGCACTGCCTCCTTCAGATCTGCCATGGTTATCCCAGTGTTGTCCTTTATAGTATCCAACCAGCGGGTTCTAGGGTGGCCCCTTCTCCTTTTTATGCTGGTCACTCCCAGTAAGTCAGCTCTCATGACATGACCAAAGTATGACAGCCTCTGTTTGGTGATCTTGGTTTCAAGTGATATTTTTGGTGAGATTCAGTCTAGGACTTCTTTGTTTGTTATGTTTGCAGTCCTTGAGATGTGTAATAATCGCCTCCAGCACCACAGTTCAAAGGCGTCCATCCTTCTACAGTATCTGCCTTTTTCAGAGTCCAAATTTCGCAGCCATAAGTAGCAATTATACTGCCCACACTACTTTCTCCTTCAAGATATATGGTTTCATTTCAACTTCTCCTCTTACGGTTTGGCCTTGTTTTTCGTTTGTGTAAACTTGTTCTGCCTATTCCTGCCATAAAAGAATTTCTGGCCTTAAGTGAAACATAAGTGAAACCCTCTTTTGTATGATCTGTCATGGCTGCTTCCTTCAGTTTCTCACATTGCTCAGCCCAATACTTTTCTTTATCTTTTCTTGCCTCTTTCTGGAATTTTGCATTTAATCTTCACATTTCTTCCCTGTCATCAATGGCTTTTGTTTTCCTTATCTGTTCTGGAGTCCCTACTGTAGCTTTTGAGCTCCATATGGCCAATGTCAGTGGTTTCATGTATGTAATATGTTTTTGGGCTACTTCAGTGATGGTTGTTTTTATTTCCTCTTGTAGCATATCTGGTTGTCTTTCTGTGAGGTTGAACAATTCAAATCTGTTCTTAATTTCAACTGCATTGGTGTCAAATTTCTGAATCAAGGATGGCCCTGTAGCACCTGAACTTTACTTTGGCAGTGAACAGTTCATGGTCTGACCCAGATTTTGCACCAGGGAATGTTTTCACGGTGAGGATGGAACTTTTCCACTTCTTTTTGCATACCATAATCTTGTGGAAACCGAAAGAAACTTTTACGATTTCCTGGGGCAGCAGAGAAGTTTTTAATATGTGCACATGGTTCAGAAGTAGTTAACAGAACATTCTGAACCCCGAGGGGGGGTTCACTCTACAGTTTTATAGCTTTCCATTCTCAGGAACAAAGAAGCTCACATACAATTCTCAGAAACAAAGAAACACGCATGCAAATCTACAATGTATTTCATCTTGGGTTAGTTCCCATGGACATACAATGAAGGAAGTTATGCTTAATACATTGTTGCTGAACTCAGTGTACTTTTGGGTTAGTCATACATTTGCTGACACAGCTTTCTTCCAGAAATTATACAGACACATCTATTTTGCTTTAGTGATTTTTAGTGATTTTTCATTATCATTATTATTATCTCACTTTTCATCTACCTCATTATTTCCCCCCTTTGGAAGTTTTCCAGCTTAAACTTCCATTATTCTACATCGGATTCAGGTTCTTGAGCGGGTACCATCTTATATTCCCATAAGGCTAACATTGTTTCATGTTTTGCTGTTAATTGGGCTGTACTTTCTGAGATCCTTTGAATCATTGCTATCAAACATGGGATTAAACAAGGAATCAAAATACATCCTAGAATTAACAAAACTGCTATAACTATGATGGTTTGTAGGCCTGGTAACTTTGGCCACCATCCTGAAAATACATCTTCTAAATTAAATCCTTTCCAGGTTTGCACCGGAACATGTGCTAATTTGATCATCTTGTCAGTTATGCTTTTCAATACTTTTCCACTTTCATCTATTTCAATGCAACAGTTTGTTCCAGGAACCAACTGCCATTCTTAACTGTGAGAGTCACTAAATTACAGTTATCTGTTCCACAGGAATCTGCTTTTGTTTCATTCTTTTCAAACAAGATGTGGTCCATCTCTTTTGGGTCTTGGGTATGCCACTTAATACATGACCACCACTTACATTTGACCGCAGAGACTTCACATCCATCTGGTGGGCACAAGTACTTATGGTTTGGGATATAGCTGTGGATATTACTGATCCCTCCACAACCATATGTTGCAGCCCAATAATTAGCTGCTTTGCAAACATCAAAGGTGACGCTAAAACTGGAGTCTGGGTTGGATTTCCAGTGTGAGATCCCTAATAGTGCCTTGTCCTTATAGCTACTTCTTGTTCTATGTGTTTTTATTTGTAAGGCCCAACGATCTGGATCAGACTTGGGATTATAACACTGATCTTGGACTCCTTTTCTACACACCTTGTATGTGGTTCTGTTGTATGTACAAGAGCTAGGTGAGCTATCTTGGCACCCTTCTGGTTTTATTGTATGATAAATCAAAGTTTTGGTTATCTGGTTTCCTTGTTTGGTAGTCTTAATGCAGTTTTGACAACCTTGGTTTCCCTGTGTATTTGTTATTTCTTTGTGTGTGGTACTCAATATTTTATTATAGGGTTTTTGCATTATGACCTCTCGTGTAGCCTTTGCAATGATTTGTGTAGGAATGTGTATGTATATTCCCCATATTAAATAACTAACAGGTATGATGAGCTGTTGAATCCTCATATCTTCCACCGTGCGTAGAGAGACAGCGTCCGGAGTGTCTCAGCAAGGTTGAAGTCAGCAAGGTTGTTCTTCACACCGTGTGTTGAGAACCCGTTGCCGGTAGGGTTCGACAGGGTGTATTTCTTGTAAACTTCAATACCAAAGGTTTGTCAGTCTTATCCACCTTGTAAGTTACTAGATCTGCAGGTGCAGCTGCTTTCAATCTACTCCAGTGGATCCAGGATTTTCCCTCCAAGGTTTTCACTGCCAAAGGAGAACACATAACAACAGTATACGGTCCTTTCCATCTTGGGCTCAAGGGATCTGATTTCCAGTGTTTCACCCACACTCTGTCTCCTGGTTTGAACCCATGTGTTGCTGTAACTACTGGAGGGGGTTGTTGTTCCATTATATAATGGCGCAAGTTTGAAACAGCCAAATTATGAAGCTGTAACTGATGTAACAATTTCTGTTGGTCTATCCCACCTTTATGAGCCAAGTCCGGCCAACCCTGGCTGTCAGGTTTAAATAAACAAGGGGGACGGCCAAACATGAGCTCATAAGGACTAAGTTGTAATCTAGTGCGAGGGGCCAGTCTGATTGCATACAAAACCATAGGCAAAACATCTGGCCAATGAAGATGAGTTTCCAAACAAAATTTGGTAATAAGTGTCTTAATTGTGCGATTAGCTCGTTCTGCTTTTCCAGCTGATTGAGGGTGGAAAGAACAATGAAATCTCCATTTGATTCCTAATGCTTGGGCTAAAGACTTATTGATTTGGTGTACAAATTCAGGACCATTATCTGATGAAATCCTAGAAGGGCAACCAAACCTAGGAATAATCTCTTTCAGAAATATTCTGGCAACCTGTATAGCTTTCTTATTTACAGTTGGAAAGGCTTCAATCCATCCTGAATAGGTATCAATTATAACTAACAGAGCTATGTATTTCTTATTTCTAGGCATATCAGTGAAATCAACAACGACATAGTCCATTGGAAAATAAGCGATCGGTTGTTGACCAGGTGGTAGTACTGGTCCTTGACGTGCATTGGTTTGGGCACAAGTGGAACACTGAGAACATACTTGTGCTGTTAGCGAAGAAGCAAAAGGAAGATAAAAAAAAACGTTCAAGCTGTTGTAATAATGCAGTTTTTCCTAAATGATGTTGCTTATGGGCTTGAAAAATAAGTGGGCGGGCTAGTGCAAGAGGAACAGCGATGCGTCCATCGGGAAGTGTGTACCAGCCTTTAACTAGTTCAGCTTGTACATCCTGTTTCAATTTTTGGGTTTCCTCCTGTGTATATGTAGGATCAAGTTGTTCTAAGTAAGTGTCTAAATACATGAACCTAGTGACATCTGAGTTGAGAGGGGGGCCTTCCCACGCAGCTCTTTTGGCTTCTTTGTCTGCTTTCCTATTGCCCTGGGTAATAAGGCTAAAGTCTTTTTGATGTCCAGGACAATGAATGATTGCAACTTTAGATGGCAACTGTGCTGCCTTGATAAGTCTTTTAATCAAAGTTGCATATTGGATAACCTTGCCTGTTGAGTCCAAATATCCTCTTTCTCTGTATATTTTAGCGTGAGCATGTATAGTCAGGAATGCATATTTACTATCTGTATATACATTTAAAGTCATTCCTGCAGCTATTTCTAATGCTCTGGTTAAGGCATATAATTCTGCAAATTGTGCACTTGCTTGGCTAGGTAACTGTGCTGACTCCACAATTGAAGTTTGAGAAACAACTGCGTAGCCAGAATACCTAATTCCTTGATCCATAAAGCTGGATCCATCAGTGAACCACTGGAAGTCTGGATTATGCAAGGGTTGATCTGTAAGGTCAGGTCTGCAAGAATATTGTAGCTCTATTGTTTGTATGCAGTTATGCACAGGCCTAGTTGAATCTGGTATTGGCATTAAAGTGGCTGGATTTAAAGTCGAACTTTGTTGCAATGTGACTTGTGGATTTTCTAATAAAAAGGCTTGTATCTTATGCATCCTTTGATTGCTGATCCATAAATGTCCCTTATTGTCAATAATTGTCTGCAGTGCATGGCTAGTATAAACAACTACTGGAGCTGAAAAGGTTAACTTGTTTGCCTCCTGCAGTAACAACATAACTGCTGCTAGAATTTTTAAACATTGTGGCCAACCTTGCGAGGTCATATCTAGCTGTTTTGACAGATAAGCGACTGGTCGGTTCCAATTTCCTTGCTTTTGGGTAAGAACTCCTAAAGCTACATTTTGTCTCACATCGACATAAAGTGAGAATGACCTAGATATATCAGGTAGTCCTAAAGCAGGTGCTGTGGTTAAAGCCTGTTGGAGCTGTTTCATTGCTTGGGTTTGTTCTTGTTGCCATAACAAAGGTTCTTTTTCTGGTCCTTTTAAAACTTGGTACAATGGTTTAGCTGTGAGAGCATAGTTAGGAATCCAAATTCTACAGAAACCTGTAATTCCCAAAAAGGCTCTAACTTCCTGTTTTGTTTTGGGTATGGGAATCTGTAGCACAGCTTGCTTTCTCTGGGGGCCCAAAGTTCTTTGCCCTTGTGATAGTTCATAGCCTAAATACATTACAGTCTTTTGGACTAACTGGGCTTTCTTTTTGGACGCTTTATAACCACAGTCTTGTAACAACTGGAGCAATCTGGATGTATTTTCAAAGCAATCCTCTTTGTTTTGTCCAGTTATCAGAACATCATCTACATATTGAAGGCAACAATCCTCTTGCCTGACTAACTTCAAATATGCAAGATCTTGGGCTAGGGCGTTACCAAAACATGTTGGCGAATTCTTAAAGCCTTGTGGTAACCTAGTCCAGGTGTATTGAGTCTTAACCTGTGTCTTTGGGTCAGCTCATGTTTGCATTTGAATGGGCTGTATATTTTCATCAAGCGCCATATTTCTTCCACTGGGTGGCGCACTTGCATTAATTGTTTGTCATGGTCAAAGGATATTGTAGCTTTTAATTTTGTAAGCAGATCTCTGCCTAGCTTTCTCTTTATGTCTGGGGCACTCTGGGTAATAAATCTTTCAATTAGGAGTGGATGATGCTGTGTTAATTCCATATCAAGACCTGTGTTTACTCTATAGGCTTCTATCAGTCGGCTAAGGAATGCGGTGGGTGTTTCATTCTTCTCTTGCCAAATATGAGTTACTGCAGCATAATTAACCGGACGAATTGCTGCTTCCCTCAAAGCTTCTAAACACAAAAGTCTGTATCTTTGTAATAAAGTTTGGTGTTCAGGGTCATTAGCATTCCAGTCTGGTCTTTGTTCAACAGCGTCAGAATTTCTGTTCTCCTGACAATTAACTCCTCCATCTGGGTGTCTTCGGGCAAGTACTTTCAATTTTCCTAATCTATATTTTTCTCTCCCTTCCATGTCCAGTAAAGTAGAAATAAGCTGATGCATATCATCCCATGAGGGATTGTGTGTCTGTATGATATTCTCAATTAAGTCAATAATCTCTTGAGGTTTTTCTGAAAATGGGCCAAATTGTTGTTTCCAATTAAGGAGATCAGTGGTTGTAAAGGGAACATACTGGAGCATGGAAATATTGGTGTTGTCTGGTCCAGGGACCAAAACTTCTCTTAAAGGAGCTAAGTTCTCTTTTGTTTTCACCTTGATTCTAGTCCGGCTAGAAACAGGGTTTTCCTCTTCATTCTTTTGAATGGTTTCATCTGCTTTTATTTTTATTTCTTCTTCTGGTTGAAATTGGACTTCATTTCTTTCAACCAGAGGGGGTGGAATTGGCTGATTTATTCCTCCTTCTTCTGTTCTGGGAGCATAGGCAGGTGGTCTAACTGCCTGTAATTCCTCCCTGTCTTCATGTTTGAAAATCTTAGCTTTTGTCTGAGGCTTGGCTTTTTGGCTTGCCAAATATATCTTAGCACATTCTAACTGACACTTTGCTAACCATCGAGGCTTTTCTGCAATATTGATCTGCCATTGGTCTATGTAGGGATATTGGTCCCAATGACCATTTCCAGTCACATTTTGATGAACCCGTGCCACGAGTTCGGGATTCGCCGATCCCTCCTTGGGCCACCCTACGCCAAAGGTGGTCCATTCAGATTCACAGAATCTTTTTAACATGGCTGGATTTGGTTTTGGGTCTCCATAATCCCTAGAAAAACCCTTTTTGAAATTTTCTAACATGCACTGAAGTGGCGTCTGACCAACGCCCTTCTTTGTTTGTTTACCTCCCATCTCCTAACACACTACCAATCGACCTGTAGTGCCGGACGTTCCAACGGTCACTAAGCAGGAAATGCGATGGTTTAACCACCCACACAGTACCTACCTATTGAAGACTTAAGGATGCCTCCTTGTCTTCTAGGGGGTAATTACTCCCCTCTTCCGATCCAAATGGGATCAGGTATCCCCTTTTTACAATACTTGCCTGCAGGCGTTCCAGACCCTTTTGTTGATTTACGACCCGTCTGCTACCCCCGCGGATCCTTGACTGGAGTGCTTCGCTGATGGGTTAATTTCCCTCCCTTCCCGTCGAGGTCTCCCCGTAGACAAAGGCCACGGAGCCGGCTTGGAGATGTCGTCGTCAAAAGAGGGTAATTCCAACAGGGCAATCCGTCTTGGAAGGTCAAAGGCCTCTTCCTAAAAGTTTCCTAAAAGTTTTCAGTCCCGGCGGAGTCGCCATAAATCTTGTGGAAACCGAAAGAAACTTTTACGATTTCCTGGGGCAGCAGAGAAGTTTTTAATATGTGCACATGGTTCAGAAGTAGTTAACAGAACATTCTGAACCCCGAGGGGGGGTTCACTCTACAGTTTTATAGCTTTCCATTCTCAGGAACAAAGAAGCTCACATACAATTCTCAGAAACAAAGAAACACGCATGCAAATCTACAATGTATTTCATCTTGGGTTAGTTCCCATGGACATACAATGAAGGAAGTTATGCTTAATACATTGTTGCTGAACTCAGTGTACTTTTGGGTTAGTCATACATTTGCTGACACAGCTTTCTTCCAGAAATTATACAGACACATCTATTTTGCTTTAGTGATTTTTAGTGATTTTTCATTATCATTATTATTATCTCACTTTTCATCTACCTCAATAATATGTAGTCAACGTGGTTTCAATGTTCTCCGTTTGTGTATAGTGTAAAGTGTATAATGTATCGTCGCCATTTGGCTTATTCAAACCATGTGTTTATTAGCTGTTATTTGTGGTGTAGCTGAATCGGATGTTCTCCTGCTTCATTTCTTTCATCTGGGCCAAACTTGTCTATGATCCCTGTTTCTTCCATTTTTCCCATTTTTGCATTGAAATCTCCAATAATATAATGTCTTTCTTTGGTGTTTGTTTCAGTGTTTCCTCAATTTCAGCATAGAATGGGAGTGCAAATTTGCAGAATTGTCATATTGCAAGGTTTCCATTGATACATATTACCATTATCCTTTCACTGACTGTTTGAAAACTTTCTATGGTTATGCCCACTTTTTATGCAGCATAAAACACATTTCTCTTTTTTCGATGGTATCATTGCCATAGTAGTATACAATATGACCATCAGATTTGAAGAAGCCACAGCCAGTCCAATGAACTTGGATGATGTCTAGTATATCAGTGTTGAGCCTACTCATTTCGTTCTTAGCAATGTTCAGCTTTCCTAGCTTTAAGCCATTGACATTCCATATTCCTAATTTAAAAATCTTTGAACACCAGAGGGAACTTTTCACTAGGACAGGCATGTCAAACTCGCAACATCACGTGAAGTTGTGTGACATATTGTGACTTTTTCCCCATTGCTGGCAATGGGGTGGGTGTGGTTTTGGTGTAACGCATCTGGCCCGTGGGCTGGCAGTTTGAAATGCCTGCACTAGGAGCTGTATCAATGGTGGGGGTACATTAGAATTTACCCCATCCACATCATGGATGCTCCTGCTACTATGATAGTCTCTTTGCTCTTCCCCTTGTAGCTTTATTGGTACCTCCCAGTCAGGGGGACACACTGCTTGGTACCATACCTTCCACATCTTTGAGCTGATCCATAAAAAAATTTGGTGGGGAAAATGAGCAGGTCTTTCTCCAGACCAGAGTTGTGTTGGTCAGTATAATAGGCTTATGCTGTCCACTCCAGCACTACCACATGAGATATTATTGGGCTTTGGGGAGGGGCTTATATGTTTATCCCAAGGGTGGAAGTTAATTTTCCCAAGGACCACATGCAAAATTAGGACTGCTGTGGAGGGCTGAATGAATAGGGCTGCAATGTCCACTACAACCACCATCATGGCCACTGCCACAGCCACCACTGTAATACCACTGCAGCCACTGCCATTGCCACCACAGCCACAATTGCTGCCAGCTGGACAGAGATAGCCAAAGGGTGGGATATGGCCCATGGGCCATAGAATGCCCAGGTCTGTGCTATCCCATCAGGAAAAGGCACAGCATTTCCAATCAAACAGATATTTACTTGGTTAAATCTATTACAAACTTTAATTTTAATTAGTGTTGTTATCTGAAATGCTACTTTAAATGGGCCTTTCTTGATTTGGTTGATGCCATGTAATTTGACTAAGATCATATGAAGGTTTTCAATGAACGTTCATCAATGTGACAGTGTCAGAACTTTTTTTTTCTTTGTACAGAACCTGCTGGGCAGGTGAAATTCATGTGCTGATAGGAGAGCCTTAACAAGAATTCCTTCCAAAGGGAAATGGCCTATTCCAAGCTCTGCAGAAGTCCAGCTGAGAAATTACTTCAAAGCAGTTCTTTTTGCATTGCAGCTAAGCCAAATAACATCAGCTGATAAAAAGAAGTGATAGCATGAGATATCATAAATGCATGGCCAATGCATTTATCTCAACTGACAGAGTCCATAAAGGGGATTATAATGTGTCATATGTTGTATTGCCTTTGAAAACAGAGGTCACTTGTTCAGAATATAACAACTACATTTTTAACTCCCTTTTAATGACTCCTGTGCCAAGTTGACATTTAAAAGTCTTATATGTTTTGGAGAGAAGGAACTGACAATCTCCATATTTGCTTAGTGATACTTCATCAAATTAAAAAAATATTTATGGTCCAAGATCAAACATATGAATTATCAACATACTGTTCAATATCTATAAAACAACAGTTTAAAAATTCCAAGACAATCTTAAAACATTGGGCAGTTAACGGTTAATTGTGCTGAGGAGAAGCCTGATGATTTTTGACAACTATGTATAGCTACTGATAAAAATTTTGCAACCTTCTTGGTGGTTTCTAAACAGTATTCAACCAGGACAAGGTAATGGTTTCCTGGTCACCATAGTAATTAGATTATTAATGATTAGGGGTATTAAACTGATTGAATATTTTAATAGCACATGTAAAATAGAGTCTACTTCTGAATTTGAGCAAAAAGTAGTTTGGCTTTCATATGTAATATAACATATTGGCTGCTGCTTTGATTGCGGTGCCAAAGTAAATACTTTTCTATGTGAACAATATAAAATATTATAGAAATATTGAGAGACAGACCAGGGAGGAGGAATGATTGTACTTATTGATTCTCCTTGAGCTTCTTCTGCTTTTCTTCTACCAGCTGAAGCATAATAAGTAAATACTAGGGTTGTTGTGTTGAGGAGGAGGAGGAGGAAGAGGAGGAGGAGGGGGGGTTAAAAATGCAGATGAACTCAATGTTGTATAAAAGAAAAAAAAATCAAATCTTCATCTACTAATGCTTATCACACTAGTTAAACCTTAGTTGCAAGTAAAGCTATTGGGAGACATAGGTGACATGATTTTTCCAGTGAGGAAGTCCACTCCAAACATGTTTTATGAAATGTCAGTTATGATCTGAATCTTATTGCCTCTGCTGTGATCCTCGGGGATGCCAATTATTTACAAATCGGACTGCCATCTGTGTTTTTACAACATTCTTGGAGTTGTTATATAGCACTTTAATCGAGTCCTTGGAGAAAGGAAACATGTTTTATATGGAAACAATATCATAGGAAATTTCCATCATAGTCTACATTACAGTAAGATTCAGAAAAGCATGTATATTTTCATCCCAATATTCCCAGTATAAAATATTTCTCTTAAAGATGCATATCATTCCCCATTTTATTATAAAATGGACCTCTTCATATTCATCCTCAGAATTTGCCACACATTGACAATATTTATGAATTAATTCCTAATGTTCATTGTTATTTAATAATTATATTTATAAATATCAGTTCATTAAACAGCAAAAGGAGCTTACATGTTTTTTTCACTAATTCATTCTTTTAACATCCCTGTGAAGTATATTACACTAAAAATAATAACTGAATTAAGGTCATTGATTAACTGTGTGACCTAGAACTTTGAACCTGGGTCTAGCCAACATTGTAATAACTACATGGTCATTCTGACTTTCAAGCCTGGAATAAACTCTTGAAGTTGTCTAATGTAATAATATTTCACTTATGTTATTATTATTAAAAATTAATAAAGAGATCAATGAAGACTTTTCTAAAAGTTAAATGGGAATGTAGGTATGCACATGGAAATGTTTAATTTTTCCATTAAGCATATTGCAATCACAGTTATAGGGAACAAAAACATACTTAAAACAAACTTAAAAGGTTTTCTGCTAAACCATGCAATTAATATCAGGTTTAGTTTGACGCTACATTTGAAATCTATTAATGCATCCTGTAAATTTCCTTGTGTTGCTATAAACCAGTTTTGTATCCACAGAAAAGTGGATTTAAATTTAATAATATATAAAAATATTTTAAATATATAAATTGAATAAAACATTAAAAATTGAATAAACATATCATTTATGCTGGTTCTGTCTTTATAATCCATACATATCCCGTAGCAAAATCTGAAAACTTTCCATTTCTGATCAATTCTGTTTCACTAGGGATTTGCAATCATAACTGAGTGCAAGTAGAAATTTTAAAGCTTGCTGAAACTAAAATAAGACGCCATAATAGGGGATACAGGGACAGAATATTATGTACAATTCATTTTCTCTCGTTCTTTGAGTATCTAGGGGTTATGTAGGATGAGCAAGTGAGATTTTGAACTTGGTCCAAAGATTTTTTTTAAAAATCAAATGTGAAGTTTCAGACCTGGTTACAATTGATCTGCTGTTGGCAAAATCCAGATTCTTATACTACTCCATCCATTATTCTGGTCTAATGAAAATTATTCTATATAAAGAATATTTTGAGAAAAATTGATTTCGCTGTTGGCTAAATGCTTCATTTAACCAAATGGTATAGCTGGCTTAATCCTTTATGAACTTCTGTATATCAGAGAATGAATGCTTATGACACAGGTTTGCATTATATTTCTGCATAGTTTTGAAACATGGTTCTACATTATGTCTTACAGTTGAGGGAAGTTAGCCCAGAGAAGGAAATATTAAAAGGGCAGAAAAATATATTTTTCCTCAAAATGATTTTTAAAAGCAGGAGCCAACTCTGCCCCCAAATCTCTCTATCCCAAACAGGAGCCAGCCTTATACAAATGCAAATGTAAAACCATCAGAAAGTTTGTCAAGACAAAGAGACTTAAAATCTGCATATCCCACCCAAACTCTAGGAGTCATTAGCCCCATCACCAGGGAAGCAGGATATAATAATAGGATTAAACCACAGATATCAAGGCCTAGAAAAACACTCAGAAATAGCCTCAAAGTTCATGCCACAGGAACAGGAAGCTATTCCAAACAAAAGGCTAGAGGGGGTAAAAAAACCTACTACCCATGTGTTCAGCCCTTCTTCCCTCTGCTCTTTCCTGCAAGAATCATCTTTCTGCCTCTTCAATAAACTGTAACCTTCTTCCCAAAGCAGTCGCCATGTTGCTTATTTATTCCCGGCTTGGATGAATCAGGATGAAGACTTTAATCCCACACAGTAATAAATCAGGTTTTCAGTTACAGAAATAGTGATTCCAGCAACTGGGGAAAGTTGGTATGAATCTGCTCTCAATGTCCTTGCTGTTCTCAATAAAACTTTGATTGCATTCTTGTAGCAACCTGACAAAGCTATTTAACTGAGATCAATATATAATTTTTTCTTCTGATCTGTGTCAGTATTTGGAGGACCTGACAGCAGCTGAAAACATTTCACCAGCCTGTTCTGCAACTGAAAAACCCACCTTTGCCATTTTCTATATAAAGTTTTCATAGAAAATCTATAAAACTCATTGAGATTTGCTCATCAATATGTTACTGAGTGAACTGTCTTAATGAACCATGTAATGTTCTTGGTGATGTTTCTGAAAACATTAATCAAGAGTTTCACTTACAGGGAGCTGTAAATCATCTGACTTATTATACTCTCTGATGACATTTCACTGATTGAAACTATTAGTTCCAGTCTTTATTCACCATACAGAGGCCTTTCCTCACGCCCTGAATTAAAATGTTATTGACCCATCCTTGGACCAGTACAAAATATTGCTGATATTGTTGTTCTCAATCCCTACCTCTACTGTATCTTTAGTGGATATTTTTTTTCTGTTTTTTGATATGTCAATTGTTATAGACAATGTGATTGGGTTTTCCCTCTAATGTTGTTGCTGTCCCCTTTCAAGATATTACTGTCCAGGTGGAAAAACATATACCAACAGAGGCACTGCTGCAGAATGAGGAGGGTATCTGTAATGACCCACTTCAGCTGTTCTCCCAAGAATTTGAACTCTTGAGGCAATCACTGCTTCAAACAGGATTATTTTATTTGGGGATCAGTAACAGTGGGGGATCAAGGTGAGGTCTGAAGTAAAAGCTCGCTAATACCAAATTGTCATCCAAGCCATAAAACCCCTCCCACCAAAACCGCGTGGGGATTTGAATTGTATCTAATCAGCTGGCATCTTGGGGCAATCAGCCGTTGCTTTTGGCGCACAACTTCCTGGCTTCGCTGACATCCGGCTCATCGCAATCATCTTCGGGGAGCTACCATACCCCTCCCCGTGGCAATCAGGAAAAGGAAACAGAAGTGGCAAACAAATACAAACATGCAAGTAATGCTGGGCTCCCCCCCCCGCAACAGAATGGCAGGTCCCAAAGATGGAAGGACAGAAGGAAGGTAAGTAAAATAGGGAACTGTTTGAGACCTGACGGTATCACTTCTGATCCCTGCTTGTATTCTCTAAACTGGTCTCTCTCCACAGCATAATTTAAGCATTTACCAAGTTTTTTAAAAAGTGAAATAAATAAGTAAAAAAGAAGACACCAAAATAATTACAGCCCTAGAGAAGAAATAAATACTGCTATGATCATGCAGCTAATGGGTTTCTTCCATCAGAGCAGAAGAAACTGAGATTGATTAGCTGCTGGGGAACCCAATCTCTTGGAAAGAGTGATTGAGACTGACAAGTAGAAAGAAAGTGGCATATAAGCAATAATAATCCAGTTAAATATAATCCACCATTCCTTGGATAATATAGTAAGAAAAGTGAGGTCAGAAACATTTCAGGATATTGTTAATAAAACTCTCCCACTTCCCCAAAATGAAATATAGGACCTATGATCCATTTCTCTATTTGATAAAAACCTTTGGGAAAATGTCATGTAAAATACAGAAAAGGCTATGCAAACACATAGGAAACAACATATCCACATTTCCTAATACTCTAAATATTCCCAAAATGCAATTCTGATCACACTGACCACAACTTTGCTGACTTTGCACCAAGAGAATAAATGGTGAAGTATTGCAACAGATTTTATGTTCTATGAAAGCTGTCCCTGGGGGGGATATCACTAAAGCTGTATCACTAAAGTTCCTTCTTCAATATATATATATATATATTTTCTGTTTTCTGAGGTTTTCGCGGGTGTTTGTATGTAGGTCTTTGGTTCTTCGGGTTTTCTCCCACGTAGAATTTGAAGTGTCTTGGCGACGTTTCGACGAAGTCTCATTCGTCATCTTCAGGCTGGTGCTTTCGGCTTCTGCTTCTAGGAGCAATGTGAGATTTTAGCTGTTTCTTCCTTTTAACTGCCAGTGGGGGTTTGAACTGATTGGCTGGGAGCTCAGCTGTGTTCTGATTGGGTGGAGGTGTGTTCTGATTGGTTAGGGGCTTGGCTGTGCTCTGATTGGATGGGGGGTTGGCTGTGCTCTGATTGGATGGGGGAGTGTTCTGTTTGGGTGGGGGCTTTGTTGTGCTCTGGTTAGTCAGTGTTACAAGGGGATTAGAGATGGTGAACTGTATAGCTGTTTGGCTTTGCGTTCGTGGTCGTGCCTCATCTTCATGGTGGGTGTCAGTTTGCTTCGTGTATGGATTGGAGGGGTTTAAGGTGGCTAATGATGCAGCTGTGGTCTGGCTTCTGGTTTGTGGTTGTGCCTCCTCATCAGTGTGGGTTTGGGTTTGCTTTTTGCCTGGATGTGTGGTGGTGACATCCTGTGTGGTTTTTGTGAGTGTAGGTCTGGTGTCATTCCCCGTGCTATGGACTCGTCTGTCAATAAGGGCGGGTTTCCAAATGGCTGGTAGGCGGGAGGTATCATCTCGTTTGTTCATGCTGTGTGGGCGCCCACACAGAAAACCTCAGAAAACAAACATATTCTTTCCTTTGCCTGTTTCAGCTCAACCCAGAGCCATCTGCAAGCACAAATATATATATATGTTTTTAAAATTGTTGACAAAGAAATAAGGGATTTCTGAGATAGCTATTTCGAGTTATTTAACTCTCTTCAGTCAGAACTCACCCTTCCGGGATTCCAGGTTCGAATCCCGGAAGGGTGAGTTCTGACTGAAGAGAGTTAAATAACTCGAAATAGCTATCTCAGAAATCCCTTATTTCTTTGTCAACAATTTTAAAAACACACACACACACACACACACACACACATATATATATATATATATATATATATATATATATATATATATATATATATATATATATATATATATATATATATATATATATATATATATATATATATATATTGAAGAAGGAACTTTAGTGATACATATATATTTAGTGATATATATATATATATATATTTTCTGAGGTTTTCGCGGGTGGCGGGTGTTTGTATGTAGGTCTTTGGTTCTTCAGGTTTTCTCCCACGTAGAATTTGAAGTGTCTTGGCGACGTTTCGACGAAGTCTCATTCATCATCTTCAGGCTGGTGCTTTCGGCTTCTGCTTCTAGGAGCAATGTGTGATTGTAACTGTTTCTTCCTTTTAACTGCCAGTGGGGGTTTGAACTGATTGGCTGGGAGCTCAGCTGTGTTCTGATTGGTTAGGGGCTTGGCTGTGCTCTGATTGGATGGGGGGTTGGCTGTGCTCTGATTGGCTGGGGGAGTGTTCTGTTTGGGTGGGGGTTTTGTTGTACTCAAGTTATTCTGACGATGGTTCTAGGGATATTATTATACTTATTTTAATTACATGACCTATTATTTTTGCAAGATATTTTTTGTAATTGTCATCAGTAATATATCAGCAAAATTCCTGTACAACCTTTGTCTAGTGAGCTATTAATGAATCTCTAAAATCTTTTGAATGTCTGTTAAATGTCATACTGCTTTAAAAAGTCAGAGGGGTGGAATTAATTAAACAATAAAAAGTCCTTTTACCTTTGCATTTTATGTGAAAAAGGAATACTCACAATCACTTTTTGCATCTTTCCCAAAAATATAAGTAATTGTTTTATTTTTTTTCCCTGTCATTAGAAACATAATGGGAGATGTTTGGGGAAATCACATTATGTTGTGTCAAATTCAGATATTTAACCTCACAACCACAGACTATTCTTTCCTGAGATGATTATTTCCCCCATTCCATTAATAGACATTCCATGTCATCAGTAGGCATCCTTGTGTACCTTCCTAGCAGCCTTATAATGATAATAGTAATAATAATAAAGTTGGAAGGGACCTTGGAGGTCATCTAGTCCAGTGGTTCTTAACCTTTTTGAAAGAATCGCCCCCTTGAGCCAATGAGGAAGTTGTCATCGCCTTCCTCCCCCACATAACCTCTCAATCACAACATAGGAAATAATTCTTCAATTTATGAAAATACTTTTTATGTTTTCTTTAAAATTGTCATCTGGGCATATCGATGCAAATAATTTATTTCCAGTCTTTTTTCCATATCTCAATTGTTTGAAAACTTTTGGTGCCACCCCTCACTTTATTCCCAAACTTCGTGATACATGTATTTCATTATTATCTTATTTATTCAAGACACTTAAATGTAAAGACCACTGAAAACAAAATTCAATTGTACGAAAGTGAAATGCCCAAAAAGAAAAACAATAACATTTAATGATTGAATTACAAGTGAAATTTAAGACGCAAAAAGAAATATAAAAAGGGTAGAGGCTGCTGCGCAACGCGCATGAAGATAAACAATGTGTATTCACATATGTACGGCGTTCTGTACTGAAGCTAGCTGGAGGAACATTTGAAAACACAATTCAATCCACTAATAGCGAGTGATCTGATGTTTTTGTGCAACAGATATGCAGTGATTCACTGTATGAAAAAGTCTCAAAAGTGTCCCCAAAACTTCTCGCTCCATCGCCCCCATATCACCCCCTTTTTGTTCCTTTGCCCCCGCGTCACCCCTTTTTGTTCCATTGCCCCCCTGGAAAACAAAATCGCCCCTGGAGGGCAATATTGCCCAGGTTAAGAACCACTGATCTAGTCCAACCCCCCTGCTCAGGCAGAAAACCTTATACCATTTCAGACAAATGGCTGTCCAGTCTCTTCTTAAAAACTTTCAGTGTTGAAGCATTCACTGCTTCTGGAGGCAGGTTGTTACACTGGTTAATTGTTCTAACTGTCAGGAAGTTTCTCCTTAGTTCCAGGTTGCTTCTCTCCTTGATTAGTTTCCATCCGTTGCTTCTTGTCCTGCCTTCAGGCGCTTTGGAAAATAGCTTGACTCCCTCTTGTTTGGGACAGCCCCTGAGATAGTGGAAGACTGCTATCATGTCCCTCCTCGTCCTTCTCTTCATTAAACTAGACATACCCAATTCCAGCAACCGTTCCTTATATGTTTTAGCCTCCAATCCCCTAATCATCTTTGTTGCTCTTCTCTGTACTTTTTCTAGAGTCTCAACATCTTTTTTACATCATGGTGACCAAAACTGGATGCAGTATTCCAAGTGTGGCCTTACCAAGGCATTGTGAAGTGGTATTAATACTTCACGTGATCTTGATTCTATCCGTCTGTTAATGCAGCCTAGCTCTGAGTTGGCCTTTTTGGCAGCTGCAGCACAGTTGAAGGAGCTACCCTTGGACAATTATTGCCGGATGTCCTGTGCTCCTTTAAAAAAAAAAAGATTTTTGAGAATTGGTATGCACACAGCTACATAGATTATCAAAGGAAATTTATTATCTGGATTCAGGTTATGTATATAGTCCAAAACTGCATTGGTCAATCTGTTTGATTATCTCTGGTGAAACTGGAATAGGGGAAGGTGGCCTAGGGAAGCATGTTAATGGCTTTTCATATTATTCATCATCCTATCTTTCTGCATCTGTAGAGAGTTAGTAAGACTATATTTTCCTTCCTTTTTTAAAGAAATATTATTGTATTGAAAATTTTAAAAACAAAAACACTGATACAACTAAAATAGAGTTACTGTAAAAGGAAAAAAGAGAAAAGGAAATAAAAGCGAAAACTCAAGTGCAAAAGAGAGAAAAAATTGGAAGAAAAAAGAAAGAAAAGAAAGGAAAAGAAAAGAAAAAGGTAGGTGAAAATAAAAAAAATAAAGGAAAATGATATAAAGAAATTTCTTTACAGCAGTTATAAGTGCAATTATAGATTTATCTCCTTAAGTTGTATCACAATTCTCTTCTGTCTATAGCTATCCTATCCAAACATCAAAACCATAGATCATATGGTTATTAATCATTTGTATACAATATTATTGAATATTGAAAAATATTCAATACTATTAATTCTTTTGTCTATTTTGAATCTTTCTGGTAACTGTAAGTAGGAAAACTATTGACAACTATGTCATTTTGCATTCAATTCTCTTGATTTCATTTGTAGACATCCTGACAAAATTTGCGTATTTCACAGAATGGTAACTCTTTGTGTTTGCCTGTTATTTTTTGTCTATATAATGCTTCTTATGCTGAGAGCCACAAAGATCTTTGGGGAACAACCTGGGTTTATATCTATTCCATAGTCTCAAAATGACACGTCTAACTATTTTTTAAAATCTACCTTAATCTTGACTTTAACATACCACAAATATCCATGCCATCCAAATTACAGGGCATAGTCTTCTAACTAAATGTCTTCTATTTCACGACAACCACTCTTTCATCCAAGCCAAATAGCAAACTGCAAAATACAATTTCAAATGAGGTAGACTCAATCTTCATCTTTCCTTTGCATCTTGTAACACCTTCTATTTAACTGGTGCCCTTTTCCCTTGCCATACAAATGTAGATACAGTATATCCTTTTCCCGTTGTTTAAATCAGTGGTTCTCAACCTTTTTCAGGTTGAGACCCCACTTGCTCCGCCCATGTGCGGTGCGACCCCGGCGCGCGCACACCGGGCCGATCTGCGCGCCCAAAAAAAACAAAAAACAAAAAAACAAAATGGCGGCCCGCGACGGGCTGATCCGCGCATGCGCGGTGCGCACGTGACAGCCCGAACCGTGACGGGCCGATCCGGGCAGGCAGGGTGCGCGCGCGCGCCCAAAAAACAAAAACAAAAAAACAAAATGGCGGCCCGCGGTGTCCGGCGACCCCCGTGAAACGGTCGTTCGACCCCAAATGGGGTCGCGACCCATAGGTTGAGAACCACTGGTTTAAATGGTGCATCAGTTGTCAAATCAGGTATTGTCTAAAACAAAAACATCATTCTAGGCTAGAAATTCAGTTTTGTCACAGAAATTCTGCCCAACAATGACAATTGTAATTTCTCCCATCTTAACAAGAGATGTTAAGACATTTTAAAATTCATCCCATGTCTTAACCATAATTAATTGAAACAACATCCACTTCCTTTCTCATGAACTCAAGCTTTGAATGTCTGGAAATGCAGAAATTTGAAAACTTTGCACCGATTTTGAATTCTAAATTTAAATCAAAGCAAGGGTTTACCATTTACAATGACTAATTAAACTTGCTAAAGTCATGTTCACTCCTACATAGATGTTAATTATGGCAATTTCAATGTCAGGGTTAGGGTCAGGTTAATTTTGACTCAATTTCACAGAAGTAAATTTGTCCTTGGGATCCTTTAGAGGCTAAATGATTCCTGTAAAGCAGTGGTGGCAAACCTATAGCACGCGTGCCACAGGTGGCATGCAGAGCCCTCTCTGTGGGCATGCTTGCCGTTGCCCCAGTCCTAGGCCTTCAGCTGGGTTTTATAAAACCTTTTCGCTTTAGGCCTCCACCGCTGTGTGCAAAAAAAAGAGGTTCAATCAGTCAATTTCAACTTTTTGCGGGGAAGGAAAGATCTTGCAAAGTGGGAATTGATTGATTGAACTTTTTAGTCCCACCCAGTCTGCTGTTACCACCGCAACCACGCCCAGCCAATGGTCCACACCCAGCCAATGGGCCACACCCACCCGGCACTTGACGATGCATAAGTGGGTTTTGGGTTGCAGTTTGGGCACTCAGTCTCTAAAAGGTTCACCATCACTGCTCTAAAGCAGGGCTTTTCAACCTTTTCACCCATTGTACCACTTTTCGGATATGGCAATATCCGAGTACCACCAGTCGCCTAGCAAGATGTCAAAAACTTGATGACCAAAAAAAAAAAAAAAAGGAAAAAAGTGATAAAGTACAGGTAGTCCTTGACTTACAACAGTTCGCTTAGTAATTGTTCGAAGTTATAATGACAATGAAAAAAAGTGCCCCGGAAACCACAGCCGAGCAAGACACCTGCCTGCCCGCCCAGCCGTGCTCTTTCTCCTGTCTGAGGTTTTCATTGTTGTGAGCATTTATGTTGAGGATTGGCAGCAGGGGTGGGGTGGGGGGTATTTTGATTTTTATTCCCCCTATCTGCTGGGTGGTTGCAGCAGGTTTTGGTCATTTCACATGATCTTGCGACACTGTGACTGTCATAAATATGAATCAGTTGTCAAGCATCTGAAGTAAATCACAAGACCCTGGAGATGCTGCAACATTCCAGCTGATTGGCACATCTTCTGGGCTCAGCAGAAGTACCAGGATCAGTGCTACTTTCCAGCTGATTGATGCCTCTTCAGGGTTCAGCAGAAACACCAGGATCAGCGCCTAGCTCCAGCTGGAGCCTGGCGCTGATCCTGGTGCTTCCACTGAACCCTGACAGCCCTGCAGCTCAAGCCATCTCTTGCTCAGGCTTGTGCACTGCTGCCACCGGTTCAGTTCATTTCCCTCCCCCGCTACCACTTTTCTAGGATGGTCGCGTACCACCTGCCAGGTGCCAATGTACCACAGATGGTACCCGTACTACTGGTTGAAAAGCCCTGCTCTAAAGGAACTTCTAAAATTTGAATCAACATTGGCAAACCTGAAAAATGCTATAGAGATTTAGTTCAGTCAAAGAATAAACACTTTTGATGTTAATTCTCCTTTTCTTCCTCACTGAAATCTAGATAGCTGAATTTTTATCAATTGCTTGTCCATCAGGAACTCTAAGGGATTAATCAGCAGATGTGGGATGCTTTATTTATTTATTTATTTATTTGCAGTTGCCAAGTAGCTTCAGTTGCTAAAATCGAGCTAATTCATCAGTATAAGAGCAATTTAAACTTCAAGGTGATCTGCACATCAAATATAGTGAGGAACAATTTAATAAAGGTAATATAGTTCTTCAATAATAATAATAATAATAATAATAATAATAATAATAATAATAATAAAGAATATATAGGGTCTTCTGCTGAAGCAGAAGGCTGGACTAGAAGACCTCCAAGGTCCCTACCAACTCTGTTATTCTATGTTTTATGTTCCACATTACTATCTGCTATTTTGACTAGGCTCAACTCACAAGTGTGCCCAATTCTGAAGTTCCTCCACTCTTTTCCTATTCCCCATACATAATTAAAATTACCAGTGTGAAAAATATTGTTTTCTAAACTGTTGGCCACAGAAAGAAGATAAACATTCCAGGGAACTGGAATTCACCAGAACTTATCTTAATCACGGAAATGGAAATTCTATCTACTAAAATCTAGGTGCCTAATGAAATCCAAAGCAAATTATTAAGCAAACAAAATGTATGATGATTTACTTGTTCTTGCAATCTAAATTATCTTGACTCAGTTAGATTCAGCAGTACTGTATAACAGCATCTTTTAAAAAAAATAAACAGTTTAGCTTTTCATGAGTGTAGCTTTTCATGAGTGCAACTATTCAGTGCTTCTGATTCTGTTTATGCACGTTTGTGCTATCTCTGTGTATCATAATGCTACATTTTTGCCTAGCCTATTTCAAAGATAATTTGGTTCAGTTTTGCTAAATTGTGTTAAATAAAGAAACATAAGGAATGCTATCTACAACATAGCCACAGTTGCTAGGAAATAACAGAAAGAAGAAAGTAGTTATGTATTCATTATTATTTGATTTGAATTATTTTTCTTGATTAATATGGTATTCCAATTTCAGTTAACTCAGGGCTCATTCTATTTGAACATAGAACATAGAATAATAAAGGTATCCCAGAAATTTTCTAGTCCAAACCCACTGTTTGAGCAGGAGACCCTATATCATTTCAAACAATGGTTGCCCAGTTTCTTTTTGAAAGCCTTCACTGATGGAGCACTTATCCCTGAAGGCTTTAAAAAAAATTGAATTCCAGTAATAGGACTAATACAATATGTAACAATAAAACATAATCAATTGCCTCTCATCTAAAAAGAATCCAATAACAATAACATCTGCCCTTGCAAGAAGGACAGAATATACCACATCAGTCCCTAGTGGTTATTGACTACTTTCTCATAGGCATTCCTTTTGTGGCTGGATGCCACGCTATTTTAAGAAAACAAAAATCTTCCCAAGGGCTACAATAATATGGTCAGAGGCACACTCTGTATGAAGGATGCTAGAGACAGGAGGACTAGATTCAAGTTCTGTCTTAGTAAGTAGGTCATGAATTTATGGGCCATCTGCTTCTAGGGATATATCAAATTTAGTTCTTGATGGAGTCTCACTACTTCAGATGGAACTAGCATGTGATTTGGGAGTTCTTCTGCAACTATACCAAGAAAGCCTTTGCTTAAATCCATTTTGTATGCCAATTATACCCTTTTTCTGGATTGAAGGCCCTAATTAAGGTCACCCATGCCTTAGTTATTCAGAATTGGGTTGTTCGGTTTGGTCTAAATGTGACTGTCCTTGAAAGTCATTTGGGAACTAAGTGCAGAATATGGTGGCATAAATAATTATGGTTGCAGCCAAGTGTCATTGGTTTTCACCCACCTTCTGGCTGAACTCCACCATATTGATTGTCATCTATAAAATCCTCATGCCTCATGGCCCAGTTTTCTGCATGATCTCATTAGTAGAATGAGCCTGCTCTACATAATGTCATCTTGTAGGATCTCAAGAGGCAAGACTTTTGATGGCCAGCTCTTCTCTGCTTAATAGTACCACCTTCCTCAAGGGTATAATCTAAGAAAGCTTTAAAAATATAGTTCTTACAGCAGAAGTTTTAATTCTGCCCTGAATGTCTTTTTTAATTCTCAGTTCTCTATGGCACTTCCATCCTAATATAATAAGGGTGTCAGTTGCCATTGCTGTATTTTCTGCTTTTGCTATTGTTTTTAGCATATATTGCCTAGAGTTACTTGGGCAATTGAGGTTGCTTATAAATGGAATACTTGAAAAAAAGCTGAAAAAATATGACACTTCCATAGCTTTCCCCCCACTGATTCTGATGCTAAATGTGTAGGTTTGCAATGTTAATCACAAGATTTTGATGGTAATGTTTATGTAGCAATATTTCTCTTTCCAGTTACAGTTACCTGCCCTAAAGTGCTTTAATTGGAATAAAATACTAGCCATGATATAAATCATAACTCTGCATTTAATGCAGTTATCCAAGAGTACACAAATGATTGAGAACTGTGAACATTAACATTTTATAAGTATTTAAACGAGACAACTGGAAAACCAGCATCCAGTGAAACATGGAAAAGTGCCGTAACTGTGAACCGTCTGCCAAGTCCTCTTGTTTATGTCACTTTGTAGTGAGGCACTGTATATTTTCTCTAATTTATTAGCTGTTTTGAGCCAAATTTTCTGCTGGTGGCATCCCTTAATTTCAACAGAGTTATGCCAGTGGAGAACTTATTTTTAGCATCTAATAAAATTATTATGAAGGTGGTTTTTTAAAAAAATCTGCTGTTCGCATAAGCTCAGCACTGATTGTTATGCTTGCAAATGAGATCATATTTCTATAATATAGTAAATGTTAAAAGCAAGGATATATAAAAGGAATTTTAGCAAATAGGTAACCATATTGAAGTTCATGATATAGTAGTAGCTATGCCATAATGCATAGGATGCTATTCTTGAAGAAAATGCAGTACAATTAATAGCTTCCCAATAATTTCAGCTTTGAAGGGAACACAGTCTTCAGAATTTTGAATAAAATGTGTTTGTGGTACCAGTTCTATCATTAGATAGTTTTTAATGCAACCAAGTAGTAGCTTATAATGAAGGGGCAGCACATTCTTTCATTTATAATTACTGCATTTTTACTAATAAGGAGGGGGGTATTGACTGACTGATTTTATGCCTCAAGTCAAATAGGTGGGCTAGTTTTAATAACATGCATCTTGATGCATGGATCACAGCCATCATATTGCTGCTCAGACAGCAAAATGCCATTAATACCCTCAGTCTCCATGGCATATCGTAACAGCATGAATATCAGCATGGAGAAACAAAAATGTCCATAAGAGCATACTGTGGATTCATAAGTGTCCACAGCAAGCCATGATGATGAAAAAAATGATGGCATGTGAATAGCAACATCCCAATAACAGTGCATAATTATGCAATGTATGTATTTTGTTGATGTAAATTGCATGATTCACTGAATTTGTCAAATGATCACCTGGCATTGTGATACTTGCCCACATTGCTTTCTTATTGTTCACATTCAGTCAATCAGAATAGAGCTGGAAGGGACCTTTGCAACCTTCTAGTCCAACCACCTGCTCAAGCAAGAGACCCTACACCATTTCAGACAAATGACTGTGTCAGGGCCCACTTCAAAACCTCACCCCAAGAAAGTAGGACTCTTGGAACAGTTTCATTCCCAAAGGAACTTTTATTAGGAGAAGCTGATAGCAGGCATAGAAGGCAGAATCTGAGGGTTTCCCACTCAGATCAATAGATTAAAAGAGTCCCAAGCAAACCCCTCCCCAACAGTTCATCTGGTCAGTTTAAATGAGCCAATCCCTAGGTGTTAAGTCCGCTGTGGGAATGGAGTGATAACGGGGTCCATTCCCATGCTTTGTGAAGATGTTGTTAGGTCTTCACACCTTCCCTTCGGCAGTGAGAGATAAGCCAGATGGCCGGAGGCACATTCCTTTCTCACCCCAGGTTGCCGTCAAGGGAGAGAAAGTTCAAAGAGTATGTACAAACAGCAGAAAGGATAAATTGTAGCAAAGCAGAAAACATACTACAGAGCCTTCCCCTCTCTCCCTCAGGAGAATGGCAGAACCCTCAGAAAAAAATGGAAAGAATTGAAATTGATTCCCTTCCCCCCCCCAGAGAAAGAATGGGTTCTGATATACTGTCCAGTCTCTTTTTAAAAGCCTCCAGTGATGAAGCACTCATAACTGCTGAAGCCAAGCTGTTTTACTGGTTAATTGTTCTCACTAAGAAGTTTCTCCTTAGTTCTAGGTTGCTTTTCTCCTTGATTAGTTTCCATCCATTATTTATTGTATGGCATCCATAGGAATCATGGCAGCCCTCCCAGGTAAACCAGACAGAAAACTTAACATTGGTCAAAGACTGTGACTGAGTGAGGTGAAATGAGAAGGCAGCAAATGTAATTCTTCTTCCTCTCCCCTCTCTTTTCTACCAAGCTTTTTTATTATACTTACAAGAATATCACCCTTCTGACATTTTGGCTCAAGAACATCAATTCTACTGCAACTGGAAGCAAAGGGCAGAGAAGCAAATGAATCCTAGACAGTTAATAGTGGTCTACATGACAGCAAAGTCAAGAGTAACTAATTAATTCCAAGTGTTTTAATTGGTAACATTGGTTTCAATTAGCATTATAATATACATTTACATATCCACGGTCACAGGAAAATAAAGCAACATGATTAATAGTTCTGTTACTGCATATATCTGATACCTGCACATGTCTAAAAGATGCCTGACCTGGGAGTGATATTTATCTGGTCTGGGAGATAGTGTATTCTCCAAAGTTGTCTGTTGTTAAAATAATTAAATTTGATATATATAAGAATTCAGACTCTTTAGGATATAGACCACAAAGTTTACAATTTTCTTTCAGTAAATTTACTTCATGTTGTATTTTTGTTCTGTTTAGTATTTAATAATATGTTGACATCATTTCTTTTAATTCTCCTTTAATACTCTGTATGGACAAAAAAATCCACAAAGTTTGGAAAAATGAAATTAAAGAAATACAGATGAGGATTTACTGCCAACTCAGTATTAATAGTGTAGAGACTGAGTCAATGTCTCTCCCAAGTTCTCTGGCACTGTATTTTGTTTGTGCTTTTTTACCAAAGTAAATTGCAATCATCATACATTCTAAAAACATATACTTACAAGATTGTGCCTTGATTTCAAATAGCACCATCTGAACAAATAAAATATTTAATCAGTGATGTACTCTTAAAAATGCCTATTACAATGAGCTGCTTTATTGATATCCCTACCAAATATATATATATTATTTGTGTTCAATGGATCCAGGTATACAGGTAATGGGTAGTCCATTAGACTAATCTTATTCAAAGTGGAACTTTTATATGGTTAATAAACTGGTGAGTTTTCAGTCATGGGTCAAGTCGGATAACTATCTTTAATGTTCTACACAGTTTGAGACCTGAGCTGTCTGAAATCTGCATAATTTAGTTAAATTACTTTAGACAACTTCCACTGTCTTTAGACAGCTTCCATTGATCCCATTGATAGTATCTTGTCAACCTTATAAGATGGACCAGGCTAAAAAAAATCAATGGCATATAGATCAGGACTACTTTTATTGTAAAAGCCATGGTAACAGAATCTTGAAAGTCTGAATGTGCTTCCTTCCTCACTTTTTCACATGAAGTAGAGAGGGACCTGTCTGAGGTATTTTCTCAAATTATTTATTGGAATGGACTTCAGCTATGCTTGTCTGAGCATTGCCTTGGTAACATATCTTCCCATTATCCCTCAGGCCTATTCCCTATGCCCTCCGTAGATCTGAAGTGAGGCAGATGGAAACCTGGGTTTCTTTCCTGATAGAATTATCTTGTAAGGAAACATATTGGCATCTATACTGATGTCCTAAGAGGAAAATAAGTATTCTAATATCTTTTATAAATTATAAGATATTGTGTTAGATATTGACAGCTGGACAACAGAAATAGATTTTTCAGGCCTTTATTATCATCAAGAGTTTAGTTCTTCAACACTGGAGAGACTAATTTATAGTCCCAATTACCCAGTGGATTGAATATCTGATGTTACTTGTGTCCTGTAAACAGGTTGCCTACAGACATAGATAATTACAATAGAATATGGTTTATATTAAATTGAAACAGTTATGTTGAAATTTTCACACACATACCTCATCCCCCTCCCACACACATTATTTGTGCCTGAGAAGTTCTTATATATATAATTTATCATTTTGTAATGTAATTATTTTTCTCTTTTTTATATGTTTTCCCCTCTTTATTAGGGAACGAAGGAAGGAGGGAGGGAGGACGACATTTTGTTATATTATTTTACGATTTTTATATTAAATATAAAAATACTGTAAAAGGATTATTTAGATAGTATTTTGTGATTCTTAGTTTTATGATTAACAGACAAAATCAAAATAAATGTTTCAAGGAATTAATGGAAATAAGCTGTTAAGTTTCTAGTTCGGGGAAGCATTGACAAGACGAATGGTGCAAACAACTCTTTATTCCAGCGGTTCTCAACCTGTGGGTCGCAACCCCATTTGGGGTCAAATGACCATTTCACGGGGGTCGCCAAGCACCGCAGTCTGCCATTTTAAAAAAAATTTTTGGTCGGCCATTTTTTTTGGGTCGGCCATTTTTTCCCTATCGCGATGCGGGCCATCGCGCCGTGCATGCGCGATGCGCCCCATCGCACTGCGCATGCACGGTGCGGGCCCGCCATTTTTTTGGGGGTCGGCCATTTTTTTGGGGTCGGCCATTTTTTTCCCTATCACGATGCGGGCCATCGCGCTGCACATGCGCGATGCGCCCCGTCACACCGTGCATGTGCGGTGCGGGCCCGCCATGTTTTTTTTTGGCGATGCGGGCTGGGGTCGAGCCCCGGAAAAGGTTGAGAACCGCTGCTTTATTCAGTTCACAACAGAAGCAGCCCTAACTGCTGCTTAACCAGTATTTATAGAGCTCACCACTAGGCGGCAGCCAATAGAATTGAAGCATTATTTCCCACTCAAAGACAAACTAATTAACATGTAGATAGTCAGTCTGGAGCTTAAACAGGTGCAGCCATTTGACCCTTTCCAACAGTTTCCAAGCAATTTAACCTCAATACATAACATAGGCCACCAAAAGTTGTTTTGATATGAGATGGGTGGTAAATAAATTTAATAAATAAATAGACAAGAAATGATGTTATTACAAAGTTAAATGAAAGTTGCATGTGCGAGACCTTATTAATAAGGACAGCACCTTAATTGGTGATGCCTGTCAGCTGCCATCTCACGCTGGTGCTTCACAACCATTTAATATCAGCTGCCATGAATGTTAGAGGGCTGGATGTCAAAGGGGATGCGTTGAGGGAAACAAAACTTCACTGTATCTCTCCGAGATGGGCTTCAAGGACAATCAGCTGGGAACATAAAGCAGCTGCATACCAAACCTATGTCTGAAGCGACCATTCTAAAAATGTTTGAATTTTATTGGACCTGGGGGCCCAGTGATGGGAGGCAACTAAGGGGATTTTGGCACACGAGTTGGGGATTTTGGCACACGATTTTCAGTTCTGGCTATGCATTACTGTAATTCAATTGACTTTTAGTAAAATATACCTTTCTCAATAAATGGAGTTAAGGATCCTTCTTACTTAGAGGTGCACGCTGAGGAAGGTCTGACAGCGCCACTCCATTGGCATACGTATTAAATTTAAACTAACGATTCAACTTCCTGATGAATTCAACATCCAAGCTGAGAGCCACAGAATTCTTTGCTGACTTTGCCATGTGACAAAGATGGTGTCTTCTTGTATACATGAATTTCTGTAGGGAGGACGCCCGTACATGATCTACAACACTGTCAATTTCAGCAGAGGTTCCTGTTACAGATGTGGGTGCTGTGAGAGTGATACACTGAATACACAATGCCAGGGCAAGGTACACAATATGTTACATATAGTCATGTTGAAAAGTAATTAGGTGAGATCACATTCTGTGCCCATGTTTTCTCTTTGAGATTCTGAATTCTTTTTAATTGGCACAGTTGTAAATAAAATATGCAGTTATCTTTCTTTTTCTGCCTTATCTAAACCATTTCAGTCTGAAACATATTACCTTCAGTATAAACGTATGGTTTGTATGATCTTGAACATCTTCATTCCCAGCTTGCTTTTCTTCCTCTGTATATGGGGATATGTAATTTAAGGAGTCTCTTGAGATTTTTAATCTGTTTGTAGTAGGACTAGTTATTAAAGAACTAAAAACCTCTGGCTATAGAATGTCAAAATGTTCAGCTGTTTGGTTGCCTTAAGTATTTTCAAGATCCCAGAACTGCTTCTATGCTTCTTTTTGCCCCTAGGCTGAAGCAGAGCAAATTGTTTTTAAGCATGATCTTCTTTCTTTACTCTGATAAATAATTTCTGAAGGCTAAGGTAATGTATTGATGGGAAAGAGGGAGCCTTTACATTCTCCTTGCTGACTTATCTCAAAATTCATCAGAGCAACTTTGATTGTTCAGTAGTTCTGCCATATAGATATAGAAAGTAACTGAAAAACAAATTTGATATATTTCGTCCTTCTTAAAAAGAGTGTGATGATGATAGCAGTGTTCCAATATCTCAGGGGCTGCCACAAAGAAGAGGGAGTCAAGCTATTTTCCAAAGTGCCTGAGGGCAGGACAAGAAGCAACGAATAGAAACTAATCAAGGAGAGAAGCAACCTAGAACTAAGGAGAAACTTCCTGACAGTTAGAACAATTAACCAGTGGAACAACCTGCCTCCAGAAGTCGTGAATGCTCCAACACTGGAAGTTTTTAAGAAGAGACTGGACAGCCATTTGTCCGAAATGGTGTAGGGTTTCCTGCCTCAGCAGGGGGTTGAACTCGATGACCTCCAAGGTCCCTTCCAACTTTATTATTATTATTATTATTATTACCATTACTATTACTATTATTATTATTATTATTTACATATGGCTTCTCCATTTTGCCTTTCTTTTTGTAAAATAAATGATGACATGGTGTAGAATAGAATATAGCCGGAAGGGACCTTGGAGGCTTTCTAGTCCAGCCCCCTGCTCAAGCAGGAGAACCTATACCATCTCAGACAAGTGACTGTCTAGCCTCCTTTTAAAAATCTCCAGTGATGGAGTGCCAATGATTTCTGGGAGCAAGCTATTTCACTGGTTAATTGTCCTCACTGTCAGGAAGTTTCTCCTTAATTCCAGGTTCTTCTTTCTTTGATCAGTTTCCAACCATTGTTTCTTGTCCTGTCCTCTGGTGCTTTGGTGAACAATGGGACCCCCTCTTCTCTGTGGCAGCCCCTCAAATACTGGAATACTGCTGTCATGTCTCCCTTGTTTCTTCTTTTCTTTAGACTAGCCAAACTCAAGTCCTGCAGCTGTTCTTCATATGTTTTAGTCACCAGGCCTTTGATCATCTTAGTTGCTCTTCTCTGAATTTTTTCCAAACTCTCAACATCTTTTTTGTGATATGGTAACCAAAATTGGCTGCAGTATTCCAGGGTTTTATAAAGCGGTATTAATACCTCATGTGATCTTGATTCTATGCCTCTGTTTATACAACCCAGGATTGTATTAGCTTTTTTGGCGGCTGCTGCAAGGTCCCTCTCACAGCCACTGTTTTTAAGCCAGGTCTCGCCCAATCTGTACTTGTACCTTTGATTTTTTCTGCCTAAGTGTAAAACTTTGCTTTTCTCCACATTTTGTTGGATAGGGCTCATTGTTCAAATTTGTCAAGATCTTTTTGGATCCTGAGTTTTTCTTCTGGGGTGTTGGCTACTCCTGACAGTTTGCTGTTATCTGCAAATTTGATGAGTTCCCCTTCAATTCCCTCATCTAAGTCATTGATGAAGATATTGAAGAGTACTGGGCCTAAGATGGAACCTTGTGATACCCCAGTGCTTACTTCTCTCCATATGGATGTAGTGCCATTGAGGATTACTCATTGAGTACGGTTTGCCAGCCAGCTACAGATACATCTGATGGTGATGTTGTCTATTCCACCTTTTTCTAGAGTAGGTTGCGGTCTAGTTTATCAAATGCCTTACTAAAGTCTAAGTATACTATGTCCACAGTGTTTCACTGGTCTATTAGTTAGTCATTTTGTCGAAGATTGGGTTGACATGATCTGTTTTTAACAAACCCATGCTGGCTACTGGTTATAACTTTGTTTGCTTCTAGTTGTTCACAGATCTATTTTTTGATTATCTTTTCTAGGATCTTCCCAGGTATTGATGTTAAACTGATTGGTCTGTAGTTTCCTGGGTCTGTTTTTTTTTCTTCCTTTCTTGAAGATGGGAACCACATCAGCCCTTTTACAATACTCAGGTACTTCCCCGGTGCTCCAGGATTTTTGAAAGATATGATGCAATGGTTCTGAGATAACATCTGCCAGCTCCTTCAGAACTCTGGGATGTAATCTGTCAGGGTCCGGTGATTTATATTCATCAAGGTTGGATAGATGTTCTCTTACCGTATTCTTGCTTATTTTAATTTTTGTTTCTAGTTTGTCTTTTGCAGTGGTTTTTTTGGTATGTTGAATTATAATTTCTTTTTGTATGAAGACTGATGCAAAGTATGAGTTAAACAGTTCTGCTTTCTCCTTGTTGCCTGTTATTTCCTTGCCATCTTCTCTCTTTAGTGGACCTACAGTTTCCTTGTTCATCTGAGGTTATATTTACCTACTTTACCTATCAAGGACCTGATGATTTTTACTGTGACCTGACATGAAAAGCCATAGAACTCAAAGAGGGTGTACTTATTTTTTCACATGACTGTATGGCATAGTTATCGTGTGTATTGTTGAAAATAGATCATGGTCACTGGAGGGGATGGGAGCATGAAGTTATATGCAGGAAGAGGGCAAAAAAATATAAGTAGTCCTTGATGAGCTCAAAATTTCTGTTGCTAAGTGAGACATTTGTTAAGTGAGTTTTGCCACATTTTATCACCTTTCTTGCCACAGGTGTTAGGTGAATCACTGTATTTGTTAGGTTAGTAACAAGGCTGTCAAGCAATGGCTTCTCCATTGATTTTGTTTATCAGAAGATCACAAAAGGAGAACATATGAACCCAGGACACTCAACTGTCAAAAATATGAACCAATTGCCAAGCATCTGTATTTTGATCATGGGGATGCTGCCATGGTCGTTAGTGTAAAAAATGATAATAAGTTATTTTTTTAGTGCACTGTAACTCTGAACGGTCACTAAACAAACTGCTGTAAGTCGAACACTATCTGCACCACCTATCAGATTACATGAATGTATTATGAAGGGAAGGAAAAGTTGAAGAGAATTTGTGTTTTCTAGTTGTCTTTTTGAGGCCTTTAAATCTTTATCCATAATAATGCTTGAACAGCAGTGCTCAGCTGAAGTTAGAGGCAAATCATTAATATTTTAGAACTTTGTATTAGTTGGTTCTGATGAATTTAGGCACAGAGAGCTTACCCTGCACAGCTCTAACTCCTTCTTGAAGCTACTTGCCCATCCTTCGTAAACCACGCTCAACAAATATATTTTACCTCCCAAAAAACCCAATCTATTTCTCCATAAAGAATACTGACAAGTCTTTCTCTCTCTCTCTCTCTCTCTCTCTCTCTCTCTCTCTCTCTCTCTCTCTCTCTCTCTCTCTCTCTCTCTCTCTCTCTCTGATTTTTAAAAAATTAAAACTTCTTAAAGTTAGCCTTTATGGAAGCAAAATTGTTTTTTTAAGTGGAGGAAAACAGCACTGAATTGTTTTATGCAATGCTAGGAAACACAATAAATAAAACAATAAATCAATCATTTGAATAATATATTCATATCTTCTGGTGAGATGGACACCATACAAGTTTAATGAATAAAACAAATATTCAGCAACAATTGCATTTAATTTCTTGAATCTATGTTATTTGGAAGGAGGCAGTTAAGCTGCTGGATAAGAATGTGTTATTTTCCCATGCCTATTTGCCAATATCACACTCTGTTTACTTCTCCAGATATTAAAAATTAATCACATTAATCTGTGTACCTGGAAGATCTGGAAAATGCAAAAGTTAAGGCAATGGAACAGCAGCCATAAGGAGCTTGGGCTTCCTGTTTTTTTTCATAGTAGTATAACGGTCCAAAAAAATGTACCAGCCAGTATCACTCCTCTGCCCTCTCTACAAGGGACTGGAATGGATAATTCTCAATCATATTTCAAAATTTATTGATGAAAAGATCATAGCCTGGGGAGGTAATGTTGCTGAATGGGACAACTCGCCATAGCCAATTCACTGCAGCCAACTCAACACAACCAACTCACCATGGGACAACTTGGTACAGGAGTCACTTAGTTCCATTTATTTTTCTTGACCATGTTTTCATCAAATATTATTTTGTCTCTTGCATCAAAGGAAATCATTCCTGTGACTACTAGCTTTTGTAATCCTTTGATGAGTAATAAAAGAACTAATCTGATATTCAGTTGTCCCATGGTGAGTTGGCCACCCCGAGTTGGCTGTGGCAAGTTGTCCTAGACCCTGATGTTGTGGTCAAATCGTAAGCCTTATGCAATATACCGAGGATGGCTTTGAAAGAAACCTAATTAGTGGAGTGGATTTCATTGATTTAACTGCAGCTTATGACACCAAAACCCTAAAACATGATCTGTTCTCCACATAAGTCCAAAAAGTCCAGCAACATCCCTAAGTTGAAGCTTTTCTGTAAAGAAGGATGAACTAAATTTCCTCCAAGTTTGATGTGTAGGACTGATCAAAGTTGAAATGTAGTTATTGCTGCCCAAGCGGATCACACCAATTACTGAAAGCAAAGTTCCCCATACTTTTGCCACACACCAATATTATGACTTTGACTCTTTTATCATTGAGTGCTCTTTAGACTGAAAACAGATCACATTCTGTATAATATTTATGAAGAAATATTAAGAATTCAAAAGGACTCACAAACTTTTATGTACCATGGTGTCTACATTGGTATGCTTTACAAAAGTCATTTCATACTGCAGTTGCTGCAATGGACAGTATCTTTGGCAATGGAAGCTTAGTGGAACCTCTCTTGCTGTGGGCCTCAAAAACTCACACAACCAGCAGGCTACAGTATCTCCCTCAAGAACAAATGTTCTTACACTATTGGTAAATGGCATATTTTTTATTAACTGACAGTGATAGGGTTATTGTTATGTGAAAAGTGAATCGATGTCATGTCTTGTAAAGCATTTTCTTTTCTTTGAATCCTCTGCTCTTTTTGCCATTTACTGAAGAACATCATTATATTCGATATGAGAAGAATGTCAGCAGAAACACCACAATTTTTCAGATCTGACATCTCTTAATTTTCAAAATCCATTTTATTCAAGAGGTACACTAATAAAAAATATCATTGAAGAAATTATATAAAAATACAGACATTAAATTCTTAAAAAAAATATTGACTAAAATGCAATATTCGACCAAAATAAGTTCCATCTTATGACTTAGTTCTTGAAGGGAAAACATGATAACACAAAGACCAGACAAAAGATTTATGTAATATAATAACCTCGTGCCCTTAGAGTCTAAGAAAATACCATTTGGGAGACCAGACAGTTATAATATCAGTCACCTCTTTAAATTTTCTAGTGTTTTAAATATCTTTATTCTGATAGTGTAGAAATTTTCTCTGGAATTTACATGCCTTTATCACTTCAGGAATATATCTTGAGCTGTTAATAGACAGAAATGTTCACAGTTAACAATCAGACTTTTGCCTTCTTGCAAATTAGTTGCACAGATTATTTTGTCAATGAAGCATGGCCTTTGATCTTTTGCAGTAAAAAACAGACTGTTTAACTTTGCAAAGGTGTCAGAAGAAATTACTCACAGAACCTATTGTATAATATGTCTATTCATTGAACATCTGTCTTCAAGGTGATTTTATAGAATATTTGCATAGTATTTAGAATTGAGGAAAGAAGCTATTACATTGTATTTTGTTGGTAAGGTCAGAAAAGGTTGAAATAATCCTTTAAAAAAATAAATTGCAATTTAGTACAAAAATGGATTACAATTCTATTTCTTTGGGTTATTTTCATTCTCTTCAAAGATCTTCTCTCATGAACAAAAAGAGACTGAATTAGATTTATATGAATATATAAAATTCCAGCTGAATATTATGATTAATAGCACAACAGTGAAAAACTTTACAAAAAAATTGCAAAGCAGTTTCTACTCTTCAGATATTTTCAGCGTAAAAGTTTTTAGATATTTTCAGTGCAAATTTTTTTATTATTTATAAGCAGTTCAATACTATCTACAAACAAATGCAGGATAAAACATACTATTTACAAACAAATGCAGGATAAAACATCACCATGTGTACAACTAAGCAATGTATTACAAAGTTATATTTCTTTCATTTTTAAACAGTTGTTCTATATTTCATCTCCTACTGAGAACAGGACAAAAGAGGAAGAATGATAAGAACTATGGATATTCCTAGTCTTTCACTCATAGTATCCATGATCCTGGTGTATATACTTTAAGTCTGAATAGAATATTTTCCTTTAAAAAACATTAAAGGATAACATTGTATCGGGAAATTGTCTAAAGCAAAGGGTTGTGTTATTCACTTATGCCACAATCAAGACTGTCAAAACCCTCAATTATTGATCATGCATATTCTCTGGATTTAGGTTAATCGGGTTCTGCCATTCTCCTATGGGGGGAGGGAGGGTGGCCGGGGGCTTATAGTGCACATAGACCATTTCCTCTATTTGCTTTGATGTATCCACTATGGCAGGGGTGTCAAACTGCTGGCCCACAGGCTGGATGCATTATGCCGAAACTGCACCCACCCCATTGCCGGCAATGGAAAAAAAATCACGATATGTTGCAACATGTCACTTGATGTTACGAGTTTGATACCCCTGCTCTATGGAGTGTGAAAGGAATGCCTTGGGGCCATCTGCCTTATCTCAGCACACAGGGAAGAATTGAAGAACACCTAACAACATTGAGAGAGGCGCCTTATCAGTTGCTTTCCCACAGCTCAATGTCACCTGTGGATTTGCCTGTTTGAACCGACTGGATGGACAGTTGGGGTGGGGTTATTGTTTCACGGGTTTAACCAATTCATTTCGGCGGAAAATACTCAGATCCTGCCTAGTTTTCCTGCTTTCTGTACCTGCCAATAAAAGTTCCTTTTGAAATGATGCCAGTTTCAAGAGTTCTGCTTTCTTGGTAGAGAAACGGAGGCAGGCCCTGACAGGGACCTTCCCTTATGGTTTTCCTAGCAGATCTTAAATCCTTCCTTGGCAGGATTTTCAAAATCAAATGAATACCAAAAAGCAAGATTCGTTCAATAATTAAGCATTATAAGTGACATTGACTCAAAATGAAATGTCAGGGTCACTAATGAAATGTTTCCTAATAGAAGGTTTGAACCACATAGAATAACCTCTAGCTACCCATGTCTGATGAATCAGACATTCATCATTTCATGAAGGGTGAAACAGGTCACATGGTTTCTAAGGTTGAAAGATAAAGGAAATTTCCCATTCAGGTGTTTATTTGCAACTTCTTAGAATTAACCATATGTCTGTCTGTCTGTCTGTCTGTCTGTCTGTCTGTCTGTCTATCTATCTATCTATCTATCTATCTATCTATCTATCTATCTATCTATCTATCTATCTATCTATCTAGTAAAGAAAGAAGATCATTTTTAAAAATAATTTTCTCTGCTTCAACCTAGGGGCAAAAAGAGGCATAGAAGCAGTTCTGGGATCTTGAAAACATTTAAAGCAACCAAACAGCTAAACATTTTTGACATTCTATAGTCAGAAACTTTTACTTCTTTAATTACTAGTCCTACTACAAACAGATTAAAAATCTCAAGAGACAAAAGACTCCTTAAATTACATATCCTCCTTTGTTTTTTTTAATAATGAACATTAATCCAGATTTTTACTTTTCATTTTTACTTTCATGATTAGTTCCAGTTTTAACTAAAAAAAAATTGTGTTTTTCAAAGACCCCAAAATTGTAATTATTGGAGGTCCAATTTTTATTTCATCTTTCACCTCTTCTAAGTCTGCCATTAAAGAATTATGGGGATAATTTGAATCTATGTAACAATTTTTTCTTATTTAAAATCTTTCTGGTTTTATTGGTAGCTTCTGGTAATGGTAACATTTCCTCCAAAGAACAATCTTGCATTCAAGTGCATACATCAGGTTCAGTATGTTCCATATTTGGCCATGAACTGCAGTTAAAAGTCTTGGTGTAGTCAATGAAGCAAAGATAAATGCTTTTCCTCTATTCACTTGCTCTCTCCATTATCCATCTTATGCTATCTGCTGTCATGTCCTTCTGCCTTTTCTGAAATCTGTCTGTTCAACTGGCATTTCTCTCTCCTTCTATAGTTCTATTTTTTGTGGAAGAAATTTGTTCAATTATTTAATATGTTGTGTATTCTATCACTACTATGTTTTTTGTTATACTCTCTATACATACTGTATATTTTACTAGGGTTTAGATGTTATATATTTATTGAGAAACACCTGCTAGCATTATATCTACGGTATTTCTGCAACAGTATATTTTTTCTGTACTTGGCACTTACCTATTTGATTTCTGGTCTATTAATAGTTACACTTCACTTTCTAGGGTAGTGAGTTTCTGAGAATGACCAAAATATTTATGTAGAGTTTCTCTCTACATAAATATTTTGGCCATTCTATAAATTGCAAATGGAGTTCAGCACAATATTTTTATAATCTCATGCAGTACATCTCTATTAGCTTTCTTTGAAGTTATTCTGAAGTATTCTCATCTTACCTATGATTTCTCTGAACTTTTAAAAAAATATCTCTTTTTTCTTTTTATTTATTTTTGGCCTTCTCAAGTGAGGTATGTTTATTTATTTTTGTTATTTGCATGCATCCTTTTTGTCAAGGATTTTCACCTCCCATCTCTCCCAACTTATCTTGATAGAATATTCAGAAAGTCACTTGGACTTCTTCCTCCTTTAAATGCTTGAAATGTTCTGCTTTTATTTGTATTTGCCCAGAACCTTTATAATTTTCTATAAAGAATATTTTAAATTGCCTTTTTTGTAATTTAAATGTCCCTACTCCATGCAGGGAGTGAATAAATTCAGGGTTTTTTTTCACAATATTATATATTTGTCCCTTCAAATCAGACTTCATTTTTGGATACAGCCTGGACAAGTCCCTGTAGTTTTCCCAACAACATTTTTTAAAATATAGTTTGTCATTGCTTTCTTCCTAAAGTTGAGGGAAAGTGACTGGCCCAAAGTCATCCAACTGGCTTTGTGTCTAAGACAGAACTGGAACTCAGTTCTGCTAGTTTCTAGGTAGGTGCCTTTAGTCATATTCTTGTTCAATATTAGTTAGGGAAAAAAACACAGATAAAGAAATATTTTACGCAAATGTTGAATTCATTTCCAGAATTAAGTGGATCACCAGGCTTAATTTTGATTTGTTATATTTATGTCTTATCCTTCGGCTGATACGTCAGAATAATGTTTAACCTCTGATCAGCAGTAGGTTAATGACTGATTTCTTCAAGACCACTTAATTAATACAATCTGGATTGGTCATCTTTAAATGCAGCTTTCTAGTCCAATGTTTCAAATCTGATGTCCTTTAGATAACTGGATCTGATAACTGAAGTCCAAAATTCGCAGCTAGCTGTGAATTTTCTCTTTACTCTTAAAACCCCCCCCAAACCTATCATTTTTCTGTAAGATGTTTCCATCCTAGCCTCAAATTTAAAGAGGAGTTAGAATCAGAAGGAAGTGTCTGCTTTGATTTTCATATTTACAATTGAAAGAAAAAATTAAATCGGACAAAAAGACTTATGGGTTTGACTGCGTGAAAAATGAATTGGAAATCCGACTGCATGGTAGTGATAAAAACATTATTGCTAATGTCTATAAATTGTTATTGAATTTGAAATTGGAGAATGAATATGTAAAGCATTGCATGATTCAGTGGGCATGAAATTTTGGATATAATGTAATGCTTGAACAATGGGAGAACATGTGGACAAAAGGTCTAAAATTTAAACTAAATTATAATTTAAAAGAAAACTTTTATAAGATGATGTATCATTATCAGGAGGAAAGAACGTTTACTAAAACAGATGTTTACAAAGATTAATACCTAATGTTGTCTGCTATGTCCTAGGATGATTGTTTAGCAATAGGATCTTTGGTTTAATGTTGATCACATTAATATGGAACCAGATAAGAGAAACACCAATCAAACAAAGTGTAACAGGAGTATAGTTGAGGCTAGACGCGAGGGGTGGAAAAAGGCTTACTAAATCAGACGTTTTCAATGACTAATACTTAGTATTGTATATCAGGTGCCATGATGATTGCTGCACAATATGTTTTTATGTCCAATGTTGATTGTTTTAATAAAAGAATTTTATATATTAAAAAAAAAAAAAATAGCAGGACACTTTGATTCCTACAATGGATGAATGACTGCAAAAGTAGATGGAGTTAGCAGAGATGGTTTGTTTGACAGATGGCTAAATTGACTGCTTTGATTAAAGAAAAAAACAAAATTACTTTTGTTTCTACTTGGAACCCGCTTCTGGACTTTGTGTTTCAGGTGGGGAAAAAAATGAAGCTTTCATTTTGTATTTTATCCATTAGATAGGTGTGTTGTTATAGAAATGACTAGTTTATATTACTGTGTAAAAGTAAAAGGTTGAGGTTTGATGCTATCTTATTCTACCTCACCAAAGGAGTCAGATGTCAACGCCTTTTCTTTCCTTTTTCCCTTTGTCCAACACTTTGCCCTTCCTTCCTCCCTCCCTTATTTTCTCATTATTTTATTTTGTATTTTTGTATTTTATATTACAAACCATAAAATTTTAAACAGGAAAAAAAATGTTTTCATTGAAAGGATTTTATATCGCCATTTTTGCTAGAGGTTTATCCTGATATTTTTCTGATGTTTTGTTGTTTTTAGGTTTAATAAAAGACCCTGTTCATGGTACACCACAGGGTAGAATTAAAAATCTGATAGATAATTAAATAAGTAATATTTTCTTATTAATCATAATTTTAGCTAACAATAACCATAACCATGACAATAAAGTTGGAAGGGACCTTGGAGGTCATCTAGTTCAACCCCCTGCTCAGGCAGGAAACTCTATACCATTTCAGACAATTGGTTGTCCAATCTCTTCTTAAAAAACCTCCAGTATTGGAGCATTCACAGCTTCTGAAGGCAGATTGTTCCACTGGTTAATTGTCCTCACTGTCAGGAAGTTTCTCCTTAGTTCTCTCTTTGGTTAGTTTCCATTCGTTGCTTCTTGTCCTGCCTTGATGCTTTGGAGAATAGCTTGACTCCCTTTTCTTTGTGGCAGCCCCTGAGATATTGGAACACTGCTATCATGTCATCCCTCGTCCTTCTCTTCATTAAACTAGACATACCCAATTCCAGCAACCATTCCTTATATGTTTTAGCCTCCAGTCCCCTGATCATCTTTGTTGCTCTTCTCTGTATTCTTTCTAGAGTCCCAACATCTTTTTTATATCATGGTGACCAAAATTGGATGCATATTCCAAGTGTGGCCTTACCAAGGCATTGTAAAGTGGTATTAACATTTCATGTGATCTTGATTCTATCCCTCTGTTAATGCAGGCTAGCACTGTGTTGGCTTTTTTGGTAGCTGCAGTACACTGCTGGCTCATATTTAAGTGATTGTCCACTAGGACTCCAAGATCCCTCTGACAGTTACTGAGCAAGGTACTATATCTGTGCATTTGGTTTTTCTTGCCTAAATGTAGAACCTTACTATTTTCACCATTGAATTTCATTTTGTTAGATAGCGCCCAATATTCAAGTCTGTCAAGATCCTTCTGTATCTTAAGCGTATCTACTGGAGTGTTGGCTATTCCTGCCAGCTTGGTGTTGTCTGCAAATTTGATGAGTTCCCCATCTATCCCCTCATCCAAATCATTGATGAAGATGCTAAGGAGCACTGGGCCCAGAGCAGAGCCCTGGGGAACCCCACTAACACTTCCCTCTATGTAGATGCAGTTCCATTCAGGACCACACGTTGAGTACGGCCAGTCAGCCAGCTACAAATCCATCTGATGTATGATGCTGTCTAATCCACATTTTTCTATCTTATCAAAACTCTTTACATTTATCATATCATCTTGAAGAAGTGACCCACTTAAAATGGATTACTGAAAAATAGCTGCCCTTAATTATATAATTTTGTACATTTGCCTTTATTGCTAGATTCACTTAAAACATATGCTAACAAAACAGGTATTTATAATAGTTCTTTCAATATTTCTATAGCTTATCAAGAATATGGATCAGATGACTTCCTCACCTTGTTCCAATCACAAGCAAAAGGTGTATCAACAAAGCCGACTTTTGATACAGACAATTATAAATAGGACATTCAGCATAGGTTTGGGAAATAAAGCATAGCCAGGGAGAACTTAGAAACACATGTCACCCTTGATACTTTCAAACTGAGGGAAAATTCTAATAAAAATTAAAAAAAGATCACCAGACCTCGCTTTCCCATTATAAAAGCTTATTGTAAAGGAACTAAGCAAAATGTATTTTTCTCACTATCATGGGAAGTGATAGTATGGTGGGTTTCTCTTGATAAGAAATGTGATGATTTGTCTCTATGTTATTTTTGTGTTATTCTGAGGCACTCAGCGCTGGGGATGGGATTGGGGTGGAATGTTGAGTGATATTTATGTTGCATAAACAAACAAATAACAAAAACATCCCTTGTAGACAGCTTAAGCTTCATGGTGGTTGAGCACATAGATTCTTTCTGGTGATCCATCCTGCATCAACTGGTTGGACATGCGTACTGTAGGATAGTCTCTGCCATCCAGGGACTAGCCATCATTCTCAGTTTGTTTGTGAAATATCCCAGAATCTAATTCTACTGCTTCTTTTATTTTTATTTTTCTAGAAGTAGTTCAATCAGTAAACCTAAGCAGTAAAAGCAAAGTCACCGAGGTTGTCTGGCAGCTGCAGTCAGCAATTAAAGTGGCTGCTTTAACTGTTTGGCCAGGGAGGCCACTCTAGGAGAGGAGGTGATAGATGTTTCTTCCAATTCTTTCTTTCATTATGTAGGATTAGGAAAGCATTGAGTGTACAAGTGTGTGTTTTGAGTCATTCATTAAGCATCTTAACTCCCTTGTGGTTCAATAATTAGGAAGCGAGGCATTGTAAAAATTAATTGTCAGCATGGCTAAGAGTCACCATTCACAGAGTGGGAACATTGCCTTGTAGAAAAGACAAAAGTCAAAATACTCAACCAATGTATATACAAATCCTAGGCAATTCGATCCAAAACAAGAGACAGTGTTTCACCTTTTTAAAAAGCTGCTGTAAGTAAAGGGGAGGGGAAAGAGCTCACCAAATGTTTTCAGCTAGAATAAAAAAAAACCACATCATTTTTCATTGCTGTAGTGAGGAAATAAGGGAGATGTGTTGGTGGCCCAGGTAATCTCCCATTGTCACCATAGTACAAGGCTTTTCAACCAGTGGTACGGGTACCACCTGTGGTACATTGGCACCTGGCAGGTGGTAAGCGACCATCCTAGAAAAGTGGTAGCGGGGGAGGGGAATGAGCTGAACCGGTGACAGCACCGCACAAGCCTGAGCGAGAGATGGCTGAAGCTGCAGGGCTGTCAGAGCTCAGTGGAAGCACCAGGATCAGCGCCAGGCTCCAACTGGAGCTCGGCACTGATCCTGGTGCTTCTGCTGAGCCCAGAAGAAGCACCAATCAGCTGGAATGTTGCAGCATCTCCAGGGTCTTGTGATTTACATTCAGATACTTGGCAACTGATTCATATTTATGATGGTCACCGTGTCCCAGGATCATGTGAAGTGACCAAAACCTGCTGCAACTGCCCAGCAGACGGGGGGAATAAAAACCAAACACTCCCCACCCCACCCTCACTGCCAATCCCCAACAGAAATGCTCACAACAATGAAAACCTCGGACAGGAGGAAGAGCACCGCCGGGTGGGCAGGCAGGTGTCTTGCTCGGCTGTGGCTGGGGGGGCACTTTTTTCAGTGCCATTGTAACTTTGAACAGTTACTAAGCGAACTGTTGTAAGTTGAGGACTACCTGTACTTCATCACTTTTTTCCTTTTGAGGGGGTCATCAAGTTTTTGACACCTTGCTAGGGGACTGGTGGTACTCAGATGCTGCCATATCCTAAAAGTGGTACAATGGGTGAAAAGGTTGAAAAGCCCTGCCATAGTAGACTATGTATACTGGTTCTTCTTCTTTTCTTCCCCTCTCAAGGTAAAGCTATATTTTGAAGAACAAAGTGGAGAAGTCCTGCTTTAATGTAACAAGTGAGTAGATAAAAAGGAAAGAGGCTTGTTGTCTTCCTTAGAAAGTCTGATGTGTGCTGGTGCTGCTCTGTTCAGCTAAGAATCCTTCCAGGAACTCATGAATACTTTTTCAGACTAGTCATCTGAAATGGTGAGATGGTTATCTACAGTACTTATCTAGTTTTCATCCAGAATTGCTCTCCTGTTGTCTGACAGCAAGGACATGATCACGCGATGTGATTAGAAGCCTCAAATGAGAAGCCTTATTTTCAGGAAGAGGTGCCTGTACCTCTCCAGAAATGCACAACAATCAGAATTCCTGTTCTCATCAGCCACTGTTTTTTCTCTCACAAATGTGCATTTGGAATTTTCTGAGCTGGAGGATAAAACTTAAAGTTGGCAAAACAATGCAGAATAAGAACAGATGGATGTTGTAGTCGTCTCTCATAAACAATTAGCCAGACTTTCTCTAAATTAAGAGAAAATTAAAAGTTAAGAGCCATCAAAGACAACCTGCTTCAACATATTCACTGATAAAAGCAAGTCTAAAACACACACACATCTCTCCTTTCCAAGATTCTGTAACCTTGTTTCTCTTGCAATAAATCCTACTAATGAAATATTATTGGAATCTAACTTTTCTGGTTACTGCTACGAGGCATGTGAAGAAAAAGAACAGAAAAACTGGCAATTGTATTGGACAATGTTGGCTCTGCAATATGAGTCTTCTGTCATGGGCTCATCTCTACAGCATACTCCTCACTGAGAATGTCACACAATGAAGCTTCCATCTCATTACCAGCCTGATACTGAAACAGACTGAAAACAAATCAGAGTGAGAGTCACCCTGTATAGAAGATGGGCAGCATAAAAATTTAATAAATAAAATAAATAATCCAACAGATACGTGGAGTTTTCCACTGGAAAATATAAGAAAGTCTCATATCAAGCATTTTACAGTGTCTCATATAGAAGAGGAACCTGAAAAACATTGGGCTGCCATGATCTGCTGCAGCACTATCTCCTCCCAGCTAGCTGTTCTTCCATAGCCACTTTCACTCTACTGATTGAAAAGAACAGAATCTCCCTCCCCTTTTCTTTTTTGGTAATGGGACTATGAACTTTGTGGAAGCAGATATTTCAGGTTAGTGTTCCTCCAGGTACTAAATGCTCCATTTTACTCTGTGGGATGCTCATGGCAGAAGACATGAAAAAGCTTGGTGGTGTGTGAGAAACATTCAGCAAATGTGTATTTATCTTCTTTGAAGTAGATGCACATAAAATCACAAGAACTGCTTTTTTCACATTGAAATGAAGCTTCATCCAATCAGAATCTATTTTTCCAACGCACTTATTGCACAGTATGAAAATATTATTTTATTTCAACTTTGTTTCAGCATAGCAGGTGTCATCAATATTTTTAGGACTATTTTGCAAATCCCTCAAAATACAGAATAACAGACTTGGAAGGGATCTTAAAGGTCTTCTAGTCCAACCACCTGCTCAAGCAGAAGACTCAGTAGCATTTCAGATGAATGGCTGTCCAATCTCTTCTTTAAAACCACCAGTTTAACTCTCAGTGAGTTTCTAGTATAGCTTTAAGACTGGAATTGGCAGTCACGAGGATGGAGGTCAAAATCAGAATTTCTAGTTTAGGTACTGCCTAAAACTACTCGGTTAACCTGAGTTTTCAGATTGCCAGATAACATTTTCACTGAAGACATGCATTGGTGAGAAACTGGATGTTTATGGACCCTCCAAGAATGCTCTGTAATTACTGAGAAACGAGAAAGCCACAAAGATTTGTGAAACAGAAAGTTTAAATGGAAAATGACAGAAGGTAATTAATGCAGGTTCAGGGCAATTTAATATATAGAAATGCCACATTCTAGTTGACTACTGCCAGTCCTTTATGCATTATAGAGAGCTTTTGTTAGCAAGATACATATAAGATGGACAACATATTTCTTTCTTCCTTTCAGGAGTATCTGGACCAAAATTATATGTTCTGCAGCCAAATTTTACTTAGCAGCTATGACACTATATACGCAGGTTTATCGGACATAGCAAAGTATAGACCAAATATTTAAAATGGTTCAAACTGATAATTACATTGCTGCTGTAGGTCTAAGCCAGTAATAATAAACAACACTACCTTGATTTCTTATCCAGAGCTCAGCAAGCAAAAATTCATGTAGTCTGAATTAATTTCTTCACATGACATCCTTAGGTAAATCATGTAATTTTTCTCGTCCTGTTCAGTGATTTGGCCGGTTTTTGTTTTCATTATTTCTAATTTTCTATGTTGTTTTTGTTGCATTTATATATGCTATATTTAGCTAATCTCTGACAATAAACAAAAACTACTGCTACTATTTGTCTGGCTGCCAAAGCAGCAGGAATGTAAACTACACTTTCCCATGGATAAAGCACCAAGATCTGTATGAGTTCTATAAACGTAGCCAATGTTTTCTTGGTCTGAATAAATCTTCATGTGATTGAACTAAATAAAAGCTGGGTGATGTCAAGCAGGGATTGGACCTTTGTGATTTGTCCCTGTACATCAGGGGTGTCAAACTCAATTTCATTGAGGGCCACATCAGCATTGCGGTTGTCCTCAGGGGGCTGGGTAGGTGTGGCCAGGGTGGGCCTGGCCTACTGCATGGGCATGGCTGGAGTGGCTGTGGCCTACTGGGTGGGCATGGCCAGCTCTACATCGTTTGTGCCAAGGGTGCCTGTACAGGAGTGGGACACATCTGAGGGTCTCTGGCAGAAGGGGGGTGGGACCAGGGTAAGCGCCAAGGCATGGTCCACTGGAAGAGCCTGCTGAAACCCCTCCCCCAGAGCCCATCAAGCCGGATATGTGAAGTAGGCGAGGGCCATTTGCTGGCCACTTCCAGACGATGGTGTATTTCTTCATTCCTCACAAAGGGTGACACCTCCCCAGCATGCAACCAGGGGACAGGGCCGATGCGGCAACGGCTGGTTCCTCGTTGTTTCCAGACAGCCTTGTGGAGCTAAGACTAAATGCATTTCAGCACAGATGGTCACCACAAAATTGTACATTGGCTCCCAGCTGGCCTGGGCTGGGGCCAAGGTAGCGGGGGCCGTTCCCTCACTATTTCCAGGATGGCTTCGCTAAGGTGACCAACTTTTTTACAATGAAAAGGAGGACACAAATAAATTGAGGAAAAAAATATCGTAAATAAAAGAAACATTTTATTCATTGCAACAATAATATAGAATACACTTAATGTATAGGCCAACCATCTGCCAGGTTTGTTAGAGTTAAACAATGTATTATGTTTAGCGTATTGTATGTTCCTGGCAACTTGGTCTGTCATCAACAAATCAAATTGTTTCCATAAAATCTTTATCCCTTCTTTAATATTACCATCATCTGGTTTCTTTATTAATAATAACTCTTTTTTCCTTATTTCCTCTTCTAACACTCTCCTTTTTTCCTCTTGTTTACATCTATATCTTTTATTCATTTCAATTAAAATCCCACGCATATAAGCTTTACTAGAGTCCCACACCATTTCTATTGTCGTTTCCTTATTCATATTTAACATAAAAAATTCCTTGATAGCTTTTTTACATTCTTCCACATTTGTATCATATTTAAACAAATTTTCATTAATTCTCCAAGATCTTCTAGAAGACTGACCAGTCATTAATTCCATCATAACCGGATTATGGTCTGACAGAACGTTAGGTAAAATTTTTACTTTCTTTAATCTTAAAATAAAGTCACTAGTAGTTAAAATAAAATCAATCCTAGAGAATGATTGATGTCTATCCGAAAAGAAAGTAAACTCTTGGTCTTTGCCATGTCTTTCTCTCCATATATCTGACAAATTAAAATCATCCTTAATATCAAAAAAGGATTTAGGCAAGATGGAACGCGATTGTGGAACATATGAGATCTTTTTCTTATCCAAACCAACATCAAGAATACCATTCCAATCCCCCATTAAAATACAAGACCTATAGTCCAGCTGTATTAATTTTTTATGTAATAACTTATAAAATGCACCTTGTTGCTGATTTGGGGCATATATACCCATCAAAAGAACTTTCTTCCCATCTAATAAAATTTCAATAGCTAAAAATCTACCTTGATTATCTGATTCTATTAATTTAGCTCTTATATGATTTTTAACATAAATAACAATTCCATTTTTTTCTCTAGAGATGCTGCCACAAAATGTGTACCCAACTTATTATTTATCAAATATTTCTGATCTGAAATTCTAATATGTGTTTCTTGTAGGCAGATTACATCATTTTTACATTGCTTCAAATAATGAAATATCTTCTTCCTTTTCTGTGGAGAATTTAAACCATTCACATTCCATGTCAAATATTTATTTGACATGACCTTTTTGCGAAAGCTTCTGCAAGACCAGATCCACTTCTTCCTTCTTCTTAGGTCTTGCCCCCATGGCTTCCGAAGATGTCGATGCATAAGTTGACAAAAATCCCGTATAATTGAGAAAATAGAATATAAGGGGCAAGAAGTATTTCAGCAAGAAATTATTAAAAAAGCTTTCCTAGAGTTCTACACCAAATTGTACTCTGAAGAGGTAGTTCAATCCAATCTGGATTAAATTCCTGGCATCTGTGGAAGCAGGGAGGTCCTTGTAATTGAAACCATACGAGCTGTACCCTGTGGACATAATAGTTAGATACAGGGGTTCTGTATGCTGGCTGAGGAATTCTGGAAGTTGAAGTCCACAAGTCTTAAAGTTGCCAAGGTTGAGAACCCCTGAGTTAGAAGGACCAGTCATCTGATTTGGTATAAGGTACTTTCCTGTGTTCTTTCAACTATATCTTGTTAAAAAAAACTATTAAAGAAAACTATTTGCTTTTCTTTAAGGAAAGACTAGTTTTGGGGGCATTTTAACTATAGAAACAATGATAAGGGTGACATTAGAGCAGGGGTCTTCAAACTTGGCCCTTTTATGACTTGTGGACTTCAAATCCCAGAATTCCTCAGCCAGCGTGCCTGGGAGTTGAAGTCCACAAGTCATAAAAGGGCCAAGTTTGAAGATCCCTGCATTAGAGAATCATATAACATGAAAATATGTATAGGGTGATTTTTTTCTCTCTTACTCTCCACTGAAATTAAGGGAGCAATTATTAAGATAATAATTGTATTAAGTATCCTTTTAAGCTATATAACTTGGTGCCATCAAATATATGGATAAGCATCAATGTGGATGGCTTTATATGGTTACTAGAATAACCCATGGAGGAGAGGCTGTAGGAAAATGTTTGAATTTGTTTAAATCAAAGAGCAGAACATCTTCATTGAAGCACAAATTGATTTATTGATAACTACCAGAGGCAAAGAGAAGCCTAAAGTGTACAGGGTTTATTGTCTCCCTTTATAAACTGAAATATACATTTCATCACTATGGCAAACCATTTTATTTGGTTATAACAAAATGTGGTTAGTGAGTCAAGGTGGTGAGACAATAGATGAATACAATGGCTTACTTGAGTTATACAAAAAATCTTAGAATATATTGTGAGAACAATTAATATTCTTCCCTTTTCTTATGGTTCTGTAGCATAGATCAAACAGAGTAGATGAACTGGAGGTGAAGGAGACAGTTAACATAAACCAGTCTGTTTCTTTTTCCCTGTTTGAAAAGTTTCACTATACAGATAGAAGAAGGATGTTATTTATGTTAGAAGATTCTAGTATCAATCCAAGGGGGCAAGTCTTAAAGGCACTGGCTCAGACCATGGTAAGATCATCCCATAGTATTATATTCCAGCTATAAATATCATAGTATGATGCATATCCTTTTTTAGCATTCCTTTTCATATATATTTTCATATATTATTAAGAATTATTATAACAGTAAAATCTAATATAAACTAAAGTTAAAGAAAATTAAGAAAATAAGAGGGAATAAAAAGAGCAAGGAAAAAGGGGAAAAAAGAAAAATATATAACCAAGTGAACCTATTATAAACACAAGTATGAACTCTTCACACTCTCTAAAAGTTATAAACATTTATCTCTTCATCCAATATCCCATCTCTTATCTATAAACAAATCCTTAAAACATATTTTAGTCCTGGTGTCAGCATAAACTCCTTTAACCTTAAACAAACCAGCTTTGTATTCCTCTCCTTTACTTCTAACAATCTTAATTTTTAGTTTGTTCAAATATTGTCATAGGATTTGATATCTCTTCATTTTTTTTCTTCACCCCATTCCAACGAGTTCTGCAAATTCTTCAAGGCTTAGTTTAAAAAGTCTCTTTTATAAATCCAATCTACCTGTACTCAAACTTGCGGAAAACAGCTGTTCTGTTTTCTCTTTGTGGGTAGCAACCATCCAGAACACATGAGGGTAACTTTTTTTCCTCTCCTTATCTGGAGAGATTCCACTAGTTTCTTGGTTCTTTGTCAAGGTTGTTGACTTTGCTTTTCAAAGCCATCTTAGGTTTGCCATACCTCCTCCAGAAGCCCCACTGTATGATTCCTTATGAAATAGTTTGGACCAGGGATTTCCAATCTTGGCAACTTTAAGACTTGAAAGTGCCTGAGGAATTCTGGGAGTTGAAGTCCACAAGCCTTAAAGTTGCCAAGTTTGGAGAGACCTGGTTTAGACAGTATATAACCCATAACTTTGCTTAGTTAAAGGCTCTTTTATATTATTTTGGCTGAGACTCCAGTGATCAATGTAGTTGTTCATACCAAATGAAAGGTACTTTATTACATCTATCTCTAAGTTTTTTGGTTCCTTATTGAAGTAAGCACTTTTCCCACAATGGTATCTTGTTGAGGTGATTGAGCTGCTAATTAATTTTCTGTGAGAAAGTTCATGTTGTGTGAGTGAGTGATATGGAAAAGGGAATTTACTTGTCTATCCTAGTGTCATTTTCTTCAATCAAGTGTTTCTTATATTTAAATAATTTATAGGTGTTGTTGTTGTTGTTGTTAGTTGCGAAGTCTTGTCCGACCCATTGCAACTCCATGGACAACGTTCCTCCAGGTCTTTCTGTCCTCTACCATCTTCTGGAGTCCATTTAAGCTCACACCTACTGCTTCAGTGACTCCATCCAGCCACCTCATTCTCTGTCGCTCATTCTTCTATTGTCCTCAATCTTTCCCAGCATTAGGCCCTTCTCCAGTGAGTCCTTCCTTCTCATTAGGTGGCCAAAGTATTTGAATTTCAACTTCAGGATCTGCCCTTCTAAAGAGCAGTCAGGGTTGATCTCTTCTAGTACTGACTGGTTTGAACGCCTTGCAGTCCATTGTTCTGTGACAAAATCTGATTCAGATTAGAACCTTAACATGCATTATGTTCCTATGATACAAACTACTTAACAACAATTTAGTCTGACAGGTTGTACTAACAAAAGAATGATTAGTTTGTGATTCAGTGTGTTATGTGTGAACCCAGAAAACTGGATTGAGTGAGTCATAATTCAATTAATTTGGAATAAGTGTATCATGCAGACCCAGATGTCTTTTTGACTGATTAAAAACTTGCTTTTTTCTTCTCCATTTGGGTTATTCAGCTAGGTAATTATTTAAAGTTTCTTGCTGAATTACTTAGAGATAATATTGAGGGATAAAATAATGGAGCATCAGTAACTGAATGCCAGCATCTAATTTTTTTGGCCATGCCTGATGATTATGAATGATATAGTTTAGAAATACCTGTCAGTCACATGTTCCCATATATGCTCTAGTAACTTTTATATATGGAAATTGGTTCTATTTACCACAGAACATTACGAATATTTTTTTAACAATCTGACCCAACCTCTAGTAGAAAAGAAAACAGTTGTAATAAATGAATACCTCCCGTTTAGAAATTTCACATCCATGACTCAGTTCATGTTGTTCCGATTTAATGCTAAATAATGGCATTTTATTGTACATCAATTACTCTACAGTCTGGACAAATTCAGTGACAAACCATATACCATAGCATTTTCCAGGGAAATAATCCAAATAGCTGAGTTCTTGAGCTTTAGAGATTTAAATACTAATTATCAATTTACCTGACTTTTCAAGTAAGTTTTGAAAATTAATTATGCAAGAGTCACTGGGCATAGAAGGTAAAACTACTTTCAAGAAAATTACAAATTTTCATTCTACAAAAATGTTCTTCACTGTGCAGGCTTATGCATGTTTACCCAGAATGAAGTTCCACCATACTCAGCCTCTTCTCATTAAGTGTGTTTGGAGTGCAGCCTAAAGCTATTTAAATTTAAATATTTGCAAAACAGGGAAATATTAATCCACTTCACATAATATCCCTTGTCTTTTACTTACTAGATTTTTCTTTTTTAAATATCTGATTAGATAATCAAGAAAGAAAGCTTCTCTTCTTGCCATGAAAGTCTGCCTCTTAATCTTTTTTTTTTAAGACCTTTGTGAGAGGAAGTAAACTTTAAGAACAAAGCATCTTAAACATGCAAGCCTTGATCATCAGGATTTCCAAGTTTACTTTTGAGACTTCTGGGAATAAATAGTGAAGATGGCTCCATGACAATGAAGAGTGGGCAAGTAAACAGGCTCCTCAAGAATTCCTCTCCAAACAAGGAAAGACTTGAGATCATTTGCAAATTCTATAGTCCAGAGACTCCCAACCCCCAGGCTGTGGCCTATTACCAGGCCATGGCCTATTCACAACCAGACCATGACCCAACACACACACATGCAGCTCAACTTGCGTGGTTCCCCTCTTTTTCCCCCAGCTGGGCTGCCAAGCCACAGAGGTTGGGGACTATTGCTATAGACAGTTGTTCCTCATGAGGAGTCTGCAAAACAGTAGTTACCACTTGGTTTTAGTAGACAAGGGAATGGCCATCTTCCTCAAAACATGGTTGATGCCTTTGAAAAGACACTTTGTTCACATACTTTGTCTTCTAATCTCATTTGGAAGGTGCTTTTCAGCTATCAAGGAATCTTTGGATTGACAAGTGTTATAGCACCAGGTGAGTTTCCTTCAATCCTTAGCAAAAAAAAAAAAGTTTTAAATATAAGTTTAAGGACTTTAAAATTTTTGGGAATAAACAACAAAAGGGTGATTAGAACATTGATTTTAGAAAGTTACAAATGACCAAGGATCCAGATAGAAAAATATGCTCCTTATATTCATGTGTATAAAATATTTGTCCTTGTATGTATATTTAAGGAAAAATATTCCTTATATATTTATGTGTTGTGGAGACACATAACAGTAATATGTGTCTCCATGATCTTGGACCTTATTGGAAATTGATGCTTCTGGAAAAGTGCAGAGTTACAGATGCAAATTATTTTCATAGAACAGCATCCTTTTAGAACTTGTATCCTCTTGAATATACACACCTTCAAAACTTGATTCAAAACTTTGACCTTCCAAAATATGATGGCAGGGAAATAGCAGAGCATAGGAGAAGAATCTAGGAAGACTTGGTTGTTAACCTTTGATAATGGCTGCTTGAGCAGATTTATTTTAATTAAAATCATGAACATATCTTATTATCACTTTGGAGATCATCTCCAATCTCTATGTTAAAGAACTGATTGACAGGAGATGCAATGTTATTTTGTAACAAGGTTGGTTGTATAAAAAAAAAAGTCAAAAAGTTTTGCTAGTTTATAAAATGCCAAGAGACAGTGTCCTGCTTTGCATATTCTGACATCACTAAGTATCATTTTTAAGATTAAGAAGTTTTTTGCTGAAAGAGATATCCCAATTCCTTTTTATTTCTGTCATGGTTTAAAAATATATTTCATCTGCACATGGAAGGTTTGAAATGCTTTATTTATTTTTCCTGTTTGTAATTGTATTTGAAAATATCTTATTGATTTGACTGAATTAAGAGAACATTTATTTTGAGATAAGAAGAAACAAATATTTCCAGTAAATTCATGTAAATGTTTTTATAAACTTTAAAAATGTAATGCATTTTTTTTAAAAAAAGTTACACCTTTTCAGGAAAAAAACAATGACTATAAGAAAGGAACAGAAATATACAATATATAATCAGAGGAGAAAATGATAATAGAAATATTTATCCCCCAAGGAAAAAGTTCAGATACATGATTATAAAAATGTGTTTCTAACATGTATTTGCACCAACGCAAAATATTTGTTTTCACAAGCCAGGTTAGTTCTTTTTTTCTGTTTTTCTGTGAGTCCTCATTACCTTATAAAAAAACTCAGAATCATAGTTATGTTTGTCTGTGTGTATGTGTGTGTGTGTGTGTGTATGTATGTTTTCTGAGGTTTTCATGGGTGTTTGTATGTAGGTCTTTGGTTCTTCAGGTTTTCTCCCATGTAGAATTTGAAGTGTCTTGGCGACGTTTCGACGAAGTCCCATTCATCATCTTCAGGCTGGTGCTTTCGGCTTCATGCTTCTAGGAGCACATACATATACATACATATATTAATCACAAAGCATTTAGATTTAGAATACATAGCAAAAAAATAGTCTTCAGAGTTAATAAGGTTGATACTACCGGTATATGGTATAAAGCAGTGGTGGGCTTCAGCCGGTTTGCACCAGTTCGGTAGAACCGGTAGCTAAATTTTGTTGAGTTCAGAAAACTGGCTGAACCCATGCTGCTTCTGGAAGTCCATCCTAGGCCCCAGAGGCCTGGAGGAGGTCTCCCAGGCCTAGAATGGCCCACCGGAAGTGCATTGATGTCAGTTTCGGAAGTCTGTTCTGGGCCTCGGAGTCCCAGGCCTGCATCCATGCAGAGAACCGGATGTTAAGGTATTTGAATCCCACTACTGGTATAAAGCTTTTACAGAATCTAGTTCTGCCAAACATACAAAAAATACAAATATCAGAAGAATTTAGAAATCAAGGCATTTTGAGTACAATAGCTCATGTGGCTTCCATATTAATTGCACATGGAAATTTCGGACTGCTTTTTTCATGACACATATGAACACGTTTCCCAAAATAGCCAATGTAACCTACTTTCAGATAAGTGTTATAGCAGCATGGGCCTCTTCAGATGTATTAAATTTTAAAATCTCTATAATTCCATAAATTGAAATTAAGCTCCAAAAATCTAGGGAACAACAGTTTGGAGAAAATTGAATTACAGACTAAATTACTTCCATTTGATTCTTACGTTAGAACATTACACAAATTGTCATAGTCAGTCCAAATGAACCAGAGTATAGGTTTTCATAGTTGCTGTTTATTGATGATCATGATGATTTCTTTTGTAAACTATCATTTGAAGCAGGGGTCCCCAGCTCCCGGGCCACAGCCCACTACTGGCCCACGCAAGTAGCAGACAAGTGTGTGTGTGTGCAGCTTTAATTGTGCAAGTGGTGTGTGCTTGCATTTGCACACAAAACTCATATGTAAAGCTCCATTTATGTGAATGGCAGGCACATGTCCTGCTGCTTGTGCAAATGTAATTGTGTGCACTCACGTGCATGCCAGCACTTGCACAGAACCAACACACACACACACACACACACACACACACACACACGGTTGGTCCACCAAGCTGGAAAGGCTGGGCATTGCTGATTTGGAGAGTTTATCCTTATTAGAGGTCATCAATTGTTCTGTTTTGTTGAATCTCAGGTCTTTCTCAAATGAATCTTAACTATATGAATCTACAGAGAATCTATGAGAAAACTGATTGCCCATCATATAACTGGCCTCACTCCATATATATCTAAATTTCATTGTCCTATGATTTCCATCACTATAAAAAAGTAATTGAAGACAAATACAAGAACAAAAAGAACAAGTCTCATAATATCTCATTGATATGTTTGTTTATAAATGAAAATGCAGGACATAGTATATTACTGGTTACATATCTAGTTCAATCCAGATTTAACAAATCTTAATCTGTTCCACTAGGTACTTTAGCATTTCCTTTCTTATTAACATGAGCCAAGAGATCTTTTGAAAGTAAGAAGGCTGGCAGCCAAAGTGTATTCTATTATGCTCTGCCAGCTTGTTTTCTGGGAAACAGTTAGTGTCAGATCTGGAAAGAGCCACATGGACAGATGGTGAGAGAGACTTGTTCTTCAATGTAATTTCTTTTTTCCAATGTTGAACACCCAACACAAGAATGGATTCATTCCAAATCTTTACTAGTTTCCAAACAAAAGTGATATGTCTATTACCATCATCCAAGAGACGAGAATGAATCTTGGATCACGGATGTTTTACCTTTGGTGTTCCTGAACTAACTGGGTGATATCTGAGATCCTTTCCGGCTGCTCTATATTTATGAATCTTGAAAAAGAATGGAATATTATTTTGACTGTGAACCTTATTTAATAAATGAATAATGTACAGATATGGAGGACAAATACATTTAGACTAAATGTTTATCTGAACTAATTCAACATATTCCATCTAAGCCCATATGTAACTCATAGGCACAGCAATTTCTTTGTATGTAAATAGTTTCCTGTTCAGTTCTTGACATCTCCATAGGAATTCAGGTATGATAAACCCTGTGGGGCTTCTGCCAGTCATCACTGGTCATACTGGACTAAATGAAATAATCACCCAATATTTTTAATGATTTTTAAATATAGTTATTATACCTTTTTTACATTGCAATGATTTACAATAGTTTCTACTTTAATTATTCCTATACTAGGCTGATCACACTTCCATACATCCTGATGGGCATTTATAAAACAGATAAAAATTCACTCCATCCAGATAATGATTTCCTACTTTGTTTTTTTTAAGCATATCAACTTTATCAGAGATTATTTCAAGCAGAGCAATCCATTGAATCTTATCCCAAAGCAAAAGATTATCCAGATATTTCCAGTGTAAGCAATACTGCTAAAAGCAGATGAACAATAAGCTTCTTGTTTCCTCATTCCAAACCTCATATGGAAAAACTAACTTTTTTCGTTTTGTGATACAGATAGTCTACAATATATAACAGTTCATTTAGTAACCGTTCAACGTTACAACGACACTGAAAAAAAGTTTTTCATACTTTTGACCATTGCAGCATCCTCTTTGTCACATGAACAAAATTCAGATGCTTGGCAGCTGGCTCATATTTATGACTATGGCAGTGTGGCCTACTGACAAGCAAAGTCAGTGGGGCAGCGAGATTCACTTAACAACCAAGTAACTAACTTAATAACTACAGTGATTCACTTAACAGCTGTGGCAAGAAAGATCATAAAATGGGACAAAACTCATTAAAAATCTCACTTAGCAATAGAAATTCTGGATTCAATTGTGGTTGTACATCAAGGACTACTAGTGCATAATAATGTGAAGAATAAAAGGTGGGATCCCAGCATAAATGGAGGCTGGGGAAGAATTTATTGTGCTGCTACTACAAATGGCAGTTAAAAGGATCTTTTTTCATGTTAATATAGTTAGAAATCACCCATTTCCCAAATTTAATTGTGAGATTTCATTATTGAGACAATATCTATGTTTCATTATAAAGTTTCCAAAGTTACTTAGCTCTTTTAAATGTGATGTAATAGTGACATATGTCATGAAACATGTTAATTATTCTTGGGACAATGACTACAAAAATAGTCTTGAGTCCCTGTACTTGATTGTCTTCATTAAGTATTTGAAACCACTTGATTCGGTAAAATGTTGGAAGATGTCCCAAGTAAATCCACACTTTTCTGTTGTATGGTTCCTAGCTATTTGTCATTCAGTTCAGGAACATGATACTTTAGGCATCTTCTCTTTCTTCATAATAATATCTACAGCCACTTGTCACCTGGTACTTTATAAATAACAGATCCTCTAAATGATAGATTCAAACTCTCAAAATTCTCACCAATAATCATGTTAGTGGCAAATTCTGAGAACTGAAAATCAATACATTTGGAAAGTATGAAGTGGGGGATGGTTAACATAATTCAAAGCTAGGCCAATGGCAGCCAAGCTCACATGATATTATCACATGGTGTTCATAGAACTAATATATAGAGTGAGAAGAAGAGGATTCTCCAAAGAGATATAGTTGGAGGCTTTTTAATGTTACATTTATCACCTAATTATTACAATTATTTTGCTATATTTAACTTATTCGTTGTCATGAACATATGGGAATGACTCAAAGAAGTTTAGAATGAATTATGCACAGATATAATGTACTATTGTATAGCAGTTTGACTTACTGTCAAGATAGCAATGATGACAGCCCAATTAATAAAGAACCAAACATTTTGAAAGAAGTAGGATAGGCCATGGAGAAATTTCCAAACTGGAAAGCCTCAGGTATTGATGGAATACCTATGGAATTACTAAGACCAGTTGGCATTGCCCTGTGTCAAGAGATACGGACTGCATGTCATGGCCTCAGAACTGGAAAAGATCTGTTTTTATTCCCTTAGTAAAGAAAGGAGATGCCAGAGACTGCTCCAAGTATCGCATGATTATATTGATTTTTCATGCAAGCAAGATTCAGTTAAAAATTATTAAACGGAGGCTTTAGAATGCCATTGATCAAGAGCTATCCTATGTACAAGCTGGCTTTAGAAAGAGACGCAGCACACAAGATCACATTGCCAATAATGGATTACGGAAAAGATAGGTGAATTTCAAAAGGATCTTTATGTGCTTAACTGGTTACAGAAAAGCTTTTAACTGTGTAGAACACAATAAGCCATGGGCAGCTTTGCATGATCTTAGTATCCCAACCCACCTGATTAGATTCATCAGAACACTGTACACCGATCAAGAGGCAACAGTGAGAACACTTTATGATGACACAGATTGGTTTGGAATCAGTGAGGGAGTTAAACAGGGATGTATTATATCACCATTTTTGTTCAATCTACATTCTGAAATGATCATGTGGAAATTAGATATGGAACTGCCTGATGTTGCAGTGAAGATTGGGGGAAGAGCCACAAATAGTTTGAGGTATGCAAATGATACAACACTATTGGCTGAAAATAAGGAAGACCTCGAAAAAAATTATCTAGAAAATCAAGGATGAAAGTGAAAAAGTAGGATTTAGTCTTAATATCAGGAAAGCAATGATAATGACAACAGCTGTAGATGGCCTTGAGACATTTAAAATCAACAAGGATGAAATTGAATTAGTCTGAGAATTTATCTTCCTTGGATCCAAAATTGTTCACGATAGCAGTTCTACTCCTGAAATCAAACACAGGATACCCTTAGGCTACACTGCAATGGTTAATGTGAATAAGAACTGGAAAAGCAGAGATATTGATATCAACACAAAAAGCAGGGTTAGTTAGAACAATAGCCTTCCCTATAATGATAAATGGGTGTGAGATCTGAACACTAAGGAAGGCTGATCGAAGAAGAATTGATGCCTTTGAACTATGGTGCTGGTGTAAATTATTGTGTATACCATGGCAGCCAGAGTAACTGCAGAGAGGTGTTAAATTGTATAAAACCAGACACATCACTAGAAGCTAAAATCATAAGACTACGTCTGATTTACTTTGGACACGCCATGAGTCCAAATTCATTGGAGAAGGCAGTGATACTAGGGAGAAGAAGAAGGGGCAAGCAAAGAACATGCTGGCTTGATAACATCAAATCTGATACAAAATTGGACATCCAACAATTGAAAGAAGCTGTGCTTGACAGTAGCATGAAGAGGATTTACCTATAAAGTCACCAAGAGTTGGACACAACTAAAGGTTTAAAACCACAACCTAATGTTCTATGTATAGCTAGCCATAATATTCTATGTCTCTGGCGTTCTTTTGTATTTGTGATTGTATTAAAATTGTTTGAACATAAAATTGACTTGATATTTAGAGGTTTAAGATTGCTCATTTTTTAGAGAGTTTTGCAAAAGAAGAGCAAAGAATGAATCAGCTGAACTTTTCCAAGCAATTAGCTAGGCATAAGATAAGCTGTTTTTTTACAGCTGTACACACATCTCTTTTCTGATTTGGAATTCAAATTCACTCATAAATATTGAAATTCTGAGCTTAAGGAAATTGTGTTATTTGATGCATGGCCTATTTTAAGTAATTAGTTTTATGGATAAATTGTATCAAAAAAGAGTGTTGCCATTCTAGGTTGTAAGCAGTGCTTCTTAGAAGTATATATATTTGATTCGTCATTTAATTATACAGCCCACCCTGTCTGGAAGGCTTTGAGGCTTTTCAGACCACCAACTCATCTATTTCGCAATGAATATTTACATAACTTTGCATACGCCCAAGTTGCTTTTATTCCTTTGAGATCTATGCTGTGCTTCATAACACTATATTCATGGGAGATCTACATTTTTCTGGATCTAGAAATTGCAGGGAATATTTGTGAACCTGAACTAATATTTGCTCTAGCTCTTTCCAAACTGGTTAAAAAAGTTTCGTGTCCACAGACCCTGCCAACATAGTTAATTTTAATTAAACAAAAAGCCCTTCACCCTCTTCTATAATAACTCTTCCTTTTACTGATCCTCAATCTTTCTGCATTTTTACTCAAATTTTATGATCTGTGTCATTTCAGTAATTCCATGCTACATCTGATATCATTGTGTCTGATGTCAAATACTTATGAATGCCATTGTTTTCCTCCTAACCTCAACCCCAGAACATTATTTAATGCCTTCTAATATTATTGAATGAATGCCTTATTATTGTATGTCATCTGGTTAGTATTAGTCCCACTGCACAGAAACTGTGTAATGGCATCCAACATCTGATATCAGACTCCTGGTTATAATAAATTTTATCCCCCATCAACTAGCTTGATTTGGCTAATCTTAGATGGTAAGCAAGGACAGACCTAGTTAGTACTTGGGTGAGAGACTACTTGGGAATTTCAGACATATTGGCTAGACATCAACAAAAGCAATAAATAAATCCCAGAAAGCAATGGCAAGAAAAACTACTTCATTAATACTGCCAAGGAGATTATATAGATACAGTCACTAGAAATCAACCTGGACATAAAGGAGACTGTACTTTACTGCAGTAATCCAGTACAACGCAACTATAATTTTGGGAGCTTAGATGTTCTTAATAGGCATAGAATTGCAGTTCAAACAACTAAAAATCTGGGATTATTCCAGTTCAGGAAACACAAACCTTCTCTGTTCCCCCATTAATCTATCATTCAGAATGTTTGCCTTTTTTTCCAGTAGGTAGAAAAAACTCACCGATTGCTGTTTTCATACACTATTAAGTCTAGCAAGACTTGTAGAATCTTGTAAAAAGTTCATTCCTTCAAAGTCAGAGAACATTACATTATAATATTTATAATGTTTTGCCCAGTCACTCTGGCAAAATGTATAGGGAAAAGAAACTAAGGGCCAAGAAAAAAAGAGAGACAAGAAGATGCTGGGCCATATTTGCTTGCAGAGGGGGCATGGAAGAACAACCCAATCTCTGAAGGACAGATTGTCCATTTCTCCAAGAGCCATGATGGTGCAGTGGTTAGAATGCACCACTGCAGGCTGATTCTGCCGACTGCCAGCAGTTTGATCCTGACTGGCTCAAGGTTGACTCAGCCTTCTATCCTTCTGAGGTTGGTAAAATGAGGACATGGATTGTTGGGGGCAATATGCTGACTCTGTACACTCCTTAGAGAGTGCTGTAAAGCATTGTGAAGTGGTATATAAGTTTAAATGCAATTGATATTTCTGCTGCTACTTCCCTTGCTCTCTACTTTAACTTTACTTTACTTTAACAGTGGCAGCTGCAGTACTGCTGCCCACCTTCAATTGACAGCCAGACTTTTGTTAAATAAACTGAAGGGGTCCTCGGAGTACCAGTTTCTGAAAGAATTACAGATCTGCCTCTGCAGTTAAACTCCAGAGTGACTTCAGCATATGCCACTCAGAGTATTGTTGCATATGGGGCAACTAGTTGGGAGGAAGTTCGTGTTCATGTATTACATAATCTTAATTCATATATTTAAAATGTTAAGTAGAAGAAAATGGCAAGAGACCCTATGATATACTATGCCACTGCAGTTGTGCAACAAATATTAGATTCTTCTCATGTACAGTAATCTTTGAGCACTTGTAAATGAAACAATGATATATATGACAAGGATCTAGATGTTATTTTGAAAACCCTTCTGAATATAAGCAGAGGATGTCTCTGCTGGCTTAAAAAAAACCCCTCAGTAAATATAAGCTCTGCTAACTGCAGCATTTTGTCAAATTCATGACAAGTAATTCTTTCACTCAATTTGATATTAGACGAACATCATTTGGAATATTGTACCTAGTTTGGGATACCAAATCTTTGAAAGACAATTGGCAAAATGGAGAGAGAATTATCTAGAATTGTAAGGGCAATTTAGCCCAATTCCTGTGAGGAATTATACAAGCCAAGTGATGTTTTTAGTCTAAAATCCCTGATTAACTCTGTGCCTTCCAGAATTGTCCCAGGTGACAGGAAAGAGAATGACTAGATTGCAATGTCAGGGAAAGAGGTTTTAGGCTGTCCCAAATGAGATGTAGGCTTCCTTTGCTGGATATCCAGTATTTACAGTAAAACAAGGCTGGATATCCATCTGCCAAAATTTAGCATGGCAACTAAGCTGCAGTATCAAAGAACATCCTGAATCTCTACAACTTTCTACTTCAACAATGCAATTTTATATATAATTCCTATAAGATATTTTTCCTAGAGTTTCATAGAGTTCCCATATGAAAATTGTGCTTAACCAGCATGCTGCTCTGGATTTATCTTGGTCAGATGCCCCCAGTTTCGGAGTGAGTGTGGAAGGAAGGAAGGAAGGAAGGAAGGAAGGAAGGAAGGAAGGAAGGAAGGAAGGAAGGAAGGAAGGAAGGATTTACATCTCGAATGAACCAAAGAAAAGTCACATATCAAGATTATGTATTGTGCAGGTGGATTTGTTCAAATGTATGAAAACAATAATTAAAAGCAAATGAGAAAAGATTAAACTATTTAAAAATCAACAAGCCCCATTCTTATTCTAAGTTTATTACTGAATTATATTTATATATGTAGATTTGTGCTACACATTTAAGAAAGTATGGAAGATTATGTTTTGTGAATAGATTAAGGAACAGTTTGAAAAAACAACTGTCTATCTTTTGACTTAAAACATTATTTATACATTCCCCAAATTGCCATATAATCCTCAAACATTTGGGGGGAGATGTTCATAATTGTTTGCTACTATAAATTGTTATAAAGTATTATAACTCTACTCAGGTTGTCGCTGTTCACATGTCAGAAGTTTACTTCTGAAGCTGCAACATTATATATGTTTTTTTTTAAATGAAGCAGTGAAATTTTTTAACCTGCTCTTAGTGAAGAGAGAGGGAAATAGAAAATGGCAGATACTTTAAAAATAAATACTGGAGCAAGAACATCTAACTTTTTAACATTCATATTAAATGTCACAGTGAAAATATGAAAATATCTGCTTTACCAAGGTACTTTTGTTTTTCATGTGAGGTAAATCTTAAAGTGATGGATATTAAGATTTCTACTGGTAATTCAATCTATTTTTGGTCAGTCAATAGCCATTTAACTGAGAAAGTTGATAATATTGTACTCTGTCAACATGTTATTATTTTCGATAGTCATATTGGTAATGGAAAAAAGGAAACATTTATCTTGGTTCAGTGATTTTAGACTATTGAATAGCAGATATAAAAGCTGACACAAGTTTTTTAACATAGGCTTTAGATATCCTGCCTGGAATCTTCCCTTTTAACTCTTATTTATCTGGCTATTATTTAAGAACTTGTAATTAACATGAGGAATTAATACTTAGAACATGTTAATTACAAGTTCTTACAGAATAGAATAGAATAGAATAGAATAGAATAGAATAGAATAGAATAGAATAGAATAGAATAGAATAGAATAGAATAGAATAGAATAGAATAGAATAGAATAGAATTGGAAGGGACCTTAGAGGTCTTCTAATCCAACGCCCTGCTCAAGCAGGAGACCTTATTCCATTTCAGACAAATGGTTGTCTAGTCTCTTTTTGAAAGCCTCCAGTAATGGAGCACCCAAAACTTCTGAAGGCAAGCTGTTCCATTGGTTGATTACTCTCACCATTAGGAATTTTCTTGTTAGTTCTAAGTTCCTTTTCTCCTTGGTTAGTTTCCATCCATTGTTTCTTGTCTTACATCTGGTGCTTCGGAAAATAGTTTGACCCCCTTATCTTTCTAAGATATTGGATATTCAAATATTGGAACAGTGCTATCATGTCACCCCTAGTCCTTCTTTTCATTAGATTAGAATAACCAATTCCTGTAATTTTTATTTGTATGTTTTAGCCTCTAATCATTTTTGTTGCTCTTCTCTGCTCTCTGGAATGAGTCTCAGCATGTTTTTTATATTAAGGTGAGCAGAACTGGATGTAGTATTCCAAATGTGGTAATACTAAAGCTGTGTAAAGAGATAGTAGAATTTCACATGATTTTGATTCTATCTGCCAATTAATGCAAGTCTAAGATTGCACTGGCTTTTTTGGCTGCTGCTGCATGCTGTTGGCTCATTGTCCACTAGGACTGCAAGATCCCTCTCACAGTTACCAAGTTTCACCTAGTCTATACCTGTGTGGTTGGTTTTTCCTACTTGTGTGTAAAATCTTACTTTTCTCCACATTGAGTTTCATTTTGTTAGATAGGGCCAATGTTCAAGTCTGTCAAGAACTTTTTGGATCTTGAACTTGTCTTTTGAGGTGTTGGATGTAGTTCCGTTGAGGACTACATGTTGAATATGATTTGTCAGCCAGTTACAAATCCATCTGGTGATGGTGCTGTCTATTCCACATTTTTCTACCTTGCCAAGAAGTACATTGTGATCTACTTTATCAAATGTTTTACTGAAATCTAAGCATATTATGTCCACAGCATTTCACTGATCCACTAATTTAATCACTTTGCTGAAGAATGAAATAAGATTTGTTTGGCATGATCTGTTTTTGATGAAGCAATGTTGGCTACTGGTTATAATTTTGTTTTCTTCAAGATGTTTGCAGATTTGTTGCTTTATTATCTTTTCCAAGATCTTTCCAGGTATTAATGTCAGGCTGATTGGTCTGTGGTCCCCCTCCTTTTTTTTTTTTTTTTTTTGAAGATGGGAACTACATCAGCTCTTTTTCAGTCCTCAGGTAGTTCCCTGTGCTCTAAGAACTTTAAATATGGATCAATGGTTCTCAAATCACATCTGCTAGATCCTTCAGAAATCTGGGATGTAGTCCATCAGAACCTGGTGATTTGAATCCATCTAGAGGTGACAGATGTTTTCTTATCTTATTTTTGCATATTTTATGTTGCATTTCTAACCTGTTATTTATGGTTCTGTTTTTGGTTAGTTGAGTTGCTTTTTCTTTTTGCATGAAGATAGATGCAAAGTAGTCTGCTTTCTCTTTATTGTCTGTTATTGCCTGTTACTTCTTTGCCATCTTCTCCCATTAGTGGACTGGTTGTTTCTTTGACTTTTTTTGTTTTTTTATGTGCAGAAAAAAACCTTTTTTTATTGTTTTTGACATTTGTTGCAAATCTTACTTCATTCAAAGCCTTAGCTTTCCTAATTTCGTCTTTGCAGGTTTGAGCTATTTGTTGGTATTTTGCCTTAGTTATGTGTTCCTCTTTCCATTTTTATACTTATCCTTTGTTTCTATTATTTGGTCTGAGTGTTCTTTGTGCAACCATGCTATTTTTTTCTTGGTTTTCTTGTTTTTCTTTTTTAATGGTAATCCCTTTCTGCATTTCTGAAATGCAGAATACTATATAGAAATTACTTTATTTCTAGTTTCTCTTCTCCTTTTTGTTTTATGTCTTTTAGACTGTAAATCTGTGGTAGGCTGATTTTTTTTTTCATTGACTCTATTGAACCATTTTGGGGGCTAAAAAGTAACATGCAAACTCTTTAAATAAATTATATTTTAGAGAAATAACCTAACCTAATGGCTATGTGAGTAAACTACAAACCAGGAATTCTTATTCAGATCTCAGTTTTGTTTTTTGAAGTTCTCCAAGACAGCTATTGTTTTTCAGCCTCATGTTCATAAACACATATAAGCAACAGAAAACCACATATAAGCACAAAACAACACCTCCCAATTTGGCTGCTCTCCTGGTATTTGACCTACAACTGCCAGAATGAGATGTTGGTTCAGGAATTTTTATAGCAAAACTCTACATATCGAAATGTATTCGTTTGAAAGGGGCTAATATAAATATTACAGCTCAGTAATGTGTATTATGTGCTTTCTTTGTGTACTGCATCACATATTCTCACTTAGTTTGAGCCAAATATCCATTTGCTTCTGAATTAAGAAGCAAGCCGAAATTTGCTTCACCTTTACGCCCTTTCTACATGAAGAATTTATCTTAAAGCTCAAAGAAGTGCCTGACAAATTTTGCTAAGGCTCAAACTTCCCAAAAATTTTGAACCAGTATATCACTTATCAATGATGTTATATCCTTAGACAAGAAGAAAATATATAGAGGACATGAGTATGCATGAGGCAGAACAAATTAAATGTATAAGTTACTTTCTAAACATAATGTTTAATCCTTGCTTATTGCCCATTTTAACACTTGGTGTTAAAATGTTAACTCTTGGTGATTTGTGCCATAGATACTTCTTAAGAAGGTATATTCTACAAGCCATGTGTGTGCACAACTATGGGTTTCATGTGCTTTATTTTAGAAATCCATAATTTATTGTGTAGTTTTCCCTCACTTCTTGCTTCCTAGATAATTTTCTGGGTTCACAGGAGTGCTATTATTTAGCAGGAGAAGATACACAGAGGGATGGTTACTGTTGTGTCCTGGGCCTGATGAGGAAACTCAGTAGGTCCAGAATTGTTGCAAAAGGTCCTGGGCAATTCCAAAAGCTGCCCGGGACCAGACAGAGCGGCGCCAGCCTTGTGCGCATGCGCAAGGCGTGGAAACGCTATATTCCTATTGGTTGTCAATGTCTGGGGTTTTGGTCATATAAAAGGCCTGCGTGCCTTTTCCTGTTGCTTTTTGGTTGTGAGTAGTGAGAACACAGAGAGTAATAAAGATTGTTGGATACACCATGTGTCGTCATCTTTGCGAACGAACCCAAGAATACAATAGTTACCATACACACAGCACAGCTCGCTTATTGGTGGACCAAGCAAGAGAGAATAAAGTGAGGTTTTTTTTTACAAATATAAGACTTTTATGGGTTCTTTTTCTCCTCCAGCTATTAGGTTGTTTCTAGTTAAATAAACCACAATTTCCTTTACTATCACAAGGAATCTCTTTGTTGCTCAGATAGTCATTATTTAGATTTCTATTGTTATTGTTTCATTGAGCTTTCATTGTGGGTGGGTGTTATCTTTTATGATGAAATTACACTGAGAGCACTGCTCTTTTAAGATGCACTCAGGAATTCTGACTCAGTAGAAACCTAGTCCAATTTGAACGCTGCTCCCTCCCTTTTTCTACTTTTTTATTTTTCTTCTTTATTTTGTGAACTATATAACAACAGAAGAAAGAAAAGGCAATATAAATTCTCACCTGCCTGAAGACATAAAATAAATATATGAACAAAGCTTTTGGTAAAATGTTATATTTACAAGCTTCACAATATACCATTTTACTAGGCCACAACTGTGAATCAACTTTGCAAATATCTACAGCAGCAGTGTCCATAAGCCCTGAGGTTGATATACTCTCTTCTAAATGACAGTGACAAATCCTAATAGAATTTGTAAATTTGAAGCTGCTCTTAGACACTATTGGAACAAGGGAGAATATTTTAAATTACTTTAATACTTATATAGGTTAGATATTTTTAAAAAGGCATAACACAAACTAATAAAGAGCAAAAACAATGAAGAAAGAAGAAAAAAGTGCAGAAAGATTAAAATAAAAATAGAAGAAAGAAGCTTTTGATTTTCTTTGTTGCAAATGTAAGTACAAATATTAAATTATCTCTTACATGATAATTACACAAAGGCTCACTTTTTTCTGTTATCCAGGGTTTTTTCCCCCCCTAATCATCAAAGCCACAGATCATCAGTGTTTTTTCATACAAAAAGTCCATAAGGCATTTTCAGGCAACCATAAATGTAAACTGTTGTGTTTGCAGGTTAGAGACATTAAGAGGCAACACATGGTGTAACAAAACAAGCTTATTTTATTGTTCTCTTTTTACAACCAGCAACAGCAAAAAAGGCACGCAGGCCTTTTATAGTGTCCAAAACCCGGACAGTATCAGCCAATAGAAATCCGGCTGTTTTTGCGCCTTGCGCATGTGCGCAAGGCTAGCAACAGCCAGTCTGGTCCCGGGCAGCTTTTGGTCTACCCGGGACTATTTGCAACATTTCTGAGCCTGCTGAATGTTTCAGCAGGCTCAGGACACAGCACCCCTCCCTCCTAAATAAAACAATATACCTTATGATGTAACAGCACAGGTACATGTGTTCAAGGGACTGGGGGTTAATGGAAATCACAATTGCCTGCACACAGGCAAGCACTCTTACATATACAATCATTCAGAAAGAAAATAGAGCAAATAATAAGCTGAAGATAACACCACTTCACTGAATGTTTGCTCTGCATCTTGTTTAAGGACTAGTAAGGTTCTCTTGACTTGACAGAAACCTCACATAGTCCCCAAGATGTTTGGGTGGCCCTTGGCCCGTTGTGACCTTCTGATGGCCGGTGAGTGCCTGGCCTGCCAGCTCGCCTGACAGGCTGGGCAGACCAGGACTTTGATGCCCAAAAGACCCAGGTGACCCACCCAGCTGCTGACTTGCTGGACCTTCTAAGCCCAAGCCACAGTTCCCTGGTGGGGTGGAATTCTCCAAGTCCCGTGGTGGGGTGGAATTTCCCAAGTCCATAATGGATTCCTCTTGGGAGCACTGTCCCTCGAGCCCAAGACCAACAGCTGGAGTGGCCTGAGTGGCTGATGTGCCCCAATAACCTATGACCCTCGTGTATGAGTCGGAGATGCCAGAGTCAGGAGCTGCTTCCATGGCAAACCCCCTTTCTTGGGACTCCCTGTTTGGATCAATAACTGATGTGCGGGATGACCCCCTTTCTGGAGACTCCCTGTTTGGAGCAATAGCTGAATTATGAGAATGCTCCCATTCTACCACTGGAACATGTGCAGTAGCATGGGAGAAACCGCTGGAGCTAGAAGACTGTGGTCCAGAATGAAGATTATGGTCCTCCCCCCCCCAGAGCAGAGCCAGGAGCAGAAGTGTTGCTGGGCAGCCTCCAGCGCAGTTGGTCTATGTGTTGTCAGATGGTGCACCCATCGTCCAAGGCCACTTCGTATGATAGTGGCCCAGAGATCTTGCAGACGACTGCTGTGACCCAGAGATGTCCAGGTCCATAGTTCCTTGCCCAGACCGTATCGCCCACCTGTAGTCTCCTAGGTGCCCATGGCTGTGACACCTGTGAAGCCACCCGGTCTGGGTGCAACCTGTCAAGTTTGATGATGAGGCGGTGACCCCAGTGGAGTTCTGCTGGGCTCTTTCTTGTGGCTGTGCAAGGTGTGGTGCGTTGTGCAAGAAGGAAATCAGCTAACCTGTGATGCCAGCTGCCGAGAGTCTCTTGAGCGCATCTTTGGTAGTACGCATCATCCTCTCTGCCTGGCCGTTTAAAGGGTGGAAGGGAGCTGAAGTTGCATGCTAGATCAAGTTGGCCTGAAGAAAAGCCTGGAACTCAAAAGAGGTAAATTGGAGGCCATTATCTGAAACCAGGACATCTGGAAGTCCATGTGAGGGGAAGATCCCTCTCAACACCTGGATGGTCTTAGCAGTAGTAGTGGAGGAAACAGGAACAATCTCTAGCCACTTGGAATGGCTGTCAATGATGAGAAGGAAGAATTGCCCCTGAAAGGACCCAGCATAATCTATATGTACCCTTGACCAAGGGGCTTGTGTTTTCTCCCACCTATGAACTGGAGGCATTTCAGGCCTTGACTGTTGGCACACTTGGCACCTGTGCACCTGGGCCTCGATGGCTTTATCGAACCAAGGCTACCAGAGATGGCTGCGTGCAAGCGCTTTCATCCGGACTATACCCAGATGTCCCTCATGCAGAGAGAGCAAGATTCTAGACCTCAGTGAGGCTGGGATGACTACCCTACTACCCCACAACAGGCACCCTTTAAAAGTGGAAAGCTCGTGCTTCCTTTGCCAGAAGCTTTGAAACTCTGTATCTGGACATGTGTCAGGCCATCCTGAGAACACCCAAGTCAGCACGCGTGTAAGCGTGTGCGAGGTTTGTTTGTTTGTGGTAAACAAACCCAGCAGAGGCTTATGGTCTGTATGGACTGTGAAGTAGCGGCCATATAAAAAATAATGAAATTTCTTTATGCCAGCCACTATGGCCAAGGCTTTTTTGTCAATCTGAGTATAATTACGCTCTGCAGATGATAGAGTCCTTGAATAATAAGCCACAGGGACTTGTGTCCCATCAGTCTTCAGTTGACTAAGAACTGCACCCACCCCATAAGGCAGTGGTTCTCAACCTTTTTCAGGTTGAGACCCCACTTGCCCCGCCCATGTGTGCCGCAACCCCAACCCGGGCGCACGTGCACGCGCGTGCGCCGGGCCAATCCGCGCATGCGCGGCGTGCGCGCGTTAAAAAAATAATAATTTTTTTTAAAAAAAAGTAAAAAAAAAACAAAAAACAAAATGGCGGACCGCGATGGGCGGATCCGTGCATGCACGGCATGCACACGCGATGGGCCGATCCGCGCATGCGCATGCGCACGCCAAAAAAATAAAAAAATAAAAAATTTAAAAAATTAAAAAAAAAACCAAAATGGTGGACCGTGATGGGCGGATCCACGCATGCACGGCGCATGCACGCGATGGGCCGATCCGCGCATGTGCGGCACATGCACGCCGAAAAAAAATAAAATAAAAAATTAAAAAAATAAAAAAAAATTTCAAAAAAAAAACCAAAATGGCGGACCGCGATGGGCGGATCTGCGCATGCGTGGTGCGCGCACACCGAAAAAAAATAAAAAAATTCAAAAAAATTCAAAAAAATTCAAAAAAAAACACAAAATGGCGGACCGCGGTGTCCGGCGACCCCCGCGAAACGGTCGTTCGACCCCAAATGGGGTCGCGACCCATAGGTTGAGAACCACTGCCATAAGGGGATGCATCACATGTGATGCACACTGGCAATTGCTCATTGAAATGCACTAAGACAGCATTTGAAGAGAGCAAGGCCTTTACCTCATTGAAACTCCTTTCATGGACCTGGGTCCACTGCCATGGAGCCTGCTTATCCAAGAGCTGGTGTAACAGCTCAGCCACTGCAGCCTTGTGGGGAAGGAAGGCATGATACAATTTTAAGAAAGCTTGCAGCTCGCTTTTGGACTTGGGACTTTGCGCCTGCTGAATAGCTTAGAGCTTAGATTCAGCAGGATGGATACCTTGAGCATCAATTCTAAAACCCAAGAATTCAGTGGAAGTGACTCCAATTTTGCATTTATCTGGCTTCAGTTTTAGGCCCGCGTGGCGAAAACGAAGCAAGACAGCCCTTAATCTTTCAGCTAAGTTTAGAGATGACTCCCCAGCAATGAGGATGTCATCGAAGTAGGGACAGACCCCAGAAATACAGTGAAGTGTGCGCTCCATTACACTTTGGAATATGCCAGGAGCCACATTAACCCCAAACTGCAGTCTTTTGACCTTAAAGGCTCCCCTGTGCATTACAATTGCTTGAGCCTCAACTGTTGCCTCATCAACAGGTAACTGTTGATAGGCCTGTGCCAAATCGAGTTTTGCAAAAATTCGCCTCCCATAGGGCTCACCACAGGCACTGGTTATGCATGCTGTTGCAGCACTTTGTTCAGTGTACATTTATAGCCCGCGCAAATTTGGATTTCTCCATTAGCCTTTAGAGGCATTACAATGGACTAGAGTTTCCCATGGACTAGAGTCCACAGGTTCTAAGATGCCCTGCTGGAGCAGCCTCTCCAGCTCTGCATCAATCTTGCTTTTGAGACCAAAAGGCACCCTTCTAGGCTTAATCCTAATAGGTGTGATAGCTGGGTCTAAGCGTAAGGCAATGGGAGGTCCCTTGTAAGAGCCAAGCTCTGAGCTAAACACATCAGCAAACTCCTTGCAGACTTCTGCAAGGCCTGGCGTTTGCAGGCTGTGCAGCCCAGTCACTTGGATTCCAAGAGCCTCGAACCAATCGAGTCCAATGAGACTTGTGCGATCAATCCCAACTACCACCACATCTAGTAGGCCTTCAAAAGCCTTACACTGCACTTTGAGCGTACCCTCCCCCTTCACGCTGACTCTGGAATTCTGGAAGTCAGTGAGAATTAAGTTTGATGGCCTGAGTTTGACTCAAAGGCCACTACTGCTGCAAATCCTTTTGAAGGTGTCATGTGAAATGATCGATAGAGCGGACCCTGTGTCCAACTCCATTGACAAGGGCACCCCTTGCAACTTCACGTCAATGTGAAGCTTTTTCTTAAGGGGCTTGTGTGTCCCTGTCCTCAAAATGCGGAATCTGCAGTCAGCGCACTTGTGGCATCCTCCACACCCAAAGCACTGAGGAGATGCTGGGATTTTATCTGGACGTCCTTTCGGCCTTCTCTCTGCTCACTGGTGCAGCCTGTACACCTCTTCAGGATCCTGTTCTGGATCTTCTCAAGTGACCTCTTGATGGACGGTCACTGTGGCTGGAGGGTTTCTGGCGAGCCGCAAAGCCTTCACAGCTCCGCCCGCTGCTTCTTCAGCTGCAACCTCCCTCAAGTCATCTTGGAACAAAACTTCTTCCTTGGCAAAGATCTTTTGTTGCAGCTCACAACTTCTTAGGCCACAAACAAAATGATCCCGCAGCCTCTCTTCCAGGTCCTTGAATTCACAAGGCCTGGCCGCTTGTCTTAAGGCAGCAATAAAGTCCGCAGAAGACTCACCCGGCCTCTGGTCCCTCTGCTTGAACACGTGCCTCCAAGCAATTACAGAAAGTTTAGGTTGGAAATGTTCCTTAAGCATTTTCTTCAAGTCAGCATACGTTGCTGACTCCAAAAGCGCAGGGGCCACCGGATTCTCTGCTATGTCGAACGTTTCCTGTCCACAGACACAAAGCACGGTTGCTACTTTAAGGCCGTCTTCCCTTATCTGATTGACCCTAAAGTAATTCTCCACCCGTGCCACATATGAATTCCAGCGCTCCGGGTGGGAAATATCAAAGTCAGATAACCGGCCAATCTTAGACATCATCAGCCTTTACAGCCTCGTTAATGCCTTCGCTGCAAGCCTTGTCTTTGGGGAAGGGGTCCGGTTGCCGAGCTCACCTCCAGCGATGCTGTACTGGCAGGCTGAGTTGCTGTGCTGGACGCTGACTTCCCAGGGCTTCAGGACCTTCTGGTGAGTCTAAATTCTTTCATAGTTCTTTCTCTTGCCTGCAGCGATCCCACCTTCATCGCCACTGTTGTGTTTGCAGGTTAGAGACATTAAGAGGCAACATATGGTGTAACAAACAAGCTTCTTTTATTGTTCTCTTCTTACAACCAGCAACAGCAAAAAGGCACGCAGGCCTTTTATAGTGTCCAAAAACCGGACAGTGTCAGCCAATAGAAATCCGGCTGTTTTCACACCTTGCTATTGGTCTGCTCAGGACCGTTTGCAACATTTCTAATCCTGCTGAATGCTTTAGCAGGCTCAGGACACAACATAAACATTGATTTTTTTTTTTAATCAAAGAGGTTAATTTAGCCATCTCTGCAAGTGCCACCATCTTCACCAACTATTCTGCCATTGTAGACGGTATTAAACTTTTCACTTTGAGTATATAATAGTTTCACTAAAGTTGTCATATATAAAAATTCTGTGGTTTTTTTTTACTTGCTTGTCCATTAGTCCCCAAAGAAATGTATCTGGTTTCAGATGTACTTTAATCTTTAAAGACTTCTGAATTAATGCAGGTTATTTGTATCCAAAATATTTTGGCTTTTTACATGATAAAATGCGATTTCATTTTGTTCACATCTCCAGCAAAGATTTGAAACATCTTCATACAATCTAGACCATTTTTCTGGTAATGCTGGCTAATTAAACTTGTGGGGGGGTATTGTATAAGTAGGTTCTAGTGGTGTTGAAGTCTTTCTTCAGTGTGGATGCTGTTCCATCACTTCTCAGGAAAATCTTGGTTTATTCCTCGGCTCAAGAAACCATGATTGGACCTAATTTTTCTCCAGTATCTAACCTCTCCTTTTGGGGGAAGGAGGCTGAGAGGATCATGCAACAGTTTCAGATGACCCTGAAGTGGATTAACTGGACCCCTTTCAATCAGGATTTGTGTCTGAGCATGAGGCAGAAGCAGTATTGTTCACCTTTTTAGATGTTCTCTAGTGAGAGCGGGATGGAGATTGTATATATATCTTTCCTCTGCATGACCTCTTAGCAGACTTCCATACCATCCACTATGGTATCCTCCTGCAGATCCCTAACCCCAGGGATTGAGCCCAGAGGGGCTCTGTATTGTGCTGGCTCTCCTAATTTCTCTGGGGCTGATGTCAATTAATGGCAACAGGAAAGGAGAAATTCCACCCTCATGTCCTACCATGTGGGATACTGCAGGGTTTGCTGCTTTCTATCTGCTTCTATTCAATATCTACATGAAGCCTGTGGGTGAGCTCATCTGTTTTCATGGGCTGACCTACATCAGTTTGCTGACAATACCCAATTATACATCCCTGCCCTTGATGAATTATTATTTCTTATTTGTGCAATTTATTCTCATCAACAGTGACTAATGGGGATATTCAAAAGAGATCCAATATCTCAGGGGCTGCCACAAAGAGGGAGTCAAGCTATTCTCCAAAGCGCCTGAAGGCAGGACAAGAAGCAATGGATGGAAACTAATCAAGGAGAGAAGCAACCTAGAACTAAAGAGAAACTTCCTGACAGTTAGAACAATTAACCAGTGGAACAACCTGCCTCCAGAAGCGGTGAATGTTCCAACACTGGAAATTTTTAAGAAGAGACTGGACAGCCATTTGTCCGAAATGGTGTAGAGCAGCGGTTCTCAACCTGTGGGTCGCAACCCCATTTGGGGTCAAACGACCATTTCACGGGGGCCGCCAAACAACACAGTCCGCCATTTTTTTCCCCTTTTCCTTAGCTGTACTACTCCCTCTTATTCTATTGGCTTTTGAAAGCCAATAGAATAGACTCTCTTGAATAGAGTCTAATTCTATTGGCTTTCAAAAGTCAATAGGAATTGTCCAGGCTGTCTCTGCCCTGCTGAGCCCGCCAAAAGTCCCAGTCTGCAAACGGTGCTGCAAGTTGTCTGTAGCAAAGGCGAGCTGTTTGGAAGTTTCCACCCCTCCCTGCTGAGCAACTACTAAAAATGTAAGTAAAAGAGGGCCAGGGGTGGGAGGCCGGCGGGCACAAGGAGGGTTGCTGGCGTGCGTGGGGCCCGGCGGGTGCCTTACCTCCCTTGGCCTGGGCCAGCTGGTGGCCCAGCTGGTGGTCACCCTGCGCCATCGCTGCCCCTTGCCAGCTACGCCTCAGCCGGCGGAGGGGGCGGCACCACGCATGTGCGGTACTCCCGGGCAGGGAAATAGTCCTCGACTTACAACCGGTTGGGGGGTCCTCGACTTACGACCAGTTGGGTAGTCCTCGACTTATGACCGGTTGGGTAGTCCTTGACTTACGACCGGTTGGGTAGTCCTTGACTTACGACCAGTTGGGGGTCGCAGCATTAAAAAGGTTGAGAACCACTGGTGTAGAGTTTCCTGCCTGAGCATGGGGTTGGACTCGATGACCTCCAAGGTCCCTTCTAACATTATTATTATTATTATTATTATTATTATTATTATTATTATTATTATTATTATTATTATTATTATTATTATTATTATCTATTTTGTAAGATAACACAGATGCACAAACACACACACACATTGTAGATATATATATTGAGAAAGTATCTTAACATTTTAAAAACATTCAGTAAGAATTAGATAGATAATGCCAGTAGAAAGATCAATGACGAAAGCCAAACTTTCCATACATACAGCCTTTTTTTCCTATGCAGATAGAGAGGAAGCCGCCCCCTTTTTGCATATAGTTCTGTGAAATAAAATAGTCTTCTCCTGATGGTTTTCTGAAACTTTTCATACCTTTGCAAGGCGTTTGTCCCCTTGGAATTTTCTGAATGTTGTGCATACATTCAATCTAAAAGTTTCATGTGGATCCTGCTAAGATAGGAAGAGAGTCGGAATGAACAAGTAAATTCAGCTTGCTTCAGTTATTTCAAAAACAAAGCCATCCAACCTGCAATGTGCGTAAAACTCTCATTCCCTTGTCTCATTTCAATAAATTAATTTATATTAATAATTAGGCCAGTTGCATGATACTGTTCTGTCCCAGCCTACGCGAGTACTGCTCAGCCGCTTACTTATGAGGAAGAAGCCCTTTTCATAGAACAAGGCAGGACTTTGTAAGAAAAAAACCCTTTTATTTTATGGAACAAAACTCCAACCAGTCCTTTAGCTGTTGAAACAAACAAGATCAATCTCTGGGTTCTCAGCTGGAATGCTCAAGGTTCAAGTCACTCAAGCACACAGAAATCCAGTTAAATATCCAAGAATCCTGAGGCAAGAAATCCAACAACAGAAGCACGAAGCCGTAGCATGAATGGTTGCCTTCAGCAACCATTCCGTTCCATGCCTCTCCTCTTTATAGTCCAGCCAGGGTGTGGCTTCTTAGAGTCTTAGAGCGTGAGTAGATGGGCTGGGCTCTGTGTCTGGCTCTGAGTCTTCTTGCTCCTCAGAGCCTTCCGCAGACTCCAGTGTGAACCCAAGCACCACCTCCTCTTCATCCGATTCCTCAGATTCGGCTGCTGGATCTGCTGGCAGGCAAGGAATCGCAACAGATACCCACAGGGTTGATCTGGATCAATTTTTGTTTATAAAAATAGAACAAATTTTGGCTCACCCTGTCTCAGGGAACTTCTCACTATGTATTTTTTAGAAGAACAATAGGCACTGCTCAAAAATATTTTCTGAAGACCTTCATAAAAATGGTTGATACTTACACTCTGGAAAAGTTTACAAATCATTTCTTAATCAATGGGGTTCCAACAGTCCACAATTCAAGGCACAGTACTGAAAGGAAGAGTTGGAACAATAGTGACTCTTCCCAAGAGCACACTTCCTTTCAAAATCAGTCTCAGACTGCTATATGGACTCATCCATAAAGACACCAAGACAAACAACACACATGGATTTGCAGACTTCTCTCTTACTTTGGTTAAATTCTGTATTTATTACTCCATCATTAGTCAGGGCATCATCCCAGACACATTCCTAAGCAGACCCAAGAGAGTTGAAAGTTTAAAATTAGAAAACCATACATATAAACTTAGAAAATTAGAAAACCATACATATAAACTTATATACAACATCTAGTAGCTCCAAAGATTAGATCCTAGGCCTCTTCTTCCCAACTTTTCAATAGACTTTTGGCTGCTATTTTGAATGTTGAAGGTTGAAAATATGTCATCTATTCTTTGTTTAAAAATTGTGTTATCTGTTATGTCAAAAAAGCTCTAGTTCATAGGAGAATAGCAAAGCAGAAGCCATTGTCTGAAATTTTTCGAAAAGTATCTGGATGACTCCCCAGGCTTTTAAATCAAGGAACAGGTATGACTAAAATGCATTCTTTTCAGTCTACATTGCTATAATTATGTGTGGCAGAAGCCAAACACTGATTTCACAATAAGAAATGCAGTCATACATAAAGATATTGTGGTGTGGGGATGGTTTGCACCTCAAGCCTAGAACAACTAGCCATTATTGAAGGAAGCCTGATTTTTTTTTCTTCAGCACATTTCATTAACTCAGATAATGAAAGAGAGTACAAGAGAGTATCATGCTCTATCAGTTGAAGCCAAACTTCAAGGCAGTGATCATAAAATATAAACAAAAGAGTGACTAAAGAAGAAATTTAGTGCTTTAGAATGGCTGTCAAATCTTCAGCTGAACAGAAATATTGTAGCAGGTTCAGAAACAAAAACATTTAAAGTTTACAGAAGTAACTATCCATAGAGGAATGGCCCAAAATTCAATACAAAATCTAACAGGGAGTGAATATTTTTTCATGGAATTTTATGTAAGACAAACATAAACAAGCTAGGAAAGACTCAGAGAAATACATTGCTATAGGTGTACAGATGTACACATACATTAAGGTCCTTGAATCAGTGTAAATGTGTGTTGATAGAGGATTTGCTGCCCTAATCGCTTAAGCCCCTATTGTGCCTTAATACAGGACAAGTTCAGAAAAATGAGTCGGATATCCATATCTTCATTTCTTCTTCTAAGTTTCAACTGTTGGTGGAAGAACAACCACTGCATAAATTGGGATAAGATTTGGCAACTGGAGTTGGGTGTTTAGAATGGTGTGTTTAATGAGTTATCAAATTGTTCATGAACCAGTCACAAGGTTGTCAGAGGTTGTCCACAAGTATGACTGCCAATCGGGCTATTTTTAAATATGCAACTAGTGCTCTTCTAAAATAAGCAGTCCAAAAAACAAATTGCAGAATAGGAGGACACAGGGTTATTAATCAATTGGCTTTTCCTAATTATTGTCATTAACATGGCTTTGTAATTTGACAAATCTGCCCTTTCTGGTTGGAAGGCAAAAATGAATCAGATCCTGGAAAATGGGCAGCACCCAGTTAAGGTGTGTTATTTTTTTCTACCTCTTAATGTTTTCTATATCACTGATCATTATATTCATTCCCTTTGTTTAATTTTATCATTAAGCAAAGTATCACCCAACCACATGTTAAGAAGTAGTTTTTAGACTTCTGGAAGTTCTATTGTATGTATGAAGATAGCTCATGCCAACAACATTATACAGTTTTAGACAATATTATACATCATTCTTGATAAGTCTAATTTGACAGGCATTATGCTAACACAATATTTATCCCTGGAAAAATTCAGGTCTGATACAGACTGGAGAAGAAGGGAGTGAGATGAGTAGACAGGTTTCATAGCGAACAGTCAACATTCTGAAAAGTCAAGATCTCCCATAAATAATTTTTCATAAAGGTCTGTCAACTTTCATTAGTTAATAAAGTCCTGGGAATCCCACTTAGCACGGTTTCTTAATGTGACAGAACAATAGTGGCATTTCCATTCTTCTACTGACTAAGTAATGTTTGTATGAGTGAGTGAGTGAGTGAGTGAGTGAGTGAAGGAAGGAAGGAAGGAAGGAAGGAAGGAAAGGAAGGAAGGAAGGAAGGAAGGAAGGAAGGAAATCCTGTGTTCACTGTCCAAAAAAACAAAAACTCCTAAGTTAATTAGAGAGGAAGCATAAATTACTTAGAAACAGTAGGGGATTGTAAGATTCTTTTTTTAAAATATATTTTATTAATTTTTTACAATAACATTCTTTAGGGCTTAGTAAACAGCGTGTTGTCTGGATTCATATGTTTAGTTGTGGTTAGTTGCAGTTCTGAATAAGCCAAGAAGGTTAATTTTATTTTACACACAGTATGATAGAGAAATTCAAATGTCAATTATGAGTTGACAACTCCTTCCAAACCATTAATTTGTATCCAGGCCTTTGATCGAATTGTAATGCCTAAGAATTCATTATATGGTATTTTATTCACTCTGACTGACAGCCATGACTTTTGCACATGAATGGTGCTTGGTGGCTTAGAGATAAGAGAACAATTACTTTGACATTCTCATTAATTTGTCTGATTCTAAAATGTTGCTTTGTTTAAAGAAAGTCTTGTGTACACAGTAATTTCTATGTCACACAGCATATTGAAGGTAAGCACCTTATGAAATGCATGTTTGCAAAAACATTTTTCAGAAAATTTTAATACTTTATTTGATACCTATTTGCTTATGTGCAAGGGTGCTAATTTCAATAATTCTGTTTCCAAGGATTTTAGATATGTAACCTTACCATTGTTTTCAAGGCAGTCAGTTGATCACTTCTAACTTGGAAAGATTGATGTTTTACAGGTCTTTGTTGGTTTTGTATAATAAGACTTCAGTCCACAAAGTAATAATGGGATGGTAAGTTTTTGCTTAGCCAATTCTGTAATCTGAGTCACTGTAGTCTGTAAACCGTATTTTACAGTTTAGTGTATTATGCAAAGATAGCCAATAATGATATATACAATAAGTCATGGTACCATACTTACCTATCAGTCTAGAAAAGGGGTGTCAAACTGCCAGCCTGCACGACCTCATATGACATTGCGGGTTTGACATGTCTGGTCTAGAAGAAAAGTAATTGACAAAAAGCCTTTGCAATGATAGTTTCAATACACTGCAACCAATATTTTTCTTTTCTTTTTTTTGCCAGCAATTTATTCTTGCTGGATAAACTCCATTAACCTCTCCATCTTGAATTTAACAGAATCCTTCTTCAAGTTGTGGTATTATCATCTTCTCTTCACTGTTTATCTGAAAATGTCAAGTATTACAAATGATAGTAAACCTAGTGTCCCAACTTATTAATTCAGTGGCACTGTTATAACAATTCTTAAGTCAGTTGGAAACTAAAGAAACAGAATTGGTGTAATACTTTTCGAGCAATTACCAGAGAATTCTAGCTTGCTATAATGTAATGTAATACACATGGTGAAATAATACTGCTTCAGAATGATCAGTGAAGTAATGTGAAGTATTTGCAATCCATGTTAACTGTACTATGTATTTAGAAACATTTTTTTTTATTTCAGTAGTGTAGAGTCTGTGGTTCTGCCATTGTTTTCTGTGTATGGAACAGAGTCTGCAGAAGATAACTTCTAAATTCAACACAGTGCATATAAGGGAACTCTGAAGATTTACAGGCCCTGAAAGAAACTCCGTTGTGTGGAGCTGGCAGAACAAGCAATTTACATTATATCTATATTTTTTGTCCTGAACAGCTTTAATAATGCAGTGGCAGACGATGTTACTTTTATGGTAGTTACTATGCTTTGCTCTTCTATGTTCTGCTTAGCTATTACATAAGAACATAAGAAGAGCCATGCTGAATCAGGCCAAAGCCCATCGAGTCCAGCATTCTGTGTCACAAAGTGGCCCACCAAATGTACATGGGGATCTTGAGCAGAAAGAGAAGGCAAAACCCTCCCTTTCCCTTGACCCCCAGCAAATGGTACTCAAGGGAATCCTGCCTGCCTCAACCAACATAGAGATGGCACATGGACATCCATTTTAATAACCACCAATACACTTGGCATCCATGAATCTGTCTGACCCTGCCTTGAAGCTATCAAGGCTGACAGCTGTCACGATCTCTTCTGGAAGTGAATTCCATAAACCAATGACCCTCTGGGTGAAGAAATATTCCCCTTTATTTGTCCTCACTTTCTTACCTACGAGCTTTAGGGAGTACCCCCTTGTCCTAGTATTGTGTGATAGAGAAAAGAATTTTTCTCTATCCACCTTTTCTATCCCATGCATGATTTTATACACTTCGATCAAGTCACCCCTTAAACGCCGTCTTTCAAGGCTGAAGAGACCAAGGCGTTGCAATCTGGTTTCATAAGGGAGGTGCTCCATTTCCTTGATTGTTAAACAGATTTCAGGCATGTGACATGACAGGTGAAAGATAATGGGGGCACATGAGAGAGGTGAACAATAGAACTAAAAAATATGGGATGTGACCAACCCTGGCTATATACTTTGCATATCCTTCTTTACAAAGAACAATCTTCACAAAGGATAATTTTCATTAGAAGATTGATTAGCTATTCAGTCGAAGTCTGGAACAAAGATTTTAAAATAAATAGAAGGAAGAGCATGAAGTTACCTTCCAACAGCCAAACAAGAAACTGAACTGACATAGTCTTCTGTACTAATACATTCTACTCTAGTATCTGAATCATACATAAAAATGAATATATGGACATTTTATCCAAAATTACATGTGCTCTTCTTCTCCTTTTTGATAATCTGTTTTTTTTTAAAACAAATTGATTATATGTAATTATCCATCTGTTTTTATACTAAGATATACAGTGATGTAAGAACAATGTCCATGTTAAAGGTGGATATTGATAACTAAAGATTCTTCATAGTGTAGCTTTGACAAACATATTTTGGCCTAGTAGTAGAATCTCTTCTGCCTGATTATATAGGGTTGTCTTAATTTATCCAATTAGCCAACTATTTTCTACTAGGATTATTGACAGCTTGCTAGTGTCTTCAGCAGAAGCTTTTTCCCATTACCAGAATATGATCCATTCAACTAGAGAGCCAGCATGTCCTGCAGGCAAAATATGTGATGTACCACTGAAGTTTAGTCCTTCTCTTTTCATATTATGCTCCCCAATAAAAGGCTTTTCAAGCTCAATGAATTGCAAACAATGCTGAGCACTATAAAAGTATGAGTTGCATTACTGCAAATTTTATAATGCCCCAATTAGTTTAATTGTTAGCAGGGCTCAATGGGTGAAGTTTTCAGTCAAGGTCTGGTGAATATGCCACAGGCAGTATGCTCAAAATTAGAAGAAGCTAGACATATCTAACATCGACAATTCTGAGAATCAGCTCTTTGGAAGCAAAATTAATTTGTTTCTTCTGTGTAAACAACAGTACTTCATATAGTAGTTACTCCTTCTCCATCCCTTCAAGCTGATATGAAGTTAAGGCGGCAAATGTTATCTGAAGACTAAATGATGCTGCATTTAATTAAAATACCCTTAATTTGCTTGGTTTGAAATTGTATCCCTTGCTTTAATTAACTATAATCTGATGGAAGCCTAGCTTGGAAGTATTCATTGTTTGTATTGTTTTGCTGATTTCTGCAGTATCCACTTAGATCCATTACATTGTTTTTTCTGGCAACATGAATTATCTATCAGAGAGATAGGAAAATAAATACAGTAAGCTATCCAGTTTACTTACACATGAACCACATTAGTGTATGGAAACTGATATTTTATTAGTGTGAATAAACGGAAGTTCTTTGGCAGTGCTAACTTTAGCGTGCAGATCATATTCAGTATTTTGTCTCGTGGCAGTGTGCCACTGTGACATAATACAGAAAACACCTTACAAAGACACATCATTCCACTCAACTGTGTTCCCTGAGATGGAATGAATTGCCTTATTTTACAGTAACTTCTGATGTATTTTGTGTTTGGAAGGATTGGGGTGTTTTGGATGCAGGACTCTGAACTTTTTTCTGACAGATCAGTCCTAAGTTAGTTATTGACGATCTTCAGATCTTCAAACTAGCTACATTAGTGTTTGCAACTGCTTTATTACAAATTTAATTTTAATATATTATGAAGGAAGCTTCTTTGTCAAGGAAAATGTACAGCACTTTTCCTTCAAAAAAAGCTTTGTTAAAAAATATTTTGTGACCTAAGTTGTAAAAAAGCATACATACATCATTTTTTCTTCTTCTCTATCTGCTTAGTTTGATCTATTTCTTTCTATTTGCCTTACATTATAGATCAGCTTTCATTGTGACTCACTAAAAAAACACCCTAAGAGGTATAAAGAAAATAAGAGTTCTAACAGAATAAGAATGAAGTTGAGTATAGCTTCATAACTTTTTTCACAGCAGCAGCAATGACATTATTGTTAGAATGAGATTTGCCAACACTGCATATTTGGAGGACTGGACAATAAATATGTTCTGACACCTGATCCTCTATTAAGTAACTGAGACTCTGACAGTCATAAGTCCAAGATAATCTAATGAACTTTATGACTGTTAATCCTGGCCATAGCAAAATCCTGGTCTGCTGTGTTTGGCACATGATTGTTAGAATATTATTATGATATACACTAGTCTGTGTCTCTCTTTGTGTATTTATACAGTACATGTGGTTATATATGAAATGGGTCAACCCACTTGCTAACTCTTAAAAACTCTATTTTTAAAAATACTTTTTTATAATTTTTAAATTATTATTATAAAGTAAATAATTATTTTATTAAAGTTTTACAAAACATAAAAGCTAACATAAGTTAATAAAGTGTGGGTGGGAGGGAGGGAGGGAAAATAGAAAATGAAATTGATTAAATTTATAGAATAAATTCTAGATTTTTTAGATTGAAAATGTTCCTAGGCATGTCTTAGTGATTTTGTGAGAAAGAAGAAAATTTTCAGAGCATATTAATGCAAGATTTTTTGGATGTAGCAGGTCTTGTGGGATTTCTGGAAAACAAGTAGAGATGGTGCTAACCTTAGCCTCTCCCCCCCCTCTCTCTCTCTCTCTCTCTCTCTCTTTCTCTCTCTCTCTCTCTCTCTCTCTCTCTCTCTCTCTCTCTCTCTCTCTCTCTCTCTCTCTCTCTCTCTGTGTGTGTGTGTGTAGGGGGAAAGAATGTTTCATAAGGTGGGTACCATGCAGAGAAGGCTTACCCCTTGGGACTCACCAAGTATAGTTCACTTGCAGGCTGAACCCTTAGCATGCCTCTTTTGCTGGATCTGAATTAAATATTTGTAGACAAATAAGACATGTGACAAATTTTCAGGAAGTGGAAAAATTCTGGCTGTGACTTACTGATTAAAACTGACTTGAGATATTAGTGCACCATAGAGTCAGGGTCCAAATTCTGTGCATGCCATATTTGTTGCAAGTTTATTAATACTTTCCTAATATACAGGCATGGAAAATTCTGGGGATGGCAAAATGTGCACCATTACCTATCATAGTTGGTGGAAATCCCTGGGTTTTCCTTTCCTTTGGTCTCTTTCCCAGCACTTTTCCCAGCACCTAGAAGAGCTGTGGTGGTGCAGTGGTTAGAATGCAGTATTGCAGGTGAATTCTGCCAACTGCCAGCAGTTTAATCTTGACCTGCTCAAGACTGACTTAGCCTTCCATCCTTCCGAGGTTAGTAAAAAGAGGACCCAGATTGTTGGGGGCAATATACTGACTCTGTAAACCACTTAGAGAGGGCTGTAAAGCACTATGAAACAGTTTATAAGTCTAAACCTTATAACCTTCCTCCACCATTAAGGATGTCTAGTCTGATATATTACAGGAGGTAGGTAGGCTATATGAGTGGCTCAGCTCATTGCTAAACTTACTATTGCTACAATGGATCTATTAAGGTTTCTTGAACATCTACAATAATAAATCATAAATCACATCCAATAAGCATACAGCTTATTTTTATTTGCTTCTTGAATTGTTGTTCCTTTATTTTACTTTATCCTGACTTCTCCATGTCTATTCTTGTCCCGCTTCTTTGTAAATGACTTGATCTCATGTCATAATCAATCCAATGGTCAGGTATAGCAAGCTAGTGTGGCAACTATGAAGATGTAATATGTGTGGTCATTTTAGCTGCAGAATGGTAAATATTCCAGTAGTGAAAGCCTTAGTGGCAGCTTTCTTGTCTTGCTTCTTCCAAGCTTCCGCACCTGACTGAAAAGGGGATAAGACCATGTAATGACCCTGTTTTCCTGCAGAAAATTACTTGGATCTTTGAATGTTTCCTTCCAGTCACATACCAGGAATCTCACCTCCTATTTGTCCCTATCTCTATCATACAAAAAAAAAAAAGATCCATGACAAAGGAGGCTTCCTGTTTGGGCATGGGATCATAGCTGTCATGGCACCACTTCCTTCTTCCTTGGGTTCATATTTTACTTTGAACATCCATACAGCATTATTACTTATCATCCCACGTCTTAATCATTGCAGAATAGTTAAATCCTACTGTCAGGATAGTGTAGAGAACTGGAGTTTGTGACATTCACTTGGGACTACAATTTTAGTTCATCTGAATTTGTCATTTAGGGCCTGAAAGAGAGCAGAATCGATTGATAAGGACAGACTGGAACTTAGCATTTGCAAACCAATCCTCAGAGTAGTCCAAAGAAATAAAAAAGCCCAACTGAAGTAAAGCCAACTGTAAGATGCATTTGGGAAGCAGTAGCTGAGGTAGAATATGGGTCAGTGCTTATTTTATAGGCCAAAGCCAGAGCACCCATTTGTTTGAGGCCTAGTACAGGGCACTGCAAAGTTAGCCAGGGCAGAAAGACGTGAGGGAAGTTAGCCCAGAGAAGGAAATATTAAAAGGGCAGAAAAATATATTTTTCCTCAAAAGGATTTTTTTAAAAAACCAAACCTGGCCCCAAATCTATCTCTCTGCCCCAAGCAAGAGCTAGCCCCATACAAATGCAGATGTAGAACCATCAGAAAGCTGAAGCCAGGGCACTCAAGAAGACAAAGAGAAGATCTGCATGTCCCACCCAAACTCTAGGAGTGATTAACCCCATCACCTGGTAAGCAGGATATGATAATAGGATTAAACCACAGATATCAAGTCCTAGAAAAACACTCAGAAATAGCTTCAAGGTTCATGAAAAACAGGAACAGGAAACTTCCAAAGGCTAGAGGGGGTATAAAAACCTACTGCCCATGTGCTCAAGGTCTCTCTTTCCTCTCTGCTCCTTGCAAGGACTATCTTTCTATTGAACATAAAAACATATTATGCAGCAATCATCATGGCACCTGATATACAATACTAAGTATTAGTAATTGAAAACGTCTGAATTAGTAAGCCTTTTTCCCACTCCTCGCGTCCAGCCTCCACTATACTCCTGTTACACTTTGTTTGATTGGTGTTTCTCTTATCTGGTTCAATATTAATGTGATCAACATTAAACCAAAGATCCTATTGCTAAACAATCATCCTAGAACATAGCATACAACATTAGGTATTAATCTTTGTAGACATCTGTTTTAGTAAACGTTCTTCCCTCCTCCCTTCCATCTTCAAGTATACTCCGAATACATTTTGTTTGGTTGGTGTTTCTCTTATATATGGTCTATCTACTGTATCTAGTCTATTGCAATAAACTGTAACCTTCTTCCCAAAGCAGTCGCCATGTTGCTTATTTATCCCAGCTTGGATGAACCAGGATGAAGACTTACTTCTGACAGAAGATAAATGTAGCACAGAAACTAGCAAAATAAAATAGTGAGTTCTTCTGGTGCACCAGCATCTCTGATTCCTATCTGAGTAGTCTAAAATGGGAAGGCCAAAAAGCCACTGATAAATCAGAATGTGGCTCAGACTGTATCATTCTTCAGAGCTATAACTTCACGGTTTCAAATAAAGCTGACAGACCAACAGTTAGGAACCCCAAAAGCAAACTACTGGATACCAAAAACATTTGTTCCTCCTTTCTTTATCTCAGATGAATGGGCTTGCTTTATCAGATTGTTGTAGATGTGAAACCTGAAACAAATGTTACAGTCTGAAGTGCTCTTATTCAGTATTCCAACTATCCAGCCATATCTATTTTTAGGGTTCATCATTTCATCTGCTTCTGTGGCCATAGAACATATTCATTCTTCACTGGACTGTGGTGTTACACTCATAGCCAGGGAATCTGTTTCCTTCTCTCTCAGGAGATTTTTTTTTTTCTCCAATGGGCACAATCATCACCACTTACTATATGCATAGGTTTATTGACTGAAAGCTTGAATCCAATTGCCTTTTAATACATTTCTCAGTTTCAGCACAACCAATTAGAGGTACATATCACTAATCAGCATGATTTTGTCTAGCAATATGAGCACAAAGATTATTTTAAACAAAAATCTAGTAGCTACCAACTCTTGTCTCATAACTCTTTAATTCCAGGAAGATTTCCCAGTGTGAAAAAACTAGCAGACAAAAAGCAGCAAACAAATAACAAGCTAAAGAACCAAGAAGTTCTTGCACAGCATGTGCACACACACACTCACTCATATTTCTTATATCCTCACACAGAGCTCTTTATCTGCTGTCTTATAATTTAATAATATTGGACTCTGACTAGCTAATTTTGTTCAATCTTGCCATGGGATAGTGTTACAATTTAAAAGACAACTGGGAGGAAGAGTTTTCTAGATAATTTTGAGCAGTTATTGACTATGGCAGTTCATGCCCTGACTTTTTACCTTTATCATCAATCACACTTTGCCATTTTTCTGGTCTCTGGCATATCATTGTTTTACTCCATCCTAACATGCCATTGTATTTACTCTCTGTTTAGCCACACATCTATGTATTTGGATATATATAATTCATTATCCAACAAAATCTCCAGAAGAAGCTATTTATTTGGTGGGCAAGCCTGCAATGAGATTTGATTCTATTCAAATATGGATTCTCTCTGGTTCAGTTCACCCTTGGTGTCTGTATGGCCAAAGTCGCTTTCTAAAACCACCTCTTTATTATATTTGCAAATCTTGTGTTTTTACCAAACATGTCCCTAATATTCTTTTCTGTTCGTATCATCATTATATCAGTTGTTATAATATTAAACTCAGTTTGTTATTTGCATTCACTCTTGACTTTTCCCATTTTAAAAGAAAAAAATATATCTTCAAGTGGGCCTCACACACTGCCCAGAGGCTACCATATGAGGACATATGCACTGTAAAGATCACTTGGAAGTGGGAGATACTTCCAATGTAATCTACCAGATCCCCTGCATGGATTGCCCCTGTGACTATGTAGGACAAATGGGGAGGAAGCTAACCACCAGATTGCAAGAACACAAGCGAGTGGTCAGACGAGGAAATCCGAACTCATTGGTAGCCTCTCATTGTAATGAACGAGGACACACATTTAATTTCACAGCAACTAAAATCATTGGCCATGCAGGTGCAAAGATAGCCAGGGAAATGATTGAAGCCTGGGAAACAGGCCCCTTGTCAGTTAACAGGAGTGCTGACTTATCACCAGCCTATCAAATACTTAGGAGCTGAGGGCTTGGCAGCCCAAGGAAACGACAGCCAATCGCCAGTCATCAACATACCAATCAGCCAATAGGAAGGCACCACATAAACACGACTCACAGAACAGCTGAAAGCACATATTTCAGTAGAGAGAAATTCCCTGAAGATGGGCTCCAGCATGAATCCGAAAGCTCGGAAGAGTAAATCTCTGGTCCCGGTGACCGACCCAAATTTGATTTTCAAAGAAATATCCCCAATATTTTGAGGGCATGTCACAGGCACCCTCTGTGATGGTTAATTATTTACAAAATGCATATTTACCTGAAGGCAAATTGCTCTAACTCTCAGATTGTTCCTTTCTTCCCAACTAACCATGGTTATTGTTTTTTTTCTAGGCAAGCAAGCAGATTTTCAAGCAAAGCATCATACTGCTTCTACTTTATAAGGATGGCTATTGTACTAGTGTGTAACTAAAATAATACTAGAAGTGGGTGCTTTGTGCTATAATTTACTGACATCTCAATCATTTATGCATATTACAGATGAAAATAAACTTATCTCAAACAAAATCAAGTGAGATAGGTGAGTTCAAAGAGAAGATTCAGAAAGCTCATTGATACCCACAGGTTATATCAGGGGTAGGCAACCTTGGCTCTTTTATGACTCGTGGACTTCAACTGAGCTGGCTCAGGAATTCTGGGAGTTGAAGTCCACGAGTCATAAAAGAGCCAAGGTTGCCTACCCCTGGGTTATACTGTGTGGCAAAAGTGCCGAATTCCCCAGACTTGGCCAAGGAAATTTTCTCAGCTGCTTGCAGAAAATAGGTAGCCCTCAGATAAGCATATTTGTTTCCTTGAGCTGAAATACCAGAGACACGGGGCATGCATAGTATTTGTTGATTTTAGTCTTGAGTGTTTCTGCTTAAGAAAATCTATCTCCTTGCTAGGCATCTGTCTTGGAATGGCAAATAAAGCAGGGTCATTTTCTTATCCTGGTTACACATCTCTGATACAAGATTACATGTCTTTAGCAGCATGTACAATATATTATCGATTTGCCCAGAAATGTGTCCCTTTCTTTTCAAGGAGGCAAGATAATTTCTTTCAGAGTTTAATGCTTTAAATAGATTTATTGGCTTTCTTCTTGAAGAAATTTGAGCTTCTTAGCATATAAGTTGTTGATATTTTTGAAAAGGTCTGAAACTATTGTCTCCTTTTACATTTATCCAACTCAATTATATTGTCAGCCTGCTGGGAAGAAAAAGGACCATTTTCTATGTTCTGTCTAGCACAAACATGTCAAACACAAGGCCCGGGGGCCGGATGTGGCCCGCGAAGTGGTTTCATGTGGCCCCGCGAAGCCATCCTGGAAACAGTGAGGGAACGGCCCCTGTTGCCTTGGCCCTGGCCCAGGCCAGCCGGGAGCCAATGTACAATTTTGTGGTGGCCATCTATGCTGAAATGCCGTCTGGAAACAGTGAGGAATCAGCCCCTGCCGCGTCGGCCCCGCCCCCTGGGTGCATGCTGGGGAAGTGTCACCCTTGGTGAGGAATGAAGAAATGGGCCATGCCTTGGCACTTGCCCCGGTCCCAACCCCTTCTGCCAGAGACTCTCAGTCCCACTCCTGCCCAGGCCCCCCACAGGCACCCTTGACACAAATGATGTAGAGTTGGCCATGCCCACCCAGTAGGCCACACCCATTCCATCCATGCCCACCCACTTAACCTGACCACACCCCCCCGCCCCCCCCCCCGAGGGCAACTGCAATGCTGATGCGGGCCTCAGTGAAATTGAGTTTGACACCCCTGGTCTAGCAGTTATCAAACGGCTAGTGCTACATAAGTGTTAAAACATTTATGACATTACAAAAGAAATTCTGCATCTTTCTAATTGACTTGACAGCAAGTGTAGAGAATTCCTGTTTTAGTACTCCAAGTACTCCTTGCCAGCCACACATTTAAACCTATAGATACAAATACATTTTGGACAGTAATTTTCCAGTTCTCAAAAAGAAACTGGAAGGGAAGAATATTCGCATTTAACCTCCCCACCACCATTGAGACTTGATGGGTGTTAGTTGGTACTAACTGCAAAAGTGTTGATGGCTGGAAGCCGGACAGGAGAATTGTAGGAGTTGCTCTGAGCTGTAGTGTAGTGTACACTACAAGGAATAGTGGTGGTTCTGGAGAATGGTAAGGAAGGGAATTTCAGGATTTATTTGCTGGGTGGCTGAAGAGAGGTTTGGCAGCCAGTGGAAGAATTTGAGCAGATCAGTTTCAGATCCAGGACATGTGAACATGGAGATTCTCTGCTAAGATGATAGTAGTATGGTGGCTCTAACGGTGTTGCTGATTAGCTGGTTGGTGCCAAGTAATTCCAAGTGGAAGATGCTGCAGCATCAGTCTGAGGCTGGGGGTGGCTACACGTCTGCAAAACTAACCAGGCCCAACATCTCAATGAAGACACAATGGCATGGCAGCTGTTCTAGCCATCAAGATTTAAGCAAAAATGGTGACAATGCTATGCCAGACCATTCATTCACCCACATACTGAGTAGAAGTGGGAGTGTGAGTAGGTCAGTAGTCCTGCCATAGAACTAACCTAATGGTTTCTGCCCATCTCACCAGCTCTGACAGGTTGGACATACTGTAGTGCAGATACCTTTTATGAAGAGCAATGCCATCTAGAGGAATGTCTTCTCTGTCCCATTGGAAATCTTTTCCCCTGAAAGCCAGATGATTCAGTTGGCCTTCTATGACTTGGGGCAAGATATTCTTCTTCTTCTTGTTGTGCCATATCCGTTATCGGACGTTGGCGATCATGTTGGTGATCCTGTTTTTATCAGCAGCTGAGTTTTATCAGTGCTGCTGAGTTTTGTCCAAACCAATCCCTTAGATTTTGAATGTTGTTCTTCTGCCTGGACCTCGTTTGCTTTCAATCTTTCCCTGGAGGATTAAATGGAGTATGCCGTATTTTTCTGGGCAAGATATTAGTGGAGCCCAATATATGTGTTTTGTTCTGTCCTATGAGGATGTTTAATGAAGAGCCTCATTCATTTTTAATTGTATGTTGTCTTATAACTTTTATACTGTACCTTGTTATTTTACGCATGCTTTTTGTTAGCCTCCCACGGGGTGTTTAAGATGCACAACCATATGAATTCAACAAATAAGTATGAAAAGAAGTACAGCTCAGGATATGGTATATCTGAGTAGCAGAAATTGGATCTGCTTTACTGTCTGGATATATTTGTAATGCTTTTCAAATCTTTTTAAAAATATTATTTTTTCCTTATATATGAACTGATAGAATTTCCCTTAATGTACACAGCAGTTGACATTAACAGTGTGTGAAATGTTTTCAAAATAAAATTAATGATGCCATGCAGACTTTCAATATAAGTATTCACTGATGTAAGCCTTGGCTTTTTAAAACACAGCTATACCTTTTTGGATATATGTTATTGCATTTCTCATAAACAAACAGGATTTTTTAATGTCTTGACCATAAAAATATATACCAGCCCAAATGTTTTCAAACTTCTTTAGGCAATTGAAGCTGTTAGTTTTTTAGATGTTCTTGCTTTGACACCCAAATTCTCTAGTCAGTGCAATGACACAAAACCCATTTAGATGACTCTTGTATGTAGAAGACCCACTATGGTTAATAGAATAACAGAGAGACCCTGTACCATTTCAGACAAGTGGCTGTCCAGTCTCTTCTTAAAAGCCTCCAATGATGAAGCCCCCATAACTTCTGAAGGCAAGCTATTCCACTGGTTAATTGTTTTCACTGTTAAGAATTTTCTCCTTAGTTCTAGGTTGCTTCTCTCTTAATTATTTTCCATGCATTGTTTCTTTCTCTTCTTCTGGTGCTTTAGAAAATAAGTTAGCCCCTCTAATTTGTGGCAGCCTCTCAAATATTGGAACACTGCTATCATGTCTGCCTAATCCTTTTTTTCACTAGGTTAGACATACCCAATTTCTGCAGCCGTCTTTCATATATATTAGCCTCCAAGCCTTTAACCATCTTTGTTACTCTTTTCTGCACTCTTTCCAGAGACTCAACATCTTTTTTATAATATGGTGACCCAAATTGGATGCAGTATTCCATGTGAGATCTTACTAAAGCTTTATAAAGCATTACTAAGGTTTCACGTGATCTTGATTCTATCCTTCTGTTAATGTGGCCTAAGATTGCTTTGGCTTTTCGGCTGCTGCAGCACACTGCTGGCTCATATTTGTCCACTAGTACTCCGAGATCCCTCTCAGAGTTACTGCTGTTGAGCCAAGTTTTACCTATTTTGTACCTATACATTTGGTTTTTCTTGCCTAACTGAAAAACCTTACTTTTTTCTTACTTGACTTCCATTTTATTAGATAGGGCCCAGTGTTCAAGTCTGTTGAGATCCATCTGGATTTTGAGCTTATCTGGGGTTTTGGCTATTCCTGCCAGTTTAGTGTCATCTACAGATCTGATGAGTTCCCCTTTTATTATTTTATTCCCTCATCTAAGTCATTTATGAAGATGTTGAAGAGTACTGGGCCTAAAGTGGAACCTTGGGGAAGCCCACTGCTTCCTTCCATGTGGGTGTAGTTCCATTAAGGACTACATGTTGAGTATGTTTCTTTCATAGAAATCAGTGGAGAGGATTTCTTTTAAGTCCAAAACCCTGGCTCATCATACTTAAATAATATAAATGACCTGAACTGAACTTGAGAACAGAGAGAGAGTTCTCCAAACTAAACCCCAATTTGTTTTCAGGTCAAATCTCTTTGAGAGGAGAGCGTAAGGGACCTCTATGATTAGCTATGCCCACTACACAACTTTTGTCTTCTATTTGTGAATTTATTTCTCTGGCAAAATGTTATTAAAGACCCATGGCAAATAATTGTATCAGTTATAATAACTTTAGAGTAGCTTTGTTTCAGTTTCACCAAAATAAAATAACATACTACAGGATGTGCTTTTCTTTTCTTTTTTTCTTTCCTTTTGAAGATGCATGTTATAAGTTGATCCAAGCATTAATTTCAATTCCACCTTTCAAATACTGCGGGCACAAATATTTCTGCAATCTGTAACTATTAGGTACCAGATACAGGTATGCCTCCCAGGATTTAGTATAAACTCTCAAATGACTTATAAGCAGAGTGCCTGTCTGAAGAGATATTTTGGTGCTGTTTAACTGTGATAACAATTTTTTCTTCACACTGCTTACTTGAAAAAATGGTACACATTGTTTACTGTAATTGGTTATTATTCAGGATAATTCCAGAAAAAAAAGCAGCACTAGCTTGGGAATTGTTGCATCTGGGAGCTCACCAGATCTCTTCCTTCTATATTTTAAAATGGAAAAAATAGTATACATATCAAAGATGTAAGTCCTCAAATGATATGTATCTTTACAACAAGAATGAATTTTTGGTTTTTGTCAACATGCACCATCCATATTTGGAAGAAAGTTCCACTAACATTCATACGTTTGCTTACAAGGATATCACATGCAACCCTGTTTTAAAAAACACTCCCTTTTTACAACACACTAGTCCCTATTCGGGGTAGAGTTGGGGAGACTTGATACAACTGAGCGTTTACTGGCTGGATGCCTTTCCTGATGCTTACATGGAGTTCGCAGCAGATATTTTCTCTTTGTGCCCTAAGACAAAAAGATCTGCCAGTGTTTAGGATCAAACTCTCAATCTTCCAAGTGGAAGGCAAGTGTCTTCACCACTGGGCCACCACACCACTCATGCTACCTATGAAACATGTCATATAATTTCGACTAGCTTGGTCTGTTGCAAAATAAATAGTATTTGAGTTCTTCCTCCTTTCCCCTGACTCATTCACCACCCTCAGGCTAAATAGCTAACCATCCCTCTTACTCACTCCTTCCTCAGTGCCAAAACTTCTATTAGATGTTGCATAGAGATACTGTAAGAGTCAAAAGCTGCAATTAGCTCCATAATATCTATTGCCCTTTCCAGTGAGGCATTGTTTGGAGTAACAGTATGTAACAGTTTTGCAACCATTGGGGGGGGTGCCTTTTATAGTTTTCTAAGAGATAGAAAAAGGTCAGAAGAGGTTTCCAAATAGAAACAAGTAGAACAGTCAATTTACCCATCTCTGCTAACTCCATCAACTTTTGCAGCCATTCATCCATGGTGGGAATCGAAACATCTTTCCATTTTTGTGCATAAAGTAGTCTTGCTGCCGTAAACATATATAAAATCAAAGTTCCAAATTTTTTTCCAAGTCTTTTTCCATTAGGCCCAGAAGAAAAGTTTCTGGTTTTATCTTTATATTCACTTCGAGAATTTTTTGTATTAAAATATGAATCCTACTCCAATATTTCTTTGCTTTATCACACGTCCACCATAAATGATAAAACGTTCCTTCTTTACATTTACATATCCAGCATTCATTTGAGATACCTTTATACATTCTAGATAACTTATCTGGTGTTAAATACCAATAATACATCATATAAAAGTTTTCTTTTAAATTATAATTGAGTGTGAATTTTAAGCCTTTTGTCCACATATTCTCCCACTATTCAAGCATCACATTATACCCAAAGTTTCTTGCCCATTGAATCATACAATGTTTTACATGATAACTTTCCAAATTTAATTTCAATAACATTTTGTAAACCTTAGCAATAATATGTTCATCACTATCATAGTAAATTTTCCAGTTCATTTTTAACAAAATCAAACCCATACTTTCTGTAATTAAGATGATTGCTTTACCAAAGGTGATCTTTTTGTTTCAAACATAACCAGTACTTGCAACTGATATTTCATTTCAACAATGACAGAGGGATATTTCCAAGTTTATATGGCAAGGGAAGAAACCAAGATTTAGATATAAGTTACTGCAAGATGCTAAGGAAAAAAGGGGGGTTACAGTGGTGGGATTCAAATATGTGAACAACCAGTTCTCTATGTGGATGCCGCTTCCGGAAGTCCATTCTGGGTCTGGGCAACAAAAAATAAGCTGCCGGTTCTGCAGAAGTGGTGCAAACTGGCTGAATCCCACCACTGGAGGGGTTGAGTTTACTAGTTTGAAATTGTATTTTGATGCCTGTTGTTTGGTCTGGCTAAAAGAATGGGTGAACCTCCAGAATAAGAGGTTACTTGATTTAGAACAGTGGTTCTCAACCTTTTTCAGGTTGAGACCCCACTTGCGCCGTCCATGCGCGGCGTGACCATGACCCCCACGCACGTGTGACGGGCTAATCTGCGCATGCGTGGCGCGCACGCGCCGAAAAAATAATAATGGCGGACCGCGGTGTTCGGCGACCCCCGCGAAACGGTCGTTCAACCCCAAATGGGGTCGCGACCCATAGGTTGAGAACCGCTGATTTAGAAGGTCATGAATTAAGGTTTGGATGGCACAGATATTTATGGTATGATAAAGTTAAATGTTTTTTATGTATAAGAGTTTGGAGCAAATACAAAACAAGGTTTTTTACAAAGTTGCCTCAGTGGGTGTCTCCTCAAGAAGCTTTTTTCAGAAAAGAAATGGTGGTAAAATAATATCTTTTAATTTTGGTGACCCTATTCTCAAGTCTAAGGAAGAATTAGAATCAAAAAGTCATGTCTTAGAAATGAAAGAAAGATTTAAACTAGATAAAAAGAGCACTTACCTTAGTTTTGGTAACAGCACCATTAACTTATTTTAGCTCTTTTTACAGTTTGTCCGAGGATCCACCATCTCTCAATAATAGATCTGTTCGCTCTACAAACATTTTCAATTTGCAACTCTCTTCCAACTCTATCAAACAAAAGCTGGGAAAGAGACTACTGAAGGATGTGTCTAGTATAAAGCTTTTGTTTTTCATTGAAGAGGAATACAAAATTTAAAGAAAGAAAAATCATTATACAGAGCACTTTCCAAAGGGTCTTCATGTAAAGTGATTGTTCAGTATGTATATGAAGCTGCCTTTATTCAAGGTCTGAAATGATTTTTCCCCTAAAGGACAAGACTGACATCTAGTGTAGATGAAGGTATAGGAATCAGTGCTCAGTCATTGCAGGGTGCAAATATGGCTGACTGCTTTCACGGTGTTTATTGCCTTATATACAGGTATTCAAATAGCATAAAGTAAGATGGCATCAGCATAGCAACAGCAGTTCTATTGGTGAAACCCCTTGCCAATCCTTAAGAATATACTAGCCAGGAGGCCCCAGCCAGGGAGCAGTTTCTACCACAGCCTGTTGATGTGACCTAGCTGATATCATGTGAACCAGGTGATATCATGTACCAGTCTGGGGTATTTCCCTACATTGCCATGGTGATGTGAATGGATGAGATCATGTAGAGAGAAGAGGTACGCAGGCGTTGGAAGGGCAGTTTGCTGCTCACGACCTCTACCTGGCCCCTATCTCTACATGAGGGGATTAGCAATGGTTAATAACTTTTTTATGAAGTCGTTATATTCTTTATCTGGGTTGCTGCAAGCAAACTTAGCAGAGAAAAATTATCATTGGAGTAAACAAGAATACATACCATAATTTAAGGAATTATGATTGCATGTAGGCACATAGTTATGGGCAGTATTAATTAATTTAGAGAACAGAGCTTGGTTACAGGAAGGTAAAATCAGAGAGGGAAAGTAGAGCTATCCTCACCCTTAAAACCAAGTAATATGATCAATTATTAATTGCTTATTGCTCTTTGTCTCTTTGCAATGTTCCCCCCAAAAAACCATTCCAGAAAGAATATTGTGTAACTTAGTTATGTGTGTTGCCTGCTGATTTTTAAAAGATTCTCCAAAAATATAAATTCATGATTTTCACACAACAATACTTGATGCTTTATATTGCCTGAGGGCTTTTTCTGGTTTGCTGAACTACAGAAGTTGGATGAAAAGGGCAGAATGCTTCTAACAGTATAAATAATTCAGCCCTGCCAAAATTTCAAAATCACTGTAAAAATGCAAGTAGCTTCTACAGATACTTGTAGGAATGAAGGTGACTTGTAGGAACCAAGAGAAGTTCAGTGCTTCTAGTCCTACTGGATCTCTTGTAACATTCCATTCCACTAATGGACCACATGCAGGGGTTGAGATTTGTGAGCACTGCAGTCCTGCTTCTTTCTTAGCTGCCAGTTCCAGTAAGGGGAGGGGGAATGAAAGGTTAGGTTCTTGACCACTCTTCTGCGGAAAGCCTCAGGTTCAATCCCTTCCCCATTTTTATTGCTTATTTCTTTAGTTTTGGTCATAGACCACAAAAAATTAGTAACATAACAATCACTCTAAAGTAGAAGTAAACAAATCAGAAGTCAGAACAACAGAGTTGGAAGGGAGGTCTTCTAATCCAACCTCCTGCTCAAGTAGGAGACCCTATATCATTTCAGACAAGTGACTATCCATTCTTTTATTAAAGGCCTCCAGTGATGGAGCTCCCATAACTTCTGAAGGCAAGGCAATTAATTGTTATCACTATTATGAACCTTAGTTCTAGGTTTCTTGTCTCCTTGCTTAGTTGTTTCTTGTCTTGCCTTCATATTAATAGACTAAAGTAAAATTAAAATATTAACATCAAATTATGGTTAAAATCCAGGAAAGATCCATAAAATTACAATCAATAGTCTGAATGCTATAGATACTAAGGTAGATAACTATAGATAAAAATAAGGATGGATATAACTTATTCTACATGAAACAACTGGATGAGGCCATGTGTCATCTTGGGGTGAAGCATTCTCTGAGAAGAGATGGAATAGAATGGCACCTGGACATTGTAAACAACTGGGACAGGCATAGATTCAAGAAAATAAGATAGTTATTTGTTCAGAAGCTCTTTGGTTCCAGGAAAGTTCTACCTTTACTCTTGTGGTGGGATACACTGATGATACCCAACTGTCATCTTGATTGCTTGACAATTAGATAATGCTATCTAGGTCTTGGACTGATATCTAGAGGATGGGAGGGGGGATTCTTAAGCTCAGTTTTAGCAAGACCATGCCGCTGTGAGTATATGGACTAACTGGATCTGTGAACCTTTTCATTATTAGTTCTGAATGGGTTTGCACTGCCCCAGATGTGCATAATTGGGTATGTAATTAACCAGCACACAATTTTTGGGGGGGGTCTTCCTGGACTTTCTGTTCTTGCTTGAAGAGCAAGCTGTGGCCAAGATTCATCTTAGATGACAATTGCATTCATTCCTAGGTGAAAAGATACTTTCTACGCTCATCTAAGCCTCAGTCACCTTATGTGTAAACTACTAAAATGTGCTCCACATGGGTCTATCCTTTAAGTCAACTCAGAAACCTCAGTTGGAAAAAAGATGAACGTCAAAGTGCCCTTCTGCAAAGTGCCCTTCTGCAACTAAAGAAAGGAGATGCACCTGACATCTTTAACATCAAAAGACAAAAGGACAAAATATGCAAGGAGGAGTTATAAGGCCTAAGGAAGCTCACAATCACAGCACCGAGTGACAATTAAGCAATATTACAATTTAAGGATTATGTGAAATAATTTTTCCAACAAACTCAGCAATTTCCCTACAGATATTGGTTATATCCTACATAATAGTAAAATTGGCATAGGCACTGGGCATATTGTACATTCTGCTCTCTTTTAGTCTGATTATGTACTTTGTTGTATGTAATTCTACAGGACAAGTTCTTCAAGGAAATAAGTTGACTAAAACTACTTCAATAGAAGTCAAGATAGTCCAGCTATCTTCTAATACACACTTGATAGCTACATGACTTATGAGTTGATATATTTTGGAATTTCACAAGTTCTCTCAATTGAAGTTCCAGTCCCAAATGTCATGGTTCCAATAGATGAAACCATTTAAAAGAACTTCAAGGCAAAGATTTATTCCTCAAAGAACATTTTATTCAGGAAACAAAATATCGGCACTTACATAGTTGAACCCAAGAGTAAAGTTCCCTCCCCCTGCTACAAAGTAACAAGTTGCAATTCCCAACGCAGAAAGGCTGTCATAAATCCCATTCACCAATTATTTCAAAATGCAGGCTCTCCTCCCAACTTTTCAACCTGCCAAAACTTTTATGTAACGTTGACCTTTGATTCTTTCACCGTTGTAATTGTTATGGCTAACTGAAATAGCACAAGCATTTCCCCCTTTCTCCCTTCTCCATCTGTGAATACCAAATAACAGAAAAAGCAGAATGAAAGCAAAAGGTAAAATGGCTACAGTTTCTCAGTTATCACAGCGCTGACACCAAAAGCTCCAGACCTAAATTCTTCCTGAAGATAAACTAAAGAAAGGAACATGTATTCAGGACAAATCTGCAATTTTTGTTATGAAACATAGAAATGTATTTTTGCTGATCTGGAGAAATTACATGTATCTTATTAAGACAAAAACAAAACCTGTGCAGACACAGCCTTGCATAAGGTACTACAGTTTGCATTGGATTTCCAGGATTGTATACAGTGCTTTATATTTGCCCACGAAGTGAAAACTACAGCAAGTCTTTGCTCCAGGACCTTGGGAACGTTCCTGAATACATTTGTGCTGTGTGTAAGAATGTATTTTATGTAGGAACAGTGAACTGACGAAATGAATGCTGATAGCAGCAATAAATGGAGTCTGCTGCCATCCATTGTTCACAGCTAAAAAGTTCATAAAGATTAGCATCCATTCAAAGAGTCTCAAAAAATTGAGATGTTAATTAAATTGTTACATTATTTGACTGGTCATAGATTCTAATCAAATAAAGCCCAAAATAGAAACAAATTTTGTAACGTAATCAAATGAACCACATACTGTAATTGAAATACATTTTATAATAACATTTCTCTAGATTCTGATTTTATTTTGGGGGTTCATAAAACCCTTTGCAATTAGTTAGTAAGTTTGCAAATGTCTTTGTGATAAGTTAATTAATAACTTGTATCTCCAGAGATTATATGAGTGGAAATCTGGTAATGTGGGTTTGTATAGAAATATTATCAATAAACAAATACATTCTTAACAATTCTCAGAACTTTAATTCAGAACTCACTGGAAACTGTTTGAAAGCATGTGTAAATTATTATCTGCTTCAAGTAACTGTGGGGGGGAAAACTGGTTTACCATATTGTCTGAAGAACTTTTGTGGCATAATGAAGCATTCCTACCTATTTTAAATTCATAAGTGTTATGAAGCCTAAGAAGCAACTGGTGGAAACTAATCAAGGAGAGAAGCAACCTAGAACTAAGGAGAAACTTCCTGACAGTTAGAACAATTAACCAGTGGAACAACCTGCCTCCAGAAGCGGTGAATGCTCCAACACTGGAAGTTTTTAAGAAGAGACTGGACAGCCATTTGTCCGACATGAAATAGGGTTTCCTGCCTGAGCAGGGGGTTGGACTAAATGAGCTCCAAGGTCCCTTCCAACTTTACTACTACTACTACTACTACTACTACTACTACTACTACTACTACTACTACTACTGTTGTTATTATTGTTATTATTAGCCCTTGGAACTTTTATGAAAACAAAATTTCAAAGCTTCATATCTAAGAATATGCCTAGTCTATTTGCTTTACACCATTTATTTTTGTATTCTATAGGAAGGTCAGTGAGGATATGAAAAATGAAAGCATTATGTTTTAAGTTTATTTTCCCATTGGCACCAGTGCCCAATTTAAATGTGCCCAGCACAACAGAAAATGAAGGTCTGTGACAACCACTTTTCTCTTAAAAATAAGTAAATCAAGAGACATGATTCTTTAATTGGATGGACAATGGCTTGACTTTCAAAATATAAGAACAATCCATCTATTTTATTTCTTAAAGAAACAGAGAAACTATACCTAGAGGCATCTACAGAGCATGAAGAGGGGACAAATGAGTGCACGTGTATTGGGATGCAAACTCCAGTCTTACATGCTTTAAAATAGCAGGATGAAAAGATGAAGTTTGTATTGTGATGTCAAGGCTCCTACTTCATCATGGTGGTTACGTAAGGATGTCTATGGCTCTAAGTAGAATTTATCTTTATCCATGCCATTTCAAAGATGTAGAAGGTCAAAGCCACTTTGGAAGTTTCTCAGAATATATCTTCATATTATCAACTGACATTTGTAATGTATAAGAATTGGGCAGAGTTAGATGTAATTTATTTACACATTTCAGATGATAAAGTGAAGTTAGTTTTCTGTAATCGATTTACAACCTTCTGAATATTCTTTCAATAGGTTTGTAAGCTATATATTCTGCTTCTTTTAGGTTTCTCTTTGTCTTCAACATCAGCCTACTATCCCAGCATCTATGAAGAACCAACACAAGTATAAGCTTCAGGCAGTAGCCACTTCCCAACTTTGGGACTTCATAAATTGTTAGTTTACAGCGGTCCGATTTTTCAGCCAGCGGTGCAAATACTCATTTATAATGGATCTGATGTTATTCATCAACAAAGGGGAATACAAGACATGAAAAGAACTGACTAATATCATTTTAACAGTGATTATCACCACCACCATCCTCTTCCATAACAACCAGCATTGCTGATGCCACATAAATTTGGTCTTACAAACCCTATTTTTAATATGTTAATTAACAGTGGTAAAAATTGACCTCTGACTGTGTGGTCTTGAAAGAAAAACAACCAATAAGGAAGCAGCTTATATGCAACCAACTAGTTGGGGCAACCTGATATATAATATTGAATATCATATATAACTTCTTTACTTGACCAGCAGCACTGTTAAATATTCAGATTGTTTTGTTGAATCAGCCATGCAATCATGTAATTAGGAACTTGGAAGAAGCAAAGGAGTTCTGAAAATAATTTGCTCCCATTCGCTATTTTACCTTTCCTTCCCAAATAGCAATCTAGCTTATTTAGAGAAAAAGTTGTCTTAGCTCTTCATGAAGTGTTATACCTGAGAGAGTGAGATACTATATTGTTTTTGGGGGGGAAACCAGAAACAAATGTGAATAGGTTTGCATAATCATTAAAGTAGTTCTTGGCTACCTGTATTCTGCTTTAGGGACTGTTTTTAGTTATGAAAAATGGGATATTCAATTAAAAAGCAAAAAATAAGATGCAATATTATAAGCTATTCTTTCCCAACTGTATGCTTTTTGGAAATGGTAGACTACAGTTCCCGTAATAGCTGGCTGGGAATATTGGGAATCATAGTCTAATATAGCTGAAAAGCACAAGTTTGGGAAAAATTAATATCATTAAACAAATATGAAGCTTGCTGGAATGATTCCAATGCACTCCCACTCCTCTCCATTTTTGTTTTCATTCAATATTTTCAGCATTGCTTACCTCCATACAGATGCACATAGGCTTTGAATTTGAATAACATGAAGTTTTGTAATCAATATTTGATCCTTGAGGTCTATAGAAAATTATTGTATGTGTGCTTTGAGATCAATAATAAGTTCACAAACAACTTCAGCTTGATCTGGTACATTAAACTGTGTGCCTTGCAAACAAATTAGTTTGAATCTACTGTGACATTTCCTTACCATTTGGTTGACAGAATAGCAAGAAGAGAAATAAAGTAAAATGAGTAAATTCAGAAAGATATATGGTAATAAATTCAGAAGTGTCCCTGTAACCTTTCTCGCTAAGAGTACAATTTTCAGATGTTTTTCATTTACTTTGATGCTTCCTTTATGTATTAAAAAATAGAAGAGTTTTCATTTTATTGCTCCAAACACTCATGAAAAATTTGAAATACTTATTTTGCAAAGCAGATGCAGGAGGAACAAGTTGACATGGTCTATTGTAAAGCATATCATAGGATATCTTTATGAAAGGAAAGATACAAGCAGAAAGACTAATAAAATTAACTATAAAGGCAGAGTTAAACTGCATGTAACTTGTAACATTACAGTGGGACTCTTGTCCCACCTCTACCCTTATGAATTTAAAATGTTTGAGTTTCAGTTATATGAATTTAATAACTGTATAAACTGCCTAAGGAAATTGATTTCTTCATTGATCATAGCGAAGTCAAAAACAGCAATCACAGAATAGGAAAGTAGCATTTTGAGAAAAAAATTATTGAGTTTTTTGGACATATCAGAATTAATGAGAGTTTAAGAAATATTAAATCAACATCTTCACCAAGAATAATTGATATTATGGTCAGATGACATAATATACCTTTTTGTTTGTTAAAAATACAAAACATTCATTTCACCTATAGGAAGTGTAATATTTAGTATATTTTTAGCTAAAAGCTCAACCATAAGTGCCCTGAAATAGATGCCACAAAGTCCTGGGCCACAAATCACTACAGACATACCCAAAGGTTGACAAAATGCACTGGAAATAATTAAACTAAAATGATAATTCTTTCTGAATTGCAATATAGAAAATCAGTTTTGTTATTGTGGCACAGACCTGCACAAAATATACCCATATACCCAATAATCCTACACTTTGTTGAATTCCCTAGTTCTAAGATGGTAGTAGAGGATTGCATTAGGAGACTATTCAGAATATAGTGTTTTGTTCTAATATTAGATAACAAATGCTAAAGCGCAGCAAAAACTAGTTTTCTACACATTGCTTTTTTTTTTTGAAGCCCTGTTCATTTCTCTCCACAATGTGGTGTTGATGGAGCTAATTTGATTGTTGTCTGACTCAGCACAATATCTGTTGTTTAACAATGGTCTTTTTAGAGATACTGTTTCTGAGTCAGGTTTCACCTAATCTGTACTTGTACCTTTGTTTTTTTTTTCTGCCTAATTGTAAAACCTTGCTTTTCTCTACATTAAATTCCATTTTGTTGGATAGGGTCCATTGTTCAAATCTGTCAAGATCCTTTTGCATTTTAAATAAATACAGTATATTTATTATACTGTAAAAATCATATATAGAGGTTAAAAGGTGCCACAGAAATGAATTTTTGCTGACAATTCAGTCAACTTTATTTATAAAAAAATGAATCTGCATATTTGGAATACAAATACTGAAAGCATGTGTTTCTGATATTTTTATGAACACATATATTGTTGATAAATCCAATGGTCATTCAGGAAATTTATATTAAAACGAATAGCACACAATAGGAAATGTTTCATTTAAAAAGAACATTGAGAAAATGTATGTGAAAATGTTGCACTGATAATTATATATTGAAAACTGTACTTATCAATGATTAAGTACAAAAGATTGTTATGTCTGAGAATGCTACAACAAATGAAACGATGTTTTTGTTATATTAATGCCTAGGTAATATTAGATAGTATCTATGTTAGAATGCTAACGTATTTAAGTACAAGGGAATAATTAGTTATTTGCTAGTCTTCAGTCAGCCATTTAATTCTTTTTTATTTTTAGTTTACAAAACATTGTTTATTAAAGCATTACCTACAGGGTCTAATGATAGAGTAATTTTTTTAATTAAACAAAACACATTATCCATGTTTATTGCTGATTGGAAGAGCCTTAAAGATTTTTTTTGCATAAAAATGAAAAAAAGAGAGTTATGGTTCTGTTGATTAAACAGGAGATTATGATATAATTTTAGACATGTGATATATATTTGTACTTATAACTGCAATGAAGAATATTAGAAGCTATTTCTTTATACTTTCTTTTTTTCTATTTTTTCTTAATTTCTTTTCTTGCATTTTTTCCCCTTTTGGTTCTTTCTTTTTTTCTTTCTTACGTTACTAATTTATGCTGGCCTTTATTTTGTTTGAAAGTTTTAATAAAAAATTATACACACACACACATACAAAAAACCTGTGGCTCCATGGAAGTCACAAGGAGAAAGTCAAAATTAGTGTGTGTTGCATCATGATTAAAACTTGGTCTGTTTGTAGATGTATATTGTCATCATACAGGTAGTCCTCGAATTACAATCATTACTTTAACAGTACAGGTAGTCCTTGACGTACGACCACAATTGAGCCCAAAATTTATGTTGCTAAGACATTTGTTAAGTGAGTTTTGCTCCATTTTACGACTTTAGTTGCCACAGTTGTCAAGTGAATCATTGCAGTTATTATTGAGTTTGCCTGTCAGAAGGTCACAAAAGGGGATCATGTAACCCTGGGACAGTGCAACCGTCATAACTATGAACCAATTGCCCAGCATCTAAATTTTGATCCTGTGACCATGGGGATGCTGCAATGGTCATAAGTATGAAAATGGTCATAAATCACTTTTTTCAGTGCTGTTGTAACTTTGAACGGTCACTAAATGAACTGTTATAAGTCGAGGACTACCTGTACCACCACCCCCAGTGTCATGTGACACAATTTGGATACCTGGCAACCAGCGTGACAACAGTTGCAATGTTCTGCAGTCATGTGATCACAATTTGCAACCTTCCCTGCCAGCTTCCAACAGTGAATTTGGAAAGCCAGCTGCTTATTAACAGTGGGATTCACTTAACCAGGTGGTTAACTGAATGACCATGGTAAAAACAGTCATAAAATCAGTTCTCTTCACAGGATGATTTGCTTAACTGCATTACTTAGTGACTGAAATTCTGGTTCTGGTTGTAACTCAAGGACTACCTACATATACAAAAGGAAAAGGGCTTCCATTACTCCGTGTTTTTAATGAAGAAATAGTATGTTTAAAATACTGAACTGATTCAATCAAAGAATTATGATATCTAAACATGAAGGTGGATCTATTTCACAGTAATTTTAGTAGCGTGGCAGAGTTGAGATGGTGAAAGGCCTTTCTGAATGCAGAACACTTGTGGTATAACAGATGGCATGGTTGTTAACGTTCCTAATATGAGTATTTTTGTGACTATTATTTAATATACAAGTGTCCCCCAGAATGCAAAGTTCCGTCTTCAGCTGAAAATTATAATCAAAAAAGGACTTTCCCTTTTCTTTCAAATTACTTCTGCATTCAGTTGTGAAACTTCCATTAGTTCCAGAATGTGCAGATAGGTTGCTACTGTTATTATGATAGGCTGGAATACAATCTTCACATTTTAAAGACTCTAAATGTAACTGTCCTGTTAACTGTGTATTTTAATTTAAACCAAGAAAGGCAGCATAAGTAAACAGAAAATAGTCAATACTCAGGAGTGATTCAGTTTTCCGTAGAGTGAAGAGAATTAGATACCTTTTGATAATGCTTAGTTTAAAGGATTTTTATTCAGTTTGGGTAATAATGCATTTTACATTTCTCAACAATTTTCAAGCCTTTCAGCAATCACACACAAAAAATCTCACAATACACAGTTCTTAGTAGAGGAAACACTCTCAAGAAAAGCACAGCCATGGCAACTCTAATGTAAACTTGTTAAACAAACTGGCACAATTCATGATACAAATATCCTACATTCAAAACTACAAAATTATTGCTAAGATGTGTTTCGCTTTGGTAGACACAGGCAGACCGGATTTATCAAATTATAATTTTATATCCAAATCAGCCAATATAATTCTGATCTCAGAACTCCCCCAAATGTTTAAGAAGTTTGTTGAAGCAAAAGTTATAAACAAAACTCTTATGTTGCCATGGTTTTTCTTGTGTATGCCCACTGTTATTCTTTCTAAACGTGCTTCAGCTTCAGTGCTGTTTGTGTTTGTGTATACATACTCACAAATGTGTGCTTCAAGAACAGCATGGGTTTGGCCATGTAGCAAAAATATACAGTGCTGTCTATAGCACAAATGAGCACTGAAATAACAAATTGCTCTTGTCCCAACATACAACCTCTGCTATTTTGTACTTATTATAATATACAGTAAAGCTCAACTTGGCCTTCTTCAAGCTTCAATAGTCTGCTATTCCCAAGGAAAAACATTGGCTGTATTTGCATAACATGCTTGTACATGCTTAGCTTAAACATGGTTTATACCATTTTCTGAGCAATACAATAAATATAATGAATTTTAAGGGATACAGTCAATAATAAATTAACCATATAGCCTGGATGTGAACAATGCACTAAAGTAAAATATGCTTATCTAATTTTTGGTTATATGCATTATACAAATGCATCCATTTTTCACCAGTTTGTGATGAAATTAACACTTGTCAGCCAGCTCCTAATGTATTCTAAAGACTGTGTTAAGTTTTTTTTTATTTGCTAATAAAACATCTGTTAAATAGAAGCAATGAGACCTACACATGCTTAGTTTTATTTTATTATTTTTTTAAAAAAAATATTAATGCCAGTGTATTTATTCTGTTAAGGAAACGAAAACCAAAGGAAGTAGCAACCAACATTGAATGATATCAAAATAGTTCTTTTAATGGAACATAAACATTTCATAGCTCTTGATTCTTTATTACAGTCATGTTTATGAAAGTTTTAAAGAAGTTGCTACACTCAGTTGAGATTGTGGTATAAATTGGCACATGAAGTACAATTTACCTGTCCATACATACACAACACTTCTCACTCTTACTCATTCATACTAACTTATATGATGCATATACATTGTGACTAAATCCACATAAGGCCTAAAGCACATACAACGAAATTTCTAAAAATAACATATTCTACGTTGGTAACAAGTCTGCTGTGCTGTATTTACAACTAATGATCTGGTACTGTGGATGGCAATTTGCTTAAGGATTATTTTTGTGAACACACATTTAAAATGTTCAAGTTGTTATCAACTATCAAATCAGATATATATCTACAAGAAGATCTGTATGATCATGTACAAATATTCTAAGGCAATTGTAGTTTGTTCCACAGAGTTTGTGCTGCCATTGTTATAATTCTTTTTTTTTCATGTCTAGAAAGCTGTTCCTTTTAATATGCAACAAGGCATAATGAGTCATTTCTGATTAGCAGGTTATTGGCTCAAAAATCTAGTATCTTGGGATATAGAGATTTCTTTTAAAGTTCATGGAATAGCACCATAGAAATAGTCTTTGCCACCACAAAAGGAAAAAAAAAATTCTTTTCAATTGCTTGGGAAACCTTTTTGTTTGCCCGAAACAACTCTTTCTTCATTTTTATTGGCTTAAAATAATAATAAAATAATTAGTTCATTCACAAACATTTCCAAGGAAATGTAGATTACCGGTAACAGTTCATTTTTGCCACTGGAATGAAATTTATGATTGATGTTTGGGGTTATTCTGGTCCTGATTCCATCTGCTGATCACCAGGAAGAAGTCTGCCTTCGGCTGGCAGACCAGTTCTGATCTGGTTCTTATGTGAGAGCTTAGCATACTACAGTACTTCAGCAGTAATACACTTCATACACTCAGTTACTGAAAATATCCAAAGTCTGAATGCATTCATAGTGACCACGAATGTAAAAGAATCAGTTCTACTTTGTTATTGTAACCAAAACTGCCCACAGATTTAATGATTTTGCAGATACAGGTTTCCAGATTTTATATGAATATGTGGAGAGATAGAAAAAAGAATCAGGTTTCCTCTTCTCTCGACTTTTCTCTGTACATTTTAAATCTTGGATATGCCACCAATGCAATTAGAATAGGAAAAATACAAAGACAACATTTCAAGTGCATGACCTGGTAGCAGGTGAGTTTTTCTCCTCTCCTGGACTCAAGTCACTTGTCAAAAAGTTACAGTCAGCAGGATCTTTTCCTGTTGTTGAAGATGGAAACAACCCTGACATTTGTCAAGCTGTGAACAAAGCTCTTAGTCTCCTTCGAAGCATGCAATATCTTTTCACCAGTTTGCGAAGATAACCATGAACGGAGACCATATGTCGTCGCCATAATGTCTGTTCCTCCACAGAGAGGAGTTTATCCAAGAATGAGATGTTTCAGTTTTTCTTCTGTTTGAAATCATGGGATAAAAATCTTTGCTTTTTTTATTAACATTGTCAGTATTTCTTTAAAGAATCCCTCCACCCCTTCAAACAGTCATTCTCTGCTTAATTTTGTGACTTAAGGGGTGTCTTGTGTTATTTTTGAGTGTGAACATTATCTTGATACTTTATACTTTTGTATCGTATATGAAAGCCTTTTTTGTTAATGGTGTCATCTGTATGAAAATGGAGTAAAACAGAATCACCTGCTGAATAAATTTCTTCAGGGGGCTGTAGGAAGAAGAAAAAATAGAGAGGCTTACCAAGGCTATTCTAGAAATAACAATAAATCATTCACTCTGCAGCAATTACACTGTCCTTTTATCTGAAATACCATGTACTCAATAAAATGCATTATAACGGTTTATGTTTCTTCTACTATGGCCAGTGAACAAAATAGTGCTGGTTTTTAAAAAAATTAAATATTTGAAAATTGGGATGACAGATGCAGCAGTATGCTGTACCTTTTTTCTCCATTTTTATTTAAAGCCAAGGCAGTGTGAAGGACTGTGAAATAAAGCTGGTAAAAACTGACTTAAGCCATTTCCTTTTTGTTATTTTTTTTCCCCACTCAAAACTGCCCATCCTAGACTATGCATTTCACCTGCTCTGTGAACAAAGAAAACTAAAAAGAGAACAAAAGACTCTTCCTCCACTTTTCCATCTTCAGCTTAAAGACAATTTGCCTAACTTTTCTTTGAACTAAAATCTGCCTTGAATTAGAAATAATGGTTGTGTTTGCTGTTGACAGTGTTGGCTGCCACAATTGTTTTGTTTTCAGGCAGCACCTTTGAAATCATTTTAAACAATAATAGAAACCTAAAGTCCTTATTCTTCTATACTATGTATTGTTTCTGTCTACCCGCTTCTCAGTAACAAAATCAATCTTGTCAAAAACAAAAATTATCTGATTCTGTTAGCTTTAAGAAACAAATACTCTGACTGCAAAAAGCTAAACTGCAGGTACAATCTAGTAAGCTACTTTAACACAAGTTGCAGGAGTAATTTTTTTTTTCCTAAGCAGTAATCCTTCCACCATACTGAAGCTTTCTTTAAACTTAGAGAGACTTTTGTTGTAATAAACTGTGTGGACATGAAGGTCTTCTACAGAAAAATGGAAAACAACAGAAAGATGCTGGTGCACACATTTACATAATACACATTCTGATATTTCATGGAGAAATTTGATCATTGCAAAACTTAAAAGTGACCTACCCCTGATCCACAAAACCGGCCAATCCTCAGAGCAGATGTATCATGACCATCAAAGACTTCTAAGTAGTCATACCCACAGTCCGCTTCTTCTTCCACCTCAAACGTCTGAAAAATTAACTCTATTCGATAGCCATGGTCTGACACCAGCAACCACTCGCAATCTGTTTGAACTGGGTAATTATTATCTCCGAACTGAGCATGAGAGTAAAGGTCTCCCATCTTGCTTTCAGCTCTCAGGCGACCACCACACTCTGTGCAAGATGGGGGAAAAGAAAAGATGTGTGCCTTAGTTCTAGTTTTGAAAGGATCAGATTAATTTTTCTACCATGATTGAGAAGCACCAAGAACAAAAGAAAAACCACTAGATGTCAGTATAAACAAAGAAATAGAAACCACAAGCCATTATTTTATTGCAGCAGGACAAAAACCTTAATTGCTGGCAGATACTTTTTTTATGAAAGAGTTTTGATCACCAAGACCTTATATTTCAGCTTGATTTAAATTATATTCTGCAGCAAAACACTACGATTTGATTTTCCAAAAAATAACAGAATAGATTATTAAAATGTATTCTATGCATTTAGTATATGTATCTAAAATATATTCTGTTTTCTCAACAAGAAACTTAATTAAACTTTCACCCACAATGGTGTTAAACATGTATCCACTGAAGTCAATAAGAATTATTTTCACACCTGTTGAATGGGTTGCTTGGAAGCCTTTTCTTTGAACTGATGCATCAGAGACAAATCGAAGAAACATTTTATTTCCTGTGGCAATAAGAGGATCTGGTATCTTATTTCCACATAAACGCCCCAGAATTGGGAATTTTTCATTTTCTCCATCAAACACCTCCAGATGGTCATAAGCACATTCCTGATGTTGTTCAATTTCAAACTCAATAAATACCTGGAAAAAATAGCAAAATATTAATATAGAACTTAAGTGTGTCCCAAGTATAGTTATACTATAGTCTTACTGATCAGAATCATTCTAAACATTAAAAGTGAAGGTGATATCGGAAGAAGCAAACGATGAAATAATGAAGATCTAATTTAGCACAAGTATTTATCAGAACTCTGGAGATTAATAATAATAATAATAATAATAATAACAACAACAACAATAATAATATTGCACAGACTGATTACAAGCAGCGGCAAGAAAGACAAAAAAGTCTGGATACTGGACATGGCAGTGCCCGGAGACAGCAGAATAGACGAGAAAGAACTGGAGAAGATAACAAAATACAAAGACCTACAAATAGAAATAGAAAGACTGTGGCAAAGGCAAGCAAGGGTAGTACCAATAGTAATAGGCGCGTGCAATCCCAAAACAACTGGAGCATCACTTGAACACCATTGGCATTGACAAATTCGCCATTAGTCAATTGCAAAAGGCAGCCTTACTAGGAACTGTTTCCATCCTGCAACAATATCTGTGATACCATGAAACATCCACATCTGCCTATCCCAGGTCCTTGGTAAGGACTTGATAGGTAGACAAAAATGCCAAATCCACTCTGAACATCTGGCTGACTGTGCAATGATCAATAATAATAATAATAATAATAATAATAATAATAATAATAATGTTGGAAGGGACCTTGGAGGTCATCTAGTCCAACCCCCTGATCAAGCAGGAAACCCTATACCATTTCAGACAAATGGCTGTCCAGTCTTTTCTTAAAAACTTCCAGCATTGGAGCAAATTCACCGCTTCTGGAGACAGGTTGTTACACTGGTTAATTGTTCTAACTGTCAGGAAGTTTCTCCTTAGTTCTAGGTTGCTTCTCTCTTTGGTCTGTCTCCATCCACTGCTTCTTGTCCTGCCTTCAGGCGCTTTGTAAAATTGCTTGACTCCCTCTTCTTTGTGGCAGCCCGAGATATTGGAACACTGCTATCATGTCCTTCCTCGTCCTTCTCTTCATTAAACTAGATATACCCAATTCCAGCAACTGTTCCTTATATGTTTTAGCCTCCAGTCCCCTAATCATCTTTGTTGCTCTTCTCTGTACTATTTCTAGAGTCTCAACATCTTTTTTACATTGTGGTGACCAAAACTGGATGCAGTATTCCAAGTGTGGCCTTACCAAGGCATTGTAAAGTGATTTTGATTCTATCCCTCTGTTAATACAGCCTAGCACTGTGTTGGCTTTTTTGGCAGCTGCAGCACACTGCTGGCTCATATTTAAGTGATTGTCCAGTAGGACTCCGGGATCCCTCTCACAGTTACTACTATTGAGCAAGGTACCTGTATACTATACCTGTGCATTTGGTTTTTCTTTTTTTTTTCCCAATCTTTTTATTATTTTTTTCGTCAATATATGTTAATTTTTCCAATCAACAAGTTGTCTGAAATTTGCTAAACTAATACATGTTCAATTCCTAATCCTTCCTTCTTTTCTCTAACCAAGAATAAAATAAATTCCAAATTTGATAATAGTCTGTATCTTCTTTGTCTTTCAGTCTCATAGTTAATCTGTCCATCTCTGCACATTCCAAAATCTTCCTTATTATTTCTTCCTCTGATGGCAATCCTTCATTCTTCCAATGTTGTGCAAAAATTATTCTTGCTGCTGTGGTAATATGTAGGGTTAAATATAATTTCTGCTTATTAGTCTTTTCAGACATGATGCCTAGTAAAAAAAGTTCAGGTTTAAAATCCACTTGTTCATCCAATATTTTTTCTAACCACATATGTATATTTTTCCAATAAGCCTTTGCCTTCCCGCACGTCCACCAAATATGATAATACATGCCTATATTATGTTTACATTTCCAACATCTGACATATTTTTAAACATTTTTGCTAATCTTGCTGGTGGAAGGTGCCATCTATAAAACATTTTATACAGATTTTCTTTGTATGAAGTTGACATTGTTAATTTATAGTTTCTCTCCCATAACATTTGCCATTTTTCTAATTCTATGTTATAACCAAAATTTTTTGCCCATCTTATCATTGGTTCTTTCACTTGTTCAACGCTTAATATATCTTGTAGATTTTTATAGAGTTCCGCCGGTAGCCCGTCTGGACCTGGTGTTTTCCCGTTCTTTTGTCGCTATTATTATATTATATGGAATTGTATGGTAAAGAGGAGGCTGTAAAAGAGAGAATTGCTCAATATTTAGAAGAAAGTAAACTACCAAAGATTCCAGAGACATTTAAAACTATGTTAGAAGAAAGAATATCAATGATGGAGATATTAGAGGACATTTGGTTTTTCTTGCCTAAATGTAGAACCTTACTTTTTTCACCACTGAATTTCATTTTGTTAGATAGCGCCCAGTGTTCAAGTCTGTCCAGATCCTCCTGTATCTTAAGCCTGTCTTCTGGAGTGATGGCTATTCCTGCCAGCTTGGTGTCATCTACAAATTTGATGAGTTCCCCATCTAACCCCTTGTCCAAATCATTGATGAAGTTGTTGAAGAGCACTGGGCCTAGAACAGAGCCTTTACACACTTCCTGCATGTAGATGCGGTTCCATTGAGGACCACACGCTGAGTACGGCTGGTCAGCCAGCTACGAATCCATTTGGTGGTGATGCTGTCTAACCCACATTTTTCTATCTTATCAAGCAGTAGGTTGTGATCTACTTTATCAAATACCTCACTGAAGTCCAAGTAAATTATATCCACAGCATTCCTCTGCTCCACTAATTTCGTCACTTGGTCAAAGAATGCAATAAGGTTTGTCTGGCATGATCTGTTTCTGACAAACCCATGTTGGCTTTTAGTAATGACTTTGTTTGCCTCTAGGTGTTTGCTGATTCGTTGTTTGATTATCTTTTCCAGAATCTTCCCAGGTATTGAGGTCAGGCTGATAGGTCTGTAATTTCCTGGATCCATTTTTCCCCCTTTTTTGAAGATGGGAACTACATCAGCTCTTTTCTAGTCCTTTCGTAGTTCCTCAGTGTACAAGTCCTTTTGTAGTGGATCTAACAGTGCTCTTAATAGCTTTTTCAGTTAGCAATGCACTAAAACAGGGGTTCTCAACCTTGGCAACTTTAAGATTTGTGGACTTCAACTCCCAGAATTCCTCAGCCAGCTTTGCTGGCTGAGGAATTCTGGGAGTTGAAGTCCACAAGTCTTAAAGTTGCCAAGGTTGAGAACCCCTGCACTAAAACGACCAGGATATTTATTCCTAGCAACTATCCATGATAGAAGTAAGAAAATCTGGATTATATCTAATACTTGTTGATTCTTTCAACTTTATAGGATGGTTTCATGTTTTCCAGATAACAGGAAAGAAAGCCAAAGGAAAATTTCTGAAAAGCATTATGAAACTAATTGTAAAAGTATATTTTAAATCTTTTAGAAATTCATTAAATAGCCACCACTAAAAGAAAAAAGAAAAATATTTTGGTCTTTTGGCTGACTACACGTTTTTAAAAGGAGGAAATTAAACATTCAAAGATTTCTTTTCTTTTCATCCCTATATATTATTTTCCTTTGTTCAATGTAAATAATTTTCAAGGTTCAGCAGTTAATAAAATGTGTGGATAATAGATTTCCTTCTGATTTTCCTCTGTTGGCATGAAAAGTCTGTGACGATGAACATAATTATAACTTGAACTAAACAGAAACGGCTCTTTAAAATTTTTGAACTGAATCTATGAGCACAGAAGTTGGGTGAATAATAATTCTGAATTACTTTTGGGAAAATAGAAATTCTACCATACTGGAGATAGGAGACATACTCAGTGGTAACTATAGCATCTTTATTGAAAAATTCCTCCCCTAGGATTTAATTAAGTGTAGGGATCCACAGAAACACCAGACCTCTGGAGAGATGACTATACAATGAAAAACAGAATATACACCCATCTCATTGCTAAACAAATACAAGAACACAGTATTTGATTCAAGTTCCTTTTCTACAAAATTATCTTCCCCTTTGGTAAAATTTCAGCATCAAATTATTTTTCACCAACCTGAATATAAATTATTTGGAAAAAATTATTCCTCAGCACTTCATTAGCTATAATGCTCCACTGCAGCCCAAACCTATGCAACGTTCATACACTTGTAAGGATATTAATCACATTCTGCTAGTAACTTCCCTATAGGCCTCTTTTTTTTTATTATTATTATTATAAAAATTCTTTTATTAAAACAATCAACATTGAGCATAAAAACCTATTATGCAGCAATCATCATGACACCTGGTATACAATACTAAGTATTAGTCTTTGAAAACGTCTGCGTTAGTAAGCCTTTTTCCCCCACTCCTCGCGTCTAGCCTCAACTATACTCCTGTTACATTTTATTTTGATTGGTGTTTCCCCTATCTGTTTCAATATTAATGTGATCAACATTAAACATAAGATCCTATTGCTAAGCAATCATCCTAGAACATAGCATACAACATTAGGTATTAATCTTTGTAAACATTTGTTTTAGTAAACGTTCTCCCCTCCTCCCTTACATCTTCAAGTATACTCTGAATACATTTTGTTTGATTGGTGTTTCTCTTATATATGGTCTATCTTGAACATGGGAATTGGAGGCTGTAATATGTTAAAAGTCATTGTCATACATTATTTTTCTTCATTTAAAATCCAAAGAAAATTCAGTAAACCTTTTAGGGCAGGTGTATCCCATGTTGAAAGTTCAGTTGGATTACAGGAAAACACAGAACTGAATGAGAGTAGATGAAAAGTAGGCATTCTTCTATGAAAGCAGAAAAATTTTATCTGAAGTTTGGGATTTAGTCAAGCTAGAATGCAGAGATTTTATAAAAAATGTTATTCCTATGTTTCCCTAATAATACTATTAAAAATAATAGCATTTTTATACTTAGTATAAATATAAAATAGTATTCTAAATTTGTATAGGATTTCCACTGTTTATTATTTATAAAGTTACCAATAAACGTTTACTGAGGAACTCAGGGGGATGAAGCACCAGAAGAGACGCCTAGAGAAGTGATGGAGGAAAAGTAAATCTGAATCTGACCGAACACTATTAAGATCTTATATCAAGACTTATCAGGTGGCGCTCAAGGTGGCAAGATGCGCGTATCATTCCGCCTTGATTGCATCTGCGGAATCCCGCCCAGCCACCCTGTTTAGGGTGACTCGCTCCCTCCTTAATCGGGGGGGGGGGTTGATGAACCCTTGCAGGGTAGTGCTGAGGATTTTAACAAGTTTTTCGTGGATAAAATCGCCCAGATTCTGATGGACCTTGACTCCAATTGGAATGCAGTGTCGGCTGACAATGAGTCAGTCGAGATGACAGGGACTCGTCTTGATCCTGTTGTGTGGGAGGAGTTTGACCTGGTAGCACCCGATGAAGTGTACAAGGCCATGGGAGCTGTGAATTCCGCCACCTGTTTATTGGACCCGTGCCCCTCCTGGCTGGTTTAATATCTACATGAAACTGCTGAGTGAGATCATCCGACAACACGGGGTGAGATATCATCAGTATGCTGATGATACCCAGCTTTACATCTCCACCCCGTGTCATTTCAGTGAAGCAGTGGAAGTGATGTGCCAATGTCTGGAGGCTGTTAGGGTTTGGATGGGTGCCAACAGGCTCAAACTCAACCCCGACAAGACGGAGTGGCTATGGGTTCTGCCTCCCAAAGATATTTCAATCTATCTGTCCATTAGCCTGGGGGGGAGCTTTTGACCCCCTCGGAGAAGGTCCGCAACTTGGGCGTCCTCCTTGATCCACAGCTAAATTTGGAACATCATCTTTCGGCTGTGGCGAGGAGGACATTTGCCCAGGTTCATGCCCTTATCACCTCGAGGTTCGACTACTACGATGCTCTCTACATGGGGCTACCTTTGAAAAATGTTCGGAGACTTCAGGTAATGCAGAATGCAGCCGCGCGAGCAGTGTTGGGCTTGCCTAGAAATGCCCACCTTTCGGCATCAATCCGCGAGCTGCATTGGCTGCCAATTGGTCTCCGAACCCAATTCAAAGTGTTGGTTATGACCTATAAAGCCCTACATGGCATCGGACCAGGTTATTTACGGGACCGTCTGCTGCCCCATGAAACCCAGCGACCGGTTAGGGCCCACAGAGTCGGCCTTCTCCAGGTCCCGTCAGCCAGACAGTGTCGCCTGGCGGGGCCTAGGGAAAGAGCCTTCTCTGTTGCGGCCCCGGCCCTCTGGAATCAACTCCCCCCGGAGATCCGTATTGTCCCCACCCTCTCCGCCTTTCGCAAATTATTGAAGACCCATCTTTGCTGACAGGCCTGGGGCAGTTAACACCTTGCCCCAGCCAGTGTATGTATGTTTGCATGTCTGTGTTTGGATGATTGGTTTTTTAATCACGGGTTTTATAATGTATTTTATACTAGATTTCTTCATGTTAGCATTCATGTTGTGAGCTGCCCTGAGTTCTTGGAATAGGGCGGCATAGAAATCTAATAAATAAATAAATAAAATAAATAAATAAAAAAGAGAAAGATCTAATTATTTCTGATATACACTTCTGATACAAATATATACTGAATGAAGTTAACATCCTTGCAGCTTTACCTCTAAGCTTTCCATCATACATGAAAACATTGAATAGGAATAAGAGCATCAGAAGAATCTTCTAGCAAATAAGATTAACATGCTAAGTCTATTTAAAAGGAATAAAATTCAACAAGAATCAAATACAGAGCAAAGAGATCTGTTAAAAAGTCTTGGACAATAAGGCTGTTCTAATCTACAGACTCCCTGATGGAAGTCAGCCAAAGTACAATGTGTTGCCACTTCATATTAACAGCTGTCCTTGAGAAATTTCATATCGCTCAAGTGTTGACATTTTGGCAGTAAAATGGAAATAATCAGAACAAGTACAAGTATTGCAAGCTGAAACAGTGATACTTTCTCCTGACATACTACATTAAGATCAGACATTCTTATTAATAGAAAGAAGCTGCAGATACAATATAAACAGCTGAACTATTATCCCAAATGCCACTCATAAATTTTGTTCACTATTACTATGCAACTTTCAAAGGGCTATTTGACATCTAGTTCACTTCTATTAAAAAGAGAACCAGTTCTATTCAACCTGTAGGCCATAATTAATTGATGTCTCCTTTATATAAAGGAAATAAGTATGACTAAAGTGATTTTTCCAATGGAAGACTGCTAATGCTACCAATCAAAAGCATTACATGGCTATATTGTTTTCCCTTTTCAGCAGATTTTCTTAGGCTGGCGGGGAGAGATGGATGAAATGATAGGGGGGAAAAGAGAACAGGTGAATAATTAGATTGTTTAGAGCCCATGAAACTGTAAAGATGCAGAATGGCTGCATAGTGAAGAGACTCATCTGGAAGAATTCATAGTTAGCATGCAACCCATTGTGTTTTACAGAAAAGCTGTTAGTTTTACTGTAAAATTGTATGTATGTATGCCTCAGTGTATTTCACACTGGTCACATGACCATGGTAATGTGTTTGTACAACGCTGGTTCCCTTGTCTAAGAAACAGAGACGAGTACTGACTCTTATAGTTGCACACAACTGAACAGGGGAAACCTTTACCTAGGCACAAAAGGAAGCATGTTTCAGTGGGATTTCTTTCATGGCAATGTGTGTAGAATTGTGGGTTTATAGCACAATCCCACGTACAGACTTTCCATTGTGTTTGGAAAAAAATCTCCAAGGAGAATACTACAGGACTGTACTCCTAGAACTTTACATTTAAATTATACATTATATTTCATCTTAGCCCAGTGGTGGCGAACCTATGGCACGGGTGCCAGAAGCGGCACTCGGAGCCCTCTCTGTGGGCACATGTGCCGTTGCCCCAGTCTCGCCCCCCCCCCGTGATCCCCTCCTCTCCAGCAGATGCCCTGAAGGAGAGTCGCCCCTGAAAGTAGCCCATCCGGAGCAGCGCAGCCAATGACATGGCAGCCAGGCAGCGTAGACAAGACTCTGTCGTCACACCTCACCATGCAGTTGATGCTGCAGGGTGCGGGCAGAGGGCGTGACCGCCATAGCGCTGCTGGACTGCCTGGGCGATCTGCGGCAGGCTCTGGAGGCCATGAGTGGCCCTGCGGGCAGGCAGGGTGGGAGATGGAGGGCAGAGCGGGTGCAGAGCAGGGGTGGGGCCAGTTTTGGGGCACTCGATCTCTAAAAGGTTCGCCATCACTGTCTTAGCCCAAAGGCCAAGAAGAATTTGATTATAATTACATTTTTCCTAAAAGGTAATACAGTTATATTAAGGTTTTTTATTGTCTCAGTAATACATTTAACTCATTAATACTTGAAGGAAACATTCGTTTGTGTATGTGTATGTATCTTTTGTGTCTTTTCCCTTTTTCTTTCTGTTAAAACTTATCAGTTTCTTGAAGACTGCCTAGATAAGTCCCTGCAGGACTCTACAAGGGTTGCAAGGTTTTTCAAAAGTGGTTTGCTATTGCCGCTTTCCTAGGACTGAAAGTAATTGACCCAAGATCACCCAGTTGGCTTTGTGTATAGGACTGAACTGGTATTCATGGTCTCCCAGTTTCTGATGCCTTAACTATTACACCAAACTGTCTCTCATACTGTGTGTGTTGCATCATTTCAAACTGATGGTAACCCTCTCTGCATAGTCTTGAACTGTAATTCATTATAAACACAGTCAGCAAATGACCTTTCTGCAAGGCCATCCAAAAACCATCCACTTACCTCCCAGAATTCTTATAATGGAGGCCAAGAGCCCTCAAGCCTGGTGCCTCTCCTATTGCTGCCCCCTTCCTGCTACTAATATCATGTTAGACAAATATCTTCACAATGTTTCCGGAGATCAGAGAACCTGCTATTCTCAACTGAGGTACAGGATCCTACTCTGTTGTCTGAGTGGATGTGATTTAACAACTGCTATCATCTTATGAGGAATCAAAGGGAATGGGGCATTCCTTTTCCTCAGGCAGCACAAGCAGGTAATCTTAGAGGCAAAGATTAGTTGCTATAAATGATGGATAAGCAACACTGCAAACTCAGGAAACTGGTAAGAGAACAAAATGACTTTAGAATAAATGATGCTATTTTTTGATGCATTGTGAATATAGCTGATTCTTGAGTTATTTAAATTAAGTGAGGTAACGTGTCGCTAAATGACAGTGAGAAAAAAAACCTTCCCGACCAAATGAATTCAAGGCTATGTGATAAAAAAAAAACTCTAAATAAAGTAGAGAAAATGTCAAACACTCTGTTCTTTTAATGAAAATCCAGAACATGTTGTCAACTTTTACACATGTCCAGAACTTGCCATATGATAGGATTATTTTTGGCCTCATAAATGGCTACACTCAATAAATGAAGTCATTTCAGCCCCATTTAGGAAATGAGAAATAGATATCTTTACTGAATTCCCATTGCTGTTTTTAAATATTTTAAAATAAAATCATATAAGCTACTAAGAATCACATTATAATGTGCTAAATGCCATATGTCTCTGTGCCTATTTTACTTCTGCTACAGAAGTTTCTAACCTTTTTGGTCATTTACAAGCTTGGAATTATGACAGTGTGTTGCAGAGGGGGACTCCACTCAGAATATGGTTGCATAGCTAATTGGAAAAGAATTCACACAGGAATGGGGTCTGGACAGTGGGAGATCTGTTGAAATACCTATACTATAGATATGATGTGCATAGATCTGTTTTTGAAGGGCAAAAAGTCATTCAGAGTACACATGGACATACACATACAGTATGTCAAAAATACTTCAAAGCAATTGCATCGTTTCTTGACTTGCACATTTGCTCTATGTTTATGAGGTATTCCTGACAGGTGTTATATGTGTGCCCATAGATGCAGCAAATCACTTTTTGCTTTTGGTATATGAATATGAGTATTGGCACTTATCAGGGATCTTTAATCAAACATACATACTGACAAAACAATATTTTAAAAATTGGTTGGTTCAGTTTTTACTTCATTAACAATACTGTTGATTCAAGTTAAACTTTTGATAAATTTGTTACTAATATTAACTACTACTTACTACTTTGACCCTGTGACCAGGTGTGGCACTTATTTCCCAGCTGCATTCTTTTCTGCTTGGATACTTGTCTGGCCAGTTGGGACTTGTGATAATTCCATTTGGGCTGTGGATTTTCTGTTCACATTCAGCTGCATTAATCATAGATAGAGTATCAATGAATTGAGTGAAAATATATTATATCATACAGCTAGATAAGCCAGATATTAATTCTCTGCTTTATGAAAAAAGGAAGCATTTGTTAGAAGCTAATATGGTGTAATCATTCAATCTTAACTATCAACATCTACGATTAGTAAACTCATTACTGAGAACAATATGCAATAATCCGTAACATTAATTTGGGGAGTTGTGCAGATAATTTGAGATCTCCATCCTCTTGAATATTTGATGTGGCTGTTTAATGACCCTCCCATTCATTCACTTGTACATTCTTCTGCATGCATAGAAGATGCTTCCATTGAGTTTGAAGTTATGGTTATACAATATTTGAATATTTTGTATAGCCTATTACGTAATACTTTTCAATGAAATATCTTACAATCTAGAACAGGTGTAAATATAAGAATACATGCATAAGGTAAGATGTACTCAAGCAACTTCTTTAAAATAAGCTTCTCCGGCATACTACATTTTACCTTCCTTGCAGTCATGTTTGTTTTCATGAAGCACAAATCCATTCCGACATTGGCATACATAGCTTCCAAAAGTGTTAATGCATTCATGCTGGCAGCCACCATTGTCCTTTGAACATTCATCTTTATCTATAAAATATACAACATGTTTACTCTGCAAAGAGAATTTACTTCTATTTTTCATAAAAAGGTACAATGGTTTAGTTAGGTTTAAGTACCTATGGGAAAGTATAAAAAAAAAAGACCCATACATAATGACAATGCAACAGGAAATTGTATACTGCTGAGCTTTTCCTTGATTTGATTGCAATTGTCTCACAATTGGTCAAGTGTACAGAAATAAAATCAAAATTATACTAATTATCAAAATTATAGTACTTGATAAATTAATGTATAATGACAATATATATTTTGTTAGTTGGCAAAGCGTTATTACCAAGATGCTTGAAGCTTTATGTATTATATATGTGCATGTAAGTGTGTTTGTGAATGTATGTGTATGTTTGTGTGTGAATAACATGTTTGGTTATTAAATTACATTATTTAGAGTTTGAATGACAATGTAATACTTTTCCCAATTAACACTGAGACAAAAGTAAAACTGGAGCAGGATACAATGGTTTGGCACTGGTATTGAATGATGAAGTAAAAATCTTATCTATGATTTATATAAACAAGGGTTCATTCCAGGTTGAAAAACTTATAAGAAAACAAAGTCTAATTTACCAGATTAAATTTAAAAGAAGTAAACCTTTTACAGATTACTTGCAAATCATGTCCAGAGATGGAAATCAACTTTCCAATTTTAAAATGATTCTTTATGTATTTTTTTCTCTCTCAATAGTTCTTATAATCAGAAAAGATCCCTTTTCAACAATATATTAGATTTGATTCATTCACAAAGTACATGGTCATTTTTTAGATCCTCAAAGAGCTAGATATGAATTATATCACATGGCCTGTATCAAAATCTTTGCATGATTTCAAAATAAAAGTGCTCTCCTTGGAGGCAGCTGTCTTCTGTGGGGAGGAAAAATGTAGGAGGACAGATGAGTGACTGGGTCATTTTTCCAGCACTAGTGTGCTCAACAATAGAATAATTATAATTTTTATCTGTTTATTGCAACCTAATTATCTTTATGATTCCCCAGAACTACAGTATTTCTCTGCCAATATATATCCATTTTAGATAATAAATCTTTCCACTAAATATAGTAAATATTTCCAGTTTCAGTTAAGAAATAGAACCAGCAGTTTCTTTCAGCTTTCAGGCTTGTAAAATGAAGATTTAAACAACGTAAAACAATTTGGAAATTAATCTGAAAAAAGTAAAAAGTATCTTATTATTTTACCTATAAATAATTTCTTTTTTCTCTCAAGAGAATGCTTGAAAATTCACGGTAATCAATCAAGCATTCTACATTTGTATTTCTTATTATGGATGCAATAGTTATACAGTGCGCTTGATCATTTTTACTTGTTCAACACTTCTTATTGAAGCTACTGATCAGAGTCATGACATACGATGCAAAATCACTTATGAGCAAGACATTCCATAGAAGTTAAAACAAATAAGTCTGGGGCTCTTGGGTAAAGGAGTCTATTCTCTTTGCTGGCAGGATAGAGCTTTCATATTTTTCAGAATTATATCTTATTTCAGCCTAAAGTCAAAAATTGATGCCATGCAGGCCTATCAATAGCTTTATGACCATAAAGATGAATGGGACTGATCATCTATTGCACGCATGTCTCAACCCAAGTCCTCTAAACTAGCTGATATTTAGAGCGATAACTGGGCTGCTAGGACCCAGATTATAGCTAGCTAGCCTTAGGAGACACAGAAAACTCTTTTTCATCTAGTATTTATCTAGATTTTTCACCTCAGTTCTGTTAGCCTTGAGATATCGTAGTCCAACATATATGGAGGGATTAGATTTAGGACAAATGTTATAATCTGCCTCATAGCTTCAAATATATATCATACCAATTTTATTTACTTGCCTTTCAAACCCTTATTACCTTTTCAGAGAATGTGGACTCTTAAAAAGTTGATATAAAATGTCTTTTGAGTCTTGTTAATCTCTTCCAGATATTACAACCTGAGTAAAGTATTTATGTTACTCTAAATAATATTTTTACTGAATTTAGTCTGCAGTCTTACTTATATAATAAAATATACTCAATGTACTTAAAATAGATTTCCACCAAATTAAACAATATTGATTCCAAAATTGTAGGGAAATATAGGATTGTGCTATAACATTATAAATTATGTATCATAGGTTTTCTCTAATAAACCTTTCCTGGAGTTTCTAACCTATCTGTTTACCAAAGTTGCTTTTTTCAAGAGGCAACTGGACCTTCTTGTTTTTCTTTCAAGACATTTTGCTTCTCATCCAAGAAGCTTCTTCAGCTCTGACTGGATGGTGGGGGAATGGGAGGATTTATACTCCTTGCAGACAGCTGGCCATTTGCATTCTTTTAAAGAGTCACTGAGGCCACTAGGGGGGTTGTCTGTGTCCTCAGGGTCATCTGAGCAAATGGGTGTAGAGACTTCTTGGAACTGCTGAAAGGACTGTGTTGCGAAGCTGTGTTTTCTACAGGATGTTTTCTGCCCTGTGTCCACACTGTTGAACACAGGCGCAAATGTCTGTGTTGTCTGCATCTCAAACTGAAGTGCAAATGGTTGCTGTAGTCTGCAATTTTTCTGGAAATCCATTCATACTCCCATACCATTTGGAGGATGTTCATCCCAAAGTGCGCAACTAAATGTCTATGGAGATTTTCAGTCATCCAAAGGTGCTTTTTTTCAAGAGCCAACTGAACTTTCTTATTTTTCTTTGAACTTTGGGACAACCATGACCTGGATGACTGGGAATCTCCATAGACATTAACTTATGTGTGCATCTTTTTTATTGTGTGAAAACATGCCATTTTTAAGGAAAAAAAACACTTAAGAGAAAATTACTGCAAATAAAGAAAAACCAATATAATTAGGAAAGTAAATGAATAATGAAATCTGGATAGTAAAATAATAATATGCATTAATATTATAACTAATAATATATGTCCTTGTCACAATTATTATAGTATATTGCAATCAATATTAACTTATTTAATTAAGTGAAAAATTGAAACTGAACTTGTTAAGAGACGGGCCATTCATCTTGATTGGAACCAAAAAATGAAAAGCATAAGCAAATCTTATCCTGGAGTTTTCGAAAACTTTAGTTGCGTTTGAAAAATCCAAACATTCATACAAATCACACCTATTATATTTGTTTTAATACCTGAGAAGAAGTGAGCTTTAAAACCTTTTTTTGAAACTGTGTTATCAGATTTGAACTCAATTCTCATGTTGTTATACTGGGATGTGATAACTTCAGGCACTTCTGTACCACAAAATTTGCCATGTGGTTTGGAATCAGTAGAAAGGCCACTACGGATTTCCACGTAATCGTATTTGCACACCTAAAAAAAGGAAACATCAGTATTAAACCTAATGCAACTAAGAAATATATTTATCTTTCAATTTATACCTTCAACCATGAGAGATAATGTGGTTTAGTTCTTTTTCTTTATTTTATTGCTTGCATTGCTCATTATATCACAATTGATCAAATATAGAAGAGGCTTTGGATAGTTTTTTTCTTGAGTAACATGGCAGATTAGAACCCTTCTGATGGCAGGATCTTAATATCAGCTCAGTTATATTATGATTCAAATTGCTATTAATAATGAGTAATGCAAAGAGTAGTTATACCTATGCATTTTTTCATTTTAATTTGCCTTCCTTGGTATTTCCATATGTTTGGTTTAATTTAAAAACTTAATTTTCCATTTTGGTTACCTAAATCACGACTCTCTCCTATGTCTGTAAACTGGTATTAAATGAGTTGGAACATTCTTATTAATTTGTTAACTAAAATCTTTTTAACTTTTTTAATGAATGAATGATATTCTCTATGAAAAGACCTAACATTTGGTCATCTTGACTTTTCCTGGCTCTTAAAAATTCTAATTCTGGACCTAAAATTTTGATAGTGTGTTGATGTATGTTTTTAATTATGGGAGTATATTCATGTATGTTCATGTAATAATCTCCAATCTCAAAGTGGATTTAGAAAAGTAGTCATGATTTCATTTGTGTGTTGATTTCAAGTGGATTATTCAGCATGCAGCTAAGAAAGCCCAAGAAATAAGAATTAAGAGCCCATTAAGAAAACAAGAATTAAGATGAATATTTTTCATTAATAGGATCTATTTTATATACTGCTACTATTGATTACATAAGCAAATATCAGCTTCGGATGTCATTAACTTACTTCACTCCCTTCCAGTTCAAAGAACTCAAACTTCACTGAGATTCTATACTGGGTGGGAGCAACAAGTTGCCACACACAGTGTTTATTAGGAGGATATTCTTTGGGCCATCCTGGTGTTGTTAGAGTCCCATTCAGTTTTGTCAGAAGACCCCCACAGGCAGCTGGAAAAAAAGCAAAATAATAGATTCATAAGTTACAAGTTCATAAAATCATAGTTTGTACATGCGAAAAATATTAAATAGTAATTAATTAATTTTTTTAAAAATTCAGTAAAAAAATCTATTTTTTCAAAACAAAACAGATAAATTCAAAATAATGGCCAATGCTGCCTATTGGCATATATGGACTGGAGATAGGGAGGCTGAAGAACAATGTAGATGCATGCATAAATATTGTTTCGTTTTTTTAAAAAGCAAGTATGTACTATATCTTATGACTCTCAGAAAATCCCCCAGTTTCTTCTTTTCTTTACTCATATTTTCAATTTTGTATCAACTCAAACTATAGACTCCTAAAAGTCAAAATAGAAAATAAAAGACAAACCAAAACAGAATCCATGGTGGGTCTAGGACACGGGTGTCAAACTCGATCGTATCACATGACATATCGTGACATATTATGTTTTTTGCCTTTGTAGGAGCTGGAGTGGGCGTGGCCTGAAAGTTGAAAACCACTCTCCTAATTCATCTCTTTATTGCAATTATTGAGAGTATGAATGAAGCTATTGACACAAAGATAATTTGCCCTGTGCAGTGGAATGAAGTCAAAACTGTTATATAACACCATGTTTTAACTCCCATCTTTCTGAGTTACTGTAATGGACACTTGGTGGTTCATTCAGGTATATTAGGCAACTGCTATATGTTTATTTAATAGTTCTTTGTGGCCAGAGGTCCTTGTTTGCTGCCTTATCTACAAAGTGGAATGGAAGTAGAGGAAAATGAACATATTTGCAGTAATTTGAGACCTGATTTTACCTTATTCTTGGTAAAAACCCAAGCAACTTTATAGACTGGTAATAGTAAAGAGACTTAACAAAGTAGCAGCATAGTAAGTTTTATCTTTTTCCTGTTTTATTTAAATACACAGTGCTACTTTTAGAACACACAAATGTTATATCTAGAGATGTTTTTAATAGTTAAATATTTTCCACGGTTTCATAAAATGTATACCCATCTCACTAAGAGCAAGACATACTGACATTGAAAATAGCCAGCTGGCTAGAGTAAACTTTTATTAACTTACTATGCATGGAATCTATTATCTGGTCAGCATTTTTGAGAAATAGCTGATGTAAGGGTTATAATACATATATAAAACCAGCCTTGGCAAGAATGTAAAATTGGGCTTAATGCAGATACAGTACTTGCCATAAAAGCAAGCTATGTAATAAAGCTAAATTGTCTCTGGAACATTGAAAATTAGTACACGCAATTACCTTCACAACTCTTCTTATCAGGCCCAAGTTCATAACCTGGATCACAAGCACACTGGTAACTGCCCAATGTATTCACACATCGTTGTTCACATCCACCATTGTCCAATTTGGCACATTCATCTTCCTCTGAGAAATAAAAATAGCATTGCATTCAAACATAAATATACCACTAACAGCAAACTTGTATTTATAACTCAAACTATGATTGATGTAAGCATTTTCACAAAGTAGGATACATTTAATAACTGAGAAGACAGACACTCCTTTAAGCATTGGCCTTATATTCTGTCAGTCCCAGTTGATTAGACCAGACCAGAAAATTAACTCCACAAGGAGGTTGAAATTATTTTTATTGAGATTGGCTATAATAACAGAATCTTGCAAGTCTGATTGTGTTATACCCATTTCCCCTTTTTATACCCCAGTAAATTGGAGAGGAATCTGCCTGAGCTGCTCTAGATCTAAAAAAATGTTTTAGTTCCTTTTCCTAAGTAAAAGTTCTTGCATACTTCCATCATGAATATCTGTTACCCAGAGACTTATTATTCTCTACTTCTGTTGTTTACATTGATCAGCCAGGGATACAGCTGAGACTGAAATAATATGCTTTGTAATTTCATTTATTCAGAATAAATGTAGATAATGTATAGGAGAAATTAGCACTAGTTAGGAGGAATAAAATAAAGCAAAACTTTCCCCCTTAATTACTTAATCAGGGACTTGAAAAATAATAAACTTTGTCAGCTCACCCATAAAACATTTAGAGGGCCAAGGAATACTGACAATACAAGACACTAGAAGGTGAGCATAAGCTCTAGGACAGGGGTCCCCAACCCCCAGTCCATGGATCGGTATCGGGTTGCGGCATGCCAGCAACCGGGCCGCACAAACAAGCAAAGCACCATCCGCAGGATGCAGGCAGCACACAAAACCACACCCCTCCGGTCCGTGGAAAAAAAATCTCTCCACATAACCGGTCCCTGGTGCCCAAAATGTTGGGGACCTCTGCTCTAGGAAACAAGATAGCCCCATACTATATTTTTTGTAATTATGCTCTTAGAATGTCCTCTTTCTTCATTCAGTACAGCACAGTTTTTGTAGTTATCCATTATCTCATAAGATCTACCCCATAGTTGGTTCCATTAACATGTAAAATATTTTCTGATTACTTTGGACTTGCCCCTATCTGCTTCCCACTGCAGGGAGAGGATTTATTCATCTGCTTTGCTGATGGTTGTAGCTAGGTTTCAGAGGGTACTTGGTGGAATTCCTGAGTACTGAGTACTTCATTGAGTCGATCAATTAAAACCTCTTGGATTCACTTGAGTTGGAGTTCTCCTATGGAGGTTCTCTGGAGTTGCCTGAGATATGGGATGATTTGATTATCTAGAAAGAGTTTTTTTCCTGTTGACACTGAGGAACTGGATAGAGACAATGGAGCTGTGACTGCATCAACCTGTATTTTAGGATGCTGCTCCTTCTTACTGGTTAATATCTTCCTACAAATGACATAGGTTGGGTTCAAGTGGTGGTAGATTCTTCCTGGAGAGAAGGAATAGTTCCATATGTGGTTAAGGAGACAGATTGTTGAGTAGATGATTGCCCTGGATGAAAAGGATTATCTGGATTACTTTCTATCAGGTTCAAACCTGGGCACAGTATGGATACAGTATTGGTCATCCTTGCTGAAAATATCAAAGACATTCAATATCTTAAATGCAGGGTATGGGAGTGATATGACCCACTGGATGAGGGTTTTTTTCTTGGCACATCTGTTTGCATATGGTTGTTTTATACTTTATGGGTTTTAATTGACTTCTGCTATTTTCTGATGATATACACTGCCCTCAGCTGAGCAGCTGTGTAAATAAATAAATGCTGCTATATTCAATTATATTCAATTGATTCTTGTAGTATTGTATTCACTTAGCTATATATTCTCATATACAGTATAGAGAGGCTCTATCTCCACCCTGCTTTAGGCTATCTCCAGTATAATAAACCCTTTTTAGGCTACCTCCAGTTTAATAAACAATCTCAGCTTCAAAAGAATTGTGTTGCGATCTCAGCTTTAAAATGAACTCTTAGCAAAATTAGTGAGAGAAGTTGCTCCTAGAAAGGGATCTTCTGGTTTAGGAAACCACTTTATAGTAAGAATAAATGAAAGATTAAAAAGAAACCTGAAAACTCATAGATTAAACTAATCTAACAGTCTCAGTGGTGAAGTCTACAGGATTGGGGCAGAAGCAGGAAAAAATGTCTGAACAATAAAATAATCTACATTATTTTCTTCTGAGTTTTATCATTAGCATTAAATTTACATGCTGCTTCACAGTGATTTACAGAGCAACGATTTTGGGTCCTCATTTTACCAATCTTGGAAGGATGGAAAGCTGATTCAACCTTGAGCTGGTCAGGATTGAAGGAATCAAACTCCTGGCGATGTGAGCAGAATTAATCTGCAATACTGCATTCTAATCACTGCACCAAATGTAACTACCCCACTAATTGCCCAAACTGTTACCTTTAAAAAAATTAGCAGCAAATCCTGCTTTATTGACTGTTCCATCAGAAACAAACTTCATCCACAGGGTATTTGAGGTAGATCTTATATCTTCAGGTTTATCATAGCCACAAAAATGGCCAATCAAAGGGCTGCTTTCACTCATTCCATCTCGGACTTCTAAATAATCATAGGCACAATTATCATGTCTCTCAATCTGCAAATATAAAATGATATTTGATCAAAATTATAATATGCTAACATATGCTAAAATTATAATATGCTAATATTTCTGCTAACAATCTTTAGATTAGCTGTATTACTTACTTTCTAATATAAAAATATTTGCAGTCTAATTATAAAAGCTTCTTTACACCTCATTAAAACTAAATGTCAAGGATTTATATTATACTGTTTTCTTGGGAAACCTATTCAAATTCTCAGCAGGGCTTCTTGAAAAAGTAAAATTAAATTGGAGATAGATTATGTTGCCCACAAGAGATGTTTATTTGTCATCCCTGTGGCCAAATATGTATTAAGCTGAACTTAAGGTAGATGCAAAAATCAGAAGTAGGAAATTATAAAGCTTGGAAATTCAACAGTTAATGTATTTTATTGAGCCACAAAATCATTTTTAATATGATTTTAATATAATAGATGAGATTGGAATAATTTTTGCCTTAGGTAAAATTTAGTACAGTAAAATTTTATTTACATGATTCAGTCCAGTGGTCTACTGAGACAAGCAATTCTAATTTGGAAGCCATATTTCTTTCATATCTCCAGGAAGCAGGGAAGCTAGTATCTTTAAACAGAGATATTAGTACCACAAGGCTTCCATTCTATAACTGTGCTATAGATATTTTATATCTTACTGAGAATGCTTTTCCCTCAGTCATTAGTCCAGATGAGTTTCATTAAGATGGCTCTTTAATCTTTTGACATTTCTTTAGAATACAGTTCTGCAACCTGAATTGATTGATTATGAGCTGGATTGCAGTGTGAATTCCTAATATTTTTAACAGCTAATGAAAAGGAAAGAAAGTAAACATACAATAAAAATCAGAGCTCTCTGTATAAAAACTTTATAAATTTTATTTTACTAAGTTTCATTTATATGTTTCTATCTACCTATTTTATAATCCCTGTGTCACAAAGGGAGTTTGGACAATGTTATGAAATATATTTTCCTAGCCTAGATCATAACACAAATCAGGAAAGGTTAGAGTTATAGGCTTGTTTAACAGTATGCAATAAATATGGCTGCAAATAGAACTACACTGTAGAAAAATTAAAATTATTACAAAATTCATTACAATTTTGATCCCTTTATAAAATATCAGCATGATGTAATTGTATGAAGAGGGAAATGAGAACAACGAGATTTTAGAAAGAAATAAAAGTCCTATTCCTTAAATAGACTTTGGAACAGGATTAGTTACTTGTTAAAAGAAACTATTGTCACTTTTTAAAACATTCCTATTCAAATAGTGAGATAATATAAAACCCTTTCATCTTTTGAAATTTCTGCAATGAAAAAACTCTCAGTGAGAGGAAATATGAACTACTGTATGGCTTTATGTTCTACAGAGAGTGCTTTGTGTCTATGTTGGCTTAATGAGGATTCCCTTAAATGTCACTGTCTGTTAGCCAAGAGATGGTTTGCTCAGATCAGTTAAAAGGCTTTACCTCAAATGCCTGAAAGGTTAATCCGACGTTGTAGTTCTCTGATACTGCTATTTTCCACACACATTCTTTCATTGGTCTGTAGTCATCGGGATAATTAGGAGACTGGATCTGGCCTTCATTTTTATGTATTTCACCTCCACAAATTGCTAAAGAACACAAAAAAAGAAATGTAGGCTTACTTCCGGTGTTTACATTTTATTTTTTATGAGAAGTTACTTGTGTCTGGAGGACCCATTCAAATGACAAATACGTGAATCCTTCATCAAGTGTTCCTGATAAAATTTATGTTTAAAACTGTATGCAGTGCAACCCACCCACAGTATGTATACTGTAAATTACAGACTGGATAGGAGCCATAGGAAATGACCCAGCAGCTTCAGTGTCTGGGCCAATACCTGTTAATGTAGGGGTTTCCCTTTGTTGCCTATGAAAGGGAAATAAATGCTTGGCATGCACAATGGGAAATCTGCAGTGCATGGAAAATTCCCTTCTCATCAGAAAGGAAGCTCTAAGCATGCAAAACTTGGTATGCTGCCACAGTTTGCAGGTTTATTACCACTCAGAAGGGTCCAGAAATATCTACTGAGAGATTAAAACACAAAATACGATACTTTAAAGTTGTGCAAGATAATGACTATATTACCCAAGTATTCTCTGTGAAAGACACCTGGTAATTATTCAGGGATTGAATGCAAGAAAACATTGATTTGGCCTGGCCTCCAGGCATATCCACACCTGAACTCACATCTACCCACCCATCCTTACTTTAACACATAAGGCAATCTTCTCCAGTTTGATCCATTATAAGTTTATTGGGTCTGTTATTAATAAGCTTCAGAAAATCTGGCCAGTAGGGAAGACTGCTAATTATCCTAGAAGTAATCTAAATAATTGCTCAAATCTTTCCTCTTTGAACTGTAAAAGCAGTCTGAGGAAAAAAAATTAGCAAGTGATTACCTCAAGAGCCATAGTTTAGTATTTTAATATTTCCCTTCTTTTCTTAAAATTCACACGTCATGCCAAAATGCATGTTCTTCTGAATTTGGGCCATAGATGTTAATCTGGTATAAAAGTTTAACCTAGTTGATTTGCCTAAGGACTCACCTTCATAAATGGCTGCAAAACCTTTTCCTACCCAGTTGCTGCTGCTGCGGAACTCAATCCACATTCTACTTTCGCTAGATGTGAGGATATTTGAGAGTTTATCTCCACAGAATCTGCCTAAAAAAATGTAAAAAGTGAGACAATGGATTTTAAGGCATCTCTAAAGATGATGCAATGCAGTGTGATATAAACAGTCTGAGATCTAAACTACCATTCTGGAAGATGGATAAAGGAATGGATGGATAATAGATAGATAGATAGATAGATAGATAGATAGATAGATAGATAGATAGATAGATAGATAGATAGATAGATATGAACAGATGGATGGATGGACAGACAGATGATAGATAGACAGACAGACAACTAGACAGACAGATGATAGCTAGATGAAACAGAGAAAGATAAGAGAGATGATAAATATTATTTTTGTTTGGGGGAATCATTTAAATTTGGCTTAGAATTGTAAATGTATTTAATTCCTTACTGGAAATGGCAATGTGTCACCCAACTGGGGGAACTTCAAGAGGTTATAACAAAGGATGCGCGGACACTGCTCGCCAAACCTTGATTTAATCACTCTTCCAGCTTTTACTCTGCCACTGCTTTTACTCAGGTAAAGGCATGGCTGTACTGGAGTAAAGTGGGGGGTGGTGTGGTGTTTGACAACAGTGGACAATAATACATCTGTAAACAGCCAGATGAGAATAAAATAAAATTTACTGTGGAACAAACACTGGAGAAGAAACAATTTCATTTTTTTTAAAAAAAGCTTTACTGTGAAGGAAGTAATGCAGATGTGTAAATAACAGACACTAACTTACTATGTTTAAGCTAAACTACCCTAACCTATATTAATTCTGAAATCATATCTTGAGATACCCATAACATAATATCATCCTATAACACTTTTCCCAGCTTTTCCATGTGCACATAAAAAAAGAAGTAGGATTTGGATCGCATGATTGTGGTTGCAATCTTGACTTTTTTTACCCCTCCCTATAGACACCCCTGCTTGATTCAGAATATTAACTCCATTTCCATTTATGTTACTGTTATTTCTATCTTTCAGTTTTCAAAAGTGACCAGTTTCATACCAAGCAGAGGTGATTTCCTCCAGTAGCCATCTCTTACTTCAATGTAGTCATACCAGCAGAGGCTGCTCTTATAGAGGTCCATTGTTGTAAAGTTTAGAACAATCTGGAATAAATGTAAAAGAGAAAAATACCCAATAAATTGGTTTGTAGCCTGACCAAAAAAAAGAAAAGAAAAAGAAAATTGGGAAGCTTTTCTTACCAATATATTGGCTTTAAAGTAGAAGAAGATATTTCTAAAATAATTTTGGAAGTCTTACCTTCTGAATAGCATCATATGGGGCATGTATGTGTTTATGACAGACAGAAGAAGAGAGGGCATGTGGGTGATTAAAAAGGGAGATCAAAAACTTTTCTTACAGATGTAACAGAAGGAAGGGATTGCTAATTTTCTGATAAAATCCAGTAATAAGAATTTTGAATTTTTATTTTGTTAGTCATGATGAACCTAACAGATTGCATCCATTTCATGATAGATATTTTAGATAGTCACTAGAACTTATTTAACAGAATCTCTCCTGCATATTGATATCATAAACATTTATATGAAATGCATTAATTGTCCTAGTAATTTTAGCAGTGAAACATATCAGATGCTGCTATGGATTTCATCACCCTTTTAACAGAGGGAAAAATAGTGTCTGATTTCTTGCATCCTACAAAGCAATCAGTTGGATCAGAGGTCAATCTCCACAGTGGCATCTGAGATAAGAATCCTTGATCATTACCACACTTTAGAATAGAGACAATTGATATGTCTTTGATTTCCTGCAGGCAGGGGACAGAAACTTTGAAATGTAGGAAGGGGATAAAAGCTTTGTATTGATTTTTTTAAAAAGTAAGGTTTAATACTGTGGTTTGGCCTATTATACAAATAGACATTTATTGTGATCATAACTGTATCAGAGGTGGCCAATCATTTTCTGGGCAGTGTCTGCCTAAAGCATTCCAATAACATCAGAGTATTGATTATTTTGAATGCAACTATTTTAAGATGGAACATACCATATTTTGAACAATTGCTTTAAAATGATTATTTGCTATTGTGCAGTTAATGAAATTTCATACTGCAATGGTATACTTCTTCTGACAACCACTTTGCATATGTCCTTTGTATGTGAATGGGAATCTATCCATTCTCTACTTGCAATAAGGAAATAAAACACTGATATTTGAACAATAAACTTAAATGTTTACTTACTGGTTTTCACCTGCCCATAATTTACATAGAGTACACTATGAAAATCTAATCATACTGAAGTTATGGAAACATTTTTGTAATTTGATGTTAAGAGATTTATAAACTACCCAAAATATATCAAGATATAAAATAGTATGCAATATTCTAATGAAATATCTAATTTTGTTACTTTATTTAATAGTTTATTAAATTGTATATATTCTTGGAAGGAAAAGGAGTAAGTTGGTTAATTCAACTATATCAATAAATTTCTGGAACTGATACTCTGTTCCCTATATTTTATATAGCAATTGTTTTATGTCATTGACATTTTTTAAAACTCAGCAAGTAGAGACAGTAATTATGTGAGAGATCTGTGATCAAATTTTACCATCCTGTGTTAATGTTATGATAATCAGTAAGAGTGTTAGCAAATACTACACTAAATTCTACTGGTACTTCAGTATTATTATCAAAATGAGATTTGAGGATATATTTTCAATATTTCTTTTAGTTAAAATGTGCCCAGTAGCATAATGCTCAGACATTATCTGCAATATGCATTCTTTTAACACTCTGCCACACACACACACACACACACACACACAAATATATAGATAAATAGAAGGATAGTGAGGGGAAGGCAAGAACAACAGATGGATCAACAGGGTAAGAAAGAGAGGAGGGGTAGCAGTGGAGAAGTACCAGCAGTGCCAACGCTGAGCGCCCAGCCCAGAATGATTGCAAGGACACAACCGGTGGATGCAAGGATAGGATTGGCAGAGATGAGAGGGAGTGAATTCAGGAGTGAGCCGGCAGGCAGCCCAGCTGATCGCACAGAGATGGGACGAAAGGACGGGGTAGAGCTTCAAGCACGCACACCCAGACATGAAGGGAAACGGGAGAGAAGAGGAATCAAGATGACAAATAGTGGAGGACAAGAACAACAGACAGACAAATGGAATGGAGGAGAGGGGAACAGCAGTGTAAGGGCACTTGGGATACTGGACTCGGATCCACGGCCCAAAGTGAGTGCGGGGGAGTGGTTAGTAGGCATACCAACAGTAACATCACCAGGAAGGAGAGGAAGGATAAGGAGGGGAGAGACAGAAGTTGTGGAACTGGAGTGCAAACAAGGGGAGGCGGGACATTTAAGGCAATTACGGTCAGTTAAGACGAATGGCCCTATCACATGGTCAATGTGTAAAAAACTAGGTTAGCAAGGCTTATAAGAGATCTTTCTCCACCCCAATGCTTTACTCTGAAGACGCTGGCAGTGGACCAGCAAAAGCTAAGTTTGTTTTAACATTGTAAATAGTTGTTTTTATTGTTTTAATTTTTTAACAATAAACAGCTGGTTTATATTTATCCCAGAGTTTGAAGATTGTGTAGTATTGAATAGATATGCCCGGGATTCAGATTTTTACAGTTATTAAGGATATATAGTAAACATCTGGACTTTTCCGTCCTTTGCTCATGACTATTGGGACTGGTACAATCTGTTTATAGGTTTTTGGGTTTAAAACTGGGATCCAAATAGTTAACACACAAACTGGTTACAACGTAGTGGAACTGAAGCACATGGTAGTCTGGCACCACAGCTGTGTTTATGACTGCCAACTACTTCCATGACTAAAGAATTAGGCATGCTCCAGCCCATCCATTGAAATGGATGGACTAAAGCTTTATAAGCAATATTGGACTATTACCAAAACATGTTGATATATTAGCAATATGTTATTTTCATTTTCTTATATGCTATAAATTGTAGGATTTCTGACATACGTATTTTTATTTCAGACCATATGTAATCATGACTTGCTTAATAAAAGTAAATTACACATTTCATTATGAAATATTAAGTGTATTTTTAATTATTTTCAAAATTCAATTTCTAGTGACTGTTTCTCTCAAATGCAAGTACACTTGTACAACAGACTCAATTATTTGAATTAAAAGAAAAAAAGTTATAGAATTCAGTTTTGTTCTTCCATTTTTTATCCTTCCGAGAATGCACAAGGCAGGATGAAGAACTATTTGTTACATTTCTTTTCCTTGTGTTATGAAATGACGCTAGTACCGTAGGACAGTACTATAGCATGGTCATTCAGTAGAGGAAGAAAAAAACACATTAAATGATGGAGAGGTATGGCATACTGGACATGGAATCTCTCAACAGAACAAAAATCTTTCAAAACTGGTTGATATGATAACAAAATGGCTAAATATGACATTACTTGTTGTCTTCAATGCCCATAAAGTTACTTTAATACGGGGTAGTCAGCCTTGCCTCTTTTATGACTTGTGGACTTCAACTCCCAGAATTCCTGAGCCAATGTGCTGGCTCAGGAATTCTGGGAGTTGAAGTCCATGAGTCATAAAAGAGCCAAGGTTGATTACTCCTGCTTTAATATATGTTCTGCAACAGCAGACACAGAAAAACTGGAGACAAAGCAGATCAAGAGTTAAAAAGTACCATATGGTTACAAATTTCCAAAGTTAAATGATCAATGACCAGTGGTCAGCACAATTAAAAAATCAGTGGCTATATAAACAAATCAGAAATAGCAATGATGTCTGATGCAGAGTAATCTGTTTCATTTTCACAGCTCTGTCAGAATGCAGTGAGATAATTCAAATAGGTTCTCAGGATTTGACAAAACTAAACAAGTTAAGTGCAATCTTTTCATCAAATGAGCAATTTTCAGATAACCATTTGTATCTACCGGTAAGAAATAACTAACAACTTTTGATCTGGGACTAAAAACTCTTCCCATTTTGAGGAGAGCTATGGCCCTGACAGGTAATCAGGAAAATTCTTGAAGTTTAAAAGCATACTTAATTTTTTTTTTCAAATTAAAGGGTTGAGATATGAATGTTAAGAAATAATAAAAAATTTCTAAAAAAAAACAACCCCAAGACTGGAAAACTTTTTAAATCCCTATGCTGTCTACAAAAATAGTAGGATAATCTGTTTTTGAGCCTCCATCAGTGTGTACCACGACCAACATAATTAAAATCCACGATGCTAGTATTTTTTTTCTAAACGTGAATCACCAGACTGTCCTCATTTTCATATGAGGTTTCAAGCATAAATGGATCTGCAATAAAAGATTTATGATCTCGTAAGAGTCAAAATAAAAGGGATGAAAATGTAGTTCAAAGGCTTTATTTGATTGGGTTAATCAAATAAAGCCTTTGAACTACATTTTCATCCCTTTTATTAACAAACCCAAGCCCTTCAGTTTTAACGTGTTAAAATTTCTAATAAAATTAATGTTTTCTTTCTTGGGAACCAGAGCTGGAAATCAGAGTAAAGTACCTTTTCTCCAGGAGTCACTGAAATTCTCCATATGCAATGTGTGTATGACGGATAACCATTTGGAAATCCTGGTGAGGAAAAGTTGCCAGTAGACTCTTGCAAGGTTTCGCCACATGCTGAAAGACATCAGATAATAGAGAAATTATGAGCTCTCTGGGAAGGGGTGCTTGAGTAAGCATGCGTCTTCTTACTGGGATTCACCAGAAGCAGAAAGAGAAATGCTTGTATTCAAATGACCATCCTTTATGCAAAGCCGTTATTTCAAGAGTCAGCCATGGGTAAATACTTTTCTAGATAGTTTTCTTTCAATCAAAATTACAGCAGGCTTTAAAATTGCTCTGTTGAGTCACCCAGGCAAGCAAACTTTCTTTTCACTACAATATTGTAAAGGGGGGGGAAGCAGTGCTGAAAAAGTGAAAAAATAGCTATGATGCAGGAAATCAACTACCATTTTCATTTAATAACTATTTGATCTAGGATATATGCCAGATTGTATTTGTTGTGGCAATATGCCACAACAAATACAATCTGGCATATATCCTAGATCAAATAGTTATTAAATAAAAATAGTAGTTGATTTCCTGCATCATAGCAATGGTTTCACTTTGTTTTCAAATATTTTATCACCAATCAGGGAGAAAGACACAGATGGAATATGACCCCCTGGCTGTTTAAACTACTTGAGATTAATCACATAAGGAATGTTTGTGATGACCTTACAATCATGCTGGTTGGGCATGTGAAACAGATCCAGAAGCACCAGCAAAGTCATATTCCCCCTTCCAGAATCTGGTAAAGTTACCCACCAAAATGATTAAAGCTAGTGGCAAAATCTCAACAAATAGATCTAACACTGTAGATGTTTCACCAGCAGCTGATTTAATATAGCAGAATTTTCAGATTGAAGGGGCTAACATTTTTGTCACCTTAATTTTTAAAATCATGTTGAAACCTGAAGAAGTCAGTAATTTACCTTTCCTCTTTCTCCAACAATAGTCATTATGCAACCTTACACCTTGTTGGTGAGACAGGTTGTCTGTGCCATACTCTCATCTACTTTCATTTGTATTTTTTAACATCAAGCTGTGACAAATTCCCTCCCACACTGCCTATTCTAAGAGTCTATACCTACATAATTGCTAAAAGAAGGGTGCCCAACAGGTTGAGCAATAGACAAATGCTCAGGAAACTGATGCAATCCTGAGTAATCTGGTTCTGCCAAAAGCACATAGTCCAAAACTTGCTCCTACAGACAAGTATAAGCCTTATGGTGCAGCACGCTTTCCCTCTCCCTTGCCGAGTAGAGTAGAGTAGAGTAGAGTAGAGTAGAGTAGAGTAGAGTAGAGTAGAGTAGAGTAGAGTAGAGTAGAGTAGAGTAGAGTAGAGCAGAGCAGAGCAGAGTAGAGTAGAGTAGAGTAGAATAGAATAGAACAGAACAGAGCTGGAAGGGACTTTGGACATCTTCTAGTCCAACCCCCTGCTCAAGCAGGAGAACCTATACCATTTCAGACAAATGGTTATCCAATCTCTTCTTAAAAACTTCCAGTGTTGGAGCATTCACAACTTCTGGAGGCAGGTTATTCCACTGATTAATTGTTCTAACTGTGAAGAAATTTTTCCTTAGTTCTGGGTTGTTTCTCTCCTTGATTAGTTTCTATCCATTGCTTCTTGTCCCCCCTCAGGTGCTTTGGAGAATAGCTTGACTCCCTCTTCTTTGTGGCAACCCCACAGATATTGGAAGACTACTATCATGTCATCCCTAGTCCTTCTCTTCATTAAACTAGACATACCCAATTCCAGCAACCGTTTCTTATATGTTTTAGCCTCCAGTCCCCTAATCATCTTTGTTGCTCTTCTCTGTACTCTTTCTAGAGTCCCAACATTTTTTTTTTACATTGTGGTGACCAAAACTGGATGCAGTATTCCAAGTGTGGCCTTACCAAGGCATTGTAAAGTGGTATTAACACTTCACGTGATCTTAATTCTATCCCTCTGTTAATGCAGCCTAGCACTGTGTTGGCTTTTTTGGCAGCTGCAGCACACTGCTGGCTCATATTTAAGTGATTGTCCACTAGGACTCCAAGATCCCCCTCACGGTTACTACTATTGAGCAAGGTACCACCTACTATACCTGTACATTTAGTTTTTCTTGCCTAAATGTAGAACCTTACCAAATGTAGAACTTTTACTAAATATAGAACATTTACCTGGACTACGCATCAGTCTTTTTTTGCAACCACTACTTATGTAGTAAGGATATAATGCAGGGTTCCTCAAACTTGGCCCTTTTATGACTTGTGGACTTCAACATCCAGAATTCCTCAGCCAGTCCCCTGATATAATGTTTGGTGTTACCTCTTTCATTTTACTGCTATATTGACAATTAGCTATTGGTAATTATTTCTTATTTTACTAATCTCTGACAATATTTTGTTTCAGCAGCTCTGATGAATATATTTATTTTTCTCTTGTGTGGCAATTTTTTCATTTTATTCCCATCTTACCCCATTGACATAACAATAATACCAACAAAATAACCAAGCTGAAAGGGACCTAGTCTAGTCCAAACGTCTACTTAAGCAGGAGACCCTATACTATTCCAGACAAATGGCTGTCCAATCTCTTCTTAAAAACCTCCACAACCTCACCAACTTCTGGAAGCAAGTAGTTCCGCTGATTTATTGTTATTGCTGCCAGAAAATTTCTCCTTAGTTCTCTCTTTGATTAAGTTTCCATACATGCCAGGTCTAAAACTAGTGTATTTCCTGGACCTTGAGCTGAGCTTGAGTAGGAAATGATGAATGTACAGTATCAACACTTTGGAGCATCCATTCCCTGCTCCCTGATAAAGGAATGTCACAGGGTGTGCAACACATAGGTGTAGCTTCAATCATATCCTTTCCATTTTTTAATCATACCCTGCAGATACTTCTGCTACTACACAACTTCTTAATTATCTTTATGGGCTTAAATCAACAAGTGGCTTTTTTTGTAGATCTGAATGTCTGTTGAACATCTCATATTTGAGACCTGCATTTCCTTATCACAGTGCAGTAGGCCAGTCACAGGAATAATTAAAAGCAAATTAATTACAAAATATTTTCCAAGCCTATAGATGTAACTCAAAAAAGATCAGCTATTGGATTAAGATAGACTGGTGATATTGCTCTCTGGCTAATGTTATATTCAGTCTTACCTAAATTTAAACATGATAGCATGGCAAAAATAGCTATAATATGATATATATAATATAGTAATATATAATATAGTACTATAACAATCTTAAGGTTAATTTTAAATATGCAAGGAAAGTATCTGTAATGCCATGTGAAAATGCAGAGTAACGTCTTTCCATATCTGCAGAAAAAGAATCATTGGCTTATTCTAAAATATTTTCCCTTTCACTCTATACACCAAGCATGCATTACATGACATCTAATCAAATATGAGTTGCATATTAAATAATTTATTCAGCACTAGACATTTTCGAAGTAAATACCATAGCTAATTATCAACAGTTTATTTTGAACTCTGTAATCATTACTAATTCCACTAAACTGCAGAGGTTTGTTATCTTGGGTTTCTTGATGCTGACTGCTGTAAAATTAAAACTGTATTAAACTTTGTTTCTAGTCTGAAAAATGTCTTAGTGGCAGAAAAGAAACAAAACCAACAGAATAACAAACAATAAAATCATTGAAAGACAACCAGCAGTGTCACCAAAACTCATCTGTGGCTTATTTGCAGCATGAAGTTGCCAGTCTGAAATGCTCACCTGCAGTACAGATTTAAAAGGTTATTTTCTCATTTTTTTTTAAACTGTGCGGTATAATCTGGAAGTCCAAACAGGCTGGCAATACAGGTAGTCTTCAACTTACAACGCTTCATACAGTGACTGTTTAAGTTACAATAACACTGAAAAAAGTGACTTATAACCATTTTCCCCACTTATGACTGTTGCAGCATCTCCACAGTCATGTGATCAAAATTTGGATATTTGACAACTGGTTTATATTTATGATGGCTGCAGTGTCCCAAGGTCATGTAATCACCTTTTGTGACTTTCTGACAAGCAAAGCCAGATTCACATTACAGCCATGTTACTAACTTAACAACTGCAGTGATTCACTTAACAACTGTCTCGTTTAGCAATGGAATTTTTGGGCTTAATTGTGGTTGTAAGTTGAGGACTTCTATACAGAAAGTGTCAGAAGAAGTAGGACATTAAAGTGACACAGAAAAGCACTTGTATAAAGCAGCTCTTTATATATAGCTTCATATATGCTCTTATGTATAGAGAGCAAGAGAAGCTAAAAGGAGGCTTGTGCAACTGGCATCTTTACAGCCAGTGTTCAAAACCCATTTGTTTCTTGGGGACAAGGTCTACTGAGATGTATAAGAAGTGGCAAATTACAGATTTCCCTCCCTCCATATCCACAATACAGGACTTTGGCTACAATCGTTGTTCTCATCGGGAATCACTCAATCCCATCAGCAGAATAAATTTTATCTGACTGGAAAATGTAGTTTTTAGTTCATCACTTTTCATTTAAAAGTGGACTCTGTCTCTGCCACAGTGGGAATAACTGCATGAAAAATACCAAACTCCCTGCAGCCTACTTAATTACTTCGTCCCATACCTCCATACAGATTTGAGGGTGGGAGAATATAATTTTTTCCCAAACTTCAATTATGAAACTATTAAAGATGTTGTAATGTAATGTGAATGAGGATCATGTTTATGTATGATTAAGATGGAGAATTAGTTTATTCCTAACCCATTCAATTTCATTTCTTTAACACAACTAAGTTATGAAAACTAAAACAATAAAAAATTGTTTTAGTAGATATTACAGAAACCACTGTGTTTTCCCCCCCTTTAAATGAAGAAATCTCTGTAAGTTTCAAGGCTATGCGTTTCTCATCCATTCACCACCTCATTCATGTGCAAAAAAAAATAAAAAGTATTGCTCTTTAAACTAACTGTAGAACCTATGAAGTCCTATAGCTCAATATTTTTGGTATTTTTGAATGTGAATAAGCAAAAGTCTAATAATAAAATTGCGTGGAGAATAATCATTAATATATCTACCTACTATTAGAAAGAACATAATTATGAATCCTTAAAAAGTCATTAGATACAATTATGCTGAGCACTTATATTATCAATTTAACCTAGTTAAAGAAAATAATTAAGCTGAATTGTTAATTTTGTGATAGCGTTATAAACTGAAAAAGCTTATCATTTTTATACATGCATGCACGTATATGTTTGAGTTCCTTAATGACATGTATTAGCTGAACATGACTTAGATGTCCTTTTATGCCTTCTATGTGCAATTTTTCTAGCATATTCTGTGGTTTTGACATAGTTGCATCATAATACAGTTTGTGATGCATTTAGAATAATATGCAAAGGATAAAGTAATAAATTAGGAAGTAAGTTATTGGGAAGACACACAGATGGACATACATGCAAGCATACACTGCATGTGTTGGGAATAGGGAATAGCTCTTTTAATGTCCCTGCCTAACTGGCACCCATTAAAAAATGAGTATCGCATAAGTGGTGACTTGTAGTGTCAGACAGGACTTTTAGGCAGGAAAAGAAATTGAAGCATGGAGAAATTCTGACCAATTACATAGTTCAGAAAGTGCAGCAAGGTAGGAATTTATGAGATTTTAGGGCCACATGACCCAATTTTTCTGTAAGAGCCAAAGAATCAAGTTTCAAAGCCTTCTACAACTGGATCTTTTGATCAAATGTTGCACTTATTTTATGACTCACGTCTTTTTTAAAAAAAAAAAAAATCTAGGACCATTCTTTTGCAGAGCAGCTAGACTTCCCTGTTGAAGTATGCTAAACAAATGCATCATCAGTCTAAATATAGATCTGGATTTAAAGTACACTACCTTAAATAAGAAATGATAGAATGAGTCATGTTTTTTCCCACTGTCATCTCCAGCAAGTGAACAGCTACATTAGGAAAGCACAGAACTGCTTCTTGAGATGGTAAAATCAAATTCAAGCCACTGATCCCTTAATGCCTTAAGAATGTTTATGATCTCACCTTAAGTAACTGCCTAAATAGAAGCAGATAAGAAAACACCTTATTCAGAATTATAGTTAGACCTCATTAATTATATTAGAATATGCTTCTTCATGCTTAATCTCTATGATTCAATACCTGGACATCTGTACAGCTTTCTAGCTTGTGCAATATCTCCTTTACTTAATCGTGTGCGCTGACCAATGGCCGGTCGGATCCCATTATCATCCCGGGAGGGAAGTATTGTATCCAGAAACATACCCCTAAAAATAATTAAGAAGCCAAAACAAAAACAAAAAACCCCAACTTATTTTTCATATCAAAAGTTTTGAATTTATTCAAGATATTCTTCAGCATGTACATTGCATTCTAGAATAAAATGAGAATTAGTAACAAAAAGCAGCCAGTGAAATGGAAAAATCAACAATTATAATGACATGGTTATTTGATTAGTCTGGCTTGTTCCTGACATTCACACAATAGGTGAAGAAATTGTTCTGTTCAAGGCCTTGTTCTAACAACACATCATCTTGATCTTGACCAATTATTTTAATTATACTTACTTCAAGAGAATATTAGGAACCAAAAAAAATCCACAAAGAATGATTGATTCTCATATTGCTAATTAGTTCATTAAAATCTGCTTCAAAGGCCTTCATTTGCTTTTTCAAAACCTCAGTATATATTGTGTGCACAATCATTTTTGCAGTTTTTGATGTGTGAGATATTAATGCATTGTTGAAATTTTCATTACAGTAACAAGAATACTTAAAATATTTATTTAAAATAACAGCAGATTTTAGGGACATAATCAGAAAAAGCTTTCAGAACCTTAATCAAAAGAGGCAATATATATATTTGTATGCAAAAGATATGCATGCATAAATAAGACTGGATTGTATCATTTTGTAATTACACATATCATTTTCAAAATAAGTAATTTTAAATGGACAAATTATGTGTCCATAATTGAAAATATATATTATCTTCAAACTACAAGATTTTATCGTAGAATAGCTGCAATATTATACAGTGTTTCTATTGAGATTCTATTCTATTCTATTCTATTCTGTTTTATTCTATTCCTGCTTGAGAACAAGCAACTAAAATTCATTTTTAATGTGGGCCATTGTGCCCTCAGTAAAAAAAATATAATAAAGGTTATCTATCTATCTATCTGTCTGTATGTCTGTCTGTCTGTCTGTCTGTCTCTCTATCTATCTATCATAGGCACAGTGATTATTTTTTCTATAAAATAGTTTTTAAAGATATTAAGCATGGCTTTTAAAACCTTTTTTTTTTTTTAGCATTTTAGGAAAGCATTCTTCAGTTTGTTACTTCCATAGCCAAGTCAAGGCTCCAATGGTTCCGAAAGCAATATCTATAAACCAAAAATATAAACACAGGGCATTCCTCTATCTTTTCTCACAATGGGAAAGTTTTCTGGAACAGTATTTGGAAAGAATCTGACACAAAACTGCACAGTTTAAGAAACCTTCCTTAAAACAATCATCCCCCCAAAAAATGATGAGACCTTCAATAAAGCCACAAAATACATTTGGGCATCTGGCAAAGAGGTGCAACATCACAAAGCAATTCCGACAGCTGCCTAAATCAGAGCAACATACAGAGAGTATCGACACTGAAGAATAGAATTATAAGACAAAAGGTATAACCTGAGATTCCAACCTTGAGAAGGTGTTCCTGGCATAGTGCATAATGCTATCAAAATCGTATGATTCTCCCAGAGAATTCACCTCTCCGGGCTCCATCTTCAAAAAGTTGTACTCCTGACCTGTAATTCATAAGATTTCAAACATTTTTTTCAAAAGGAAGAAAGGGAAAACCCATAACTCCTTTTTATATGCAAATTATAATATATTATGAGTAGATATAAACAATTTGCTTACGAAGGCTAACACAGAATTGGGATATATGTGCACAGGGAAAAGCAGCTTTCTAATTTTTCCTTTAAACAGCAATAACAATGTACCTGTTTGCTCATGAACTGAATTACTGATGGAACAATTGTCTGAAATGTCATCTTGGTATGCAGCATATTAAGAAAACTATTATTTCCTGTCACCCTCTGACTTGATTATTCCACGCTTACTTTCTTATTTTCTACAATGCATTGTGGAAACATAAAGACATTGGTTGCAATTTTATAGCACATATTATTAATTAACAATACAACATAGCCCAGGAATTATAAGAAGCAGTACCTAGTTGACCTTGGTTGATCACAAAAAGCCAAGCAAGATCAAATCTGGTTAGTACTTAGATGGCAATCCCACCAGAAAACTCCAGGTTGATAGATTAGACTAGGAAAAAAAATATCTCTGACAAACTACTTATATAACTGTTGCCAGAAACTGTATGGATGTGTTAATAAAGTCAACAGGTTTGATTGATAAAAGAAGATTTTATCTTTTATATAAATCAGACTATTAAAGATAGTTTAAATCTTTATTGGAGATTATCAATATGTATATTTATTTCTATAATTTCTTCAATAATTGTCCCCATCTATAGACTTTTTTTCTTCTCTTTTTCCATCCACAATACTCCATTCTTGGAGGCATCCTTCTTCATTTATTTACATAGACAATTTCTATGGCCACTCATCCCACTACTATGTGTCTGGACAGGTAGCAATAATTAACCCCACAAAAAAGAACAACAATCCAAATAATTAAAATAATTACAGCCACAATAAAAATATGGTATCTTAGAGATCCAATATTCATGTCTCATAGGTCAGCAACAAACAGAACAATATCAACCAACTAAACCAACAGCATCCAACCTTTTGGGCACCAGGGACCAGTTCCATAGAAAGAGATTTTTTCACGGACTGGAGGGGGCGTGGTTTCACATGCTGCCTGTATCCCATGAATGGGGTTTCGCTTGTTTGCGAAGCCCAGTTTCTGGCATGCCACGGACCAATTCTGGTCCATGGTTGGGGACCCCTGAACTAAATAACCAACTGTTTATATTAAGTGAAGCAAGTAAGGAAGTTGACAACTAATTAAAACAGTACCCATTTCATTAGGAGAATGAATTACAACTTTAATCTACAAGATTCAATGCTTATATCCAAAGCAGTTTCTTACAAAAATTAACAGACCAATTTTTAATTACCAATAATTAGATGCTCCAATCCCAGATAGCATATCAGGTACCTTCTAGATGTTGCAAAACTACAATTCTCAAAAGCTCAATCCTGATGGCAGTTTTGATCTATGACATCAATCTAAAATATTTGGGAAACCATCTTAGAATTATCTCACCTGGTTGAATGTTCTCTCTGATGATGGCGACATGATCATCTCTGTCTGGTCTTGTGTGCTCATGCCAAAATCCTATTACATGTCCCAATTCATGAACAACAATTCCAAACTTATCACAATTCTTGCCAATAGAAATTGCTTGAGGACCATTGCCCCTTCGGCCTACATAGGAGCAGCATCTGCAATTTAGGGTAAGAAATGAAGTGAAATCATTTGAATGCACACTTCCAAGAAGGAGATGAGATCTATATTTAATGTTTTTATTTCATATTTTATTGTAGGATTTGTTTTTAATAACTGTTTTGTTAAATATATGTATCATATTAATATGGTAGATGAATAGATAGATAGATAGATAGATAGATAGATAGATAGATAGATAGACAGACAGATAGATAGATATAGATATATATACACACATACATACACACACATTAATTATAAAATATATTTTCTTTGATGCTTGTATTTGTGTCCAGATACTTTTTTATATATTTATATACATATACATACGGTATATAAGTATGTATGTATATATTGTATATATTTAGCTACCAGATTTAAGTAAATATAAATAAAAACTAAATGATTCTTCACATACAATCAATTGCAGCCTGAACGTTTTTTTCTCCACTCTTTCCCTAGAAGAAATATTTTGAAATATTTTGGTTAACTGAAATATATTATTTGTTGCTGATAATGGAGGTTACTCTTTTTCTCCCATATTCCTATAATTTAAGATAAACACCTCACATGTTAAAGGTATGTGACTGGGTACTAGTAGTTATTTTTCAAATCAACTGTCCTGCTCATAGTTGGAAGAGTCTTAATGGGGAAATGCTTCTGAAATAAGAAAAATGAATCCTTTTGCAATTGAAATTCCTCTTCAAGAAGTGGAGGTGGGGGGGGCAGAAGGAAGACAGTAAATATATATATATATATATATATCGTATGTCGCTTCTAATCTCTTAAAAAGCCATAAAAGCCTACATAATTTTGGCTAATGACATAGAAGCTTTTATTTACCACAGAGAAGTCAAGTAAAACTGAATAAAATGTACTGCAATATTCTAGGTCAAAACTAGACGTGAAGCTCTTCAACAGTAAATTTATACGATGAAAGCAAATTATCCAGGCATATACACTTATGTCATAAACTTTTTCAAGAGTTCTTCAGACTGGAAATTATACTGACATGTACAATTTAGAACAGAATATTGCAGTGGGAGATATTGAAGATCTTTGAGGATTCTACCTAGGTTATCTTGTTTTCTTTCAAAATGTTCTATTCTTGTTTTTTCTGCAAATGTTTTTAGTCTGCTAAACCTTCCTCTTGTGTAAAGATGATATATTTTGCTTCCATAGTAAAATCCATATTAAGAAACTAAATTTATTATTAGACTATAGATTTGGGTCTACAGCCACATATCTATAATATGAGTTGATAATATTCTGAATTGGCTTTGAAAAGAAAAAAGTAACTGGAATGTGATAAAACGCCAAATTACGTATTGGGGTAATTTGTTTATGTTAGTTGTGGGATATCATATCAAAAACTGCCATCAGAATAAAGTTTTGATTTAAAAGAAATCAATTCATAATACAGTCATTCAAATAATCATGATCTGAATAGAAACTTAATTAATAAATGCAACATGTACTTACTTACATAATTTATTAAGCAAATATAACACAAAACTCTTTTACGTAGAGAATCTATAAGTTTTAGTATGAAGATTCCAAAAATCTACTTAAAAGCATGTTCTATAAATCCCTTTTGCAAACAACATTATTTTAAGGTAATGCATAATTGAAACAGAGTTCACTATATAATGTAGGTTGTATGCTATTTTACATATGGATTTAAACACTCTGAAAATAGTTCCTTATGAGAAGCTTTTGACCTATTTCAGAAATTCGCTGTTGGTTCAGGACATGTAGGTCACATTAAATAAAACCACAATAGAAACATTTTAAATAAGCATCATATTTTGGGAAAATCATTTTTAAGTTAATCATTCTAAGTCCTTAGTACATATAATCTCTTTCTCCCATCTGTCCCACTATTTCCATCTGTTGCCTGCATGAGCATTTCAGTTCTCAACAGACCTGAACACTCAGGTAGCCCTCCCATGGCCATTCAGATTACCATTTGCAAAAGTTATTTGACAAAAATGCATGCTTGATTATAATGAAAGGAAACAATATGGAAAGGTTCTGTACTACCCACAATGGAAGAATGGTTAGTGAAAATGCTGGAACTTGGAAAAAATAGCTAAATTAACTTCTTTGATCAGAGAAAAAATGGTCTCTACATCTATGGCTCAATGGAAACCCGACAAGACTTTTTGCATGAAATGGGAAAAAAATTGCATTTATAATTTATGTCCTTAATGATTACAAAAATTGGATAATAGAAAATAGTGAGCTTTTCTTTTTGTAATTATAGAGTAAGAGCTAATTTAGTAATTATATTTGCTGGAAAAGAAATGGAAGCTTTTTGCATTTCTTTTTATTCTTTCTTTCTGTACTTTTCATTTACTATCTTCTTTCTTTGAATCCCTTTACTTTTTATTAATTTGTATTAATTTTTATGTTCTTTGTAAAAATTTTAATAAAATACGTTGTACTATATCCAGTATATGTACAGTATATACAGTACATATACACACACATGCACACATATACATGAATGCATACACAGGTACTGTAATATTAACCAACCATTATTATTTAGATCCCACCTTTATTATTTTTATAAATAACTCAAGGTGACGAATATACCTAATATTCTTTCCTCTTCCACAACTTTGTGAAATAGGTTATGCTGAGAGTGAGTGACTAGCCCAAGTTCATCCAGCCAGCTTTCACGTCTAACGTGGGAGTACAACTCAGTTTCCCAGTTTCTAGTCTGGTGCTTTAACTACTAGACCAAACTACTATATTAACTTTTAAAGAATACATAATCCTAAATATTATTTAGAAGAAAAATATGATTCCAAATTAAATAACAAAAAGCAATATTCTTAAACATTGATAAAATAAGTTTCATTTTAATATATTTAAGATGCATGTAAGCATCATAATTTCCTGAATCTGTATGCTGCTAAAACTCTCATGTATGTAGCCTCCAATTGGTTGAAACGATGAATCATAGGGCACCAATTTTTGAACCAATTCTGTAGCTCAAATAGGTTAACTTACACAAACTAAGACATCATTATCCCAGAGGGAATGAAATTTGGGGAAATTGTGGCGGCTTCAGTGCTGACAGGCCTCAGTGCCACCACTATGCTGTTACAGTCACATGATCCTCTTTCAATGTTCAATGTTTCCTGATAGCTTCCTAGCCACTCTTGTAATCCTTCATTTCACCCAGCATCAGCCACTTACCTGATGAGAAGGGAAGGGAATGGGAAACAGAAAAGAAGGGAGGGAGGGAATGGGAAACAGAAAGGGAGGGGGGGAGGGAGGGAGGGAGGGAGGGAGGGAGGAAGGAAGGAAGGAAGGAAGGAAGGAAGGAAGGAAGGAAGGAAGGAAGGAAGGAAGGAAGATTTCTAATGCTCTCTGTCAGCTTCTCATAAGGCGATGCAGTTGGGAAGCTGACAGGAAGTCAGAAGTTGCTGTTTTTTCATCATTATACAAATATATAATAATGCTTAAAACAGATTTGAATATTAACAGAGTATATCAAAACAGAAACATAGTTAGGATATAAATCTCATGCATATCTTTTTTGTAACTCACAACTTGATACAAATATATAGGCTGTGGGTATTGTGCCATAGCACAATCAGTCTGTGATCATAGCCTCTCAATAAAATGTAATTCCAGTCTTCTGTGGAGTTGATTTTTTGGTCTGGTTCCCCTAATTCAGGTGTGTCAAACTCGTGACGTCATGTGACGTCGCGCAACATATCAGGCTGGTTTTGCCATTGCCGGCAATGGGGTGGGTGAAACTGGCCCGCGGGCGGGCAGTTTGACACCCCTGCCCTAGTTGGCTCACAATTCGTTAGAAACCATATCTTTTATATCAACTTACCCACAAGGCCGATATGTAAACACTATATAACTTTCTTCATCACTTCGTTCAATGAATGTAACACAGGTATATTTTTCCCAATGTCGCATTGCCTGCTTGAACATTGCTCGCTGGCTGCCTGAAATCAAAATTTGTAACAAAATCAAAAATTTCACAAACAAAATAAAGTATATCACCCCAACAATAGTAAAGTTAAATTTTCAATTTTGAAACAAATGAGAGCAGGAAGGTTTTAAAGACAACAGAATTCTGAAGGTGGCTGGAAGAGCTGGGTAGCAACTAGTGAAATCTTACAAAGAAAGAATCTTTTTTTCAGAAATACATAAACAAATTGCATATGTTAAATATATTAATCTAAGAATTTTTAATTACCCATGTTTAGAAAGAAATATATCAACTGTCAGACTGAAATTTCACAAAACTTGTGGCCATCAGGCTGAACACATAGCCATCATCCAAACCTTGTACCACAACATGCTTAATTAGTTTGTCTTAGTGGATTATCATTGGTGCATGAAATACGTGCATTATTTCATTTTTAATTTTTTTTGGAACTACACTATTATTTTAAATATGATAATTATTTTGAAATAGAGAGAGAATTTCTGTTTGATTTAATAATGAATGAAGGCTGGGAATTTCCTGACATTATACTTGATAAGTATTTGAAGGTGTAAACTTTATAAAAGGGCTTAAAACGATTTTTTTATAGATGTGGATTGATGAAATGATAGAATATATTTTTAAAAATAGAATTGTATTTTTTGGATTTATATTGTTATTTTAAATGTGAAAAATATGCTGTAATAGACAGAGAGTAAGAGCTACTTGTGATAGGGAAAAATTAGTTTTAATGAACGATCTATTATTAAAGATACCTAAAATCCCAACTATATGTCTATTGAAATGTAACAGGAATATGACAATTGTAATTAGTAAATCTTAACACAGGATATAGATTATCATAATTGCAAGCTGATTGAGCATTTTTGTTTGATTGAACTTTACCTAAAATTGTATTAATTTTAATAAGTAATATTATTCCTTACAGAGAGGAAATTGCTTATAATTAATTTGAGCCATATGTATATGATTTTGTTTTTGAATGATTTGACACTCTGACCACCACATTGTGTCCTAAGCTTTTGTAAAAAAAATGGAAAAAACCAATAAAACTTTTAGTAAAAAACCAAAACAAAAACGTGCAGTTCATGTTTATTGCTATGCCATTTGTCCAACAGCTGTTAATAACATGGGGATAATATGTCTTGGTATCTTTTATGTATATGCTAGATAAGGAACAGTATATTGTTGCAAATGCCAGAGCATCAACTAAGGACAAAATGGGAAATACATTAATTAAATAATGGGAAACATGGTGAAAGTTGTGTTTGAATAAATTGGTGTGATTGATACGTTTACTGTCCTCCCTAAGAAAAAGCTGTTTGTGTACATACACAACTGTTCTGTTCACACTATTCTCTTCCAGTGTACGCGATGTTATATAAGGAGCAGAAAAGGAATAAACCAAAGAAATAAATACTTGAGATAAGAAGAAAAAGGAAATATAGTTAAATCTAGTTTACATCAACATCATTCATTATAGCTCTCCATATCATTTATCCTTACAGAGTCATTGTCTCTGTGATCCATACAATGCTTCATATACTTACCTTTTCTTTTTTAGATTTTTCACCTCTCTCATTTTGAGGACCTTGTCAACTTTACCTTTTTCAGCCTTCCTTTTTCTCTCAACCCTTTCTTATACTTGTTTCATGAGTCAATCCTCATTTGTTCTCACTATACAACAAAATCATTTCAATGTACTTCTTTCACATGGACATTCACTTCTATATTCCATACATATTTATTTCGCACCCTTTTTAAGCCCTATTCTTCTTGTCTTAACACATACCACACACACACACACACACTTGCATTTGCTTGTCGAATGAAACCTACATCATTTTTCTGTACGTACTCATCAATTCCACTGAACAGTATCAAAGTACCTTTATTCATATATGTTACGTTTTCTCCTTTCTTAGTTTTATGTGTTTATGTATGTGTGTGTGCGCGCACACACATGCATATGTATATGTATATATATAGAGAGAGACAGAGACAGAAAGAGAGAGAGAGAGAGAGAGACAGAGATTATTTTGGTCATGAAAAGATAGGCCCTTAGAACCTTCGGCTGCCCATTATGTCTTTAGTGAATTGAGGAATTTACTTGAATGTTATTAGTAGGTTAAAGTTACTCATCTTAATCACACCGTGCCACAAGCTGCATTCCCTGCTACTATACTGCTAAGGACAGTGTGTATCCTTTGTCAATGTGTATTTCCCGTTTCTAGAACCTTGAAATGTGTATGCATTCATCATTAGTTAATGGACTGCATTATAATGTTGCATAAATAAATAAAGGAGTAGATTTGGCATCCCAGTATTAACACCAGCATTTTCCAACTTAAGTTTCCACTCGGCAACAGGAGCAGGCAAGAATCTTAGTTTATAATGCAATAACATCTGGGAAGTTAAATCTGGGGAAAAACTGACTTACTACCACTAGAAAATATAATACATTGCATTACTCTAAAAGTGAATTTGGTTACGTTTGTTAATGACCACTTTTCCATAGCTTTATAATAAGCACTATTACATTATATAGTTTCTTTTAATGATTCATAGGGTGGGTCATAACACATGGAAATACATCTGTATCATTCAGGTTCCAGAATATGCAAATAATTTAAAATGTGGCATTATTAAATACATTAAGATTAATTGCCATTTCAAGAAGTAGAATAAAATTATAAAAGAAGGAATTGTCTTCAAGACATCTCCAATTGAATTGCTAAATATATATTTTTCTATTTGGGAAGGCTTAGCTCACGTGTCTGATAAATATGCGTCTTGGTCTGCCTTACCAGTGAAATTTCCTGCTATGATATATGGAATAACACCTCCTGGCCATATTCTTTCTGTGCGCGATGTAGCTGCCCGGGAAAATCTTTTTCTCTCATTGTTCCCTGAGAAGGTTAAAGTTGGTCTTGCCTTTGTTTTATTATTTTGTTCAAAATCTGCAATGACATTTATGTTGTAAAATACCATTCTTAATATTGTGCTAACAGTAACATTTTCTTCAGATAAATGAGCTTTTTCCTCTCACATAGAGTCAAGCTTTGCATTATGGTGAATATATATGATTTAAGAAATATATAGTAACATTAATGATTACTATATTATTATTGCTCATTATAACTATTTATCATGATAGTCAAGGTATTTTGAATATTCACTTTTCTGTACTACTGTCAGCCCTGCTATGCTGATTCACCTTTGGTACTGTAAATATCTCCTTCTCCTGTTTTTTCCTTAACTCTTATTTAAATAATGTGCCAAGGAATCATACCAGTATTTCTTTACCTAGGAAGTTATTTTTTAGTTAAATAATAATACATTTTGTAACAAATATTTCTAAAACTGTAATACAGGGGTGTCAAACTGCTGGCCCACAGGCCGGATGCATCACACAGAAGCCGCACCCACCCCAGTTTCAGCAAGGGGAAAAAAGTTGTGATACATCACGACACGTCACGTGATGTGGTGAGTTTGATACCCCTACTGTAATAGGTATTTTATTTGTATGCAGAATTTGTTTTGAGGTGTTTAATGTGAAACAAGGTAAATGAAAATGATATTTTTAAAAAGATACAATTGCTTTTAAATGTTTGCTTTTCTAAAGAAAAGATTTTGTGTTTCAAATGCACGTGGAGTTCCCAAGCCAAGAAACAGTTTGCATTGTTCCGAATGATATTCCTTTACTGCACTGAAATTAAAGTTGATGTGCAGAAGAAACTTTACTAGAAAATAAAATGCAAATTAGACTTGGGACAAATTTCACAGAATCTTTGTTAAGGATTATCAAATACATCCACCATGGACTTGTCTAAATTAGCTCTTGCAAAATGCAAAATCTAATATTATGAATGGCATGAAAGGCAGTTCAAATATAACCAACTGCAATACATCAACTTTCACTAGAAGCATACATAAATGTTAGAACACATTTAGGAAAAATAAGTCAAAATCAGTGTTATTTGTAAGGAAAACTATGTTAAAATTAATGAACATTAGGGTTTTATTGCTATTAAATATAGCATATTTATAGGAAAAATAAGGAGGAAAAAGTTATTAGGAAAAATACGAGGGGTCAAAACAGGGCTTTATGATAAAAATATACTGCAAACCATACTCCACATGATAACTGAAATGTTTAGAATATGGATGTACTATAGGTTTTTTTAATTTCAATTTAATTTGAACACAAATCACATACAACTATATTAGGCACTTGTATAAACTGGATTTAAAATATCTCTAAAAAATCTTTCATTATTGGCATTCACAATTAGCTTATCTACTTACTGTCATGGCTACTCAAAGGTTGAACTAAGAAAGGTATGAAATGTCTTATATTACATGCAGCGATGAACCGAATTTAAGCAGCTTGCCCATACCTGACTCAATTCTTCTTATCCTGTCTATAAGCTGATAGAGAACATTGCTTTTTTCTGATACCTCACGTTCTTCAAAGCCACCTTTTAAAAGAAAAATAAAAGTAAATGGAAAATTGCATGCCTGCATTTAGCAAATGTATTTACAAAAAGTAGATGAAGAATATGGAATATTTTGAATGTTACATTATTGAATTACTATAACATCTTCCCCCTTGCCATAGTGATTTTGACGATGAGTGATAAAGTATAGCTTTCTTTTAAAAAATTCAGTTTACGTGCTTGATCATATTTGAGAGGCTATCACAAAGAAAAGGGGGACAACCTATTCTCCAAAACACCTGAGGGCAAGACAATAAGTACGGTAACAGATGGAAACTTATCAAAGAAAGATCCAACCTAGAACTAAGGAGAAATTTCCTGATAGTGAGAGGAATTAATCAGAAGTTGTTGAGTTCTCCAACATCAGAGATTTTTAAGGAGAGATTGGGCAGTCATTTGTCCAGAATGGTATACAGTCTCCTGCTTGGGCAAGGGGTTGGGCTTTAAGACTTCCAAGGTTCCTTCCTATTCGACTAGCACTGATGATGTTACCTAGTTTGGGTAATGAAATGTCTGCAAGAAAACAAGCAAGCTCAGAGAGCACCAAGGACCCTTCCCTTCAACTCTGTATATTCTCTATAGCTATCCAAATCCACTGACTTTAAAACCTTTTTAAAGAATGCAAGGCAGTTTATTTGACTGACATGTATTCAAAACTATTAACTGTTTTCAGCTGTAATAAATCATTTAGCAATAAAAACTCCAGTGCCACAATTTGAATGGGGTGCTTTAAAAGCAACTTACAGAGACAGTGAGCATTTTATCCCAGATTCACTGCTTCATTTGTAGGCTATCAAGAAAAACTGTATTCTGTTCACTTATCTACTGCGATGTTTGTGACAGTAATACTAAATGAGATAATAATATAAGCATCTAATAAGCTTAATTTTGCTGTTATGCATTGGGTTACACAGCACCATGAATGGGCATCTGTAATAAATGGAGCTTTTGTCAAAATGATAAAACATGCAGTTCTTTTTCTTACATCTTAGGTGCAATATCATGATGGAAATACAGAAAGGAGGTTTTCCTCATGATGCATATTTTTTATTTGTACCTTATTACCTATGACATCATCAAAACAACATTTCAATGAGACAATATGGATTAGTCCAAGGGACACAAATTAAATTATTTAAATGGCCAGAAGGATTAGATTTTTAGAAGTGGCCAAGATGCTATAAACAAAAAAATATCATTTTAATTGCCTGGAGATTGAAAGTTGATGTTTGACCAAAATGTTCATAAGTCTGGTCACAGAATTGAAGGAAGCAAATTTGAAGTTGAACAAAAACCAAAACTTCCAGTCCAAGAATCATGTGGAAGAAATTTTCCAATTAGTTGAAGCAAATGTGAAGCTATGTTGGAGATATGTATTGAAACCAAGAAAAAAAAACACATTGTTACTGATATGAAGGTAAAGAAAAAAAAAGTACCATGTGGCTTCTATCCTGACTATGGGCCTTTATCGACTACTAAGTAAAATTATTATCCATCTATCCTTGAATCAAGAAAAAAAAACCTACTTCTTTACCATTCTCATTGCTAATCCGTATCATCTACTACCTCTATTCTAAATCACTCCATATTAATGAGGTCCTGAATTTTGCATATGTTGCTTGTGAGAAACAAAATCTTGGTTTAATTCTGTGGCTTTATTGCATATCATCAAGAGATAAATAATCCTTTAACAAAGACAGCAGTGCAGAGAAATAAAATGCCTCTAACTTTAGGATTCAATCAGTCTTCTCTAGACTGCTTTGGAAGTCCCCTTCCCATATTCCATTTTGTCATAAGTTTTATAAAGTGGTTTATAAGTTTTATAAGCCGTTAAGTGTTTTATAAATTTGATATAAAGAATGGAATGGATTCATAGAGGGAGGTGAATCTCCAGCAAAAACCTCCTGGGACACAACAGTTTTGTTTAGGATTTTTCTCCCCATCCTATTCTTCCATTTATGTGCTATTCAGACTTACCCCAAATTGGAAAATACATTTAAAAACAAATCAGAGTGAAAAGATTTCTTATGTGTCCTCCCTGACACAAGGCTGATCACCTCTACTCTTACTTTCTATGAACATGAAGTAAAGTTTCTATCAAGTCAGAGTTGACCTATGGTTATATTGAGGTAATTTTCCTGGCCACAATACAGGCTAAAAAGTTTTCTTGATATTGCACATACTGTTATATCTTCACTGACAGGAAAGCAAAATATCAACAGAAGAAACTGACAACAAGGGAAAACAGCAAATAATCATCTCTTTGATTATATCCACCACTGATCACTTGATTTGACTCCTAGATGTGAGAAATTTGACTCCATCATTGTGTCAAAAGATATTCTTTCCCTTTTGGAGATTTACTTTTTCACAACAACATACTGTATATTTGATGACTATGTTTATGAACAAAAGAAATGAAAACAGTTCCAAACCTATCTGTTATTTGTTCAGATTCTCCTGTGAAGTAGGGTCCACATGATGCTCTAATTACATTTGCTCCTCCCATCAGATCTGGCAGGAGGGATATAATGTGGATCATTGGTGGTGCCATCAGGCCTTGGGCGCTCAGGGTACCAATGAGTTGCTTGGTGGCTCCACAGCAGTTAATATCTGCTGTCCCCTCTTTGACTTTTAATAACAATTTTTCTGGGTTTGTTAATTATTTTTATATTACTGTTTTATAATTTTTACTGCATCAGAGTCACTTTTCACAAAATGGTTAACTATATAAGTATGAAAAAATGAATTAAATAATTAATTAATTGTTTGACTGATAAATAATTAAGCAAACATTCAAGGGCAAAAACATCCTGAACTTTAGAAATATTTAAAAACATGTTTGACAGAAATGTTTCATACACTTGAAAGAGGTTATTACTCAACATCAGTATAAAGTGAAGTACAATTTGAATACTGGAATAGCTAATCAGGTTTAAGAGAGTTTCAATGATGGTCTGGGGATGACATATGAAAAAACATAGGAAAAGAAGAGAAGAGAAAACTGCTATGGTCAGGGAATTATTGTACTAGTTATATTATAGTAGGAACTATTATACTAGTTATATGCAAATAAGAACATGTTTGTGGCCTATGATGAAATTGGCTTATGTGAAATTTAGGAAAAATTGAAGAAAATTAAGTATGTATTAATTACTTAAAAATTATACCGTTTTGGCAAGTGACCTCATTGACTCTTCTGCAATTTTCACTTAAAAACTGAATTATTTTTATCTAATAAATGTCTTTAAGGATTCTATCAATTTCATGCCTATCTTACTTAAGAATCAGTTTGTGACAGCAATGAAGTTTTTGGATAGCTTAACAAAATTGCGAGATATATTTGGCTGTGGCAACCAATTTATAGAATAAATCACAAAGTTTAACTGTGAAGGAAATTACTATTTTCCATTTTACGTGGTACTAAAAACAGTGTAACTCAGTGGATTCTATCACACACTAACAAAGAATAATGTTCAAATAATACTGTATATAACATTTATATTAGTTGCACTGCTTGCTTTAATACTTGACTGTGTTTGGAACTGATTTTTTGTAATCACACTCAAAGTTTTACATTATGTTGCTTCTAACTAATGAACATATACAGTATTATTTGAAATGAATATTTTCAAATAACACTGTATATAACATTTGTATTAGTTGCACTGCTTGTTTTAACATTTCAGCGTGTTTGGAATTGATTTTTTGTAATCATACTCAAAACTTTTACATTATGTTTCTTCTAATGACACTATTTACTTCCAGCAAACAAGTTTAATTGCCATTACTAAAAAGATTATGAATAAATGTTTTAATCACTATTAGCCTATGAAACTGCTCATTCAAAAGAGAGAACCACTGAAATCAATGAAACATAGGTCAGCTATTTCAGTAATTCCTCAGATTTTTTCAATATGTATTCTTCATGTAATCTTCTAAATTACATCATTCAAAAGGTTACAACAAAATGCACAGCGCCATATAAGGAAAATGTGTTGTGTCATTGCTGAGTAATTTACCTAATGCCTTCTACTGTCACATAGTTAGCAAGCCTTGAGAAAAATTTTTTGAATTTCTTTCTTAGATTTTAGAAGAATGAGGTAATATGTTAAGGCATTCCTATTCTATAAGCTATTTTGTCAACTTCCCAGAACACAAACATTTACTGCCCAGTGATGCAACAATTTTTTAAAGTAAGGTTTAGTTTAGGAAGTAATGTTTTAAATGAAATGGTCTTTCTCCAAGGAAGTTGATATAAGGAAGCTATTTAAATAATGTTATAATAATTCCATATTGTATTATACCACTATGTCATCTTCTTTTCATTCATCAAACATATTTTTTCTTTCTCAAAGTAAAATAATCAATACAAATTCTAAGCATTTTCCTTGGTATTTAGGATCATGACATATTTGTCAGATATATAACTTAAAAAAATATTCTATTTTATCTGGAGGTGTTCACACATATTTCCTGCACAAAATATTAAGGAAATTAATCTGCTAGATACCATATACTATTAAAGATATCAGACTGACCACATCATAATTTTAAGATGTCTTTGAATGAAAAGCCCAAATGTAAGCTAAACAAATATAACTGTTTCCCCTTACCTCATGATCCTATCAGCAAAATTAGACTGAAATGACGCAGAGCTAAATATTCATTGATAAAGAATCTATTTATATTTTAAATCAGATGTAAATGAGATCAGATATGCTACTAATTAAAACGACAGGTAATCTTCATAAAAATAAAGATATAAGGCAGTATAAAAATAGTCTACTCATCATATTTTAGTTATTTATTTATCAATTTTCTACACTGCCCATCTGATTTAAGTGACTCTGGGTGGTGTACAGTAAAAACATACAAAAGTATATAAATATAGTTAAAAAACTGAGGTAAAGATGAAGGTGTTAAAAGATGTTAAAAGTTAAGAGGCAGAAGGAATGCCCTTAAGTCACCCCACTACCTACAGGGTAGCAGTGATGGCGAACCTTTTAGAGACTGAGTGCCCAAACTGCAACCCAAAATCCACTTATGCATCGTTGAGTGTCGGGTGGGTGTGGCCCATTGGGTGGGCGTGGCTGCAGTGGTAACGGCAGACTGGGTGGGACTAAAAAGTTCAATCAATCAATTCCAACTTTGCAAAATCTTTTTTCCCACGAGAAGTTGAAATTGATTGAACCTTTTTTTTTTTGCACACGGTGGTGGACACCTAAAGCAAAAAGGTTTTATAAAACCCAGCTGAAGGCCTAGGACTGGGGCGACGGTGTATGTGCCCACAGAACGGGCTCTGAGTGCTGCCTCTGGCACCCGTGCCATAGGTTCACCACCACTGGGGTAGCATATAACTCAGACTACCATATTAACTGGCAGAACCTGGTCTTGATGCTCTTCTGGAAGGCTAGAAGAGTGGGGGCCTGCCTTATCTCTGGATATTTTAAAGTAGAAAGTAGAAAAGGCTCTCTTCTTGGATCCCGCTGATTGAAACTCTTCAATCAACGGGATCTACAACATAGCCTCCCTGCCTGACCAGGTGGGATGGGACAAAGTAACTGGGATTAGACGATTCCATTAGTAGCTGGTCCCATGCCATAAAAGAATTTAAATGTAATAACTAACACCTTGAATAGGACCCAGAAGCAAACTGGCACCCAATGCAGTTCATGTAGCAGAAGTATTACATGCACAAGTCTAGGGATGCATAAAACTGCACTATACTGCACCAGTTGCAGCTTCTGGATACTCTTCAAGGATAGTCTGATGTATACTGCATTGCAGTAGTCCATCCAGGAAATTACCAGAGCATAAATGACTGAAAGAAGGGCTTCTTAATCCAAGAAAGGGCATAACTGAGGGCCAACACAAATTGAGAAAAAACCCTCTCCTTTCCTTTCCCTTTCTTTATTATTACACCTTGCAATAATCAATCTGATTTTATTTCATTAACTATTGAATCATTTCTTGTTCTCACAGCCCAAGATATTCTCAACTGTTTGTCCTGCGTAGTCACTCAGGTCATCAGCTTATTTTCATGTCAGTAGTCCAGTTTTCACAGCCATTGATGCCTTTGTGGTCAGCATGATGTCACTGCACTGCATTTTTATATTATATCAAATAGAACAGCAGTCTTTCTCCCAAGTAACAGGCATATCTATTTCATAAGCACCTTAACTAAATGGCTACATTTATTAATTAACTGAAAGAATAAATATATTTATTTGCAAACTTAGAATTATCCACAACTACATTACAAAACAGTATAATATATATAAAATTCTGAATATATAAATGAATAAAAAATGTTTATAGCTTACCAGTATTATGTCCATTTTTTCCCTCTGAATGTTGTGTAAGATCAATTGTTCTATCAATCTGAAAGATTTTTAAGTCTTCAACATCTAAGGCAATATCTCCCCAAAAGACAGCTTTAAATACAAAAAGAGAGCTTAATATAAATATATTAAAAATAATATCACACAAACTTTTATTTGAAATGTATGGCTGTAATCAAATATAGAACTTTTAGGATATGTTGAAATTAAGGATCTTTGCTTGCTTAAAATCTCTTGCAAATGTCATTACTGCGAAAGACTATAATGCACAAGATAAATTATACAGTTTAAATGCTGCAGTGTTACGGAAGTCTTTATTGTTATATTGACTTTGAAGATAGGTATTTTAAATGTATTATTCTATACAATATTGAGTATTTGAGGGTATTAAGAGAAAAAATAAATAGTTAAAATGCTATAGAAAAGAGGTACCATGGAAATATAATTCTCAATTTCTATAGTTACTTGGTAAAATAAACACTGCAATAATTAAAAATATATTATCCCTTTTTTTCTAATCAGTAAGGAAATATTTTGTTCTTAAAGTATATAAGTTTTAACATTTTAAATTTCACAATGTATTCTATCACAAATATAATCTTTTCAACAAGTTTGTTTTACTATGCAATATTGTTTCAACATGGAAAGTTTTATTAATGTTAGTCTTACCAATCACTCAGCAGAAGAAACATTTTCTCAACTTGTGTCACTAAAAATGTATTGTGGATTAAATATTGTAATTACACTTTCAACATTTAGATATGGATGCCGGCAAATTTAATTGTTTGGCATGCAAAAAACAAAATCTCTAAGAAATCTCTGAATAATCATACCTTACCAGATGATATTTTTTTAATTAGATCAGAAAGTTCTGATATATTTATATGCAGCATGTCAAAGATATCATTATGCAGCCTGAGGATACAATAAAAAACTGTCGTTTGTTGTGGAGAAATGTTAGCAATAAAAAAGAACAGCTTATTTTACATGTGCCAAACCACACCATATTGCTTTAAAACAAAAAGCTCCAAATATCTATATTGCCTTCTCTATAGGCAGAGAAAGAATTTGTATTCAGAATTAACCCAAAGAACTTTAATTCATAACTTCAACACTGTTTATAAGATTAGCATATATTTTTAAATTAAAAGATTTTTAAGCTAGAATTTACAATGTTACCAATTTTGAACCAAGTTTAGATCATTCCATGCGATTTCCATTGCCCACATTTTTAATATTCACTTCACATTCACACAATTTTCATATCCAACAAGAAATTAAATACCAGTAGGAAAAATGTGCTATTCAACTTATTTCAACAAACAATTATTCTTCCAGCATCCAGTTTATGGAACTATCTTAAACATGGTTATTCACATACAAGCTCAGTGCATTATACAGTTACTTTCTGCAACTGTAATGGGAGTTTTTGTCACTTCCTTCCTTCCCTGTCTACATCACAATCTATTCCTGAAGAGTCTACAAGCTTTTACAGTACATTTGCAGAGGAGTAAATGAATATCTTTTGGGAAGGTGGTATAGGAGAAGAATAGGTAAAGTTGGAGAGTGGGCAGAATTAATGAGTCATCAGCCTGAGTCATTACCTTCCCACAAACAATCCACATCCAATCCCTCTCCAATCCCTCTTGAACCCTGTTGAACCTCATCTACTACCAATTTTCCTCTGAATGTTAATTGACTATATTCTTGTATATAGACTTGAGCAATAAATTGTCTTGCCTGTGACTTAACATATGATCCTGATTCTTTGTATCTAACAGGCGGAGAAAGCAGAGTTGCAGGGGAGACTTACTAGGACCCCATCTGTAGAACCATCACTTGTACTCCATACTAAATCTGTTTAAAAATTGAGTTGCACAGCATGTACTGCAACTTGTGACAAAGGAGAGCCTAAGCTGTTTTGAAATGCATATAAAAACTGTAAATATGGACATATAACTATGAGGGGTTAAATCCACATTTTAAGAGCTTAAAGAGTAGTTGCTTTGTTCCTGATTTGGAGGCAAGGTACCCTGGCAATTAGCAACCAAAAATGTTTTAGAATGGTAGGAGGAAACCCAAATATTTATAACCAGAGAAAGAAGAGGACAAAATGTATAGTTCAGAAAGATAATAAGAAAGAGAAAGAAGAATAGAAGGATCTTAGATGGAAAATGTACATTAAAAGAAAGCTTCTAAAAGTCAATATGAATATAATGAAGATGAGAAACAAACAAACAAACAAAAAATACAACTAGTTACAGTCAATCTAAGTAGTTAAACCGCATGAGATAGCATAATGTACTGTATATTTAATAACTAAAGCTCTTATTTTTAAATTTTGCTTACATTTAGGGTTTTTTGTATTTTAATTTTTTTTTTTACTTTTCCATGAAAACCAATTAGACTAACTCCTTATCCCCGATACCTAATAAGCATTTAATCAAAAGGATAATGGAAAATGAATTGTTGACAATGGAATTTACAGAAAAATAAATTGAGGCTGGTGAGATTAAGATTGTGGAATGAGAACTGCAATTTAAAAGTGTAATTAAAATGTAACTCTGGAACTGAAACATTCAATGAGATAGTTATCTGGTAGGGCGAGGAGGGAAGCTTCAAATAAATATTCTATGTAGCTCCAGTGCTAAGCCAAAGAATTAGAGAGCACCTATTTCATCACAAATAAAAATCATGGTAAATTTCATATACTGCAAAATGATATAGTTTCTTTAAAGTCAGTTATTGCAAAGATTCAGCCTTTTTTAATTTCTACCACAATTATTACTTTCTGATCATCAGCACTAGCATCATCCCCAGAATATATTTAGCTTCCATTTTTCTTTTGTCTTCAAAATGTATGTTGTGCAATACCCTTCAGAGTTATTTTCCTGATAAATGTTATAAACTCTTTAATGTGACTTCTTACCTTCAACACCCTTCTACTTAACAGTAGATGCTTACAGTTTAATATCAGTTTAATTGCATTGTTTTCATTATAGTATATTCCTTTGGTATGTATTAGCAGTAATACTATTATAATAATTCACTCCATAATGATAATACTTTTGGCTTAATTTATCTGAGATTCTGTTACTCAACAATCTTTCTCAAGAAGTGTTTATTAGAAAAAAGTATCCTTACTATGTTCCTTTTGGTGTAAAGATTATGTTTCTCTACTTTTGCTGACAACTGTTTAAAAATGTATGTAACATTGACATTGATTTCACAAAGGAAAGCAATAACACAGAAGAACAGTTCAAGCCAAATATGTGTCCAGTCTCTTACTTTTTTGAAATGAACTGTAGTTCAGCATTCCAATTTGACAGGCACATTGCACAAAGTGTAAAAACCTGATATTGAAATGCAAAATAGGCAACAAGCCATATAGTACTGGGAGGCAGAACAATTATACAACAATTTAACTCTTTTTAAATATGGAATGAATGTAAAATGATGAAATCAAGCACATGTCCAGGCTCGTCAGTAACCCAGGGAGAATGAATTGTTTATATATTTTCATTAAAAAAAAACTTTAAGAAATCTATCAACATAACTTACACTGTAGGGGTGCTAAGCCATCAATCCATTTGTTTAATACATTTCTACAATTTTGAAGAAAGTAATTATTTTTCCAGCTCACTATTTTAAAGGACTACATAAACCACTCTGCAGGGATACTTTGCATGGCAAAAACACATAATTTTGTATGAATAAATGAATAAGTACACATTGGTGAGTCAACAGGAAAACTAAATTGTAATAGTCCAGCAGAAGGACATGGTAGACCATCTACAAATTCTACAACCAAATTCTACAGTCAAAATCCACAGTCAAAGTTGAAAGTGCACCAGAAAATTACATATAAAGGTCTGTACACAAATGCTAGAAGCATTCGAGCAAAAATAGGGGAATTGGAATGCTTGGTGAAGGAAAATAATATTGATATTATCGGCATAACAGAAATCTGGTGGACAGATGAAAACCAATGGGACACAAGGATTCCAGGTTACAAATTGTATAGGATGGACAGGAGAGGGAGAAATGGTGGTGGCGTGGCCTTGTACATAAATGAGGAGTTAGAATCTCATGAACTCGAAATTCAAGAAAATTCAAACTCACCCACAGAAACATTGTGGATAAAAATCCCAGGACAGGAAACTAATCTGACGTTAGGGATCTGCTATCGCCCTCCCAACCAAACTCCAGAGGCAGATTGCTATTTGGAAAATGAATTTAAGGAGGCCTCAAAAAGAAATAGGGTAGTCATAATGGGGGACTTCAACTATCCCCAAATAGATTGGGTAAATTCTTGTTCTACACATGAAAGAGAGACAAGGTTCCTCGACATGTTAGCCAATTATTCCCTTGAGCAGATGGTCATGGAACCTACCAGGGGAAAGGGGATCCTGGACTTGGTTCTAACTAATGCACAGGATTTGGTTCATGATGTCCTTGTAACCGAGCCCATAGGAACCAGCGATCACAACACAATAACCTTCAACTTAACCATGGATAGCAAATTGTCAGTGAAAACTAACACAGAGACCTTAAACTTTCACAGAGGGAATTTTGACAAAATGAGGAAAATAGTAAAGAAGAAACTAAAAGGAACAGTAAAAAAAGTCAAATCCCTCCAAAATGCTTGGAAACTGTTTAAAAATACGTTACAGCAGGCTCAAATAAAATCCATTCCTAAAAGAAGAAAGAGGATTGGAAAGTCCAAGAGGATACCAGTATGGCTTACGAATGAGGTAAAGGAGGTTATTGGAAAGAAGAAAAACTCATTTAAGAAATGGAAGGCTCTTCCTACCGAGGAGAACAGGAGGGATCACAAACTCTGGCAGACCAAATGCAAGGCGATAGTCATGAAAGCCAAGAGAGACTTTGAGGAGCATATAGCCAAGAATATTAAAAATAATAACAAAACCTTTTTTAAGTACATCAGAAGCAGGAACCCAACCAGAAAATCAGTTGGGCCACTTGATAACAATGGTCAGAAGGGGATAATCAGAGAAGACAAGGAGATTGCTGAGAGGCTAAATGACTTCTTTGCCTCCGTTTTCACCGAGGAGGATAGAGAACATTTGCCTGCCACTGAATTAGTTTTCCCAGGGAGGGAAATAGAAGAATTAAACCTGATAGAGATAAACAAGGAAGATGTTCTTGCATGCCTTTCTAAACTAAACGTCAACAAATCGCCGGGTTCAGATGGCATCCACCCTAGAATTCTCAAGGAACTCAAGTGTGAAATTGCTGAACTTCTAGCTAAAATATACAATCTTTCTCTAAGATCAGGCACTGTACCAGAGGATTGGAGGGAAGCAAATATAACCCCGATCTTCAAGAAAGGATCCAGAGGTGATCCAGGAAACTATAGACCAGTCAGTCTAACCTCAGTTCCAGGCAAACTGATGGAAACCATTATTAAAGATAAAATTACAGGGCACATAGAAAAACAGGCATTGCTGAAAGAAAATCAACATGGTTTCTGCAAAGGCAAATCATGTCTTACTAACTTGTTAGAATTCTTTGAGGGTGTAAATAAATACATAGATAAAGGGGCCCCAGTTGATATTGTATATCTTGACTTTCAAAAGGCTTTTGACAAAGTCCCTCACCAAAGGCTCCTAAAAAAGCTCTCCAGCCACGGAATTAGAGGACAGGTTTTGTCCTGGATTGGTAACTGGCTAAATTGTAGGAAGCAAAGGGTGGCAATAAATGGACAATTCTCCGGATGGAAAGAAGTGAGAAGTGGTGTACCCCAAGGTTAAGTTTTGGGACCTTTACTTTTTAATTTATTCATCAATGATCTCGATGTAGAAGTAAATAGTGAGGTAGCCAAGTTTGCTGATGACACTAAATTGTTCCGGGTTGTGAAAAGTGAAACTGATTGTCGGGAGCTCCAGAAGGATCTCTCGAAATTGTGTGAGTGGGCAACAAAGTGGCAAATGCATTTTAACCTAAACAAGTGCAAAGTTATGCACATCGGGGCAAAGAACCCCAATTATACTTACCAACTGATGGGGACCAAACTTTCTGAGACAACCCAAGAAAGGGATCTTGGGGTTTTGGTGGACAGCTCGATGAAGATGTCAACCCAATGCGCAGCAGCAGTAAAAAAAGCAAATTCCATGCTTGGCATGATTAGGAAGGGAATCGAAAATAAGTCAGCAAGTGTTGTATTGCCTCTGTACAAATCGATGGTGAGACCACACTTGGAGTACTGTGTACAGTTCTGGTCACCGCACCTCAAGAAGGATATAATGGAACTGGAAAAGGTGCAAAACAGGGCAACAAGAATGATCAAGGAAATGGAGCGCCTCCCTTATGAAACCAGATTGCAACGCCTTGGTCTCTTCAGCCTTGAAAGACGGCGTTTAAGGGGTGACTTGATCGAAGTGTATAAAATCATGCATGGGATAGAAAATGTGGATAGAGAAAAATTCTTTTCTCTATCACACAATACCAGGACACGGGGGCACTCCCTAAAGCCTATAGCTAAGAAAGTGAGGACAAATAAAGGGAAATATTTCTTCACCCAGAGGGTCGTTGATTTATGGAATTCACTTCCTGAAGCGGTCGTGACAGCTGTCAGCCTTGACAGCTTCAAGGCAAGGCTAGATAGATTCATGGATGCAAAGTGTATTGGTGGTTATTAAAACAGATGTCCATGTGCCGCCTCTATGTTGGTTGAGGCAGGCAGGATTCCCTTGAGTACCATTTGTTTGGGGGTCAAGGGAAAGGGAGGGTTTTGCCTTCTCTTTCTGCTCAAGATCCCCATGTACATTTGGTGGGCCACTGTGTGACACAGAATGCTGGACTCGATGGGCTTTGGCCTGATTCAGCATGGCTCTTCTTATGTTCTTATGTTCTAAGTAAATTGTACACTGTGACACTTTTATCTACTTAAAAAAACCTTCCCTTTTCTGTTTATTTCTATTTAAGTCATATTGTTCTATGACTTAAGTCTACTTCTCAAACATTTTATAAACTTATAAATAGCAAGGAAAGTTCAGGAACAAATAATAACCTTTCCAACTGGTCTAATCCATCCTTCCCCTATAGTTGCCTTCCAGATGTGTTGGTTGAGTGATTTGGGAAGTTGGAGTATGCAACAAAATATCAGTCAGGCCATGACCCATCATAAATGACTACTTTGTTTCTCCTGGTGGACATTAGATGCTTTTGAGGTGCTTATAGGTTGGAGACATAAATTTCTTCTGACATTTATTCTCTGCACCTAGTATTTAACTGCAGTTGTTTATTAGGAGAAAATAAGTGCCAAGCGTGCTTACATAGAGCCTTTTCCAGCTGTTCAATAAAATGTGTCTGCCAGCTAAACCAAAAGTGATTGAATTCTATTTTTCATTTTCCACTGTTCCACTATAAATAAAGGTGTGAAAAAGTTTTTTGATACAGCTGCTGCTGAAAATGTTTATTGTTATGGGATCATCTAAATTAAAGCAGTATCAGTCATTCCAATCTTTTTAATTTGTCTAGATTTTAGAAAAGTAGGTCAACAAACCTCAAAGATGAAGTTCCTGCCTATGGTTTCAGTATGTCCTATCTGCAACCTATGATAGAGATAACAATAGCAATAGCACTTAAGACTTATATAAGACTTATATACCACTTCACAGTGCTTTACAGCCCTCTCTAAATGGTTTACAGGGTCAGCATGCTGCCCCCAACAATCTAGGTCCTCAGTTCATCCACCTTGGAAGGGTGGAAGGCTGAGTCAACCTTGAGCCAGTGAGAATCTAACTGCTGGCAGTCGGCAGAATTAGCCTGCAAAATTGCATTCTAATCAGTGCACCAAAACAGCTCATTGGCATTTCTCTCACTTTGTTCTATTTTGATTTTTTTAATTAAAATTCTCATTTTTAATTAACATTTTAGTTATTAAAAATTATATTCTGTCTTTCATAGAGGAGTTTAAGGCATAGCACTTCCGTCTTGCTTTATTCCCCATAACAACCCTATAAAGTAAGTTGGGCTGAGAGTATGTGATTGATCCACTTGATCCCAAATGTTAGATTTCATTTTAATTACCTTTTCCATGAAAATATAGTTCTCCAGGCAAACAATGAAAACAAATTTACTAAACTTATCAAGCAACAAAGTATTAAACAGTCATATAACTTGCTACCAAGGACAGCCCTATGATGAGGTATACGTATTTCAATGTTGCTTTTAGGCACATAATGCTTTCATTTCTGGGCATATTAGCAAAGCTTTACTATAAGTGATTATATTTAGAAAGATAATAATAGTACAGGGAGGAAAAAATTGGTGAAAAAATTATCCAATGATAATAGCTTCAATTCAGCTATAAAACAATACACCATTACCAGTTTAATCAATATATGCACATAGGACAGAGTTATATGCCTTTGTTTTGAGAAAATATATTAAAATATAATAAAAATATTCTGTAAACTTGAAATCTATACATAAGTGGCTTACATACATTCAGAATACATACATATTCTGAAACAGAAAAACCAAGTATTTTGAATAAAATATATTAATGGTGGGACAAAATTATCTCAGCAGATGTAAACAGCTACAAATGAAATTTGTGGATGATGAGCTAACGCCAAAAAAACTATTAAAAATTGGAATTTCACCAAGTAAAAGATAAAATTTCAGCAATATAGTATTAATGTTAATTATCCAAATATCAAGGTTACAGGTAATAGTTATTATACTAACTGTTGTTGAATCTAAATGTTCTGTATGAATTTTTGCCTTTTCTTAGCACTGATAAACATAGGATAAATGAAGGATATGCAATGAAATATGATTATTATATAATAGTTAAATAGTAATTGTTACAATATTTATTGATTTATTTGTATTCCCACCTTTATTATTTTTACAAATAACTCAAAGAGGCACCCATATCCACATGCCTTCCTCCTACTACTGTCCCCAGACTAACAACCCTATCAGGTGGGTTGGGCTGAGAGTGAGTGACTGGCCCACGGCCACCCAGCTGCCTTTTGTGGCTGCGGCTGGACTAGATCACATGGTCTCTCACTTTCTAGTCTGCTGCCTAGAAAACTGGCTCAGATTTTAGAGAGAGAGAGAGAAAAAAGATGATGGACAGAATGATACATAGAAATATATATTTATAAACACATGCAAGTATTATATAAATGGATGTAAAAAAAATTAAATGATATGGATTCTTTCCTAATGGAAGGAATAAAACTGGTGTGTCAAGAATCAAAGATTCCCAGAGTTCAATTAAAGGTTATTATCAGGAGCTGAAGACAGGAAGGTGGTGCAGAGAGTGGTGAGGATTGGCAGTTCACTCCCTTCTATCCAGGACATAGCATATCAGCAATGCTTGAGCAGGATTATCTGGGATGCTACACATCCTCTTCATGATTTGTTTTCCTTGTTATCTTCTGGGAGGAGATGAGGCTTCATGGTATCTGAAGCAGAACATCCTTTTTGTTCCATACAGTATAAACCTTGGGAACTCTCAAGCTTCCTCATTCCGCTATAGTCAAGATGGACAGTAATTAATATTTATATGTATTTATATGTAAGGGTGTATTTATATGTAAGGGTGCTATATAATGTTGTATATAGCATGTTTATACGTATGTTATGTATGTGTACACTTTTGAGAGCAGGCAACAGAATTTCATTTTTAGTGTGCCAGTGTGTCCCACAGTAAAAAATGATAATAAAGGTTATCTTTACTCTGACCTCAGTATATATTAAATAATATTTATTACATCATCTTTAATGTAATGCATATCATCCTTATTTTAAAAAATGGGGATTCTATATGGACAGGAATGTCATTAAAGGTTTTAATAAATTGTGATTCATCAAGTCAACCATGCTGAACATATAGCTCTTCTGCTGTTCCGTAACTACATCTTTCAGTATTTGTCAGCCCTGAAAATCATTATTGCACATGGACCCATGACTTCCAATTCTATACTACTCTGAATGTCACAATCAGCTATTCAGCTTTATATAAAATGCCTAAGACTATCAAATTGGGGTATGTGCCCTCGCTTAGCAGACTATATGCTTGGTAGACTAGAAATGTCAGAATTTCCATTCTTTATGCTGACCACTCACATATGACAAAGCTTAATCAATTAACACAAATAAGGCCAAAATATATATGTATAATACAACTATAAATTCTCCTTGAATTAGATCATATTGGCTGGGGAATTCTAGGAGTTTAAGTCCACAATTAAAGTTGCCAAATTTGGAGACTCCTGGACATATATGAATTTTTATTATAGTGTAAGGACAATGTGACAAGCTAGAAACTATTCTGTTATTCATTCCATTGTTTACTCCCTTTGTTATATAGGAATATTCTCCTTGTTCAAAATGAAAAATACAAAGTGAGGAAAGCATACAGAGTACCACCTCATCATCTAACCTTTACTACAAACTTTAGGCAAGAGAGCATAACACCAAAATATATCAACTTGTAATTATGATTAATAAAACTTTTAAAAACAGACATAAAATGCAATGAAATTATATACACTACACCAGCTTTGCAGACTGGTGGGGGGAGAGTGGATGGTTCCGCATGAGTGGTGGGCGAGCGTGCACATGCAGCACAGCTCTATCTGCACAAGTGGCGGGCACAATTCTGAACAGGCCACGGCTGCATCCCGGGGGCTGGGGACCCCTATCACTACAGATAGCAGTGGCAATCACAAAAAATTATGCAAAAACTGGTGGGATCATAAAATAGAGAAAGTCATAGAAAATGATACAATTAAACTGCTCTGGGACTTCAGAATTCAAACAGACAAGCACCTGCAACATAACACCCCGGACTTAACAATTGTTGATAAGAAAGACAAAAAAGTCTGGATAGTGGACGTGGCAGTGCCTGGAGACAGCAGAATAGACGAGAAAGAACTGGAGAAGATAACAAAATACAAAGACCTACAAATAGAAATAGAAAGACTGTGGCAAAAGCAAGCAAGGGTAGTACCAATAGTAATAGGTGACTTGGGTGCAATCCCAAAACAACTGGAGCACCACTTGAACACCATTGGTATTGACAAATTCGCTATTAGTCAATTGCAAAAGGCAGCCTTACTAGGAACTGCTTCCATCCTGCGACGATATCTGTAGTACCATCAAACATCCACATCTGCCTATCCCAGGTCCTGGGTAAGGACTCAATAGGTAGACAAAATGCCAAATCTAGTCTGAACATCTGGCTGACTGTGCGATGATCCAAATAATAATAATAATAATAATAATAATAATAATAATAATAATGATGATGATGATGATAATAATAATAATAATAATAATAATAATAATAATAATAATAATAATAATAAAAGTTGGAAGGGACTTTGGAGGTCATTGAGTCCAACCCCCTGCTCAGGCAGGAAACCCTACACCATTTCGGATCAATGGCTGTCCAGTCTCTTCTTAAAAACTTCCAATGTTGAAGCATTCACTGCTTCTGGAGGCAGGTTGTTCCACTAGTTAATTGTTCTCACTGTCAGGAAATTTCTCCTTAGTTCTAGGTTGCTTCTCTCCCCCTAGAAATATCTTGTTACTCCCCCTCCTTTTTTTTCCTGAAGTCTCTCCCTGAACCCAGTTTTTTATTATCAAAATTTGTATTTCTTTTACCAGCTTCTCCCCACTTCATTAAAATTGCTCCTACTCTGAGTTAAAAATAAGTTTTAAAATCCCTAATCAATTGTAGGCAAGTCAAGGGAGGCTCTGCCCTGGTGGTTACTCCTGCTGTAAAAAAAGCATGCTAGTCATTGCTGTTTCATTGTTTGCCCTCTTGTCAGTTTCTCAGTAAAAACAAAACAAAACAAAACAAAACAAAACAAAACAAAAAAACTTTATTCAACAGATCTAGGAAACAAACCGGGAAAGAACCATGAACCATGGCTCAAGAACATTTCTGGATCCAGCAACAGAATGGTGTTCTCTTCAGCACATTTCCTCCCCTTCTTCTATTTTAATCCAGTCCTTCCTTGGGAAGAGCTCTTGAGAGAGATGGAGCACTCAATGTCATCAGATCTCCCCACCCCCACCCCACAATGGCATCCTGTCTCTGCCCCAATTCTCATCTTTGAGTCTGCAGCAAACAAGAACAAGAGGAAGTTGAAATAGCGGCTGGGATTACAAATGGCATGGAAGATCTCCAAGCACAGCCCCCAATTAGTAAATCATAAATTTAGAGAAATAAGGATGTTACAGTATGTATCTGTAATTCCATGTTCATTCACCTGCAAATAATTCTACTAAGCTGAGATTTTTTTCTTACGCAGGAATGTATGATATTTCACTATTAGTTAAAAAAGTATTGCTACTACTGGGGTAGGACCTTAACAACTACACTGAATTAATTTTGTACATAGACATGTTAGTAAAAGTTATATTAATTTAAAACTAGTCTTTCCCTCTCCCCACCAAAAACAAATAGAAATTTAACTTGCTACTTATACAAAACAGCTGCTAAAACTAGGAAACAGATGAACCAGGAAACTAAGTATGCATGTAAAATACAATCATGTTATACCATTTCGAACAATAACAATGTGTGTTATTGTTATATGAAATATGTAGGCAAAATTGGTTATATCCTTGGTATTAGCATTGTACTATTTTAAGAAGATGCATACTTATTTAATCTTGTATGAGCTTGTTCTTATAAAAGTAATTGCTGTTGATTCACTGAGGAATGAGTTTTCTAATCTGCTTTCTAATCTGCTCTTATGCAAGGACCATAATATTCAGTCTTAACAAAAACATTATCACTCCATCATTTGAAATTAAAAAAAATACATGAGACCAACCCAGTAATTTGTAATAAAATATTGGATAAGTTAAAAGAATCAAGACAATATGATTCTTAGAACAATATTATGAATTTTCAAATGTCCACAAACCAATCATGGACCCTATATAGGTCACACATGGAATGGTGATATTGATAGTTGCAAGTGAATGATCTTGGTTGGAACATGAGTAGAGGACAGGCATTCATCCTGGTCCTTTTGGACATCACAACAGTCTTCAATACTACTGATTATGCTATTCTTCTATAAGGGCTAGGGCTGAGAAAAACTGTTGCCCTGGTTGTATTCATTTTTCAAGGATGGTTCCAGTTTGGGGCAGGGGAGAGGTCAGTATAATGGCTACTTTCCTACAGGGTGTCACAAGTGTTGGCTCTCTCCTTATTTAAAATTTGCATGAGGCCACTGGGAGAGGTCACCTGAAGATATGGGGGTTGGTATTGTCAATAATGATACCCAACTCTATATCATTACCCCAAAACAGACTGGTTGATGCTACTGAAGTCTTGTCCTGATCCCTAAAGGCTCTGTATGAGAAAGGATAAGCTTGAACTGAATCCTAGTAAGATGGCATTACTGTGTGTCCATTGGTACAGTATTACAATACAATACAGTATTCTCTCTGCTGTAGTTGATTCCCTTGATAGCAGGGTAGTACCCCTGAAACAATAGATTTGTGTCTTGAAGGTCCTGCACTCACTACTATAACCCTACCTGGAGGGGAGAGGTTGCTACAGCAATTCATGCCTTTATCACCATCCACTTATATTAATGAAACATGATTTACATACTGTAGACTTGCCTTTCAGGAACATCTGGAAGTTGCAGTTGATTTAGAATGCAGTGGCTAACCAACCTTCATGATAGCAGCACATTATACCAAAGCTCCAAGCCTTGAAACAGAATAGGAAGAATAATAAAAGCAATATTTCTTCTTTTTTTAAAAAAAAATCGTTTCCACTGCCAGGAAATGGGAGACCATAAAATTAGAGCATCTCTACATAAATGTTAATAATCCTTTCTTTTGTTTGTGGATACAGTGGAAAGCTGGATAGACTTACGATCTTTTAGATTCAAAGTTTCTTCAAACCAAAACTCAAGCTGCTTCTTTTACTGTCTATTCAACATCTTGGTTTATAGCACGGGTTCCCAACCGGGGATGCTCACACCCTCTGGGGGTGCGAGATATTCCAAGGGTTGTGAAAACTTGGATTTAGAAGTTTCAAAATTATAGTGTATATAAGGGGTGCGAGAATATATCAGAAGCATTCCAGGGGTGCGAAGTATAGAAAAGATTGGGAACCTCTGGTTTAGTATCAGTAACAAACAGCTTTAACAAAAACCCAAGTACAGAAAGGAAATCCAATCAATTCCATGAATTTGAGATACTATCATGTACCACAACATTGGAGCTCAAAAATCTAACAATAAGAAGAATTGTTTGTATGTTACTATGAAGTTCTTTAGCTCCAAAAAAGTTTCTGGCAATCTGTTTTAACCATGCTGATTAACTCACCTACAAAAGCTTAGCAGAGTCTTTGAGACAAACTACATGTTAACTTGAGAGCTCTATACCTGTATATTTTTCTTGGGAACAACTAGCAATTGTATTTTGAGACAGCATTTGAGACAGAGAAAGAGAGTTTTTTCCCTGTATTCCAGAGCAGTAATTTATGATCAATTGATCCCTACAGCTGTAGTTAATATTTTAACTCATGTCATAGTTTTAACTATGTATCTTCTGCTTAAGAATAATATAGTCTTTACAATTTTCTACCTGACAGATTTGTCTAGGACAGCGGTTCTCAACCTTTTTCAGGCCGCGACCCCGACCTGCGCTGCGCATGCGCGGCACAGCGGCCCGCATTGCGCATGCGCGGTGCTGCCCCCTGCGCCGGCCAAGGGGAAATAATGGCGGACTCCATTGTTTGGCGACCCCCGTGAAATGGTTGTTCGACCCCAAATGGGGTCGCGACCCACAGGTTGAGAACCACTGGTCTAGGAAAAGGTATTAATTATTACAAATGCTTTCCTTAAAGTCTAAGGAACTTAACAATAGGTCAGTTGGACTCAACAGAGTTCTCTATTTGTTTTTTAACATTATTTCACTCTCAGTAGCTAAATCATAAATCGTCCTTAACATGATAAAAGAGTCAAAAACTCTGAACAGGTCATTTTGCTTGGTGAAGGAATCCTTATTAAAGCATCCCTAACTTATAACTATATAGCTTCCATTTGGACATCTCTGTGGTTGAAGAACCCTCCACCTTTCTGGATAATCAGTCCCACTTCAATTGTGAAATATATCCAATCTTAGTATCTAAACCTCTAATCATTGTCAAAACCTTTCAATGAATGTTCTAATAGCTAGGAATTCTAAAAGTATAATGTAAGAAAAAAACATAATAGTCAAGATGCAATCTGTTTAAAGCAGAATAAGGTGGAACACTAATGCTGTAGATTAGAATATATAAGCTCTTCCCATGTAGCTTAAATTATATTTTCCTTTTCTAGTCACATTACACTGCTGGTTCCTGTTAGTGTCATGTGATCTAAATATTGAGATAGCAACTCCTAGATTTCCAAGCCTACATATGATATGCATAAAAAGTTGATCACAGCGGCTTGAAATATTGAGGTATGGACCCTCGACTTCTCAGGAGTATAAAGCACAGAAACAGGAAAAAAGTAAAACATTGCTGAGTGCACATAAGCCAAAATTAGTTCGTATTTGCTGCTTGTCTCCAGCAAATGGACTATAGTAAAATGCACATCAGTAGCACTGGAAACATTGCTAGAAATACATAACTGTTTTTTGTAGAATTAAACAGTCTACTGATTGTTCTGGGATTTCACTGTTACCACAGAAGCATAAAAATATGCTTGCTTCTGCAGAATTTTCCATTTTGTGAGCACAGTTGTCCATTTATGCATTTTTAAATGTATTAAATTAACAAAGTGGGGACTTTGTTAAAATCATCTTATTGATTTTTCCTTTCATAGAATTCCAAACTGTAACTATCAAGCTGGTACAAACTTGAAATGTGAATCTTTTATTAACAATAACAGTTTGAAAAAATGTTTTGCTTATTTTTTTCCAAATTTATTCCCCTTTTTTAGTGAGTTCAAAGTAGCATGTAATATTACAGACTCTGGCTAACATTGACAAACAAGCAAATTTTGAACAAAATCCCTGCTCTCTAAATTGAATGGAAATAGTTTACAATGGATTGTTTATGTCTATTTCATATAGGAGATTGCAATCTCACAATCAGTCTGCTTAGTGTTCCTCTTCATAATAGTGTTTTATAAATGCTATTTCCTGAAATTAACTTAGCATGCCATCCTAGAATAAGCTGTTTTATTTCTAACAATTTTTTCTTCTATTTAATCATGCCCTATTTTGAGACACTGCCTAGACAATTCTCTGCAGTTTTTTGGTAAAAGTTTCTCAGAAGTATGGTTTGCCATTTGCCTCTTTACTAGGGCTTTGAGACAGTGACTGGCCCAAGGTGGTATTAGAACTCATAGTTTCCCAGTTTCTAGTCTGATGCCTTAACCACTTCACCAAACTGGCTCTTATTAGCAAAATACTTTATCCTCTTTAGACCAAGTGAATTACGTGAGATGGTATGAAATAGAAGCCTAAACCTATGCTGTACATTAGCAACTGACTCTTCTTTGTTTCTCAACTTTTTCTCTTCCTGCTATAGATTTAGACACTGTGGAATGCTACAAAATGCCTTAATGGGTATCACCACTGAGAATCACCCACTTAAAACACCAAGGGGGTCAGATTTCATTCTTGGGTTTGAAACTATAGAGAAACTGTACATTCTTAAAATGTTTTAATTGTAAGATAATATAAATTCTGCTATAATAGAATCATGTCATTCCTGCAATTTTCTGTCCTTTCCAAAATTTTCTTTCAGAATGTACAATTTCTCCAATAATGCATTAGGAAATACTTTTAGTAATGTAACATCAAGAGCTTTCTGAAGGCATAACATCCATATCTCTAAGTACAACTGGGGGGGAGGAGAAGAATCAGTATATACATATGATTTTTGTAAAAAAAGAAAATGGGATTATTTACTGAAAGAAGCTTGAAACAGTTTCAAAAACTATATACAACAAATATCTGAAAAATGTGTGATGGAGAAAGTGGAGGGGTAGTGAACGTAACATTACAAATATCTATTTCAGATAATGAATTTTTCACTAGCTATGTGATGCTTATAGTAGATGACTCAATTCAAAGCAGATTTCTGCTTCACAAAATAAACATTTGAATTGACTCCCATACAATCAAAGCAGTGCCTAAATGTTTTAAAGAAATGTGGGGTATTTATTGATTCGGTTGATATTCTGGCTTTAAGGAGTCTCAATTATTATTGCTGCTTTATTTCCATATATGGAAAAGCTAAGGCAAGTTGAATGGTACGATGGGCTCTCTAATGTTGACAGATGTAATCAGACAGCAAATTTTATCCCTTTGTCAAACTCTGCCTATGAGAGAATGGCACTCTGTTGCTTATATCTTTTATTCTTCTACTAAAATTTGCTTAGATAGTTTACCTTTTTACTTATTATGTAAATAAGAAATACTATGCTTGCTGTTTATTGCACATAAAGACTACTTCTTTGCAACATAGCTCATTTTACACACAGCAATAGTAACACACGTCCTTCTGCGGTTTCTTAATTAAGTAGCATGTAATGCACCATATCCAGAAGAGCACACAATACTTGCCAATGACCCATACCAACCATTCTGCCAGCTCAGAAAACCAAGCAATCCAAGGATTCTTTAGTAAATAGTAAGACTTTTTAAACCGTTTTTGAGTTTTTATGTTCTTTAAGTGAAACAGAAAACTTTCTGCATTGATTCATACAATATCTCTGTAGACTAGGAATATCCAACCCATGACCTGCAGGTTGCATGCAGCTATGGATAGCTAGTAATGCAGTCCCGCAAGATCATAAAACTTTTAACATTATTATGTGATTAAGGTTGGGCAACCATGTTATATATTGTATACGTGGCCTAAAACAATTCTTCTTCACTCAATGCAGACCACACTCATTTGATTTTCCCTATTATATCATACAGGAAAACATTTTACTGAATCAAATAGCAAATCAGTTTGAATCTAACATGTTGCCTCTGAATCCTGATGTCAACCAGCCAGCTAGCGAATTCAATACTGAAGAAACTCTACGGTCTTGAGCTGCCATAAGAGATAATCTTTATTAAATACACTTACCAGCACTGAAGAAACAAAATCAACTCGTTTTCCTGTGAAAAAAATTGGTTAGTTAGCAATAGTTTTTCATTACTCCTACCCACCATACATTCATGTTGCCAAATCACATCCTTTCTGTTTGTTATGGGAACAGTCCACTTCTCTGTCAGACACCTGCTTTTGATGGCCTTGGGTCTCATGGTCTGTGGACAGTTTCTTGAAACTCCTGTTTCTTTTCCCAGGCTCTCCCCCCTCCCCCCATTTCTATGGCAAATTGAGTAGCGACAGAGGCTAGCAAGGATCTTAGCATTTCAACCTTGACACCTGAGACATAAATTCCAATAAAATCTCAAAATCAAACAGGATTTTGACTGATTTCTATTCTTTCATAGTTCAACCCTTATATACAGTAGATGCTTAATCCTAAATAGAATAGAATTCTTTATTGCCCAAGTGTGATTGGATGCACACAAATTTGTCTCTGGTGCAGAAGCTCTCAGTGTATATACAAACAACAAAGTGATAGATCATATATCATAGTTACAATAATTAGTCATAAAATACAACAACAAATGATAAATGATAGATAGAATGTCCTTGTCTACATTACTGGATCTTCCATTGACGTAATAATATTATTTTACTCTTCCGTAAGATTTCTGGACTGCATACTTTGTAGCTATTTTGATAACAGCTCTGAAGGGACCCAAACTGAATAATTTGTAGCTCTCCATAAGTAGATAGATAATGATGTCATCAGTAAAGGAGGAAGAGATCATGATGCTAAAATGTTAGTGTATTTTAAACACCATAAGAAGAGAGGAACACCTTATTTCACCCTTGGACTGGAATACAAACTAAAACAGAATTGTAAAAAAAGAGAGGCAATATGAGGACAGACTGGGAAAATGTTAATCACTCATTTCTCCAAGGACATTAGTGGGCTTAGCCTTAAAATCTGCTAAACAATATTTCTTAGTGCTTTGGTAACATACTACTACGTCATTATTACGTCTAGACATAATGGCTCTCTTTTTACTCTGGAGGAGAAAAAAGGTGAAAGGAAATCAGAAGGGGAAATAACTGCCTTTCAGTCTCTTTTATCATAGCTAGGAAGGCAGCTGTCACATGAGTTAACTGAGTCACTGGAAATGTATGCTATTAATGTAAGTAGATGGGTTATTTTACTGGTAGAGGGGATGACTGGATTGCTTGCATCATGCAGTCAAGGCTATTCTGACTTCCTGCCTGCCTTCCTAAAAGTCACTGATATTCACTCCTGCACATTCGTTTGCCAGCCGGGTGTTTTGGGGCACTTAGCAGCAATTCCTATTGGCTTTCAAAAGCCAATAGTGGGAGTAGCACAGCTCATGCAAAAGTTGAAAAAAAAACCCATCAAAAAAAGGTGCCGGAATGCCGTTCTCAGCGTTCTATGAGGGGGAAAAAAAGCCCTGCAGATTAGTCTTCAAATATCGAAAAGGAGGACATGAAGGAGGACACTTTTTGAGGGAGGACAGAACTTACAAAAGGAGGACTATATTTTAACATTTTGAACCAAAAAGTACATATTTAACAAGAGTGAAGGCTAGTAATTACTGTACTATTATTTTAATCTATATGACACAGTAAATTAAGTGTATAATAAGTTGATATAATAACAATTTACAGAGGGCCTTTAGAAGCCCTTCTGAATTATTTCAATTTCTTTCTGCAAACTTTTATTGACATTCTATGTCTTAGTTTATTACAGCTATTTGATAATTCCTCAAAGCTCCTTCCAATTTGCCAGTGCAGAAGTTGTAAAATATGTTATGATTTATTATAAAACAGAAATACCAATGGCAAAAAAAACCTCATGTAGATATAATCTATATGGCCTACAGTATAATTCTTACTCCAGTAAAGTTCTCTCTCAGTATGAGTTTTTGTGAAGGATTATAGATTTTAATTCTACAGTATGATTTTGCTTACTATCTTCCCAAATTTAACAATTCACTTTTTAGTAAACACAAAAGGTGATCTTCTTATCATGGAGTATCATTTTGAAAATTAAAAACAAATAATCCAGCCAAACGTTTTTCCTTATTAGGTCTAATTAAATTAACTTGGAACACCCAAAGGGACATTAATGTAAGTAAAAAATAAACAGGAAATTATAAACTCTGATGGTCCAATAGAGCAGATAATTTATATATCATAAAAGTTTACCAGGTTCAACGTGGGCTATAACATGGAATTTTATATTTTCTGCCTTTTGTTCCATACACTTGCTTTATGTGATTATTTAGGCTAAGTAAATAAATATATCACTTTGTGAAAAGTACATATGTATTGTTTCAAAGTACTTGCTGAAGTTATTTAATCAACAGCAATTTTTTCATGCCAGGCGGACATCAGTAAACAGTAAATAGTAGTTCTGTTAAGAGGAAAAACTAATTAACAGGATGGTGGTTCAGTTAATGATAAAACTTCTGAATAAATACTAAAAGGAAGTTAATTCTTTACCATGTAATTATTACAAGATTTTAAGTTGTTAATGCTAATTGTACAACATCATACGTAGAGAAAAAAATAATTAGCATTTCTAAGACAACTTAAGGAAATTCCAAGGAGTTTACTTTTCTTAATTACTTCTTTTTAAAGAAGAACGTAAGGTTTTATGCTGCCTTTAAAAAATGTTGTATTTTATGTTTTATGATGATTGCTTCTTAATATGATCTTATGTTTAATGTGGATTGCTTTAATATTGAAAAAGCGTATTGAATTTCTACCTCAGGTTATTGAATTTCTACCTCAGGATCTTTTGTTAGGGATCATAAAATACTGCACTACTACAGAGACGAATTTGGTCCTGAGTTTGGTCACAGCAGCTGGACTGCTGGTGGGACAATGCTGGGGGAGGCCAGAAATACCACCTATTGAAGATTGGACTCTGAAAGTGATATACTTGGCAGAAATAGCGAGAATTTTGGCATATTTGAAGGATCGCTCGTATGAACAATGTGTGATAGACTAGAAGCAGTGGATGGACTGTGTATAAGAGAAACACCAATCAAATGAAACGTATCAGGCGTATGGTTGAGGCATGATGTGAGGAGTGGGGAATGTTTGCCAAATCAGACGTATACAAAGACTAATACTTAGTGTTGTATTTCAGGTTCTATGATGATTGCTTCTTAATATGATCTTATGTTTAATGTTGATTGTTTCAATAAAAAATTTTTTTTATAAAAAAATATGTATTAAGAAACTAAATATATTAGAAGTATGTACTATGTTAAATATTAATAATGAATTATAACAGATACAGAATGGTAGAACTGTAGTATTTTTCAATAATCTGGAATAGATTATATATTATCTATAAGTGAAAGGAAAGTAACAAGTAGAGTGGCTAGTAGACATACAATATTGAGACTTTAGATTAATGTAAAGACAAGACACATAGTGTACTAATAATATAGTAATATATGAACCCAGACAACACACTGTTCACAAAACACTAAAGATTGTTATTGTAAAAAAATAATAAAATATATTTTTAAAAAATAATATAGTAATGATTCTTCAATTGTATGAAATGTTTCCCATTATCTGAAGGATATAAACACTGAAAGATTTCAATTATTATTATAATATATGCATTAAATTTGAGTTGATGTGGTGATGTTTAATGATATGGTATATAGAACAGAAATATTTGTCCCTTTTCCCCGTGATATAGAGGAAAAGCAAAATGGAAATTAAAAATTTAAGAAAGTGTTCCATAAATATATCTGCATGCTCATTTTCATAGGATTGTTCTGTATCAGCATGTGATACTAATGCAGGTGTATCTAGCTATTGGAAAAAATATGAGTAAGAAAATGTTTTCCCATTGCTTCAGGATACAGCTTCATGCAAACTATTGGTGTTTGTGTCAGTATGATCATATTATTACCAAGTCCGAGTATTTGAGAAGAAAGTTGGCAAGGAAACATGTTGACACTTTTTCCCCTGAACAGGATGCTTGTTAAGATGCAAAGACTTTTCCAATAAATAAATACACAGAAGTGAAAAGCTGACCAAACAAAATCTTTTGGTAAGATGGAGTGAATCTACAAATCTGCTTCCTGTAGCGTTTTGCTTGATACCTGACACAGAGAAAGATCATCTTTTTTGGTAAGATTTCCTTCCTAAAGAACTAGCAAGCATCTTAAGCTTTGGCAAAATAGCTATGAACTCCATTGTTTTTTCCAAACTGAAACTTGTTTTTTTTCCCTCAGAAATTCCAAACAGCCACATCCTTGTTAGCACTTGTTAAGACCTTCAAAAGGCAGTTCAGTTTACACTAAAATCCAGAATAGCATTAGTTAAAATGAAATGCAATAAAAAGACCCTTGATGTCTGAAACATAGAAATAGAATCCATAATGATTAGGAAATCTGTTCTACACAATATGGGGAGAAGGATGCATTTGGTCATCATAGCTAACCATGAATAGACCTACTGTATCCTGAGAATTTATCCAATCTTGGTTTAAAACCATGTAAATTAACAACATCCACTATGGTGAATTCCATGTATTAAGGATGGGCTGAACTTGCATTACCCCATTTAAATCACTAAGAGAACTTAGTCATATCCCATTAATTTCAAGGGGAACGTGACATAGTCTGGATCCAATCCTGTAGGAAAAATATATATTTTCATTCATTCATACTTACATACATACATACGTACAAATTTTCTCTTTGTGGAGATGAGGGAATGGTTTTCAACAATATTAGTCTTGTGAATGATTTTCTTTCATTTATCTGTATGTAGAGACATTTAGTGCTGCATAAATAATTATCTCAAAAATGGGTTAAGCAAGATCGAATTTGTGGGGAATTATTTAAAAACAAAGATGGATTCAAAGCAACTTAGCTTTTATTCTTTAGAAAGCATACCAGCTATCTAGTCTAATCTGTTCACTTGTCTTTTTGTAGTCTTCCTTCTTCTGTCACAAGTAATTCTCTATAAAGGTTCATGGAGTTTTTAAGGAATGGCATCTCTGGTATGTCCACATTAGCATGGAACATCTGGCATTATCATAAGCAGTTAAGATGATCAACACTATGTAATAATGCATCCCTGCACAAAATGCAATTCCCACAAAAAAATTTCCTCAAGAAAATAATACAAATAAAAATAACCAGGAAAATTACAAATACAAAAATAAAATAAGGGAAATAATATAGCTTTGATTACTTTTGCATATTTAGTAGTAGTATAAATAGATTTTTATGGCTCATTTTTCATAAAACGTCAAAGAGAGAGAGAACGAGAAACTGTTGTTTAATGTACTTATCTATCTGTACTATTTCTAGCCTCCTTTTCAGTTGGAAAGTTTCCCAAAAAGATTTACTTCTCAATAAAAATAGAAAGTTCCCGTCCCCAAGCTTACTATTTAAAAAGATGATACAAAGGGGGAAAAATTGTGAGGGAAAAAAAACAGAGTATTGAGGTACCAATTTTATATAGATATTATCATGGCCAGCGGTAATATATTAGGCTGTTAGGTGCAAACAACCAGTAAGACTCTGTTGTTGTTGTTAGTTGTGAAGTCGTGTCCGACCCATCGTGACCCCATGGGCAATGTTCCTTCAGGCCTTCCTATCCTCTACCATGTTCTGGCGTCCATTTAAGCTCACGCCTACTGCTTCAGTGATTCCATCCAACCACCTCATTCTCTGTCGTTCCCTTCTTCTATTGCCCTCAATTTTTCCCAGCATTACGCTCTTCTCCAGTGAGTCCTTCCTTCTCATTAGGTGGCCAAAGTACTTGAGTTTCAACTTCAAGATCTGGCCTTCTAAAGAGCAGTCAGGGTTGATTTTCTCTAGGGTTTGATCACCTTGCAGTCCAGGGAACTCGCAGGAGTCTTCTCCAGCACCATAGTTCCACGGCCTCAATTCTTTTGCGCTCAGCTTTTCTTATGGTCCAACTTTCACAGCCATACATTGCAACTGGGGGAAAAAACACTAGCTGACTTTAAAGCACTGAAAAGTTTTATTATTGTTACCTGTACAGAAGAATCTGGTCATTTAATGGTCAGAGCTAAACTGATACTAGAAAAGTGTCAACGGAATTCACAGAAGGCTGGATTTAGGTTTCTTGTGGGAGTACAAAGATTCCAAACTGATGACATATTTAACCCAGCCTTCCAACCTCAGCTTGTTCATCTCCTACAGATGCAATGCTACATTTGCTGTAAAGCATCCAGAAGCTTTTGAGCTACAATAGAAAGATCTTAAACGAAAGGAGAAAGTCAAATTTAATGGCTTCTCCACTAAGCTTATGTTTATTTTTTAAAAATTTTTTACAGCACATGTGAAACATCCAGGGCCTCCATAAAACCCTTAAATTTGTCAATCTATTTTTTAAAATTAAACTAATAACCCAATTTTATTTTAAAGGCCATGTCTCCTAAAAATGAAAAGTGAAATTTTTAAGTGTTGCCTTTTCTACTTTGATCACTTCATTCTTGACACTCTCTTTCAAAGGACAAATCACTATTTCACAGTCAGCATTTTTCACCATAATTACTGCAACTTTTGGCAAAATAGTTCCTCATTATCATTTAGAGTCTGACTTGATTCCTGGATGACAATTGAAGTACAGATAATGAAGCTTTGAAAGGAAAGAGAAAAGAGGACCAGCAGTAAAATAGATAGACTCAATCACAGTTATAATGGATACACCATTAAAGAACCTGAAATACTAAACAACTCTTTTACATAAAAGGATGCAAAGAAATGCAATGTCAGGAGTACAATTCAAGGTATTCCAACTTAATAGAAGAATAGAGAAACTTTAGTTGTTGGAGTCTATCTACTCTGGGCTCCAGCCAGCAAGATTCACAGCTGAGTGACTAAAGCTGTATTTGTCAAGGATGATGGGAACTGTAATATCACAAGAGCCAAATCCTTGTTTTTAAAGGTTAAAATGGGTCCTGGGGAAGCACTATGGTTGCATGTACTCTATGTTGTGAGTTTTTAATTGAAGTTTCAACATTTTTTAAAAAAAATAATTTTAATATTCATCGTGGGTGGGTGGATAGCTACTTAATGTGTTAAACAAATAAATATATAAATGTCTTAACTGAACAGTTTTCCAAAAAGAAAGAGAAAGAAAAGGTATGTGCAACACTGTATACTCTATGAGTACTTAAATAAGTGGTAGGTGGTAAGATGAAATGTACATTGAAAGTAATTGAAAAAAATGTAAATAATCTTTTTTAGAAAATTAAAATATGAACTTCAGACTAAAGAGGCAGAGGTCAGAGTGAAACAGAATTAGTTTATTTAGGAAAGACTTCCTACTTATAACTGTATTCTAGCACTACAGCAAGATGCTTTGAGGAATCTCTTTTGAAGATTTCTAAGCAGTTGTTCGAAATGCTTTTTCTGAAGGATATCCCGTTTCTGGGCAGGACATTGCTCTTGGCTTCCTTTCAAAATCTTGATTTTATGGTGTTCGGAAACTGCTGATCTAAACAATTAACTAGTGCATTTAAAAAAAAAGTTTGCTTTCAAAGTTCATCCAAATTCAATTTTTATTAAACACATAATTTGAAAAAGTATATGTAAATGAAAGATAAATTTTAAAATTGTTTTTTTCACAAATATTCCTCAGTATTTTTTCATTAGGGCAGTAAATATATTATGTTAGTCTTTCATTACCTGCTGACCTCCAAATATGTTGATTATGTTGGCTATGTATTCTGTAAGTTGTAGTTCCAATACATCTAGAAGTCATCCAATTGGGAAAAGCTCTACTCTGTCATAGTCACTGGATGGAGAAAAAAAACTGAACCCAGAAAAAGCACATTTTTTCAGGATTACTATATCTGGAATGAACAGCTCCAAACAACTTCTAGAAATGTATAAATGCCTAACGCTACTGCTACACAGTAATCATCTGAATTTTTGCAGCCTTCACCTGCACTGATAATTAATTTGATACCTGCTTCCCTTAACTAAAAATTGGGCCACATCTCTAAAGGTAGAAATTAATAAGCAGTTGAATATAAATAGCTGAATAGGGACATAGTCAAACCATTTCTCGTGACTCTAGGCATCACAAGATCATGACACAAAATGGTGGTGTTAGTTGTGTCATGATGCAAATGATACAGGAAGTCCTTGACTTACAACCATTTATTTAGTGACCATTCAAAGTTATAACTGCATTGAAAAAAGTTACGTAAGACCATTTTCCCCTTACAACCGTTGCAGCATTCCCATGATCATGTGATCAAAATTTGGATGCTTGGCAACTGGCATGTATTTATGACAGTTGCAGTGTCCCAGGGTCATGTGATCATCTTGAGACCTTCTGACATGCAAAGTCAATGGGAAGGCCAGATTCACTTAACAACTGTGTTTCTAACTTAACAACTGCAGTGATTCCCTTAACAATAGTGGCAAGAAAAGTTGTAAAATGGGGTAAAACTCACTTAGTGGTCAAATTTTGGGCTCAACTGTAAGTCAACAACTACCTATTTATTATACAGTACAATGTCACTTGCCCCTTTTAACTCCTATAGACATTGTGTTTATGAGTATTAAAGAAAGGGATTTTCCATCATTTTTTATAGTTTTGGGCTAGCAAAAGAGGCAAACTAAACTGGCTGAAATTAGCTTGACCCTTTATTTTACATACTTCAACAAATTCAAGGATCAAAGGCTGAATCCTAACTTACTATTTAAAAAAATGAAACACAGGAGTAGAAAGATTTGATGTTCAGATAGTTTTCTTTGACTAAGTGCAAATTGTTTCTACCAAGTTAAAATAATGAATAAGCTGATCTAATTATACTTTATAATATTTTGAAGTTCACATTTCAAGTACAAATTTCAAATGATGACCCTGAATTACTTATTCGAGAAAGGAACAATGCTTCCTCTCTTTAACATTCTTGATTTGTATACTCACACATTTTTTTAATTTTTTCCTAATTATTACATGTCATTTTAATAAAAGTAGAAATACGATCTATCTCTTAATCATAGTATCAAACTTCACCATTTGTTATATTTGCGTGTACATGAGAACTTTTGCACCAGAGACGAATACCTGATATGTCTAATCACACGTGGCATTAGCTGTCATGACAATAGCAGTAAATTCAAATAAGGTTAATAGTGATAATATAAATGTGTTTAATTCTTTTAATCTAATATTGTTACATATTCAATTTATATGTCATGTTTGATAAAAGGATTTTCAATTGTCAATCCTTAATATATTTCATCAATTTCAGACCAGTTCCTATTAAAGGGTATTCTTAATTAATGAGCACCATTCAGCAACTGTCTGAAGTTGCGACAGCTATAGTTGCTTACAACTATGCCTTGATATTTTGGGTGCTGCATGACTTCTACCGTCACATAATCATGACCTGAATGCTTGGCAACAGGCTAATTCTTATGGCAGGTGGAATTACTAATATGTTAGTATGCATGAGGTCACCTGCAAATTACATTTCTTTGAAAAAGAATATAAATAAAAAAGTCCAAAAGAAATATATATAAGAACATATAAAACAGAAGATAAGGTACAGGTAGTTACTCTTTTTGAATTTATTGAATTGCATTTCTCAAATCTTTTGAGCTGGATCATGCAATTTTTGAGATAGCGAGAATTATATATTTTCAGCATGCTTATCCTAGGCATTTGTATTTACCTATACCTATTTGTAAAATGGGGGGGGGATATGATTCCACCTGTGAGATACATAAAGAACAGCAGAGACTATTGCCTGGAATTAGCTTAAGAGTTATTATCCCAGCTCTAAATATTGTATACAATTACTTATTGTTTTATTTGTTCTTCTACATTATTATTCCATTTGTGGAATACTTTGTGTTCCAAACCATCCAGTCCAATCCCCCTTAATATTGTACATGATACATGATTACATAACAAAATAATAATTATTTTATCTGAATCATCTTCCCCATACAAACGTTTACTAAATGCTTGCTTTTGCTTTTTCAGCAGTCAAATCCATACCACGCCTACATTACAGAAATGCCTACAGAGCTTGACATTCTTTAGCCAAACATGAAGCCAATTTTCTTGGACACTTTTTCCTTCAATAGTAGTTTCTGGCATCCAATACATCAAGAATTATGTTGCAGTAGGAAGAATGTACAGAGAAATAGTGATTTAAGATTTTTCTGCAAAATTTAATAATATATACATATTACATTAATAATATTTTCTTTGTTACGGATGCTGAATTTTATTCTGTTGCATGATAGGGTGCAACTGCAGTGGATTTTATGTGGCTTTAATCACTGGAAATAATTGAAATATACCAATAATAGTTTTCCAAGAATCAAATTAAATATATTTAATCTAAAATATATTTGTTGCTTACAAATATCCATTTACATCTATGTTGGTCTTGGATATCTAGGTCAGTTTGATCTAGTGTTTAAAGCACTATACAGTAGAAATCGGGAGATTGTGAATTCCAGTACTATCTTAGGCAGGAAAGTTGGCTGAGTTACTATGAGCCAGTCACTCACTTTCAGCCCAACTCATCTCCCAGGATTATTGTTGTGACAAAAATAGGAGAAGGAAAGAATATTAGGTATGTTCGCCACCTTGAGTTATTTATAAAAATAATAAAGGTGGGATAAAAAAACTGTAAATAATATTCTGGAGCAAAGAAATGAAATTACTTTGAGACTTGTTAATAAAAATTAATGCTTTACTAGTGCAATTCAGAATAGTTCAGAATTCAAAAAGGCACTCAATAAGTGCATCCTAACACCTATACCAGAGGTCCCCAACCTTTTGGGCACCAGGCACCGGTTATGTGGAGAGAGGTTTTTCTGCGGACTGCGGTATGTGTGGTTTTGTGTGCTGCATGCATCCGGCAGATGAGGTTTTGCTTGTTTGTGCAGCCCGGTTGCTGGCATGCTGCAGCCCAGTACCGGGGGTTGGGGACCCAACTTATACTATTTAACATGTACACAGAAATAGTTATGAGAAATGCACATTTGGAGGAATCTACCATTGGAGTTAAAATAGGTAGTAAGAATATCATCAACCTCTGATATGCAGATGATACAACATTGCTTGTGGAAAACAAGGAGGATCTGGAATGGCTAATCCTGAGAATCAAAGATGAAAGTGAAAAATGTAGACTACACTTAACATCAAGAAAACAAAGATAACGACAACTGCAGAGAACACATAGGTCAGAGTGCAGATCGACAATGAGACCATCAAAACAGTGAAGGAATTCATCTTCTTAGGCTCTGAAGTCAATCCAAGTGATGACTGCAGCTCTGAGATCAGAAGGTTTATAGCACTTGGAAGAACTGCAATATCTGGTATGAATAACATCTGAAAGAATAAAGACATAAGCCTCACAACCAGATTAGTTAACACAATAATTTTTCCAATTGCTACTTATGGCTGCGACTCTGAAAAAGGCAGATAGGAGAAGGGTGGATGTCTTTGAACTGTGGTGCTAGAGGTGATTAGTACACATCCCATGGACCAAACCTCACTAAAAATACCACTTGAAGCCAAGATCAGAGGCTGTCACACTTTGATCATGTCATGAGAGCTGGCTCACTCGAAAAGTCAATTGTGTTGGGAGTGATCAGTGGAAAAAGGAGAAGGGGCTGCCCTAACATTCACTGGCTGGACACTATAAAAGATGACACTGAGATAACTATGGCGAATCTGAAGGAGGCAGTGTGAGACAGAGGGACATGGAAAGTGCTGATCCATAGATTGGCCAAAGGTTGGACACGATTGAATGGCTGGTGATGATGACAACAATGGTACAGCACTCCTTCTAAAGACATTGGTGTTGTGATATGTAGTAATTTTCAAGAAAAGATGAATAATTATAAACAATAGGAATATTTAGACCCAACCTAAAGCAGAATTGTAGTATTTTGTTTTACAAATTCAGCTGCAAATTCAGACAGTATTGTCAAGTACTATTCAACTGATAAATAATCCATTAGAGAAATAGATTTTTTTTTAAAAAAATGACCCAATAATTCTAGGATGGGGAATGTTCTTCAGGTTTGTTTCATGGAACCACTTCACTGATTTATTAGAATTTTTTGGGGGGAAGTAAATCCCATTGAACTCCCAGATCTAATTCGGATTATACAGAATTATTGTATTCCACTCTCCTTCCCCAAAAATCATGGCATGAGATGACATTTAATTTTGGTTTTGATTTTGGGGTTTATTTGCAAGATACTATTTTAAAAGCATAAAATACATCTTTGTGTGTGTGTGTGTGTGTGTGTGTGTGTGTACGTTTCCCCTAGACCTGTATGTTTTTATGTCTGTATTAATATCTCCCATTTTTGGAAGGAGATCTTGTCAATCATTTCCGAAGGAATGATATACCAATTTTATAAAGAATGTTGCTTTTTAAAAGGATATAATTTAAACGCTATCCCTACAACGATAGCCTCTAGTGAATAACAAAAGACTCTATATATACTGTAGCTATTATTCTGATTTATTTTCCCTTGGATAATATTGTTCTCTCCATTCCCAAAATCAGTGAGTGAAAATGAACGAGACAGATATAGCTAACCTGTTGTGAACTATACATATTACAAAGACCTGTGTTCAGCATCATTCACAAATGGTCAGAAATATTCAACTTCCCTATTGTGCATAGACAGTCCTTCCTGGCTTTGGGAAATATAATCTTAGCACAATCAATCCTAAAACATTGAGGAAGCCTTTTCAAGTCTTTACATCTATAAGCATATTACATGGAACTTCTACCACTTTTTTCATTTCTACACTTCATTTGTTTATAGAAAAGAACAACTTTTAGTAATTGGGGCACTCTAGTGCATTTTACTCAGTTTTGTTTCTGTTTTCTAAAGAATTATTCATCATTATCCCAAACATAACTGTTCTATAACATCAGTTCCTGATAGTTGATCTGATGCTGCCAATCCAGAATGTTTCTTATAATGGGAAATTTTGTTCCCCATTTGCTAACAAATCTGGCAGAAAAGCATATTTTTAAAACATAATAAGGTTCATATAAAATGAACCTTTTTCAATGTTCCATTTTTGTAGGATGTCAATTTTTAACTAAATAGAAAACTATTATTTCTTTGATTAAAGGAATATTTTAAAAAAAGAATTTCATTTTTCAATACATTAGCCAAGTTGGCATCAAAAATAAGGAAATATTTTTCAATCTGCAGTTTTGAATATGATTTTTTTTGTGTGTGTATATTTTCCCAGAATACATACTTTTAAGGAATAGCCATTTTAAATACTCCTTTGTACCTGAAAGGTCTGAATCAATTGATTGGCATAAAATTTCTCATTAAAGATTTTATCAATCTATATTTAAAGTATGTTCAACGTTTAACAAGCCCAATGTCTAAAAAATATGGCAGAATTCTTGAAAAATTCCAGGATTCTAAATAAGATGGTGGGTTTTTATGAAGGTTTTTTTTTCCTTATATCCCGACAAAGTATCCTGTGAGAAAGCTTTTAAATTTAATGCATAGCTGAGACCCATGGAATGTGATCACTTATTGTTTCAATAAACAATTTCAATATTAAAAAATCCAAGCAGGCAACATGAATGAACTTGACGGGGGTTCATCTCTGTCTCTGCTGAAAAAAAAAAATGAGACTTCCAACTAAGGGGCAGGATGCAGGCTACCAGGAAGAGATAACCAAGGGAATAGTGAGCACTTGTAATATGTAAGCAAGTTTGGCAGGATTCAATACTGTACTGCAACCGGGAAATTAGATAACAAAAGGTTGGCAATGTGTATTTTGTTCTTGAAGAGAACAGATTGTATCAGATAAATGAACAGTCAAATACTCACATCGTGCTTTTCCTAGCAATAATATAAACAGGAATACCTAGCAGTGATAAAGTTATGTAATATTTTGGTTGGACACAAAGCTACTTTGACCACTGGTATACTGAATTGATTTTTTTTTCTTTAAGCAAATCAAAATTCCCAGTACAAAAATGAGTGAATGGATTCAACACAACTACTTAAATTATGTTTGCCTTCATATTCTTTTACCTAGTTTAATATTAAAAAGAAATATAAGGACAAAGTTGTGAGTTAGAGAAAGGTATGTTTTACTATTAGAGCTACTCTGTGAAATTCACAATGCTTGCCAGGTATGTGTTTTTATTCTTCCCTTTGGCTACAAAGACATTCCCGTGGTCCTCCAGGGGCCCAAACAGAGCTAAAAAAATTATTTTAGTTAGACTCATCAATGCCTAATCTTGACTGATACTGGGAGTTTGAGTTTCTGTGGGGCTTCCCAGTGTCCCAAAGGAAATAAAAAAAGATGAACAATCATTCAAATTTCCCAATTTCTTACTCCCTCAATTTATATCACTAGTAAAGGGAAGGCTAGCCCCAAGAAACAGTACTGGCATCTTGCTATCCCCACTCCTTTCTCAGTTTTTATTTTCTTTTTATTTGCTATCTTTCAGCAAGGAAAAGCCATATCAAAAACATTTATCCAGAGGTTTTTTGGTAGGAGCAAAGCATTTACCTTCATTCCTTTCACTCATATTGGATCAGTATTCTCACCATTTGGGAAAGTTACACTCAGGCAAATACTCATTCTAAACTCCTTCATATATCCTTCAATAAAAATGATAAAAGCATTTTTATGAAATGGCTGAAAGCAATATTTTAACATTACTTTTCTAGTAGAGTTTCTAAGAATAAACAGTCTTATCTTAAGATCAATCTTTACCTCAGTAATTAGCTTTCTTCTGAAAGTTGCAGCTTCCTTGAGTGTTTCTGAATTGTTATATCTCTCAGAGCAACATGGAGAAATCTAGAAACTATCAATGATATGGTATTGTTATCTTATAGGGATGCTTGTTAAACAGTGAAAAGTTTAGCAGTTCCATCATTTCCAAAGCAGATTTCTTTCTATAGGTAGATTTAGGAAGGAGAATAAATATTGTGTCCCCCACTAAGTTATGTTTGGACTCCTTCACTTTCACCCTTCTCTCATCAGTTATTCCCAGTTTTTCCCTTACACGTTCTCTTTGGCTAGTTTTTCAAATCTGGTGGAAATGCAGGTTTTTTTTAATATATTTCTTCTACAAGCGCTTCCTAGACAGTTCTGTACAGGTAGTCCTCAACCTGTAAGAATTCATTTAGTGACCATTTGAAGTTACAATGGCATCGAAAGAAGTGACTTATGACCGTTTTTCACATGAGCATTGCAGCTTCCTCATGGTAACACCATCAAAATCCAGACTCTTGGCAACTGGCATGTTATTATGACAGTTGCAGTGGTCCCAGGGTCATGTGATCCCCTTTTGCAACCTTCTGACAAGCAAAGTCAATGGGAAAGCCAGATTCACTTAACCATGTTACTAACTTAATGACTGCAGTGATTCACTTAACAATAGTGGCAAGAAACATTGCAAAATGGAGCAAAACTCATTTAATAGCTGTTTCACTTAGCAACAAAAATTTCGGGGACCACCTGTATTTATCATCACTGTCTGCCCCTTTCTTCCTTTTTTCCTCTGTTTTTCGCCAGTCCTGAAGATAACTCTTGTCTTTTGAGAAATGATTATTTGGCATGCATTCATGATCCCAGTACAGGTCCTAATCCATCAAGAAATGTGTTCACAAACCATGATATATGACACCAGAGAAACTATCTAGAAGGGGCGTTGTCTTACCTGAACGCCTTTTCTCAGCATGAAGAATGGAGAATCCACGAATGGGTTAAAGAAGTCCTCTAGCCCAATCAGACCAAATCAATCAAGTTGCCACGCCCCTGCTGGACTGAACCTTGCCCCAGTTTCAAAAAGGGCAAAGCTAAAAACTATATGATGTGCTGGCTCCCAGCTACTGACACTGACCTGACTGTGAATTTCAAAATGGGGAGGGGGTGGATTCTTTATTCTTCATGCTGAGAAAAGGCGTTCAGGTAAGACAATGCCCCTTCTCCAGCATAGAAAAGAATGGAGAATCCACGAATGTGACATACCAAAGCCCATGTGACCCCACGGGTGGGAAACAGGCTGGTCAAGTGTCGACACTGACTGAACCACCTGTTGTAAAACAAGGCAGCCAAAGGAGGCCTCTGCAGAGGCAAATTTATCAAGCCTGTAATGACTGATAAAGGGGGAAGGCAAAGACCACGTCGTTACCCTACAAATGTCAACGATAGAAGCCTGAGTGTGCCACGCAGCTGATGTAGAGGCAGTGTGTGGAGTGTGTTGTCAGACGGCTTGAAATAGGCAGGGAGCATACCCGATACGACTCTGCGATGCAGGCCTTGATCCACCTGGCAATAGTAGAGAAAGAGACCTTCTGACCTTTAGAAGCCGGATAGAAAGATACAAAGACAGCCTCCAATCTATGAAAGGCAGCTGTCCGTTTAATGTAATATCGCAGGGCCCTGCGGACATCTAGAGCATGCCATTGCCTCTCTAAGTTGTGTGATGGGTTAGGACTGCGTGATCTCTCTGAAGAGACGTGGATGCAGACTCCATTCTGAATGGTCTACCGTAGAGCGACTCAGATAATCTGCTTGCCAGTTCGCCGCCCCTGAAATGTGCTCCGCCTTCAGGGAAAGAAGATTCCGTTCTGCCCATGATCCCAGTAACCAGGCCTCGGACATCAGGGCCCATGATTGAGTACCGCCCTGCCGGTTGACATGGGCCTTTGCCACCACATTGTCCATCAGGACCAACACGTGGCACCCCACAATCGTTCTGCGGAAGTGACAAAGTGCCAGGCGTATAACCCTGAGTTTCAGCCAGTTGATGTTTTCTCTGAGGTCTCGCTGGGACCACTGGCCCTGGGTGAATTGAAGTTGGGGGTGTGCCCCCTAGCCGAATAGACTGGTGTCCTTGGTCAAGGTCACACGAATGGTCTCTCTGAAAAGGGACCCCTTGGACAAAGCTGGGGAGAGCCACCAGAGAAGGGATCTGAGCGCCTGTACTGGAACTCTTACCCTCTGGGAAAAAGAGCATTTGGTAGGGAAGTAAGAACCACTGGAGCTGTTGTGTATGAAGTCTGGCCCAAGGAACTATGGCAATGCAGGAAATTAGTTTCCCCAACAGTTGGGAGAGCAGGGCTAGGGTCATCCGTTGTTCCCTGCGGACCTTGATGACCAGAGTACGGATGCTGACTTGGTGCTCCTGCGATAGGAATACTTGACAAAGGGTTGTGTCTATTATAGCACTTAAGTGCAATAGACGAGTGGCTGGAATCAAGTGGTTCTTTTGAAAATTGATTAAGAAACCATGACCTTGAAGCGTCCCTATGGTTAGCTCCAGGTCCGTCAGTGCGTTCAGAGCAGAGGATGACTGGATTAGAATATCATCCAAGTAACACTGAACGCGAATTTGGACCGACCTGAGATGTTCGGCCAATATCGCCAGGACCTTGGTGAAAACCCTGGGGGTTTGATAGGCCAAACGGGAGAGCCTTGTATTGGAAGTGATGGTTGGAGTACCTGAACCTGAGGAATTTTCTGTGATTCAGATGAATGGGGATGTGAATGTATGCCTCTGTAAGGTTTACTGATATCAGGAAGTCCCCCTGCCGTACACTGGCCAAGATGGATTGAAGTGTCTGCATCTTGAACCTGCGATACAACAGATGCGAGTTTAGAACCTTGAGGTCCAGTATCGCCCTCCATCCCCCTGAACATTTCGGTACTACGAATAGGATGGAGTAAAACCCCTGCCCCAGTTGGTCCGATGGTACCCACTCTATGGCCTCTATGTTTAAGAGATGTTGAATGGCTTCCTGCATGAGGCCCTTTTTTATGGGATTCCGCGACTAGAGATAGGTGACGTAGCATCGAGGAGGGATTGTCACGAATTCCAGGGACAAGCCGTCCCTGATGGTGGTGAGCACCCAAGCGTCCATGGTGGTGTCCTCTCATTTGCAAATGTAATGAATCAGTCTGCCACCTATGGGAGGGATCCACCCCAAGTCACCTTGACCTAAGGAAGGGCGACCTCCTATGCCTCAAAAAGGATGTTTATTTGGGACCTGCTGTCTGGGCCTGTCTCTGTAACTGGACCGATCCAAGGAGCAGTCCGGTCCTACTGGAAAGGGCCGTGATACATTACCTAAGATCGGTTCCGATCCCGATCGAAAGGGAGGGCGATGGTTATATGGGGTGAAACCCCTGCCTGATCTTTTGGACAGATGGTAAAGTACCCTCCTCTTTTCCCTGTTTTCCACCAAGTACGGAATGAGGGCCTCCCCAAAGAGGCGACCGATCTGGTACGGGGTCGCGGCCACCCTCCATTTATGCTTGGTGTCAGCACGCCAATTCCTAAGCCAGAATAATCTATGTGCGGCGACGTTGGAGGCTATGACATAGGCAGAGAACCTTATGCTTGGAGGGACACGTTTGCCATGTATTCCAAGGCTGCCCGCAACTTGGTCACATCCTGGTGTACCCTTACCTCCTCTGGGGTGATTCTGGACTGGAATTCACGTAACTAGATTAGAGAAATCCTGGAGAAAAAAGAATTTGATGTGGAAGCTCTTACCGCCCACGCCAAGGCCTGGTGTGTCCTACAGAAGGAAACCTCTGATTTTTTGTCCTCGGCCTTCAGCATCTCCGACATGTCACCTGGAATCTTGGCTTTTGAAAGGATGGGAGTAAGGGTCTCGTCCACTCCCGGAACCTCCAACGCCTCATTCAGGGTTGAAACCATATTTATGAGTTTGCGGTCAATCTCCTCGAGGGCAGAAAAGGTGCCTGGGGAACCCCATTGATCCCACACCGATTTCAGAAACATGGGAGGACAAGGAATCTGTTGATGTTTCACTATAGGTTCCGAGAACAGTGGGCTGGAAACCTGACCGGGTGTCTGTTCGGGGGCCAGAGTCTTTTCCAGTTCCATCTTCCCGGTGGTGCAGCCTTATGTAAGAAAGAAGAGAAAGAAGTAGGGTTGAACAAACTAGCCAAGGGAGGGGCCTCCGTATGCGCCTCATCATCCAACCACTGACCCTCTTCGAGGACCTGCTCCAAATATTCGGATACCTCGCTCCCACAGGAATGTGATGGAGAAGCCGGATCCGGGTACTAATAATCCCTGGACCGTGAAGTCCCCGCACAAGGGAGAGGGTGTGACGTCCCCGGGGTCGCTGGGGCACATGCTGAAGAAGCCATAGCTTGAGCAACAGCCGTCTGGAGTTGGTCCGTAAATGAAGGTTGCTCCAGGGGGCGGAGTCCTGCTGCTGTAGGATGAATGAAGCTGACAGAGCCTGAGACGGACCCACAAGGGAGAAATTCTCTGAGACTCCACCCGCCACTGTGGGAGGGGTGAACTCGGCCCCTGGTGGCAGATCCCGGGTCTGCACTCTTAGATTCTGCTCAAAAGAGAAAGGTGACTTCCGGTTCCAGAATGCGGCGACGCCGGTCGCACCTGGAAACTTCTCTCCAGGCCGTCCAGAGTTTCCTTCGCCGGTAGAACCCCAAGGAGGTCGAAAGTCGCCCTGGAGGGGCGACCACCGAAGAGGAGGCCAGCTGGTAGATAGGGGAGGGCGGCAGCTTCCCCCAAGTGTCCAGCTTCTCCTTAGGGCCTACGGAGCAAAGATCGACCTGCTGATCACCCTGCTGCACCAGCCGAAGTCACATTGTTATCTAAGCGTTAAAGACCCACCACGGATGATCCGGGTGAGATCCCCTTTGTTCCTCTTCACACCCCTGCTGCTTTTGCCTGTAGAAGCGGTTTGTTGTATTATTTCCCCATCTGGAAAAAGCGGCTTTAGTAATTGTGGGAATGGTAGGTGAAATTAACAGATCTTGCTGAGGTGACTGGAAAGCTCTTACGGACTTTTTGCATATAAATAGGAAAAAATGAATTTGTGATTTCCTGTTCTGACAGATAGATTTATTAGATGTAATTTTAGAGAGATTAAGATATAATAGTACTTTTAACTACTGTGAAGAATATTGGAAGCCTTTTTTATATCTTTTTTTCTTTATTTTCTACTTTTCTTTCTTACTTTTTTTCTCTTCCTTGCATTTTTGGCTTTCATTTTGTTCTTCCTTTTTCTTCTTTACTTTATATTAGATTGGGTTAGTTTAACTTTTTTTTAAAGTTTCAATAAAAACCATATAAAAAAGAAATATATTCACAATTATGAAATCAGAATCTTGCTCGGCAAGAACTTCATACCAGTGATGGCAAACCTTTTACAGACCGAGTGCCCAAAAACTGACCCCGCCCCTGCTCCACCCCCGCTCCGTCCCCACCCCGCCTACCCGCAGGGCCACTCACTGCCTCCAGGGCGACTCTCCTCCAGGAGGGCTGCTGGTGAGGGGATTGCGGGGGAAGGCAAGGCTGGGGCAACGGCACGTGTGCCCACAGAGAGGGCTCCGAGTGCCGCCTCTGGCACCCATGCCATAGGTTCACCACCACTGTTACATACTATTTATTCTTCGCCTTTGGAATGGAACACTTACAGTATGTTCACAGGTAGCTTAGCAAGAGAAACACATAGCAGGTCATAAGAAACCTAAGAAAAGCTCCATTATACAGTGGGGCAAAAAAGTATTGAGTCAGCTACCAATTGTGCAAGTTCTCCTACTTAAAAAGATGAGAGAGGCCTGTAATTGTCATCATAGGTAGACCTCACCTATGAGAGACAAAATGAGAAAACAAATCCAGACAATAACAAGGAAGTTAGGGGAGTGTCCACAAGTGGCACCTCCAGGAGGGAAGAGAAGGAGGAGAAGACGTTGAAAGTTTTTTCTCAGTCCCGCTGGGAGAAGGGAGAGTGCCCAGCGAAGACCACTGCTTTTCCACCGTGCTGCAGAAGAAAGACGGGTATGGAATCTGTTTCTCTTCGACCACCGGCTCTGAGAACAGAGGGTTCGAGTCCTGGGTGGTGGTGGTGGTGGTAGATGGCTTAGGCTCCTGTTCAGGAGCAAGGTTGGCCATGGTACAGGCTTTCAGGAGCAGTGACCTAAACAGAGAAGGGTCAAAGAGACCAGATGTCGGGGATGGATCTGGAGCCACCTCCTCGTCCTCTGACATGGGTATGTCCAAAGCTTCAAAGTCCACGGATCCTGTTTGAGGCAGGGATGCTGGGGGGGAGGGGGCATCTGCAAAGGCCGTTGACCCATGGAGAAGGCCATGTATTGTGCAAAGGCCTGGTGCATAAAGGCCTGAAATTGGTCCAGCCACATGCCCTGTTGGTCTGTTTGTGCGGATGCCAACTGCCATAGGGGTATATGTGGCTTCCGGGCCTTGTAGTGTTGTGGGGAAGGGGAAATTCCCTGAGTGCTTGTTAGAGAGGGGAGAGGGACCGACCTGTCCAGTTTCCCCCTGAGGAGACCATGCCCTAGGGGCATCATGGGGAGGTGCAAATTGAGGCTCAAATGGTGAGCAGTCCAGTGGAACGGGGGAAACCACTTCTGCTCCACTGGAGGTGAGCCTTTGAGTTCTGGAGAACTCCTTCTCTAGCGCCTGATGTCTCCTCGAGGCCTCTCTCTCAGCAGCTTTGGAGGGCTTCTTGGTGAACAAGGCCTTTGCCTTAATTTTTTTCTTTCCCCCCGCTTACAATTCAGATGATCTGCGCTTTTTTTCTGCAGGGGGGGCCAGAAGAGCCCTGCGATAGCTGAGGAGTTGCACTGTCTGCCATTGCCACCTGGATATTCTGGGTAGGAGATGTCGGGGGGTAGGCACGCAGATCTGGTTGTCATCTGTTAGGCCTTGCGGCACAGTGCCACATGGCTAAATGGGACAGGTGGATACTAATAAATTCCCCCTCTTGTATGGAAGTTGTCAATGTTTGTCCTGAAGGCCCGGGTGAGCAACTTTCATTAATAGATTTATTTATTTATTTATTTATTATTAATTTAATTTCTATGCCGCCCTATTCCGGAGAACTCAGGGCGGCTCACAACATGATAGAAATTACATTATATACATAAATATAAAAACCCTTAATTAAAAAAGAAACCAATCATTCCACAAACATACACTGGATAGGGGCAAGGTGTTAGCTGCCCTAGGCCTGCCGGCAAAAGTGTGTTTTAAGCAATTTACGAAAGGCGGAGAGGGTGGGGGCAAAGCGGATCTCCGGGGGAAGTTGGTTCCAGAGGGCCGGGGCCGCAACAGAGAAGGCTCTTCCCCAGGCGACACTGTCTGGCTGACGGGACCTGGAGAAGGCCCACTCTGTGGGCCCTAACCGGCCGCTGGGATTCATGAGGCAGCAGACGGTCCCGTAAATAACCTGGTCCGATGCCATGTAGGGCTTTATAGGTCATAACCAACACTTTGAATTGGGTTCGGAGACCAATTGGCAGCCAATGCAGCTCGCGGATTGATGCCGAAAGGTGGGCATTTCTAGGCAAGCCCAACACTGCTCGCGCGGCTGCATTCTGCATTACCTGAAGTCTCCGAACATTTTTCAAAGGTAGCCCCATGTAGAGAGCATCGTAGTAGTCGAACCTCGAGGTGATAAGGGCATGAACCTGGGCAAATGTCCTCCTCGCCACAGCCGAAAGATGATGTTCCAAATTTAGCTGTGGATCAAGGAGGACGCCCAAGTTGCGGACCTTCTCCGAGGGGGTCAAAAGCTCCCCCCCAGGCTAATGGACGGATAGATTGAAATATCTTTGGGAGGCAGAACCCATAGCCACTCCGTCTTGTCGGGGTTGAGTTTGAGCCTGTTGGCACCCATCCAAACCCTAACAGCCTCCAGACATTGGCACATCACTTCCACTGCTTCACTGAAATGACACGGGGTGGAGATGTAAAGCTGGGTATCATCAGCATACTGATGATATCTCACCCCGTGTTGTCGGATGATCTCACTCAGCAGTTTCATGTAGATATTAAACAGCAGAAGGGAGAGGACCGATCCCTGAGGGACCCCACAAGGGAGGAACCTAGGGGTCGACCTGTGACCCCCTGCCAACACCGACTGCGACCGACCAGTGAGGTAGGAGGTGAACCACTGCAAAACAGTGCCCCCAACCCCCAACCCCTCCAGTCGGTGCAGAAGGATACCATGGTCAATGGTATTGAAAGCTGCTGAGAGGTCAAGTAGCACCAGGATAGTGGATAATCCCTTATCCCGGGCCCGCCAGAGATCCGTCAGCGCGACCAAAGCAGTTTCCGTGGAGTAGCCGAGCCTGAATCCTGACTGTTGAGGGCCCAGATAATCGGCCTCATCCAAGGACCATTGGAGCTGGAGTGACACCACCTTCTCGACAACCTTCCCTATAAAGGAAAGATTGGAGACAGGACGGTAGTTGTTTAAAACAGCTGGGTCCAGGGAAGGCTTCTTGAGGAGGGGGTGCACAATTGCCTCCTTGCAGGGAGCCGGAAAGGACCCCTCCCTCAAAGAAGCGTTGACAATCTCCTGAACCCAGCCCCGCGTCACCTCCCTGCTGGCCAAAACCAGCCAGGAGGGGCACGGGTCCAATAAACAGGTGGCGGAGCTCACAGCTCCAATGGCTTTGTCGACTTCATCAGGTGCTACCGGGTCAAACTCCTCCCACACAACAGGATCAAGACGAGTCCCTGTCATCTCGACTGAATCATTATCAGCCGATACTGCATTCCAATTGGAGTCAAGGTCCATCCGAATCTGGGCGATTTTATCCGCGAAAAACTTATTAAAGTGCTCAGCACTACCCTGCAAGGGTGCATCAACCCCCCTCTGATTAAGGAGGGAGCGAGTTACCCTGAACAGGGCGGCTGGGCGGGATTCCGCAGATGCAATCAAGGCGGAATGATACGCGCATCTTGCCGCCTTGAGCACCACCTGATAAGTCTTGATATAAGATCTTACAAGTGTTCGGTCAGATACGGATTTACTTTTCCTCCATCGCTTCTCTAGGCGTCTCTTCTGGCGCTTCATCCCCCTGAGTTCCTCAATAAACCAAGGATATCTCCTGGGTCTGCTACCACAGAGAGGTCGCAGCGGCGCGATCCGGTCAAGAGCCCCCTTCGCAGCCATATTCCAGGCCGTAACCAGGGACTCTGCCGAACTGTGAATGAGAGAATCCGGTATTTCCCCAAGCGTCCTCTGAAAACTCTCTGGATCCATCAGATGTCTGGGGCGGAACCACCTAATCGGTTCCGCCTCCCTGCAGGGGAGGAGTGGAGCCTTAAAAAGAAGCCATAGCAGAAAATGATCTAATTTAATTTGGATTGACTAAATAATTAGTTTAATTAACTGCTAAATATTTAACCTAATCTAGTGTTCAGAGGAGCCAAGAAAACTGCGTCCTGCTGAGCTAAGACTAAGTCAAAAAACTGGGCAAGGTCCAGCCCAGAAGGAGGCGTGGCAGATTTCTGACTTAGTCTCAACTGAGCAAGAAGGCTGAGATTACCCACCGGTGGATTCTACACTCATCATGCTGGAGAACATTCATTTCAATTCCATTATGAAAAAGTCTATGTTAAGGAATCTTCAAATTATCAAACAGCAACATTTATTTCACGTGGTAGTAAGGTTGATACCAATATTTGTAATTTGGATTTCGCTAGTTGTTGAAATGAGAACTATTAGATATACAAGTTGGATTCAGAAGAGAGAGGGCTACAAGTTCATATTTCTAAACACCCAATGGATAATGAAAAAGACAAAAGAGTTCCAAAAAGATGCCTATTTTTGCTCTATTGATTGTACTAAGGCTTTTAAATATGCAGAGCATAACACACTATTAATAGCCCTTAAAAGTACTGGGGCAATCTTGTGTGCTTTTTGCAGAAATTCTATGATAACTAACAAAATAAAATATGGAACAAGTAAATAGTTCAACACTGGGGAAGATATTCTGATGATACCAGTTTAATGGTCGAAAATAAAGCAGATTGTGGGGAAAAATTTTAAGATACAAAAATACAAGTCAGATTTTGCTAAATAATAATGTCAATGATTACATCCAATTCAAATAGGTGAAACTGAAATACTTTCATCTTCTAAGGTTCAAGATATAAAATTAAGAGATGTGTGCTACTTGGGAGAAAAGTAATGGAAAAAATAGTTTAAAGATTAGACAAAACATGGAAGTCCAAAGTTATCACACCGAGAATAAATCTATTGATTTTTTCCATTTAAATAAGGCAATGAAAACCTGATCATTAGAAAAAAGAAGAAAAGAAATATACTAAAGAAGAGTTTTGAGAATTCCTTGAATTGCAAAAAAATCATTTGATATTACATAAAATAAAACCAGACTGCTACTAGAAGCACTAATAATAAAGTTAAAACCTAGATATTTTTGACATATGATGTCAGACTCAGATGTTTGGAAAAACTGAAGTCAGATGTAATAAAAAGCCTATGAAAGACAAGATAAACAGATACTATCATAAATGCCATAAACATAAAATTGTAACAATTCAAAGAAGAGTTACTAACAGATAATCTTGGAAAAATAATGTCAATCAGATCACAGAATCAGAAGCTGTACAATATGCAATATACCATAATATTAAGAAGAAAGATACTCTGGCAATGCCTGTTAAATACTATGCAATTTTATGGGTAGCATTTTAAGATGGAAATGGAAAAACAGGCAAAAAAAAATTAAAATGGCCTGAAACAAAGCCAGAATGGGCTGGGCAAGGCTGAAAGTGCAGCTGGAAAGGAAGGCAGACCTGATCTTGAGAAACACATAAGAGACATATTAAGAGCAGACTTGGACATGAGATTTATACAGTCCAAAGATAGAAAGAATTGTGGGGGGAAAAATGAAAGTAATTCCACCTTGATTTTATTTAACCTAAAATGGGACAAGGAGTAATTTGGGCAAGTTTCAAAATTCTGTAAAAAAAACCCCACACAATAATAAAGTATAACTCCTGAAATCTCCATGTGTCTATTTCTTAACCTGCCCCACCTTGAAGGGCTGACATCAGTCTTGAAAGCAAGTCTTAAGTTTGGGGCGGAGGAACGGGCGGGGGGATTTCTTAAACAAAATGTACATTTTTACATCCATAATAATGCAAAAAAAAAACCTACCCAAGATGAATTAATATAATTTTTTAATAAAAAGTTTTATTGGTTTTTTTCCATTTTTTCCCAAAAGCTTAGGACACAACATGGTGGTCAGGATGTCAAATCATTCAAAGACAAAATCATATAAATATAGCTCAAATTAATTATCAAAAGTTTCCTCTCTGTTTCTTAATATAGTATTGCTTATTAAAATTAATACAGTTTTAGGTCGAGTTCAATCAAACAAAAATCATCAATCACATGCAATCATATAATCTATATCCTATTTTTAAACTTTACTAATTACAGTTGTCATACTCCAATTACATTTTAGTAACTATATAGTTGGGATTTCAGGTATCCTTAATAATAGATCATTCATTGAGACTAATTTTTTTCCCTATCACAAATATCTCTTTCTCTCTCTCTATTACAACATAGTTATCATATTTAAAATAATAATATAAATCCAACAGATACAGTTCTGTTTTTAAGAATATATTCTATCATTTCATCAGTCTACATCTATAGAAAATCTTTTTAAGCCCTTGATAAAGTTTACATCTTCAAATACTTATCAACTATAACATCAGGAAATTCCCATCCTTCATTCATAATTAAATCAGACATACTCTCTTTCTCTTTTATGGTTAATGAAGGAATTGTGATGTAATCTGAGCCTCTTGGTGTTTTATGACACACACACATCCACTTGCATTATATAGTTGGAAAAAGTGGTACAAAGATTGCAACTTCAAAATGAAACATTTTTATTGACGGTATAAGATAACAAGCAATATTTCAACCAAAAAAGTAGGATGAAGAGAAGAAGGAAAAGTCTACTATTTATAGAAACTGTTGATATGAATAGTTGCAGATTAAAAAAGATTAGACAGCAATTGGGCAGGTGGCATAAGAACTGAAGAAATAAGGAGAGAACAAACTAGGGAAGCAGAATAATGTTATGTCGAGAAGAATGTTGACACGTCTGACTGTAACAATGACTAAATAACAAATGTTTCTGGACACCATATTTTCTCTTGCCATAGCAGTGAACATAGGATAAAGGGTGGCTTGCCTTAAAAGAGGGTGGGCCTCTGAACTATATGAAATCACAGTGTCAGAATCCAATTATATTTCATCTCTAGTTATCGACTATGGAAAACCCCATTTCTGCCCTCTCTGGATTCTGTCATACGATGAAGGGGAAGGGGGGTGAACAAAGGGGTTTTATGGCCCTCACTTCCTTTGTTACAACTTCAAAGGGACTGAATGTGGATATCACCAAAAGGACTAACCATAACAATAGTGCCCATCAGCTTTCATCTACTCCTTTCTGAAGTCTCCCTTCCACTGGCCGTGAGGAAAAAGGGGGTGGAAATGTAACGCCTGGGATTGTCGCTGGAAGGATGGTGGGGTGGGGTGGGGCTACTGGGGACCCCTTAAAACCTTGAATGGGAGAGCTTGGGCTCCAGGTCCTGTCTAGAACGCCTGTAACCATTTTCTCTTAATAAAGATGCCTGTTGGAAGAAATATTCCAAGAGTTCTGTCTTCTTAAGATATAAAGTGGGGTGGGTCCTTACACACAGTCTGTATCAGGCCAGCTCAAATCATAGAGAAGGAAAGTATCACACTGATACACTAAAATAATTGTGGGCAATAAAGGAAGTTGGCATGCAGATCATATATTTAAAGTTAGTTACTTAGCAGCAGCAATGAAACTGGAAATTTTGGCGAGGCCTGGAGGTGCTTAGCAGCAGGACTTTCAGGGCAAAGGTGACTGCAAAAAACTGGATGGGATCACATCCCTCCAGGTGATGGAGATATTTGGTAACACTAGGTATTTTTTTAATGCTAATGTGCAACATGAAGCCCGCATTTGCCATATTTGTGCAAGCCTGATCTACATTTTTGCAATCTTCAGAATTATGGCACATGGCAACTTTTGGCATGGTTGCCCATCAATTTGCATTGGAAAACAAAAAGAATTAGGTGTGCCAGGCTCTGATTGGCTTACTATGCTGATAAAATTAAACATTGGAACCCAAAATGAGGAAGAAAAATGGGAGGGGGGCACCCTGTTGCAGTTATTGTTACATTATCTTGATTCACACTTCAGAAACATTACCTGTCACTGGAATATGCCAATTTCTTGATAATTGGTTCTCTGTTTTTTTCTAGAGTAGAGGTCAATCATAATTGCTAAATGGTCTGTGCTGTTATATATAATGAAATAAAAAATACTGAAAGGTAATTACAAAGCATTTTGAATGAGATTTTGTAAATTTTTCCCATTGTATCTAGCACTTTTGAATGTGTAAAAATAGCTTCACATTTAATGCACAAGTAAACAAAACTCACATTTGGACAATTAACTGCCAAATCTCTTGAATCAAATTATATTTGCTAAATGTTTTGCATAAAAGTTTGTTATTAGCTCTTAAACTAAAATTTAAGAAACATCTTTTTGGGCTTTCCTTAAATGACAGATGGAAGTATAAGACTGAGCTGTAAAGTTTGCTGGAATTAATTATTTGCATTGACACTTAACAGATAAAGAATTAATATTTTGGAAGAACTGCTGTGGTATGCCGTATTGTACCCTGAAATTACTGAATTATATGCTAAATATCAATGACATATAGTGGGATGGGTCAATTGTTATTAGAGCTATTGATCTGTTTACTCTGCAATGGTAAAAGTTACAAAGGTTATCTTTGTAATTTCTGGCTGGAATTATATCCATAATATAATTAAGCAACTGTGTTTTGATTTTCCCATATGTTTTATTTCTCTACATCTATCCAAGGTCCCTTCTAACTCTGTCAACTCTACAATGAACCTGGCTGCAGCATCTTACTCATTTTAGATTGCCACACAAAAGGGAGGGGGGACAGAGTATCTCTGTTAGTCTAAACCAGGGGTCTTCAAACTTGGCCCTTTTATGACTTATGGACTTCAACTCCCAGAGTTCATCAGCCATGGTGCCTGGCTGAGGAATTCTGAGAGTTGAAGTCTACAAGTCATAAAAGGGCCAGGTTTGAAGACCCTCCTAGTCTAAACAATATTGTGTCTTTTACTGGGGAGAAGAGGTGTGAGTGTTTTGTTAAAAAGCCCACCAAATTATCCTATCGGGCAGCGTAGTTATTGCACAGCCCTGAGATGGGAACTTTTACTTTGTAATAGTGTAACTTTTTGGAGACTTGGTTTCACTTTTGATTGTGCTGATATTTTGTTTCCAATAAATATGTTCTTTGAGGAAGATTCAAGCCTCAGAGTTCTGATTTATTTGGTTCTATCTATCAGAACCATGACACTGTTATTCTATTATTGCTTCATGCCAGTTGCTGGAATTCCTTAGCAAACGGAACCCAAGAGGTCTTCTGATCACACTTTTAAAAACACTGCTTTAACAGAACCCAACATTTGCTACTAAAACTTCCCACATATTTTGTCTCCTTCATCAGAAGTTGAAAAAAAAAATAAGGTTCTGATGCTCAGAGCATTAAAGAGCAATAGACCATGAAAATGTGAACAAAAAGAAATATGGACAGAAAATGAGAAAAAAACAAAAATGTACACATACATAAATTCAAAAACTTTCCTCTTTCTTCTATTTAATAATAATAATAAAGTTGGAAGAGACCTTGGAGGTCCCTACACCATTTCGGACAAATGGCTGTCAAGTCTCCAACACTGGAAGTTTTTAAGAAAAGACCGGACAGCCATTTGTCCGAAATGGTGTAGGGTTTCCTGCCTGAGCAGGGGGTTGGACTCGATGACCTCCAAGGTCCCTTCCAACTATTATTATTATTATTATCATTATCATTATCATCATCATTATTATTATTAATAATAATAATAATAATTTCTGGAGGCAGGTTGTTCCATTGGTTAATTGTTCTAACTGTCAGAAAGTTTCTCCTTAATTCTAGGTTGCTTCTCTCCTTGATTAGTTTCCATCCGTTGCTTCTTGTCCTACCTTCAGGCGCTTTGGAGAATAGCTTGACTCCCTCTTCTTTGTGGCAGCCCCTGAGATATTGGAACACTGCTATCATGTCTCCCCTCGTCCTTCTCTTCGTTAAACTAGACATACCCAATTCCAGCAGCCATTCCTTATATGTTTTAGCCTCCAGTCCCCTAATTTACAGAAGTCGGATTGTCTAAATGTTAATATGACTTAATTACCTCTAAACGAAGCAGAAGTTAAAATACCTACTCCTATTGTCTTTTGTTTAGCACTATAAGATTGCCACCCAGCTAATCCTTATAGTTAATAGTGAGATAAAAGTCTACCATTTGCCAAAGAGCAAAATGACATTATTACTGGAGAAAATTTTCTTTTCTTTTCCTTTTTTTTCTTTTGAAGAAAATCCTCAAGAAATAAGGAAACAACTTAATTATTAAGTAAATCTTATTACAGCTTTATTATAGTTGTATATTACTTTATCTGCTTTTACCAAATACAATACACAGTAATATGTGAAAAAGTCAACAGAATAGTAATCACATAAACCACATAAAATAAATCAACAAAAGAAATTTTAAATAAGCTTCTCATTACCATATCTCAATATGAGCTGTGTTTACCCCTACTTCCAAATCCAAATACCTGTTGCTCCAGTATTTTTATCTTAACTCCCGTATCTGTATCTGCACCTTCCATACAAAAGCCTTGATTTATAAATATTATACAGCATATCTATCTATCTGTCTGTCTGTCTGTCTGTCTGTCTGTCTATCCATCTACCCATCCACCCACCCACCTACCTACCTACCTATATCTGCTGTATCCATGCAACAACAAATGTACATTGATATGTTATTATGACTGTTTCTTTCAGATCTTCCTTAAGGAGCTCCTCTCCCCTGCTTCATTTATGAGATGAATTCCCAACATTACAGTATCAACCCTTGACCATGCTGTCTGGGAATTCTAGGGATGATAGTTCCCAATTGCAGGGGGAAGGATTAAATAACTAGAGTCCATGCTCACCTACTGAACATTTTGGCTGAATGAGAATTTGAACACAAATCTCTTTTACCTTCTAATGAATCACTCAAGCTTCTACAATACATTGGCTCTCAATTTTTAGGTATGCAAAGGAAATAACAACTAAAAAAATTAAAAAAATTAAACCATTTTGATTCAAATGAGTGAATTACAAGCACATCTACTTATACGTAACTAAAAGCAAAAAGCCACCAAAAGGTGTTTGCATATTTTAAGTTCATAATATCATAATGCAATTAATATCACTAAATAATGAAAATACAGAGAGGGGGAGGAGGGTAAAGTCAAATATCTGGGAATTGCTAGCAAAATTCAGATTTTTATCTGAGAAACAAAATTCTAGGCAGGAATACTGTTGACTAGAATTAATTACCTAAGTTGTTGATCTACAATCCAATTTGCAGAATAAATTGAGAGTAACCTGGGCATACATTACAGTTAAGTCAAGGTTTAATAAAGTTTGTTACGTGAGTGACAATTGCTGGGTTAGCACATTGTGCTACTTTATAATCCACGGTTGGCAAATTATAAGAGCACAGTCACTGAATATACTAAGCTAAAACCCAATTAAGTCACTATTTTATTTATTTTTATTTATATATCAGATTTAGAGACTGCCCATCTCACTTTCAGAGGTAGTGTGGTTCAGCTGCTTCTGTACTATAAGATCGCTATATAATGAACTGTAGGTTTGGGCTGCAAGTCTAAATATACTTTCAAAGGAGAAACTCTGTTAACTTTACTTTAAAATAAACACATACAAGTTAGCACTATATTATTCAGTGAGGCAATTCTGCAGCCTTGCTCATTAGGGGCCAGCAAAGAAAGGATTTAAAACAGGAAGAGAACTTCAGTTGGGAGATATACAAAGAAAGCTAAGTACTGGCAGAACGCTCAACTACAGGGGTCACTACAGTAGAACATCTGGAATGACTAAACTTTGGTACTGTAGTGTGTTTTCTCACAAAGCAATAATTCCAAGTAGTCTAATGGTAATTAGATGCATTTCCCAACTGATGGTTGCAGAATCTTGAAACTGTTTATGATCCTTTTGATATGTGTGATTAACTCCTATTAACATCATCAGGGACTTAGGCACATAGTTAAGGATAAAACAGGCCAATAAAGATAACTACAGATAGGGCTGCTATTGCCAGGACAATTAGCAGGGAAGTGCTTCAAATAGAAGCCACAGCTGTGAGAAAGAAAAGATTTGTGAAATATGTCATATACATTTGTCAAAGAAAACAGACAAGAGCAAAGCTTACCATGTCATTGGGACTTAGTTTCACATATCAAAGAGAGGCCATGAGAGAGGATGTGCCCTACAGCTCCAAGCACATTGTTAGCCAAAACTGTCAAAATGAACTACAGGGGGAGGGGGGGAGGGGAAAATCCTTTTTCTAGCCTTTGAAAAATAATGATGGCTCTGCAATTTCAAGATGATTTTGGTGTCACTGAAAACAATTCTGTTATTACTTATTTATTTGAAATATATTGTGTCTTTCATTCAATAAACAAAGTCTTTGAAACTATGTTCTGTAGTGAAATGTCCAATTCCAAGAATTTAGGGTTAAACTACCACAAATAGATTTTGTACATGGGGGTCTTGATGTTGCTGATTTAACTGAATAACCCCCTAAATGGATAGCATTCAGAGACATAAACATTTCTCTCTGCCAGCTACAACTGTTTTGCAGAGAATTCACATAAATTTTGGGACTGTTCATTAAAAAAAATCATAGATTAATGCAAGAATTGAACTCAGCAGGAAGGGCTCGCAACTTGGGAGTCTTCCTAGATTCACGGCTGTCCCTTGAGGACCATCTGACGGCCGTGGCCGGGAGGATGTTTTACCAGATTCGTCTGGTATGCCAGTTGCGCCCCTTCCTAGATAAGGACGCGCTACGCACGGTCACCCATGCCTTCGTCACTTCCAGACTGGACTATTGTAATGCTCTCTACATGGGGCTCCCCTTGAAGTGCACGCGGAGGCTTCAACTGGCACAGAATGCGGCCGCGCGGGTGGTAGTGGGGGCACCCTGGCGGGCACGAATGACCCCCATCTTGCGCGAGCTGCACTGGTTGCCGGTGGCTTTCCAGGTGCGCTTCAAGGTACTGGTTACCACTTTTAAAGCGCTCCATGGCATAGGACCCAGTTATTTACAAGACCGCCTTCTGCCAGTAAATACCTCCCATCGACCAGTTCGCTCCCACAGAGAGGGCCTCCTCAGGGTGCCATCGGCTAAGCAGTGTCGGCTGGTGGCGCCCAGGGGGAGAGCCTTTTCTGTGGGGGCACCGACGATGTGGAACGAGCTCCCCCCTGAACTCCGGACGTGTCATGATCTCCGCACCTTCAGAAGAGAGTTGAAGACTCATCTCTTCAATCAAGCCGGCCTGGCCTAGATCTCCTCGGGTTTTAAATTTTTAAACAAGGCTGTTCGGGTTTTAGAATTGGGTTTTTTAACAGGTTTTTAGTAACAGCCTTGTATTTATTTAATTTAATTTAATTTTAAATATTTATTGTTTTATATGTTTTTATTGGGTTGTAAACTGCCCTGAGTCCTACGGGAGAGGGGCAGTATAGAAATTTAATAAATATAATATAATATATATATAAATAAAATATAAAATATAATATATAAATATAAAATATAATATAACTGAATGAATGCATGAAAATGACATAGGCCATAAATAGACTGATCAATATGTCCTTAATATCTGTGAAACTGTATGAAAAATTGTGAAACCATAGCTGGTAGATTGTCAAATAAATTGTTGCTTGGTTTTTTTTAATTTGGAATTTAATTTTAATTTGAAAAGGCAACCATGATAGACAAAATATATACTTTAACACCTATTTTACCTCTTTTTCTTAAAACAATTAGTAAGTCAAAGTTTAATTAAATCAAGTAACATTAGAAAGAATTTAGTAATTTGTAGAAATTTTAGATTTCAAGAGCACAATCATTCAGCTAAATTCCATTAACTAGAATGGAGCTTGCTCTCAATTATATGGGATATTGATTGCAGCTCCCAAAGTACTTGATTTCTTGTAGCTAGCAACCACTAAGCAAATGAGTATTAGTATTATCAGAATTATGATAATAATCCCAGGTCTACTAATAAAGAGTCCCAAAAATTATCTCCTAAATAAGGAATAGCTATTGTCAACAACAAGAACAGCAAACTTACTGTACCTATACTACTAAATATAATCAGCAAATTTGAAGAATATTTGAGCAAGGGTTAAACTGATTGGATGAACTTTGTAGAACAGGTTGTTTTAACTGTCATTTGGACATGTGTTTGAAGAAATAATTGCCCAAAATTGAATGGTTGAAATATTTTCTTTAGAGTCTCTTTTTTAAACTGAGAATCTTTGGTTTAGTTTATAGCCTTATTTAGTGAATGGAGGCGTGTTTAATCAGATTTGCATTTCCAATATTGTTTCCCTATAGAGTTACTGATTTATTTAGAATTAATCATCATGTTTCTGTTTTCCAGGTACAATACAAATCTTTTGATTCATAAGAAGGTATTCTTTTTGTACCACAGAAAAAAGTATATGAGTATTTTTTTTTTAATAATGCCATGTGCAGAATATCTCCAAGTTCTGTCCCTCCAGTGGTACCTCATGTTCTAATGGTGCAAACAAATACAGTGGATATTTCAAGCACAAAAAGGGAAATGTGAAAAACCTGTTTTCACATCTGAAACTTGTTCCATTAAATACATGCCTTTATTTTAAATTACTGTTTCCCATTTATCAAAAATCGTATTTAAAAAGAATTATATTCACTTCAAATGAAACTATTTTTAAGTACAATTATCCCAATAGCCATTTCTAGTATGTATATAGTAATATACAGATTTTAATTAGGTTCTACTATACTTTAGGCATTCTCTTAAATTTGCTTTGAAACAGTTATAACCTCAAATTTTAATTCTATATTGAAGTTATATAAATATTATACATTTTATATATAAAATCCAAGCAAGACTTTAACTGAGTTTTAAACTCTGTGAAACTGTAGTTTCTCCCATGTTATTTGTTCATTTATTCACCCTATTAATACCTCCATTTAGCCAATAACCCAACATACAGGCTCATTTCAGTTTCATGTGCAATAATTGTGAAGTACAGGTTGTCCTCAATTTACAACAGTTCACTTAGTGACCATTTAAAGTTACAATGGCACTGAAAACTGTGACTTATGACAGTTTTTCACAGTTAGCGTTGCAGCAGCCTCATGATCATGTGATCAAAATTCAGATGCTTGGCAATTGGTTCAATACTTATGACCACTGCTGTGTCCCAAAGTCATGTGATCAACTTTTGCAACCTTCTGACAATCAAAGTCAATGAGGAAGCCAGATTCACTTAACAACCAGGTTACTAATTTATCAACTGCAGTGATTCACTTAACAACTGAGGCAAGCAAGGTTGTAAAATGGGGTAAAACCTATTTAACAAATGTCTCAATTAACAGCATAAATGTTGGGTTCAATTATGGTTGTAAGTTGAGGAGTACCTGTATTGTGTTTTGGAAACTGCTAACTTTCAGTATTACTCAATTTCTATTTGATATATAGTATGCTTATTTACTACTAGGCTATTTAATTATATTTAGTTGTTCAGGCACTCTATTAAAAATAAATCTGACAAGGGAATGACATTGACAATTCACAGATATGATTCAACTTCTGCAGTCATTGTAGACCTTTAATACTTAAAACCATTTTGAAATAATTCTTTAATAGAACTGCTTTATATAGCAATCTGCATTTCCAGAAACATCTGTGTTATACCACATGCTGACTTTTGAGGCATATTTGTAGGTTGTAGTAAATCATATAATGTAGGAATAGGAAAAATAAATAAAACCACAACGTCATGAATTGAGAACACAAATACAGATGAGAAAGGAGACAACATTTTGCCACTAGTCATCAATTATAACATTCCTTTTTGGGAGGACTCCATCCAACCATATTTTGAAAAACAGGAAGTCAAAGCAGCAAAATGTAGTACTCTTCAAAAATATGCTGATTTTAGTAGCCCAAATAATATATAATAGACACACCTTTACATGTAGTTTTAGTTTTTTAAAAAAAAAATCTAATTCTGCTCAACATTTTCAGTGTTAAGAGCATACAAATCAATCACCTTAAATCAGATATATCCTTTTGTTTTACCGAATTTGGTGATGTTTGTTAGCTCATTGTATTAGTTCCAATAATTGTAAGGAGAATTCAACAGTGCATTCTCATCAAGGTTAAATAAAAGAAACAAGTCTAAGCAAATATCCTTCTGTAGCTAAAGTTTGCATATAAGCACTTTACAAATCTGTCTTCTCTTCCTATAATATAGCATAACCTGAGATATGCCCTTAGCAATAGTTGGCAGATATTAAGTCTGGGCTTTGACCCTCTCTGTTCATGAGCATCTGACTTTCAGCTATTGCTCAGAAGCCAGACAGCTTTAGTTTTTCTGGGTTTCTGTTGTTACTCTTCTTTTAAACAAGCATTGTTAGGTTTCATTTTGATTTCACATTGATCCCTTTATTATTTTCTTCTTTCATGACAATATATGATGCCCAACTTGCTGCAAATTGTTTATTTTCCACCAGTTTAAATCTCATTTTACTTAGACTAAAAAATTTGAACCACGTGAACCATGTTAACTGCAGATAATGATAATCTCTTAAAAACTTAAGGAACCAAGCTGCTCCAAGCATGAATGAGCTTTACATTATTTTTTTTAAAAATCCCTTTAACATTATTCTGCTAATGAGCTCTGCAATTCTGCTGATCAGAATGATAATCAGGCATAAGAAAGACAAGAATTTAACTGAAGGGTGACATCATCCCATGTCATTAAATATGAATGTCAGTTCTCAAGCAATGTGAGAAATACATTCTGCTAACCTTCAGTTGACTTCACTTCATAAAGGTCAAGGGCAATATTTGAAAATGGTTTCCATCATAGAAAATATCTTCAACATTATTAAACCAAGATAAAACTGAATATTCCAAACAACAAATATTTTCAGTCCTTAGCATCCTTAGTAAAACAATATTATGACAAACCACAGCTTTTGTCTTTCCATAAATTATCAGATGAGACTATCTAGTAAGATCATAGTGGCCGGTATGGCCATGTAATTAAGGCACTGGACTTAAAGAAACTGAATTTCGCAGTTCTTTTTGGATGTGGTGTTCACTGTATGACTTTGAAATAATCACAATATCTCAATCTAGTTTCTTTCAAGAAGATGCTATGATCACATAATGAGTAACTCCCCTGTGTATTATCTTGATTTTCAAAGGAAAAGTTGTAATACAAATAGAATAACTTTTTAATTCCATTCTAATAAAAACAATTTTTGCACTGTTTTATAGAGTATTCTGAGTGGACATTTTCTCCCAAATTTTCTTCACTTTTCTTCTCTTAAAAAAATGTTCCAATAAATATATTCTTCACCTGCCATGGCAAGTGGTGTCACCTCCAACATGCATGAAGAGCTTACAATTTTCTTCCAATTTTGAGGCTGCCAAGGCCAGTAAATTGTCTGAGTAATAGTGCACATCAATGCACTATCACTAAAGTTGGGAGGAAGACTAGTGATTATCTGGCAGCTATATGTTAAAAAAAACTGTAAAAACAAAAGCAGGAAACATGGAAGCAGGGAATTGCTGGATGTTGTGCCTAAAGCCTATAACAGTGATGGTGAACCTTTTAGAGATTGAGTGCCCAAAAACTGGCCCCACCCCCGGTCCACCCCGCCCCACCCCGACTCCTCCCCACTCCGCCTGCCCGCAGGGACACTCATTGCCTCCAAGTACCGCAGCAGATCACCCAGCAGTGCCATGGCAGCCATGCCCTCTGCTCACGCCCCGTAGCATCAACTGTGTGCGATGGGGCATGAGGGCAGTCTGCCTGGCTGCCATGTCCTTGGCTGTACTGTTCCGCATGGGCCACGCTCGGGGGTGACTCTTCTCCAGGAGGGCTACTGGTGAGGAGGGGGTCATGGGGGGAGGCAAGGGTGGGGCAACAGTACGTGTGCCCACAGAGAGGAATCCGAGTGCCGCCTCTGGCACCCGTGCCATAGGCTCGCCACCATTGGCCTATAATATATCTCTGAATATATTATATATGTGCTGAGATGATTTTTAAAATATACATACATATAGGTGCACACATGTACAGAAGGTATACAGAATTATGGGTTAAAACATGAAACAGTAGAGAAATAGATGGGGTGTTGTCTTACCTGAACGCCTTTTCTCAGCATGGTGATGTAGAATCCATTGATGGGTAATTTCAGCCTTCCTGCTCAGATGAGACTAAGTCAGAACTTTGGCCACACCTCCCTCTGGGTGTGTCTTCCCAGTTTTTGACGAGGCGAAGTATCCATGACGAAGTCTGACGCAATAGCTCCAATGAACAATACATATGCCTAGACTATCCAAACGGGAGGGTGTGGATTCTACATCATCATGCTGAGAAAAGGCGTTCAGGTAAGACAACACCCCTTCTCCAGCATGATGAATGTAGAATCCACCGATGGGACATACCAAAGCCGCTCATGTCTCCATAGGGAGGGGAAAGTCTAGGCTTGTGTCTCTCGAGAAGAAACTACCTGTTGAAGAACCCGTCTGCCAAACGCAGCGTCCGCCACTGCAAACTTATCAATTTTATAATGTGTGACAAATGAGGATGGGGACGACCACGTCGCCACCCTGCAAATCTCCTCGACGGAAGCCTGGGTGGACCACTGATGTCGCTGCACTACGCATCGAGTGAGCGGTGATGTGTGTAGGAACTGGAAGTGACTGAGGAAGATAGGCCCTAGCAATACAAGCCCTAATCCACCTACCAATAGTAGAAGAGACTTTCCGTCCCATCACGGAGGGCTGAAAGGAAACGAACAAGGCCTCCGACTTGCGAAAGACCGAGGTTCTTCTGATATAGTAGCACAGAGCCCTACGCACATCCAATTTATGCCACTGTCTTTCCAGATGATGGGAAGGGTTACGACAGAAACTCGGAAGAACCAGATTCTGGGACCTATGAAATCATGTATTAACCTTGGGAATAAAAGAGGGGTCCAATCTAAGGACCACCCTATCCTCAAAGAATGTACATAGATCGCTCCTAACAGAGAGAGCGGCTAATTCCGAAATCCTCCTGGCCTACGTGATAACTACTAGGAATGCCACTTTCAGAGAAAGAAAATGAAGAGAACAAGACCCGAGAGGTTCGAATGGAGGAGAGGTTAATGCCTGTAATATCCTAGGCAGATCCCAAGATGGATAGCGATACACAGTCGGAGGGCCAGAATTAACTGCCCCTTTCAAAAAGGCACTAACTGCCGGGTGTTGCGAAAGCGGACTCAAGCTTTCACAGGTAAGAACCGTTGACAAGGCCGCAACTTGCCTGCGGATGGTGTTGGGTGATAAACGCTTATTTAAACCCTCCAACAGATATTCTAAGATGTTGGGGATAGTGATGGAAAGCGGCCTAAGCTGGTGTGTAGCGCACCACTGACAAAAAATTTTCTATGTAGCGTCATAGATCCTATTAGTCAAGGGGCGCCTTGAGGCTTGAATCATCGAGATCACCCCTGATGAATAGGATCGTTTAGTTAAACTCTCCTGCTCAAGTGCCAAGCGGCTAACTGAAGCCACTGTGGATCTGGATGTTGAAGATTCCCTTGGCTGAGAGCTACTTGGTCTGGGGGAATCCTCCATGAAGGCGAGAGTGACAGATCCACGAGGTCGGCAAACCACGGATGTCGCGGCCAATGAGGAGCAACTAAGATTAATTCTGCCTGTTCCAGAATCAGTTTGCAGATGGTAGCCTGTAACAACGGGAGGGGAGGGAAGGCATAAAGCAGAACCTCTGGCCACTCACACGAAGTCCCCCTTTCTGATGCTGGCCAAGATGGACTTTAGGGTCTGCATCTTGAACCTTCTGTATGTTAGGAAGTAATTCAGACCTTTTAGGTCCAGAATCGCCCTCCATCCTCCTGAGGTTTTGGGAACCACAAACAGAATAGAGTAAAATCCCTTTCCTATCTGATCCTATGGAACCAGTTCTATGCCCTTGATCTCCAACAGGTGAGAGATGGCTGTGGCTACTAACTCTGCTTTGGTTGCGTTGCGTGATACTGGGCACTGTATGAAACGATCTGGAGGAGGAGAGTAAAACTCTAGAGAGAGGCCGTATTTTACGGTTTCTCTGATCCAAGAGTCCATGGTGGTGACCTCCCAAACATCGCTGAACAGTGCCAGTTGACCCCCTATGGGAGAGTCCTCTATGGCGTCACTTGGCGCCTGTAGGGACGGCTCCCCGACCCCCTGAAGGGACGTTTAGTCTGGAATTGGCCCCTGGCTCCGATGTTTTGGCGGTCCTGTTGACAATCCTGCCTGAGTGGAAAGGATCATGAGCCTCTAGACCAATCCCAGGACTGCCCAGCCCGAAAGGGCTGTCTCCCCTCCCAGGAACCACTGGGACGAAAGGCCTGCCTGCGAAACTCCTGCTGGGGCCATCTATCAGACCATTTTGAGGGATGTACTAGGACTTTACGCTTGTCCTTACCTTCGACTATGTGCGGTTCAAGAACCAAACCAAACAAGTGGGTCCCACTATACTTGGCCGTCGACAGACGCCACTTAGACTTCAAGTCTGTCCGCCACTGTTTCAGCCACAGCAGTCTGTGAGAGGCCTCCGTGGCTGCAATAGATCTGGTGGAACATTTGGCCGAATGAAGAGAGGTGTCAGCCATGTACTCAGAGGCGGCCACTAGCTTCCCTAGTGTCTGATGTGTTCGAACCTGGTCAGGGGGAACAAGGGACTGAAGTTCGCGGAGCCACATGATCGATGCCCTTGCGAAAAAAGATAATAAAGTAGCGGCCTTGATCGCCAATGCAGAGGCCTGGTGGGCTCGGCGAAGAGAGAATTCGAATTTCTTGTCCTCTGCCTTCAAGGCCTCAGCCATATCCCCTGGAATTGCAGAAGTGGAAAACAAAGAAGTTAGGGGAGTGTCCACAGCAGGTACCTCTAAAAGGGAAGCAAAGGAGGAAGAAACATTGTATAATTTCTTTTCAGTGATATTGGGAGAAGGTAATGTGGCCAAAGATGACCACTGTTTCTCAACCGTAGTACGGAATACAAGCAGGCAAGGAATCTGCTTTTCCTCCACGCTTTTCTCTGCAAACAGAGGGTTGTACTCTTGATAGGTGGAGGTGGAAGGTTTGTCTTCCAGTGCTGAAGTAAGGTTGACAGTGTTGCATGCCTTCATAAGAAGGGATCTGAAAAGTGAAGGGTCAAAGAGACCTGAAGTTCGTGCCTGTTCAGGCGCTGCCTCCTCATCCTCTGACAAGGGCGTATCAGCTATCTCTAGGTCCACAGACCCTTCCTCACCTAACTGGGAGGAAGTCTCAGAAATGCCAGAACCAGGAACTGTGGCACGTCCCCCTTGAGAAGGAGGGATGAATGGAGGCGGTGGTGGTTGCAAGGGCACTTGTTGAGTCCCAGATGATGCCATAAATTGTCTAAATGCATGGTGCATAAAAGCCTGGAATTGTCTCTCAGATCAAAATTCACCTTGTTCCACAGAACCAACCCCAACCTCCATTGGGACATACATGGCCTGAGGCCCCTGTTGGACAGAGGAAGATGAGGAGTGAGGTGGACCAACCTGTTCAGATTCCCGCTGAGGAGACCATGCCCTAGGGGCATCATAATGAGGCACTAATAGAGGCTCAAATGGAGAAGTGTCCAATGGAACGGGGGGAACCACTTCAGTCTCACTGGACATGAGCCTTTGTGCCTTGGAGAATTCTCTCTCCAGTCCCTGATGTCTCCTCGAGGCCTCTCGCTCGGCTGCTTTGGAGGGCTCCTTGGTGGATAGATGTTTTGTCTTGGCTTTTTTCTTCCCCCCCTGCGTCCAAATCAGAAGATCTGTGTTTTGTTTGTGCGGGGGGAACACCAGAGCCCTGTGGTGCCTGGGGCGAAGAACTGTTTGCCATTGCAGTCTAGATAATCTGGAAAGGAGTTACCCAGAAGTGGGGGGGACCCAAAGACGCAGATCAAGTTGTCAGAGATGAAAAACCGATCCTCACATTGAACAACAGCAATGACAAGGGACAGTCAGACAGTTTCCCAGAACTGCCTGTCTAGGCCTTGTGGCAAAAGGCCACAAAAGTTAAATGAAACAGGTGGTATAAATACAATCCCCCTTCGCTCCACGCAAACAAATATTGGAGGTGTGTAACCAGACCTCAATGAGTAATAAAGACAATAGTACAGCGGTTCTCAACCTATGGGTCGCGACCCCATTTGGGGTCGAACGACCATTTCGCGGGGGTCGCCGGACACCGCGGTCTGCCATTTTGGTTTTTTTTATTTCTTTTTTTTATTTTTTTTTTCGTCGCGCGTATGCCACGCATGCGCGGTTCGGGCTGTCACGCGTGCGCCGCGCATGTGCGGATCGGCCTGTCGCAGTCCGCCATTATTTTATTTTTATTTTATTTTTTTCGTCGTGCACGCGCCACGCATGCGCAGATCGGGCCGTCGCGCGCGTGTGCCACGCCTGCGCAGATCGGCCCATCGCGGTCCGCCATTTTGTGTTTTTTTATTTTATTTTTTTTCGTCGCGCGCGCGCCACCCATGCACGGATTGGCCCGTCACGATCCGCCATTTTGTTTTTTGTTTTTTGGGGGGGTTTTGTCGCGCGCGCACCACGCATGCGTGGTTTGGGCCATCGCGCGCGTGCCGCGCATGCGCAGATCAGCCCGTCGCTGTCCGCCATTTTTTAATTTATTTTTATTTTTTGTCGCGCATGCACCGCGCATGCGCAGTTCGGGCCGCCGCGCGCACGTGCCGCGCATGCACGGATCGGCCCGTCGCAGTCTGCCATTTTGTTTTATTTATTTATTTATTTATTAAAAAATTTTCGTCGCGCGCGCCGCACATGCGCGGTTCGGGCCATCGCACGCGCCGCCATACATGCGCGGATCGGCCCATCGCAGTCCGCCATTTTGTTTTTTTAAATTATTATTATTTTGATTTCTTTTTATTTTTTTTTCGTCGCGCACGCGCCTCACTTGCGCAGTTCGGGCCGTCGCGGTCCACCATTTTTTTATTTTTTTATTTATTTTTTCATCGCGCGCGCACTGCGCGTGCACGGATCATGCGCGGGTCGGGGTTGCGGCGCTCATAGGCGGCGCAAGTGGGGTCTCAACCTGAAAAAGGTTGAGAACCACTGCAATAGTACAAATTCGGGATTGAAAAACCCCAGAGGATAGAACAAGGTATCAGAGATTAACTTAGAGAGATTTCCCCTCAGCACAGGCCTGACACAGCAGGCCAGACAACGATCAAGGCAAATCTCAGTAGATTTAAGGAAACACGAGGCCCCTGGCATCCGTGCCCTGGCCTCTCAAAATGGCGTCCGCGCCCTGGCCTCTCATAATGGCACCCGCGCCTTAAGCACACGGTCGAAAATGGCGTCCGCACCCTTGCTGCGCCACGAAATGACAACCGAGGCAAGATTTTTGGGAGAAAGGGCAAGTGTAGCCCCCTGCCAGGAGAAGCTCTTAACGACCCTCAAGTGAAGCAACCCCTGCTTTCCCCTGATCAAAGACTTGCAGTTAGTTGTGTAGCCTCCGCTGCGATCAAAGGGCTCCTGACTGTAGGAAAGCCACGCGGCCTCGACAAAACCCAGGAAAAAAGTCTCCGGTTAAGAACGGCTCCGAGGAAGCTCCGCTCTCCGCTAGCCAGCCGGCCAGCTGCTGCATGCTTCTGCCGCTCCGCACAAACAGGGGCTAAAAGCCCCAGCCGAGATGGGCCTGCAGCCCTGCACCCAAGCCTCACAGGCTCCAAATCACAAGGTTTAAAGAAATCCACCACCAAATTTAGTCACATTGATCCAAATTAAAATTGAGGAGAAAAATAGTACAATTTGGGAACCTTAAAAGGTATTAAATTCAATCAAATCCAATTAACCTAGTCAAACTGAAGGAGCTAAAAATATTGCGCCCTACTGAGCTGAGACTAAGTCAAAAACTGGGAAGACACACCCAGAGGGAGGCGTGGCCAAAGTTCTGACTTAGTCTCATCTGAGCAGGAAGGCTGAAATTACCCATCAGTGGATTCTACATTCATCATGCTGGAGAACTGCCTTTCTTTAGCCGTATCCCATATGACTCTACTGTCTTCCACTGAAGCAGTCAAGAACTGAGATGCAAAATTACATTGGGAACTTTAAAATATTTATATGAAAAGAAGACAAACATTTTTGCATTACACTTTATATAGACAAATTTAAACCATATCAGTTGTGTTTGTTGATGACATTAAGACCTAATACAGGTTCCTCAAACTATAAAGATATTATTCATTACAAATTATTATTAAAGTACTATTCATGTAGTTTTAATGTCTTGGTTTTATTACCTTAAAGTTCAAGTGTTTTTAAAACTTCTGAGAATATATTCCTTTGGTTTCAGGCTTACCTTACCAGATCTATAGAACTATATTTCTCCATCAAACAGAATCAACATTCAGATTGGAGATACTGGATTAATACAAACAAAACCAATATGTGTTTTCAAAAAAAATAATCTATACAATCAAAATAAAGTTAGATGGCTTACCTGTTTCTAATTTAATTTTACAACATTATTTTTTTAAAAAATAATGTGCTTACCATTTTGCAATTTGTTAAGGATTTAATCAAATAAAATTAAGGACAATAGCACCTGCAACTTAGCAATTGCTTTGGAGCAGGACAAATACCTGGCTTCAAAATGTGAATGTTATCAGTTAATCCTTGCAAGACATCATGCAAACAAGCTCTTACTGTTAAAACTATGAACAAATGAATGCCTTGTGATCAAGCTAGAAAAATAAAAAGGAAACCAAGTTCCTTGGAATAATCAGAATTTCTCCCAACTTCTGCTGTTCTTCCAAAACTGCCAACACCCACATTCCTTCTGGAGACCACAAGCTCTTTATTTCCAAAATGATGAATCACTATTAAAGTCCAGTTTAAAACCCAGAAAGAAACAAACTGAACCAAGTTCCCTCAACACTTGCTGTCCCCTGGATATCTGAAAGTAAACAGATTGTTTCACAGCATTTTCTATATCCTTGTCATCTATCATATGGCTTTGAGATATAGGTGTTCTCTGCTGCTCTAATGTCTCCAAGTTATTATTGCTTAACACATCCCAAACCGAATAAATTAATCACAGCATTATTTCCATGCTAGGCATCCTAATCACTAGTTCAGGGGTAGGCAACCTTGGGTCTCTTATGACTCGTGGACTTCAACTCCCAGAATTCCTGAGCATGGCTCAGCTTGGAAACCTCTCCCTTTTCCCTCAGCATGGCTGGAATGAGGAATTCTGGGAGTTGAAGTCCACGAGTCATAAAAGAGCCAAGGTTGCCTACCCCTGCACTAGTCTAAGTGCTCTTTGTACATATTTTGACATGCACTATCAGGGTACAGGAAGATGGAGTGTGATGCCTTCAAGTTGAGGGAGATTGAAATCTGGCTTACCCAAGGCTTTAGCCATACAGTTAATATAGAAGATGAAAAGATAGGGCACCAGTATGCATCTTTTTCCAGGGAGATATTGGTTTCAAAAGTATTCCGTATGGCTTACACCTCACTTTTCGGAAGGTGTAAATATAGAGGTTCTGGAAGAACATTCTGGATGATGAATGACCAATCATCTTAAATATACTCCAATTTTTTTTCCCAGATGTATTTGAAAGCAAATTTAAAATCTGGGTAAGTCACTTATAAAGTTTAGGTTTGTAATGTAGTTTCCTATTAACTGGCATAAAACTTAAAATGGGATGAAATGTGAACATCTACTTCTAAATACTGCTTATTCATCTCCAAATATCTATATTTCTGTCAATAATTTTTAATTCAACTTGGCCTAGAACATCCCTTAAAACATGGCTTTGTCAACTGGCCTGGGGATCCCATGATAGAGTGAAGCTACTAGATGGTTATATGATGGTTACTTGGAATGCACTCTTTTATATTTTTGTCATTTTTTAGCTTTTCAATTATGTAAATTAATTAACAATTCATTTAGTTGTATTTAAATTTTTTAATGTATGTGAGATGGGAGGTTATATAGTTATACTGTTATACCAAAAGAGAGACAGAGAGAGTTAGAATAAATTACAAGCAATACAAATACACCTCTTTTCATAAATCTATAGTTATTTTAGCTAAGCTCTTCTTATTAATACCGGTATGAGTATATTCCCCCCATCTGTCTTAAGCATTTCTTTTGCATGAATACTTATAAAGAATTTTTAAAGGGGCAGTGCAGTTTCCAGTAATCTATCACTCACTTTAACAGTTAAACCTTGAGCTAACTGTTTGAAAAGACTTTTCATAGTCATTTAAATTTTGAGTATTCCCATGCAGAATGATAAATTGTATGAGATGGCAAAGATTTTTTTCAAACTTGTCTGACAGCTGTATTTACCACAGAATTTATATACTAATCTTTTTCCTGTATGCTTAATAGCATTGGGAAAACATTATTAGTGTGAACTCATTGTAAGTATCTTGGCCAGTTGAGTTGTGTGTCAGAATTGTTTCAGTAAGCCTTTAGTTAAACAGTTGATCCTATATGGAAGTACAAGGCACTTGTAAGTCCATTAGTTCGGGGGAGTGGGGGAGGTCCTGTATATATATTTCATGCAATAAATATAATTGAATTACCTTTGAGGATCCACATAGATCTATTTGAATTTACTTGTATAAATCGCTTTTATTAGCAGTTGTATTGTGTATTTTTTTTCTTAAACCTGTGCAAGATAAAGCCACTATGGAATATTCACTTGTCACACTTTCAGATATGCAAACCACTAAATTCTTCTAGAATATTTGACTTCTATTTACATTATTCCATAATGTAACTACCTCAAAGAATAACCAATAAAATATATTTAAATACATTCAAAAGAAAGGAAAAATTATACAATGAGCATGCAGGTTAAAATAATAGAACATGTCATGTCTTTATATAAACATAGAAAAGCATTTTTTGCCAGATGGTGAATTTGGGCAATGCATCTCAAAAGTTCAGCACCATCATGTTCTCACGCCCACTGAATTGTTCTAAAACTATCCTACGTGAAACCAGAAATAATTGGCTTGTGTAAGTAACACACTGAAATACACAGATATTATGTAAGAAGAATTTCTGCACATTATCCACTGCACATTATTTCTTTAAGAACGTCATACTGATAGTGCTGTGGCAATATATATGTATATCTCTGTGTACAAATATGCAAAAATATAAATGACTCACTAGTTAAAACGTATTATGAACAAATTATTTCAGGGCAAAAGCTGCATATTCAGAGCAAAAGTTGTACATATCCTTTAAATTGCATGCTGCAAGCCTTACTCCAAAACAGCCAAAACCATATTTGCTTTAATTGAAATTACAAGGTCATCTGAGGTCTTAAAACCTCAAATTGTTCATTTCTGTTTTATAATATCTCTGAATGGCAATGGGATATAGAAGGGAGAAAAGTAATTACTGTGAATGATTTGTATCTACATTCTAACTTTATACATTAACGGACTGAAAACTGTAACTTAATCCAGTATTTCTCAACCTTATTGACTTTAAGACGTGTGGACGTCAACTCCCAGCTATGCTGGCTGAGGAATTCTGGGAGTTGAAGTTCACATGTCTTAAAGTCAACAAGGCTGAGAAGCATTGATTTAATCCATTGATAATCAGCAATTTTCACTTATTAGGTTAGATAGGGCAACACTGTAAATGGTGAATGTGAAGAATAATTACAGGCAAAGAATTGTCAGGCAAAGATTATTTTCAAAATATGTTCCAAGAAATGAAAAATCCGAATTGAACCTCAGATGCAAATTTTATCACAATGCTGATGGTATCACTGTGGAGAAAGTTAGCACTCAATTACAGAAGACATGCTCTGCATGCAGGTGTTTCCACAGTTAAATCCAAACATATTTAGAGAGACTCAGTTTTCTAAAACAGAATAGGACAAAACTTTGCAACTTCACAAACTCTTTACCGAGTGGTACCTCCACTGTTTAAGAATGGAAACTTGGTGGCATTTCCTCCAACTTTTCTCAGCTACTGCTAGTTTTCAATTAAGAAAAAAAACCTTAAACCATGGTTTTAAACACAAATTAAAAAGATTAGAACTGGGACTACATTTTAGCTAATAGGAAAGTCCATTCACACAGTATCTCTATCCAGACACAGCATAAGAAAAGGAATTAATGATTAGTTTGCATAGTCACAGTTCACAGGTGCATACTTGTACATAAAAGCTGCAGATTTGCCTACAGACCAATTGATATTTTATCCATATTCAGAATGTGATTCTCATATTGACCTACTGGAATAACAAACTTAAAAACATTTCCAAAACGGGAGAAAAAAAGATTCCATTGAAAAACAACCATTTCAAAAAGGATTCAACAGCATTGTTACTTTTCTGCAAATGGACTCATAGGTATATGGTAAGCACATAAAAGGAGTTGTAATTAATACCCTTACATTCATTTTGAGAGGGAATAGTAGTTTAAATATTATTTCATCTGTGTTTATATTATGCTGGTATTAAAATAGATGTAATTTAACAAGCCATATGTTTACCTCATTAAGATTTTTCCTGATTTTTTTTTTAAAAATCAATGCCTTTTCAATCTTAACTTTATATTTGTCAAAAGATTTATTTAAAGAATTTATATTATTTTTTGATAATGCATTATTCCCTTATTACATGTACAATCTTAACTACTGGAATTACAAATCAAATTGAAAGAATATAGACTGGTTTGTTGTTGGGAAGGAGCTCCTAGTGATTACTGAACATGAAAAGAAAATCAATTCTATTTCTACCATCCAGTTTTCTCATCCCCCTTAATAATTTTCAAAATAATAATTTTAATCACTTTGAGAAAATGGATATTACATACAAATAAATTTAAGCAGGTAACTCCCAGAAGCCAATGTAAGACCACATAGCACTAATCTGAATTGACAACTTGTATATCATCATTGTTTGTTCCCCCCAGTTGTTGGACAGGAAAATATCAGCAAGGAGGAACCTATAAAACTGGCTACCTTGCTTACTATGACAAAATATTTAAGGAGTTGACCTAGAACTACGGACACCCTTAAAATAAGAGTTCATGGGTGACTTTGGGCCAAACACTAGCTCTCTAATTTACCTCAAAAGATTGTTGCTATAGTTAAAACTGCAGGAAGACATGGTATTCTTCCTTTTGTAAGTGGAAAATAGGAAATAATTTTCATGAATAAATACCCGAATAAATACTTAGTAAGTGCTATATTATTTACTCTTGTTCAGTTACCGAATGATGCATGGTGTTTGCTCATTTTGAGCTCACCTTCCTTTTTTCAGTTTCACCCAACACTAAAATAATATACTTTACCCAAATCTGTAATATTCTTTTCTCTTTCCTCACTGAAATTAATAAGGAAACAACATGGCTGATAGCACAGCTTGGCCAGATTTTAGTCTAAAGAAATTGCTGGCACTGCACAAACAGTTCAACTCTAACTCTAGATACAGGATATGTATTTTTACAAGAACCTAAGGGTGGGCCAAAATGTGTGATCTTGAAATGCAATTTAAGATTATATAAAATGTATATCTTATCCTGGCCAGAAATTTGACTGAAATAGGACAAGAATATATATTAATAATATCATGCTTTTCAGAAGCATACATGGAGAATATATCAACTGGTCCAGTAGATATGCATCCATTTTAAATAAAATGATGTTTTTAATGTTAAGTACGTAAATGAGACTATTAGTTGGATGCCACAATAGTGCACTATGGTGTGAGCACTGTTGATTAAAGAATATATAACCAGAGTATTATAATTGTTCACTTAACATTTGTTGCTATTATTTTAAGGCACACAGCATAAAAGGAGCATTTATGTAGCTAATTGCTTCTGAGAGCAGGCATGATCTTCAGAAATAAATCCCTTTGGAAATTTTATCTGATAGTCTTGCCAATAAAAACAATTATAGGCTAATTATCTATTCATTTCTGGCTCTCTTGTCAAGCAAATATCACCTCAGCAATCTTAAGTATGCAGAGCAGATGGTTAATGACCAAGAGTGCCTCCCCTTAGGCATCACCTTTCACATAACTTAATAATATAAGAGCCCAAAGCTTTTTCAGAGCAAAAATGATCTCTGCACTTTTGATTCTTGACAATCTCGCTTTTAAATATTGAAGGGGGAAATCACGTTCTTACATCACAGGAACTAAGTAGACAAAATGCAACGACTAGAAATTATGGGTTTGACCTGTCACCAATTGGCTTGGACAAGTCTCTCTTAGACTCATTTCATCATCTGTGAAGTACAAGTATCAGAGTTGTTCCTCTTCAAAATACAGGACAAAATACAGCTTTGGGACTTGTTAGGCCTTCAGAACTGCATCACTTTTTACCCTTTCTTTTACTGAATATACTTCCATAGATTTCAGTAATCAGTCCTCAAAAGTTTATCTCAAAACTAAACATAAAAGATTTATGATTTCATAAAGAATATAATTTGTCACATTTTGCCTAGTAACTGAGATAAACTGTTGTCTACAAAATAACTCTCTTTCGCAAGAAAACTGTCCTACTAGCAAGCCAATAAAACAAATTTCCACCTCAAGAAAACCATCAGAACTCTTTATATTTATTATTTCATTTGACACCATTGTGCCTCATCTTTCTGCCTCCTGGCATTTTTATCTTCAGTTAATTTTTGTTTACATTTGGAAGTTGGAAGGTTCACACTTTCTCTGTGAAGTTTACAAAGTTGAAAAGGTACAGTAGAGCCTCCAAGTCAGCCAAAGCAACCCAGTTGTCCACATTAACCATGTTCTAAATTATAAAAATAAACAATTTGATCTAGTTGTTAAATTTCTGGATTAGGAATGGAGAGTTCTTATCTTGCCTTAGGAATGGAAACCAACCGGGTGACTTTAAGTTAATCTCTCTTCAGCCCCAAAAGAAAAACAATGGAAAACAACAAGGGCAAACTGCTTCAACTTATCCAGGCAAATACTCAGATTCAAAATGGACTTGAAGGTACACAATATATACTTCCCATGACTTCCTATGCTGCCTCATTCAAATGTTGAGGGGAGTGATGAGTGAAGAGTAAGGAGAATGATAATGAGCATTCGTTTCCATGAAGGTCATACAAGGCATCCCAAATGACCAGCTAAAGCAAGGAGGAACCTACATTGGACAGCAGCAATACAGGATGCTATTAAACACAGATTATCATTTTAATCATTTCATACTGTAAAGGAGGCAACAGTAAACCACTCTTGTATTTTATCAAGAAAGCCACAGAGATAAGACAAGATAAAGTGACTAATGCCAGATATTGAGTCTTCAGGTTGTGTGACACTCAACATGCTACTAATGTCTAAGGATCTTTCAAAATACTAATGATGCTTATGATTCACCTAGATTAAAGCTTAAAGACATTTAGTTGCTGATGTTGCTACGCAAGCAAAGAAAATCCAAAGCTGCAAAGACAAAATGACACTGGAAACATGGAATGTAAAAGCTATTAACATGGGAAATCTTAATATAGAGAAAGATAAAATGAACTGGCTACACACCGATATTGTAAAGCATTAATTAATTGAAATAAATGGAACTGGACACTTGCAATCAGAAGATCATTCTGTTTACCAACTGAGTTGCTTTCAGAACGAAGAAAGAGAATAACAGAGACAGTATTCAGGTATAATGCAGTCAATGACTGAATAGATTTCAGAGACATCTTTTTATATAAGGGTTACCCATGTTTATCTTCCAACCACTGAAGCAGAAAAAAGAGAAAGTTGATTAGTTTTATGGCCAAGTTCAATATAAAATCCAAAGAACATACAAGCAGGAAATGCTACCTGTGACTGGAAATTGGAATGCCCAAACTGAAAATACTAAGATGATGTAAGAAACAGAAATGAAGCAGGAAAATGACTTATCAGTTTATATCAACTCAATTGTTTCTTCATTAATAACACATTCTTCAAATAAACACGATGGTGGCTATGTACATTAAAATGTACATTAGAGCACACTGACATCAAATTGACTATATTATTGGTGCAAGGAAGTGGAGGGTTTAGTTATAATAGCTGTGAGCCGCCCTGAGTTCCCGGAATAGGGCGGCATAGAAATTTAATAAATAATAAAATAATAATAATAAAGATGTGACTAGGGTCTGCCTGTAAAATACTATATGGGTAATCCTCAACTTACAACCACAATTGGGACCAGGATTTTCATTACTAAGCAAGGTGATTGTTGAGTGAGTTGCACCCAATTTTATTACTTTTGTCATGATTGTTAAATCACTACAGTTATTAAGCAAATCCATCTATCCCCATTGATCTTGCTTGTCATAAGCTGGCTGGGAAGGTCGCAAATGGTGACCACATGACCCCAGAACACTACAATCGTTATGAACATAGGCTGGTTATCGTGTGACTGTGGGGATGCTGCAACTGTCTTAAGTGTGGGGACCAGTTATAAGTCACTTTTTTCAGTGCCTCTTTGAATGGTCTTTAAACAAATGATTGTAAGTCGAGGATTTCCTGTACTTGTAGGAGGAATTACTTGCATGCAAGTTCCAAGTCTAGCTAAAGGGGAACAAGAAAACATATCAGTTTCCATTGCACAATCTTGAGCATATTCCCACCATTTTCAGGAAATCACTTCAGTGACAGCAAACCTGAAGAATGAATGAAATCTAAGAAAGAAATGAAAAAATGAAAACAAAAAATTATTAAGGGTGGATATGAGAAAAGACTGTAAAAGATCAAGAAAGAAGAAACCTAACGATGCTAGAACAGAAGATGATTTTTGCCATAAAGAGAAGACAAGTCAAAGCCAAGAAAGATCTCAGGAAGGTACTTAACAAATGATTTCAGAGAGCTGTTAAAAGAGACAAAAATAGTGTCACAATGACATCTATAACCATCATAAAGATGTCTCCAAAAACTTAAGAAAATATTTAAGAAAATGAAGTTCAATCAGCTCTTTAACCATTAGTATCAAGTCAAAAAGTTGCAAAAACTAGTGAAATATCTACAGAAATACGACACACAAGAGAAGAAGAATAAGTAATGGTTTGTACAATGGCACAATGACTCTGGAGGCAATGGTTTTCCCAATGACTTTACAAAAATGAAGACTTGACCTTAAAGAAGAAGGGTACAGCATTGACACTTTTGAATTTTGATATTGGAAAAGATTTATGAAAATACCACAGACAGCCAAGAAAACAAACAACTGGTTCATCAAACAAAGCAATTCATTGTTATCACTTGAGACACAAATGACCAGTATCAAGTTATCATATTATGGACAAACACCTACCTTTCTTGAAAAGTCTACAACTTGGGGGGAGTTAGATGGAAAGAGAAGATGAAGACCACTAGCAGCAAAGTGAATGATTCCATTACAGGGGCAATGGATGCACTATTGAAAGGCCTGAAAGGGGACAGATCATTGTGGACAAGGTGATTCATGATCACTATGAATCAACTTGATTGTGCATATTCAGTTTAAAAGAGCAACTAGCTAGAAAATTTGTAATAGAGTAAAAAGAGGAATCAAAAAGCTGGGATCTAGAGATGAAATGAAATACAAATGAAAGATAACTTTCTTTTCAAAGAGTGAAAGATTTTGTACACTATAAAATGAAGCTAAAAATACCAAAGTAACTTTGCTAGTGTGCATTTCCACATTTGATAGTTGCTATAGTTGCAACAGAGATAGAAGAAGAAGAGTCATTTGGGATTGGGAAGGCTTTTTTGTTACTTCTCTGGCAAATTTTGTCTAGAATCTACACTCAGACTGTTAACACATGAATCTCACCACTCTACCTGGATTAGATTAATACCTAGGCTTCTGGTTACCTAGGAGTGTTCTACTACCACAGAAAGACCTTTTCATTTTGTCAGCCACAACTTATGTATCTTCCATTAGTACTTTGAATTTCTAGCTATCTAAGAGTAACTTTCAATTGCATGGAAAAATAATTAAGATTTATTTACAATACATAGAAAATAACTCTGGTACGCATCTATTCCAATGCCCTGATTCCTTAAAAGAGGTCTCACAGACTAAATCACAGACTAATTAGCTGGTTTATAGTATTTATTCTTACATAAAATAACCAAGGCACAGGTAGGGCAAGAGGTGGAGTTTGAGGAATTCCAAACCAATTTTTAAATGAGGAAAGGGCAATTTACTGTTCCAGCCTGCAAATTGGATAAATCCACCCACGCACATTAGCAATCCCCAGAATGCAGGACAGAACACCACCAGAAGCCAGGAATTATGATAGCTGCAATAAAAAGATGTACACTCCCATTGCATTAAAGTTTCACAATCCATCAGAATCGCCCATGAATTCCTAAACTCCAAGCAAGGGAATACCTAAAATTTACTGATATTATAAATAATATGCATTTGCTTATATATGCCATTTATTCTGTACAAAATACTAGAAGAAATAGGATATCACAATATTTTTAAAATCACAAATAACATAAACATATCACTACCATTTATTTTTATTCAACTATCTAAAATTCAGAGCCTCTTACCTTATGAATGAACATCTCAGTGCATGTTGACCATTAAAGAAAAGTTTTAAAATAGAAATAGTACTCACATTTAATACAAACTACAGAATAGTACACACAAGATTAGCCCTACTATAGTTAAAGGGATTTGCTACCATTTAAGTGTAAATAAGAACTCCAATTAGCTGCAACCACAGGCATCTTTACCTGGGAATAAATGCAACCAAATATAATGTAATTTACCCCTGAATATAGCTTTATGCAATTACCTTACTGGGTTACAGACCTAAGCATATTTATTTGAAAATAAACTGGTAGCAATGAAACTTGTGTCTGACTAAGTAAATGGGGACAAACTGCCAAACTGCAGCACAAAGAACTAATTCGGAAGAACTACACTGAACTCTGGTACTTAAGTAATCTTGCTAAAGACTGTTCAGAAGCTTGAAAGATGGTCAAAAGGACTGTGATACTTAAAGCATGTAGAACAATTTATAACTGAAACATGATTATTTTGTTTTCAAACAAGTAAAGAATATTTGCAGTTTAAATATAGATGGCATACATGCACACACACATAACACACACATTATGTATATATATGTACACCCATGTATACATGGACACACATACATAATTAGAAAAAATGTTAATAAAGCATATTTTGCACTGTCAAATACGTAAATAAAAATGACTAAAAGCAACCAAAAACTTCTACCAGGGCCAGGCCTCAAACCACTGAGTTTGGAGTACACACATCACAATTTAGACCACAAACCACTTAATCCCTTGTTGCTAAAGAATAAGTAATTAGAAGATTGTGGCCAACATGAACAGTAACTTTGGCTGAACTACATCTCAAGAAAAAGAGAAATAATGTAAATTAAGTAATAGCAAAATTTAAGCACTTGTTTGAAATTCCAACTGTCCACATGAGTCCAGATTGCATGTAACAGCTCTTTCAAAATAATATGGTATATACAAAGGTATGCCATTTAGATGTACTAAACCATGACCCCATTCCTGGTGCCAGGAAAGCCACTGAGCAGGATTAAATGGATCCTGCATTAATTTACTCAAGTCACTTAAAGAGAATATAAATCTAAAACATATGTCCTGCAATCAACAGATGTTTCACTAAAGTCTGGAAAAACAGTGATCTCCCTTTTGATATATTAACCAATTGCTAACAAAAGATAATTTGAAGGTTATGGAAAAAATATTACAGTAGGTGGGCATGGGCATTTAAATAGCTAGTAACCAGATATACTTCATATATTCAAATACTGTATATAACTTAATAATATAAAACACTATTCACAGAAGAGAAGGCAAGTTTTGTATTGATTTTATTGCATATCAAAATATTATCTATTTTAAAACAAGTCATCTAATTTTCTCCCCAAGTTCCATAAATTGATTTATTAAGTGAAGATCATTAAAGATATTCTTGCTGCAAGGAAAGTTGGCCAGTTTTTGGTTTTTCAAAAGAAAGATGCTAGCAATTCCTCTGGGAGATACACGGAAGCCTTCTCTCCAGATTGACTGCTTCATAGAAGCATCTGAGTCCTTGCTTTCTGGTTCTAATAAGAAATACTCATTTGAAGGAATTAGTTCACCTCCATAGAGGAAAGCCAGAATTTAATCCTTTTTCATTTCTATTGTCATTTACATAAAGCCAGTTTGGTGCAGCAATTAACTAAAAGGCTAGAAACCACCTTTGCCCCACCTTAGACACAAAGCCAATTGAATGACCTTGAACCAGTCACTTTCCTAATTCCCAGGAAACAGGCAATGGCCAACGCTTTTTGAAAATCTTGCCAAAAAACTACAGAGACTAGTCCAGGCAGTCATGAAAAATTAACACTGACATGAAGCCATGAATATAGCGGACCACCTAGTTAGCTGCTTTAAGAAGACGGCACAAACTGGTTATAAAAAACAGCATAACAAAAGTGGCAGCAATGGTGTTTGGAACATCAGCAAGAAATATCAGTTGCCTGCAAGAAAGAACTGGTGAAACACAAAAATGCAAACAGAAAATGAAGAAGCTAAAGTGCTCTGGACTTTAGAATTCAAATAGAAAAATACCTGCCACAGAACACCCCAGACTTAACAATTGTTGATAAGAAAGACAAAGATGTCTGGAGAATGGATACTGCACTACTTGGAGACAACAGAATTTAAGAGAAGATAACAAAATATAAAGATCTAAAATAAAAATGAGAATGATTGTGGCAAAAGAAAGCAAAGTTAATACCAATCATAATAGGTGCCTTTGGTGCAATCCCAAAACATCTGGAGCACCACTTGAATACCAAAATTATAGACAAAATAACCATCAGTCAATTGCAAAAGGCAGCTTTATACTTTGAACAGCTTATATTCTATGATAATACTTTTAACACTATCAAACAACATTTGCCTACTCAAGCCCTTGAGAAGGATGTGATAGGTAAATAAAAATGCAAAAGCAGTCTAAATATCTGGCTGTGTGACCAACCATAATAATAATAGAGCCCCAGTGAAGTGGTTATGGGACTTGTATGGCAGAGATTCAACCATAATGGAGACGCCTCATCAGAGAAGCCAGACAAAGAGTATCTGTCCCATAAAGAATATGGTAAGTTAGAGAAACTTATACCGGATTAGTTATCGCCCAGACTATCAAAGACTAAGTGCTAGGTGTTCGAATTTCTGGACATCTGGTGACAAAGGGATTACAGAACAACCAGGGCCAGCAGCTGCAGGATTGCTGGAAGAAAAATTGCTTACTTTTCACAAATATACAGATTGAAAACAAAGAAATAATGATTTGCTATTACAAATCAAGTTCAATGAGAAAGGATATCTGAAAAGAATGCCTGAAATCTAGAAAAAACACCATCCAAAATCAAAAATAACAAAACAGAGGCCAATAGATCAAAATTGATTTATAATATAAAATAAAATATTCACAGGAGCAGAACTGGAAGAATTGCAAAGATCTATCTAAGGCAATTGAAGCCTTGCCAGTAGAAGCTCAGACTGTAGAGGCAAACTGGGGGCATTGGCAATAGAGGAAGCCAGGATGCTATTGAATCATTTTCATCAGCAAATCAGGCACTCTTCCTCTGTTTTCTCCTCAAAAAGAACCAAGTCCTCTGACTGAAAAAAATTGAAGCTAAAACAAAGAATAACTGAGCATCTAGAACAGAGGTCCACAACCTTTTGGGCACTAGGGACTGGTGCCATGGAAAAAGGTTTTTCTGCAGACCAGAGGGGTGCGTACTGCCTACATCCCGCAGATGGGGCTTCGCTTGTTTGTGCAGCCCGGTGCTGATCCACGGACCGGGGGGGGGTTGGGGACCCCTGATCTAGAACACCACAAAAGCAACAGAATAACATTGCCTACATTGAAGCTTTCTACAAAAGAGAAAAAAAACAGCTAGCACAAGTATTAAAAGATGCTAATACTGTAGTTGTGAACATAAGCATCAACTCACTGCAAAAAACAAATCAACAGATGTATAGCATTGCTGCAGTTATAATTGAAGATCTTGAATGGAGAACAACCAAAAAAAAAAAGCCAAAAGTTCATCACCAAAATGGAAGATTAGGTTGGAAAATAAGATCAACATGTTAAGGTCAGATGTAAGCAAACTAGAACACATGAAAGAAAAGAGATGTTGAGAGATTCTATTTATCAAGGTGGACATGGAATTTTGCAAGTACATCAAACAATGTACTTGTAAAAAGAAAATAGGGTATTGAAAAAATATCTGAAGGACATTGAAGAAGATGCAATGAAGCTAGTATACTATGAAGGCTTACTGAATACTAAGCAGACCAAACTGGTCTACAAAAAAGGCCAAATGAAGAATAGAAAAGAGACATTGCAAGGCAAGGTATTACCTGGCCAGTACATTAAAAAAAAAAAACTAGCAGACAAAGCAGATAACAAGATCTGTCAATGGCTAAGAGCAGGAAAGTTGAAGAAAGTGATGGAGGATCTAATTCCAAATATTAAGAACAAAAGTATAAACAGCCAGAATTGAGAAGCAGCAACAAACAGCAAATGCCGCCTCTGCAAAAAGCTGAAGAAACAGTGGGCCAACCTAGTATACTGCAAAAAGATCATACAGACTGATTACAAACAACAACATGACCAAATAGCAACACTTGCACATTGGAATATCTGCAAGAAATACCTTCAAGCAAGAGATTGTGGGACCACAAAAGACACAATATAATAGAAAATAAAGAAGCTAAAGTGCTTGTGACTTTAGAATTCAAACAGACCAGCAACTGCCATAACAACACCCCAGACTTAAAAATTGCTGACAGGAAAGACAAAATTGTCTGGAATAGTACACATTGCAATACCTGGAGACATCAAAATAGAAGAGAAAGAACTGGAGAAAATAACAAAATACAAAGACTACAAATAGATTTATTGTGGCAAAATAAAGCAAAAATAGTACTCTTAGTAATAGACTGTTTGGGTGCAATCTCAAAATAACTGGACCACTACCTGAAGACCATTAGTACTAACAAAATCACAATCAGCCAAGCTTTATTTAGAACAGTTTACATCCTGTAAGGGATACCTTCATATTACAGTACTAAACAACAACATTTGCCTGTTCCAGGCTTTTGAGAAGGATTTGACAAGTGGATAAAAATGCCAAATCCAGTCTAAATATTTGGCTGACTGTGTGAGCAACTACAGTAAGATCTGTAATTAACTAACTTTTCCCCTCAATTATTCTAGTTACGCAAGCAATAAATAAACAAACCATAATTGAATTTTATTTTAGATTTATCACTCAGTAGATCCTGAGTTCAAAATTTATATTCTATGTATATTTTCCTGGGAATAAGCCTAAGAGAACTCAACAGAAAAGTCTTTGGAATAAACATAGGTAGTTCTGGACTAAGAAAATGTTTCTTGGGCAACTTTTATATAATAAGGAAAACAAACATGGGCAAATATATACAAAAATGTTGTTCAATGTGAGGTAGAAGCTATCAATTAATAAGAGGGTGGATTGTTCCTAAATACTTTTTCCAAAATTCACTTGCGTCCCAATATAACATCTTCCATACATATATTTTTTGGGTGGTGTTCTCTGAACTTGGTTGTTTATTTGCAGACTTTTTCATTACCAGACTAGGTAACATTATCAGCACTGATGAAATTACCTAGTTGAATATCTCTACAAGCAAACAACCAAGGTCAGAGACACCAAGGATTCCGCAGTTCAACCTGAACTAGATATATTCTCTTCTCTCAGAACAGTGTTTTTTTTAAAGAGGAATTACAATGTACCTGAAATGGCACTTTAGCTTCTTCTTTGAACTCTGAAAATCTGAAAACCTGTCTTGAGGCATTGTCTAAATCTTCCCCAGCCTGAAGTCCTTAACAACTGTTCCCTTAGATTGCAGTTCTATCAGTTTCCACAACATCCAGTGTGGTGGGTGGAGGACAGCTTCCCAAGAGCTAACTACATTTCCTACCAAGTGTAACACCTGCTGGTTTAAATTGGTTGGCTGTGTTAAGAGTGCCTATCCATTTCCTCATTCTAAGGTTTAGATTGCAGATTTGTTTCTTTCAGATGGAGTTGGTGGTGATCCAGATTGGTGACCCAGGTCGGTGACCCAGCACAATATTATTGTGTACCAGTTGTGGGGATAACAGAACAATATTCACAACCTACCATTGCTCATATGCGTTGTTGCTTGAATCTGTAAGAATGCTGAGAGATTTTTCCTGTGTCATCATCAAATCCTGCCCATAAACATACTCTGCCCAGGAATAAACTTGCTACATTCAGCGCACACAGTCCTGAGTGCATCTCTTACTGCTAAAATAGCCAACAGGACCCTAATTGTCAGCAAGCTCTTCAATCCAGCTGATTCTTTGTTGTCTTGAAAAAAAGCTTGAGTGGCACTTCCACCATAAGCAGTTAAGGTATATACAGACTTTTCCAGGGCTTAGCCTCAGGTACAACCCAGTCCAATTTATGACCGTGTAACAATAAAGAATAAATAATGAATAAACAGCTCTCTTCGGGCTTCTGGATTGCCTTGCCCTTGCCTTATCTAATTAAGGCCGTCCTTCATTTATGTGATTAAGGGACACGCGGCAGAAGAACCGCTTTTCAGGTGAACGCGATCCCTTCGCCCCTTCCACCCCAGAATTAAAACTCATGACAGGGGCACCAGTTTCCTTGTCGACTCCTCCACCCCCTTCGCGCAGCAACGTGGAGAAGCGGCGTGTGTTGTACGCGAGAGAGATGGAGAAGAGACCGGACCCCCCCCTCCGCCGAATGGCATTTCCAAGAATCGCCGGCGGCAAAGGGAAACCGGGGCTAGTTTTCCCCTTTTCCCGCGGACTTTTCTTTGCTCCAAGGCTTGGACAGCAACCCGGCTGCCAAGTGCAAAGGGTGGAGGATGCGGGGGAGGAGGAGGAGAGAGCCGGCTAGGTCGGCGGCGAATCCCGAGACAACAGGTTCTTGGGAGATCTGCCCCCAGCGGCTTGCGGTGCCACTCTAAGCGGAACCCAAGCGCGCCCGCCCGGGCTTCTTGCAGCTTCCTCTTGGGTTAGGGATTGTTCCCTTCGCTCCGAAGCGAAGGAAACAGGTGAGCTTCCCTCCTCCGTCCCCTCCTTCCGCCCCATTTAAGCCCCAACATCTACCCTCGTGGGGGGGCGGGGGGGCGGGGAGGGGCAGAGAGAAAATCCCTTTGAACGGGGAAGCGCCCCAGGGAAAGGCCGGGGGAGTGGGGGGGGGGGTAAAGGGCGACTATAACACGAGGAGGTTAATCTCGCCCCGGGCAGGCACTTACCGGCTTTGCAAGGATCTTTGTAATCTATGGCTTCAGCCTGATCCTCCTCGCTGAAATCGTAAACGTAGTCGAAATCCAAGCCGGAGCAGCGGGAGCGGGAGAGTTTGTTCCAGAGGGCCACCCCAGCCAGCCACAGAGCCATCCTCCAGCAAAACATGTTCACGCTCCTCAGCAAAGGGATGGGAGAGAGAGAGGGAGGCGAGGCGAGGCGAGGCGAGGCGGCGGGTGCCGGGAGCGGCGGAGTCGACGTGTGGCGGAGGGGGCTGGTGGGGGGGGGAAGCGGCGCAGTGGGTAGAACGGGCAGCGAATGTCTAGTCCGCGCCGACAGGCTTCTCTTCTCCAGGGGGATCGGACCCGGAGCTGGGGCTTCCCCCCATGCAAATGAATCGGGGGGCTGTCGCGCTGTGCGCGTGGGCGGGAGTGTGTGTGTGTGTGTGTGCGTGTGTGTGTGTGTGTGTATGCGCGCGTGGAGGGCGAAGGGGTCCGACCCCCGCTCTTCTTCTCTGGGCGGGCGAGGAGGGAAGTTGCAAAGTGGCGAGGCGCTGACTCGCCCGCCTGCCCTCCTCTCACAGCGCCCGGCTCCCCTCCTCGCCTCTGTCAAAGGCCAGGCAAACTTTTCTGCGTTCCCGCCACAGCCGCCGCCGGGGTAGCAGAAGAAGAAGCGGCGGCGGCGGCGGCGGCGGCGGCGGCACCAGGCTGCCGGGCTCTTTTCTGCCCGGGGATCGGCGACCGAGCCAAAGTCGTTGGACGAATCCCTTCTCTCCCGGTCGCTTGTCGCCGAGCTTTCCGCTGTTCCCGAGGTTGGGCGCTAGAGTCGGGTTGCACATCAGCAAATTGCCCAGGGGAGGAAAAAAAAAGAGAAGCCCGGAGTGGGGGGGGGGAGGACGATCAGGAGCAGGGCAACCCTGCAGTGGTGGCAACGCGTCAGCGGAGGAGAGAGGAAGGAAAAGTGCAAAGGCTTCCCCGTGGTTGTTTTTTGTTGTTGTTGTTTAATTTTTCTGAGTTTCCCTACTCCCCACCCCACCACCGGTCCGCCTCCTCCTCCCCCCCTCTCCTTTTAATTAGCAAAACCGTCCAGCAGAATCTTCGCCGTCAGCATCCTGCTTACTTATTCCGAGCAGCAGGGCCAGGATCCAGGCTGCTTCTGATCTGCTGCCCTGATAGCCTTAGGAAAACACGCGCGCCTGTCCGGTGTGCCCCGTTCGCCATGCAGCTGCTGTCTGTCGAGATAAGCGGAGCGGAGCAGAACTTTACGGAGCAGACAGTGACCGGAGCGGGGGAGGAATCAGAGCCCCGGGCGTGATTGCTTCGCAGTGGCCCCCAAGGTCGCCCGAATCCGGAAACAAAGATGGAAAGCAGGTTCGGCGAGGGTGACAATAACGGTGATGAGAAATAATTGCGGCGCTTTTCCCAGTCTCTGCCTCTTTCGCTTTCCGCTGCCAGCGTGCAGAGCGCGAGAAAGGGAAGGAAAGTTGCTTTTGTGTTGTTTGCTTTTTTAAGGCGCCCGCCAGTTTGTTGAACGGGATATTAAGACGACCACTGACGGGCAAAGTTCAGCCAAGGAAAACAGCTTCAGATGTAGGCTTTAAAATAAAAAATAAAAACACGCGAAAGCAATCGCAGAGTGAGGAGAGCTAAGGAATAATATTAAACAAAGCAGGTTGTGCATCAGCAGCAAACAGTAGCAATATTTTTTGCAAGCAGCTCGGCCCTGGCTTTTCCAGCATCCGCTGGAAAGGTTAACGGGGGTTTTCAGAAGCAAAGTTTCCGTCGCAGCTTCATCTCCTTCCATTCCTTGCTTGGAAGTGCGTGCTGTGCATTCGGTTGCAGCGATCAACCTCAAACGTAGGCAGTGTGAGGGCTGGATTTGTTTCCTAAGCCAGCCAAACGAATCAGCGGGTTTAATATCTGATTTAGGAGATCAGCCTGAAAAATAAAACGTGGAGCTCGACTAAGGCAATAACAGCACAGGGATATATCTCAAAGGGCGGGAGAAGAGGACTGAGATTCTTCATTTTTATGCATAAGATATATAAGGCATTCCAGTATTAGAATAAAGTAGTGTCAAACTGTTACATGCTCACAGATTTATTTTTAAAGAACCAATAGGCTTTCCTGCTCTCTACAAAGAATCCACATACAGAAAGGGAGGGGAAAGAGATTTTAGTTAATTGGATTTTTCCAAGTGCTCATTTTGGGATGACACACCTAACTGGGCCATGCAAAGGAAGATGCTTTCCTATCTTCCTATAAGTTGGGATGCTTACAGGTTGCTTATGGTTGCAAAAACTATCTTGATAACTAAAACAACTAAATAGACAGCTTTCCTGCTACTGCCTGCAAGGTATTCAAGACAAAAAGCATGTAGCCATTCAGATCAAGATCAAGACTTGGGATGTGATCCAGTAACACTAACCCCTGAATCTCCTTCCAGAGGTTAATGCATACATGTGAGTTTATCATCGAATCTACAAATGAAAGTGCCTCACCATCACATCTGCAGTCATAAATGCTGCTGACTATAGAGCCCTGGAAGGATAGGATTTGAGGGAAAGGATACCCAAGCACAACAGGAGATGGTAGATATGATGATTCAAACAAACATCTGAGAAACAAGACACCTTGTCCACAGGATTTATTAAATACTCTTATATGTTTTAATAACCTTAGGAGTTAAAATGGTCCGGTGTATGTTTGCTGTCCTGATGAAAAGCTGTTTTTCCATACAAAATTGTTCTTGTCTTGTGAAAAAGACTATTTACCCCCATACCATAATGTGCTGATGCAGAATATTATTTGGAACCAAGCAAAAAAGCGGAATATCAAATAAAAATGGTTTTCTCTAAAATCTTCCATGTTTGCTTTATTTTATGGAGGCTATACAATAAACGAGCTTTATGGGTCGTGGTATTTTTCTGCTGGAAGCAAAGGACAAAAATAGTTCCTTCTCATATTCCACATATAGAAGCAATCCAAGGTGACAGTTCAGAATTCTGTTTTCCTTTACACTTGTGAAGAGCAGGATACCTCAGAAAGCTTGAGGCATCTTTGCCTTTTAATATCTTCCTATTGCTTCAGTAGACGGACAGAGCCTGCCCTGTAAATAGCAATGAGATTTATTTTTTGAAATTTGCAGAATTATAGCTCTTATTACATTTGCTGCCATATGCTTAGATACTGAAAAAATATTAAGAAAACAAAGTTGGAAAATTGGAATTACAAACGTTTACTCAAGATCAACAGATCTTAGCCTATTCCCAAATGGTGCCATAACTTCAAAAAAAAAATTACCAAGACCAATGTCATACAAATGTTATCCAAGGTTTTTAACACAGTGGAGTGCAGTAGTTATCCTCTGTATTAAGAATGGAATGTAACACGGAGTGGAAGGCTTTTTAATCCAAAGTGAATTGCAATAAATTCATTTTCCTAACATCTGACAGGATACTTGCTTGATTAAAAAAAAAGACCTGTAAAAATTCAATCAATAAAATCCAAGTCTTCAGTAAAACATTCAAATCTCACAAATAAAAGCTTAAATCAATTGTCCTGATTACAAATAAAAAATATATACCTTGTTCTGGGCTTGGAAACTATCCTGTGCTAGAATCAGACATGAGGTAAGAGGATCTTACCCACAGGTAGTTCTTGACTTATGATTACAATTCAGCTCAAAATTTCTGTTGTTAAGCAAGATATTTGTTAAGAGAGTTTTATTTATTTATTTATTTATTATTTATTTATTTTAATTAGATTTTTATGCTGCTCCTCTCCAAAGGACTCGGAATGGCTAACAACATGAACAAAAACAACATCAAAGCATTTAAAAAAAACCAAAAGCCAAATCTACAAAGCATTTAAAAGACCCCCCAAACGCATTCATCATACACAATCACAGTCATCCCCAGTGCTCCACTTTACGACCTTTGTTGCCTCAGTTGTTAAGTGAATCACTGCAGCTGATAAGTTAGTAACCCAGTTAAGTGAATCTGGCTTCCCCATTGACTTTGCTGGTCACAAAGTCACAAAAGGTGATCACATGACCTTGGGACACAGCAACTGTCATAACTATGAACCAGTAGCCAAGCATCTGAATTTTGATCACATGGTCATGGGGATGCTCGAAATGTCATAACTGAAACATGGTCATAAGTCACTTTTTCCAGTGCCATTATAACTTTGAACAGTCACTAAAAGAACTGTTGGTGTCATAGCTGCGAAAGAAAAGTATACAGTCTCCAGTGTCCCAATCTGCCTATGAGAGTTTGGAATTAAATATATCTTCCCTGCAGGTGATTAATTATTCTAGAAAGTTACACATACACATCATTTCTTAACCTCCAGAAAGCAATATGCCCCTGACTGTAGCTTCACCAACAGATACACTTGAAGACAATTGGTCTTAAAGACCTCTAAGAAAGCTAAGAGAAGACTTGGATATGTCTATTCCAAGATCCCAAGGCAATTTGGTCTGCCCAGTGGAAAGACAAGACAAAGAAGTTGCAGTAATAGTATTAACAACTTAAGAAAAATATATATATTCAATTTGCAGTTTCTAGTAAATTGTGAAAACCAGAACAAGTCCATGAATCATGTTTTTGCAAGCTGTTTAATTTACTAGCCATTTTTGAACCAAAGGATTTTTTTTCTCCTAAATCACACATAAACATCTAATACCAGCCCACTCATAACTCTGAAATTCCATCTGTCAATATAAATAATCAAAGTCTGTCCATACCATCATTCCCAAGTATGTAACAAAAGCACAGAGAGAGGCTGTTTAATTGGAGAGACGCTCACTGCATTTTCCTGTTTATCTAAAGGTTTGTAGGACTGTTGCATATATTCTAAAAAAAAATATTTAAAAAGTCAAAGAAATAATAGGCAGTAGCAAGTCATTTTATTTCAAGATAGCTTTTTTTTTTTTGCCAGCCACTAAACAGAAAGGGTCTGTCTATTCTGATTATATAATGTTGTCAGATACAGCAGTAATCTCTCTTCACTGCTAGGAATGTTAGAAGCAGAAAATATTTAGATGAAAAATTCTTCATGACATGCTTTGCAGTCTGATCCTTTAAATTTAAACACATCTATATTATCCTATTATTCAGTTGGCTATTTCTTTTACCTTACATTATTATGTGGCAGCCTGTACCAATGGTGAACCAGCTATAAGTGGAGTGCTTCTGTTTAAAAAAAATGTTTCATTCAAGGAGAGAAAGTGTTAATTGAGTCTAATACATCTCCAATCCTTTCGAGCCTATTCATACAGTGATGGTTAATTTTCTTTTGATTTTATTCAGAAACATATTTCAATGACTTAAAGAACGCATATCTCAGCTATCTTAATTGATTTTCTTTAGTTTTACTTCTCCTCAGGATGAAAATGATAATAACTTTTCTAGTTAATCTTTTTCGTATTGTTGTTGTTCACAACCTTAACAATAACATTACCCAAGCAAATTTGCTCCAGATGTGAACTGCAACTCCCATCACTTGAGCTTGAGCTCAATGGAACTTCCTTCCATGTAAATAAACCTTTATAAACTCCAGGTTAAATGGCTATAATATTAATCCTAAACTTAATCTAAATAATAACCTTTCAGTTCCCAGGGGAAAATACTACATGTACAACAAAATATTTTGATGTGGAAGAGAGAGAGACAAATTCTACCACCCCAAACATTTTTAACAGTATCAAAATATGTGCTTTTTCATGCTGTATTAATCTTTTCCAGTTTATTACTGGATTGGTATGAGGATGACCCAAGTGCCAGTCCACTCTAAGTCGTGGAAACCCAACTTATCTTGTTGAGTTGTAATGAAAGAAGCAAGAACATTTATATTGTTCTGCTATCATTAAATTCATTAAAGTTTCAGATGAAAGTAATAAAGAGACAAACCCAAAGCAGTTCTTCTATCTGGAGAAGACATGTCAGTATGATGCTTCATACTGACATGCTTCATGTGCTGTTTCCTCCTGTCTGTTATTCCATTTCCAGCTATGCATAAGTAACTATGCCTGAAAGGGAAGATCTGCCCTTAGGCAAGTTAGTGCTTCCCATTCAAGATGTGGGACGTGGACATACAATAATTCTTCATCTGTTGACTGAAATAATATATAAAGATAAAGCATTATTCTTAGGTATTTTCTTTGATTTTTTTTACATAGTTTTTTTTAAACTAATGTAAATCCAAGGAAACTTTATCACTAAGATGGTTTGATTAAAAGGATGCAAAGATTTTAGTCTATCATAAACAATTATAGTTGCTTTTTGGTGTGTCTCAGTATCCCTTGCTCTCATCAGGGAATAAATTAAATATTCACAGCTGTAAATAGTTACTTAAAATAAGATCCAGGAAAATTTAATTGGGGAAATGTTATTCAAAGTTGAAGAGGTTGGATTATGCTGTTAATTATACATTAATATTTCTTATTTCCAAATTTCTGAAATCTTCTGCTTAATAAAGAAACACTGGGCATAAATTCCTGATTTTTGTTGATATAAATTGTGATTTCACTTCAGATTGAAGCAGGGCTAAAAAAAAAAACCTCCTCCATTCTCAAAATCAGACAACACTCAATCATATTGACCTATAACTGGTTCTGAACCAGCGTAAAGCTTCATGTGAGGTTGCTGCAAGATTCCAGTGACAGATTGAACACTGCTTAAAAATGCAAAGAGGGCTTGTAAAGAAAAGTATGATCTAATCCACCAAGACTGTGTACTTGCTTTCTCACCTTGACAGGAAATGTTTTCAGTTCTAGTAACTACACTTGAAAATCTGCACCAAAGTGATTAATTCTAGTAAAAGTAAAGGCAAGCAAATGGAAGTAGATAAATAGATACCATTTTGGTGGGAAGGTAACAGTATTCTGTGAGCATGCAAGTGTCTTCAGACAACGCTGGGTCCCTTCGCTAAGAAACAGAGATGAGTACTGCCCCCCTAGACTCAGACATAACTGGACAGGGAAAACTTTTAACGTATTGTGTTGTATTGTATTGTATCATTACGTTACATTATATTGCATTATATTATATTACATTATATTGCATTATATTATTGTATTGTATTGTGTTATGTTATATTATGTTATGTTATATTATAATATTAATAATGCCTTTTCTTTCTGCCCATTGTCATTCCACAATGCGTGCTTTCCCCCACCAACAAAATGCATTATTTCTGAAGGACAGTATTATTTGATTATTTTTCTACTACTGCATAGTTGATTGAAACTAATGAAGGGAACATCAGAATAAGTCTATGTGTAAAGAAGTTCCAAGTAGACAATTCTTATATTTGCCTGTCCACACTTCCAGAATTTATTTGGAAGAAGAGCTTTGGACCTTATCGAAGTGCAGCTCTTCTATTTTTCATTCAAGCAGGCTTTTTTTTTTTTAGCTTAGTGTGATAACCTTAAATAAGTGGGCTATTTTAATGAGAAGCACAGAGATTTTGGGCTCATGCAAAATCCAAAGTATTTCTTCTGAGTATTTCCAGGTATACACAGCATTATACTGCTACCAGCACACATAAAATTGAACAGCACAGAAAACTGTTAACCTGTTTTCTCTCAATTAACACTTATCATGTATTTGTTTTTAGCTAACACTATGGACAAATCAGAAGATCATTTGAGTGACAAGAAGAAACAACAAAAACTGTATGCTTCCCCCTTCCTTCCTTCCTTCCTTCCTTCCTTCCTTCCTTCCTTCCTTCCTCCCTCCCTCCCTCCCTCCCTCCCTCCCTTTCTTCTTTTTTTAGTAATATCTTGTTTTTACAGTTTCTTGTATGATTGGACAACTGGAGACAAGGGAGAAAGCACACTTTAGTGTTTATGAAACAAACATACTTTCTTCTCAGTTTTGAAATTCCAGGAACAAAACTGAAAAAAAACAACCATGGAATGGCCTCACTAAGTGATTTAATCTTTATATCAGCGGTTCTCAACCTGTGGGTCGTGACCCCATTTGGGGTCGAACGACCATTTCACGGGGGTCGCCAAACAACGCAGTCCGCCATTTCCCCCCCTTTTCCTTAGCTGTGCTACGCCATTTTTTCCCCTTTTCCTTAGCTGTGCTACTCCCTCTTATTCTATTGGCTTTTGAAAGCCAATAGAATAGACTCTCTTGAATAGAGTCTAATTCTATTGGCTTTCAAAAGCCAATAGGAATTGTCCAGGCTGTCTCCGCCCTGCTGAACCCGCCAAAAGTCCCAGTCTGCAAACAGTGCTGCAGCGAAGGCGAGCGGTCTGGAACTTTCCACCCCTCCCTGCTGAGAACTACTAAAACTGTAAGTAAAAGAGGGCCAGGGGTGGGAGGTGGGAGGCCGGTGGGCGCAGGGAGGGTTTTTGGCACATGTGGGGCCCGGCGGGTGGCTTACCTCCCTTGGGCTGGGCCAGCTGGTGGCCCAGCCCGTGGTCGCCCTGCGCCGTCGCTGACGCGGCCGCCCAGGAGCGCCTGGGCCTGCCTGCCACTGCCCCAAACGGGCGGCAGAGAAGGCAAGGCTAGCAGGGCAGCGGCGGGCGGAGGGAGGGTTTTTGGCATGCAAGGGGCCCGGCGGGTGTCTTACCTGCCTTGGGCTGGGCCAGCTGGTGGCCCAGCCCGTGGTCGCCCTGCACCGTCGCCGCCGTGGCCGCCAAGGAGCACCTGAGCACCTCGGGCTGCCTGTCGCCGCCCTGAACGGGCGGCGGCCTACGCCTCGGCCGGTGCAGGGGGCAGCACCGTGCATGCGTACCGCAGCACCGCGCATACACGATGCAGGTCATCGCGCCATGCATGCGCGGTGCAGGTCGGGGTCGTGCTGCGCATGCACAGCGCAGATCGGGGTCACACCCTGAAAAAGGTTGAGAACCGCTGCTTTATATGAAAGCAAAATGGCTTGTAAATAGCACCAGGAGTATAAAGGATTGCACTTGTCTAGTCAGGAGGACACGAGCACGCAACTTCTGTCACCTCAAACATCACAGCAGACTGCTTAAAATTGGCAGAGCAAGATTCATGGGGACCTTAGATAAATATTTTGTTGAAAAAGAGCCCAAAATTAACTCTAATTAGCTTTGCATTATGTAAAAGGATTATTGGTAATCAATATGTAGTCCTGAATCATACTTTCTGCACCCATGCAATAGAAGTAGGACTATATTTTGAAAGCTTCCCTATGTTGCTTTATTCACTTGCAGGTAGAAAAACAATGTAGAATAGTTGAACTGACACCTTTTTTTCTGGTATATAATGTATATTCATGTATGTATGTATGTATGTATGTATGTATGTATGTATGTATGTATGTATTTGTGGGAAATTGGGGGAGAGGAGGAGGAGATGGTTTTAAAAAATTCCACTCCTATAATCTGAAAAGCCATAGTTTATGACATATTTATTCTGCTACATACAAAATCCAACCAAATTAAATGAGAAAACATAAGATGGTGGACCAACAAAGTAATAAGTTTAGCTAACATTTTTTTTGTTTTGCAAGAGAAGATGAGGTATTTCTTTGAATTATATTTTGATAATTATATCCTGTGTATATTATAGGCTTCTTGGTTGAGCATAACACCAAAATAAAGGTTAGCCTGTTATTTTTCCTCTCCTTATATTTCTGAAAAATATAAAAGATATTTACAAAATAAATTTTTGGTTTCAGTTATACCATTTTTAATGGAATGCATTATATAAAAAAATTGATGCTTAAGAAATCTTCCTCCTTCTAATGAGAGGTTGAATTAGGATAAGGAAGACTCTGAATTTCGTGCAGCATTTGGGGCAAATCACAATGTCTCAGCTAACCTCTTTTAAAGGATGATTATGGCTATAATATTAGAGGCGGGTTACTATGCAAGTGATTTTGAGCTCCTGAAGAAAAAAGTGCCAGAGAAATGCAACAATATATTCCTTCTCAGCCAGAACTTTTTCGTGTTCTCTTAAATATTCAGTGAAAAAAAAATGGTGCCGTTTTTTCAATAAAAAAAATCACTTGGTGCTAATGTAATAAGCCAACATGAGGGGATATAATATTCATGAAAGTAGAAGCCTTAATTTTGTGCCCTTCCTCAAATAATACAATTTGTGTGCAAATGATTGCACTAACAATGGTTTGTAAAAGTTTGGGGTTACAGCTTTGGTACTGTTGCCTGATTGATTTTTTTTGACATCCTGTTGCGACCTCTAGTGAACAATATGACTATCAGCACACTTGCAGCAACTCTTCCTGCCAGATTCTAGTCTTCTTGGACTTTTTCCTGTAAGCATTTACAGTGAATTATCTAGTATGCAGTCGAATGCTTCCAATTCAATTCTTATCAGATAAAAACAGCTATGCAAGTTATCGTATGGCTAATGTATATGCTAATTCAACTGAAAAAAAAATAGTTGTGTCACCAAGAGATGAGAAATAAGAAAATGAAAGTAAGTTAATATCCAAAAGAAAAACAAATGTGCAATGATTCCATTGCATTTAACCAGAGTTCATTGTTATATATATATGATCTAGCATAAAAAAAGGGATCTTGCAAATTAGTTTTTTCACTCACCAAATCTTAACTGCTAAAAGAGCTTTGCAGTTTTTGGGAACTTACATTTTTTTAATTGAATTTTTTAAAAAAAATACTAGTAAAAATGTGGAATTTAAAGTATCAAGTGCCAAAAGTAGCATAAGAATCTAATAAATAAAATGTCTAATAGGAAACAAGTTTGTGTAAAAGTATTTAGGAATGGCAAAAAACCCTGTGAATTTTTCAAAATTGCATAACATTCCATCCATACATCAAACTAGATTTTAGCCATCAGTTTTTAGCAGTTTATAATCTCTGCCTTAGGATCATGTTTCTTCCACAAGCTTTATTCTTAAAGGGGAAAGGATTGATTTTTTTTCCTTCCTATTGTGAGAAACTTCCTACGATGAAATACAAATACAGGTAGTCCTCAACTTACAACCACAATTGAGCCCAAAATTCATGTTGCTAAGTAAGAAATTTAACTGAGTTTTGCTCCATTTTACGACTTTTCTTGCCACATTTGTTAAGTGAATCACTGCAGTTCTTAATTAGTAACACGGTTGTTAAGTGAATCTGGTTTCCCCATTGATTTTGCCCGTCCGAAGGTCGCAAAAGGGGATCACATGTCTCTGGGACACTGCAAGCACCATAAACATGAGTCAGTTGTCAAGCATCTGAATGTAAATCACATGACCTTGGGGATGCTGCAACGGTCATAAGTTTAAAAAATGGTCACAAGTCAATTTTTTTCAGTGCTGTTGTAACTGAACAGTCACTAAATGAACTGTTGTAAGTCGACAACTACTTGTAATCTTTTTAACTGGCCACAAGGACTCAGCCACCTTCTTTAAGGTACTAAAAAGGCAAATCCTATGGATAAAGTCTTCAGTTGAAACAACTTATCGAACTATGAGAGAACAGCAGAAAAGTTCTTTTTATAAACCTTAAACCAAATGATAAACAGTGTCAAATGTCAATGAAAGAGTCAATCTGCTAAGATAGAAGGTTGACTAAGTTGATTCAAAGAATTTCAATTCCAAAATCTAGCCTGGAAGTGAAGCAGGCTTCATTTAGGTTGCAAACATTCTAGTTGCAGGCTGTTACAACACACCTTGCCCAAAATAGACTATCCAAAAACCTATGGTGATTTTTCACATTACAAAAATGGATGAGAACTTCCACATCAAAGTGGAAGATTCCATTTCTTCCATAAAAAGATAGGAACTCAAGCTTTTTTTCATGGAGACATCAGCAGTATTTGATGATAAAGGTAAGGAATAAGTGTGTATTTGATCAATTGTGTCTCAAAGTTAGCTGTACCTTTCTTAAATCATGCTCTTACTGAACAGACAACTAGCACAAATATGGAAATAAGGAATTAAGAATCCCAGTGCCAAATACTCAGAAGAAACAATAGCAGTGGAATCAAGAAATCTGGGAATGTTCTCAAACACATACAGTGTTCCATACAATCCTTGAAAATCATTCTTTTATTCTCTTGTTGTTTTTGAAAGTGTTCCCATCTATTTGGGATTATATTACTGTCCATCTCATCTTTGATATCTGTTTTTTTAGAGTTACTTGTTACTTGTCCTCAATCTTGTCTGATTCAGTGACCAATGCTTTAGAAACTAATGTCACCTTTTAGAAACTGTATGTACTCTTGGAACGAAGGCAGCTTGGTTGTTTGTGTTAGACAACTATGGAAAGTTTGGAAACTACTAGTTTGTCCACCAAACGTCTAATTATCTCCTTCCACCTGGAAAGCCCTCTTTGACTATTATCTTTCCCTGTTATTTCTAAACTTCATACGTGGTGATTTGCAGACAAAACCATGCTAGTTTCCCCTTAGGTGGCTGGTTGCTGCCTCTTACTTAATTTACTGTATAAACTATTTAGCAATGGACTATATGCATAGATTTGCTATTTATAAACTTGTTCAATCTTTTTATACAGCATAAGACAAAGTAATGCCATTAAAGTTAATGCCACTGTGTGTGTAACATTTTCATGGACAGTAAATGAAACGTCAGTGGTAGCATCAGGCCCGATTTCTAAGAAATAAGAGTTGAAACTGAATGATTTCTAGAATTGTTCATTTTGATCCAGAATCAGGTGATCTGATACTAAGCACCAGATTTTTTTTCATTAAATTCATAATTGTATTTCTCCAACACAGCAGAAGACCAAGACTCACTAGTGCTTACTCAGCCTTTTTGGAGTCTAGATATGATTCCAGCTCTTATTAAATCCAAGTATTAATTACTTAAAACTTGGAAAAGATTCAGTCAAGAGTGGCAAAATGTGTGCCTAATATTATCTTGTGGCTGAAGGCAGAATTAACCAAAATTGAAATGAAATGAGAGGATGGCTGTGTCCAAATTCTGGTTAAAGTTTCATTTCCAACCAAGGTCTGACACAGCTAATATTAATTGATAAATATGATTCCTCATAAAAAACCCAAATTGACAAAAATAAAATAAGAGTTTTTCAAAGGAGATATTCATGTCCTTGAACAAGTTCAGGCAATAGTGGTGTTTAAGCAAACAGTCCCTGAGATAAATTGCAAATAGAATATAGTAAACTATCACCAAGGGTATAGTTGGCCCATAGCAATGCATGCTTCAGAGCAGTATTGTACCTAGATCAATTTAAAAACAAAATACATTATTACGGTTCAGTCTTTTATACTCTCAGCTGAGCTGGATAGAAATTTCATAAAATTTTATAGCCTGAAAGACTTTATCCTTGCAATGATGGTAATACTGAAACATGAAATCATACTCTATTGTATTATAATTTCTATCAAGATACGTGAAAAGAACTATAAAGCCTCTTCTAACCCCATTTCTGGGATAGACTAAAAAATTTTATGTACGTTTTTTTGCTGGCAGAGGAAGATAACTCTTAACGTTGCAAAGTTTGTTTCACAGCTTGTACAACTTGCACATTGTGCAAGCATAAGTGGACGTTTTCCACCTTTTATCCCTTATCTTATTTTTTATGTTATTTTATTGTTTTATTTTATTATGTTCTGTAGTAAGTCTTACTTATTTAGGTTGCTGTCCTGCAATAAAGAAAAAAATACAGATGTGCCAGAACCAGTTCAAATGCCCCTTTAGAAAAAGCAGTACAGAAAAGATTCGGGGCAGCATTTCTATCACATCGACCCCATATGTGCAGAGTTTTGTAGACCTCCATGAACATAAGTTGTTTGTGAAACTCTGCCATCTGGGGATGTTTCTTTAGGAAGGTGGAAAGCCCATTCAGGCACAAGATGAGAACACTCTACCATCATTAATACATCATATATATTTTAGGAGGACAAGAAAATATTCAGGAACAGAGAATATAGAAGAGAATATAGAAACAGAGAAGAAAAACATGTACATTGATATACTGTACACTATTCCTCCTGCTAAAAAATGCAGAACATCACAGCTCAGCCAGCTTTCATATATGTTTACAGCCACAAAAGGGAATAAGATTAAATAACTTTGATGTGTGTCAAAATGTTTTTGATGTTGTTTGCTATTTCTGGTGGTATTAGTAGTACACAGCATAGTTTTGATTTCATAAAAATAACTAGTTACTGCTATTCTGCAATGAGAGTGTGTTATATTGTCTTCATCCTTTACAACTCTTTAATATTTCGATAATGGTCAGCCTTGTTTTATGTTATTAAATCAATTGTCATTTTCCATGTCAAAATTTAACCAAACCAAGGTAGCTGTTACTTTTCTTGTTAGAATTTAATTATGTATTAGTAGATCATAATGCATAATACTATTATCAACATGTCCCAAAATAACATTTTAAAAATTATAGAATATTAGGGGTTTTAGAAAATTCATCACATTGTTTAGTAGCACAAATAAACATTATGAATATTTCAATTGTTCAACAGTCTACAATGATTCATATTTTCTAAATTTCTTCTTTATTACAGTCTTTCTTGTATTTCCCAAGAATCTACATTTACAGTTTTAATTTAAGGATTAAGAGAAAGTTAAAACACACCCATTTGGAAGAATAATATTCTGTAAGAGAAAGAATTTTGAATTTATACTGTATATCTGAGACAGCTCCAAGTTTCTGAAAGTTCAGATAAATCTGAAAATAATTTGCCTATGTTTCATAGTAGCTTCAGCACCTTGCCTGTACCATAGAATAAATGAAATTTGTAATCAAGCCCAAAAAATATGTTATGGATACTGAAAAGAAACTTAACAGTCAGAATTAGAATAACAGAGTTGGAAGGAAACTTGAAGGCCTTTTAGTGCAAGGCTTTTCAACCAGTGGTATGCAAAGTGATACTTTGGCATGTGGCAGGTGTTTACGTGACCCTCCTAGACAAGTGTAGCAGGGGAGGGGAATGAGCTGAAGTGACCCAAGCCTGAGGGAGAGGCAGCTGGAGCTGCAGGACTGTGGGGGGGGGCTCGGTAGAAGCCCCAAGAGCACCACAGGTCTCCAGCTGATTGGTGCTTCTGTAGCTGGAGGTGAACTGAAGAGAAAAGAAGGGAGGAGGAGAGGAGAGGATATAAAAGAAGGTGGTTTTGGCGGGAAAGGGGACAGAGAAGAAGCTGTGGAAGGAGAACTCATCAGGCAGGGAGGAAAAAGAGGGAAGAAGAAGCTGTTGCTGGAAGAAAAGATCCCCTGGTTCATTTTCTCCAGGCCAGGAGAATGAAATCAGCGCTGATGAAATGAAATGCTGGGAGATGAGCATGTTGGAAAGGAGGTTGGTTTATTTAGTCCTGGGTCAGCTGGTGGCTTGACTGGGTTACCATAAAGATTTTTACACAGTTTTTACAGTGTTTGTAATTCAGAGGCTCAGTTTGTGTGCTTTGGGTATTGGAATATTTTAGTCTCTTTCACAGAGGCTAGCAAAGTGTTGGCTTCCGTAGGTTTAATCCCTTTAAACAAATGTAATTAGTTTTACCCTCTTATCTTGAGTCTGTCTATGGCTTTTAGCAAGTTTTCTTTGTAGGTAAATAGGCTTAACTTAAGGTTATTGCTTTTTGCAATTGCTGGAGCCTTGATGAATTCATCATACATTTGTCAGTGCAAAGGGAAAGTGATTCAGCAAAGGAACTGCCACCGAAGAAATTAAAACTGGTACTTTTTTCCTTTTTTTCTACAGTTTGTAACATTTTATTAGATATACAATAAAATACAAAAGCAAATAGTAGGACACAGTGGGGAGGAAAAAGGGAAAAATGTGAGGAGGAGAAGGGAAAAAGAAAAGGCATTGATTTCCGACTTCCTCTGTTGCAGTAGAAGGAAGCATTAACATTGAACTTCAATGTTTCACTTTTCCATATTATAAACTAGCCATTTCTATAACAATAAATGAATCTGATCAGTAAAACCCAAAATCCCCCCTTTTTTTAGTCATCAAGTTTTTGACATCTTGCTAAGCACTGGTGGTACTCAAATATTGTCATGTTCTAAAAGTGGTACAATCTGTGAAAAGGTTGAAAAACCCTGTTCTAGTCCAACCCACTGCTCAAGCATGATGACCTATACCAGGGGTAGGCAACCTTGGCTCTTTTATGACTTGTGGACTTTAACTCCCAGAATTCCTGAGTCAGCAATGGTGGCTCAGGAATTCTGGGAGTTGAAGTCCACGAGTCATAAAAGAGCCAAGGTTGTCTACCCCTGACCTATACCATTTCAGATAAATGGCTGTCCAGTCTCTTTAAAAGCCTTCAGTGATGCAGCACTCACAACTTCCAAAGGCAAGGCTTTCCACTGGTTAATTGTTCTCACTGACAGGAAATTTCTCCTTAGTTCTAGGTTGCTTCTCTCTTCGATTAGTTTCCATTCATTGCTTCTTGTCTTCCCTTCTGGTGCTTTGGAAAATAGGTCCATTCTCTTTCTTAAATCCATTTGTGTATGAAACTACTTGGATGTGTTTACCATTATTTTTGACTGGAAGTTTTCCACCTTATCTGGTGATGACAGGTGTTGAACCTGAGACTTTTTGCACACAAAAGACAAATTTGCCATAAGAGCTATGATTCCCATTCACTGAAACAGGTAAGTAGGCTCAACTGCATACTAAGATTTATGTCGTAATATATGTTGTATTTTTACAGTACAGTAATACTTGGTTTTCAGTTTTGAGGTAGATATAAAACTATGTATAGTACATGTGTACTAGCAAGGAAATATTGTCATTGTGTCTGGTAATTAGTAGCTAAAATAAGGAAGACCCACCTAAAATGGTTAAATAAGGAAGACCCAACTAAAATGTTAGGATCAGTGTCAGGGAGGAGAGGGATTTTGGACTGAGAAAGTAACTATGAAGCCAACATGGTAGAAGTCGTATAAGGGCGAAAAAGGGTTGAATAGTCCGAATTCAATAGATTTAGGAATACTTAAGAGTTGAAGAGAAAATGAAAATGTCTTGATTGGTGAATTGAGATTCTAGTTGAGAGAGATTTCTGAAAATCTTGTATGAACAAATGATCTAAATCAGCAGTCCCCAACCTTTATGATTTGCTGGCCCGGCAGGAGGGAGAGGAGAACTGGCCCATGCAAGTCAAGCTGCACATGTATGCACGGGCCTGCCACTTGCCCGAGGGACCCCTGATCTAAAGTCTTCAATATGGGGTCTTTGAACTGAATCTACAAAAGCTTAGCATCTATGTCAGGGGTGTCAAACTGCCGGCCCATGGGCCGGATGTGTGATGCCAAAACCGCGCCCACATTACCAGCAATGGAAAAAAGATCACGATATGTCGCGACACGTCACGTGATGTTGTGAGTTTGACACCCCTGATCTATGTGATCATTAGTGTTGGTTAGTTAAACTAACTTATTTCTGCCTCAGCAAGTACATCTGAACTCACATTGAAGTTCAGGGGAGCTTATGTGCTGTTAGCTTTCAGTCGATGAAGACTTTTACATTACTCTGGCTCCCAACTCCCCACACTAAAAAGAACCATGCAATTTTGGGGGGAGGAGGAATCACCAAACACATTTGTAAAATAAACTATGAATATGATTAAAATAGGAATGGAAAGAAAAATAATCATATGCAGCATTTGAATTTAATAGAATAAAGTCACCCACAAATTTTCTTTAAGCCACTTTTGAGAGATTGGGAAATGGACATGGCAGTGGTGTAGAAGTGCATTAAGTCATTTGATTCTAACAAATAAGAAACTATAGTACAGGGGTCCTCACACTTTTTAAACGGGGCCAGTTCATTGCCCCTCAGACTGTTGGGGGGCTGGACTATAGTTTGAAAAAAAATAATGATTATAGAACAATGTAAAATTAAGTATAAAATGAAAAATGAAACAAGAAAAATGAATTAGTTAATTATTTGAATGAGTTTTTAAGTGAAGAAAATATACAACATTTCCAGTGAATCCACACGCTGCCCTCCCATTGGCCGAGACTCTCACCACCATCCACCGACCCTCTCCTTGCGATTGGACAGCTTGCCCGGGAGGTTGAGGTGGGCTGGATAAAAAGGCAGGGTGGGCCACATGGACCGTAATTTCAGGACCCCTGCTATAGTATATCAACAAAACATACATGTATGAAAACTTGTGATAGACATAGAAACAATAGTCTTAATCAACCACTATAAAATTGTGAGCTCCAAGCAAAGTAAAGATTTGAATGAATTTGATTAGTTACTTAGGAGGCTTTATGCTTAAGGAAATGTAAGTTAAAAAGTATTAAAATACAACATAAAAGCTAGATTAATTGTACTGAAAGTTGGTAGTTTTGAATCATTCCTGTTTTCTCCATCTAGAAGTTCTAGGGTGTTACTTAGATTTAAAGACTTAAGATTTAACTTTGAAGACTAAAATGTCTCTTGCATTTGACTTGATATTAAAAATGAATAATAATAGCAGTAGCACTTAAAAGAAAAATTCTATCACAACAGAACACCAGGATATTATAACAGAATTTAGCAAAGATTATATAGCCACTGCCTTAAAGAAAAAGAGGTAGCTACTCATTTGGCTATAAAGGAAATGATAGCTGTGTGTCTATGTATCTGCATGTAAGATTTCCAAATGAAGCCAAAAATCTAACTCTAAATTTAAATGCAGTGGTTTAGAATGTCTTTTGGAAATTACTACTATGTGCAAGGTACATAATTATACTGTCTTTCAAAGAAGCAAATTCTACATTTTTCTATAGGTAGTATTCTGAATGCTTAAGTGAGTTGTTGAAAAGGATATTATATAGGATATCAATCATTATGGCCTTCTGCAAACTCCCCATTAACCCTATCTCTTTCAGAATGCCAAAACGTTTTACTAAATACACATACATTTGGGGAATATACTTGAAGGTCTGTGGTATATATGCAGATTGCATATAAGACTCAGGACTACATTTTTTACAATACACAAAACAGATTATGGATTTTTTAATCATTCAGCTTCTAGAAAACATAGGAATCAATGAATATAACTTTTTCCTATAATAGTCAGGTCACACAAAAATATTTTATATCCTTCTGTGTTGTAAATTTCCTGCAAGGAGAGGACGGGAGGGGAGGGGAGGGGAGGGGAGAGGAGAACTTTATTGGCCAGGCGTGGTTGGATACACAAAGAATTTGTCTTTGTATAAGTTCGCAGTGAATATATAAACAACAAAGTAATATAATCATCAGATACCAATAGGAGAAGGTCGTAGAAAAGATGAGAAAGATAATAGTACTACAGGGGTAAATATTGGGGGATTAAGTGTTCAGCAGAGTGTTGGCACAAGGGAAAAACCCGTCCCTGTGTCTAGTTGTTTTGGCATGCAGTCCCCTATGTGGCGTTCTGAAGGGAGGAGTTGAAACAGTTTATGTCCAGGATGTGAAGGGTCTGTAGATATTTTCTCAGCCCTCCTTCTGACCTGCGCAATATATAGATCCTCTATAGAAGGCAGGCTGGTCACAGTTGTTTATTCTGCATTTCTAACTATCCATTGGAATCTGTACCTGTCCTGTTTAGCTGCTGTACCAAAACAGATAGTTACAGAAGTACAGATGACAGACTCAATAATTCCTCTGAAAAACTGTATCAACAGCTTCTGGGGAAATCTGAATTTTCTGAATTCACCCAGGATGAACATCCTCTGTGGTGCCTTTTTAATGATGGTTCTAATGTTAGGTGTCCATTTTAAATCCTGGGAGATTATACCGGTAGAACCCAGAATTTGGAAGGTCTCTACCATTTATTCTGTGTTGTCTAATATTGTAAGAGGTGGTAGAACAGGAGGGCTCCTCCTAAAATCCACTCTCATCTCTACAGTTTTTAAATGTGTTCAGCTTCAGTTTGTTCTCGCTGCACCACAGGGCCATTTGTTTAACCTCCCATCTTTAGGTAGACTCATTATTGTCTTGAATGAGACCAATGATTGTTGTATCATCTGCAAACTTCAATACTTTAACAGAAGAATCTTAAACATGCAGTCATTGGTACAGAGAGAAAGGAGTAATGGAGAGAGCACACAGCCCTGGAGTATTAAATTAAGTCAGTATTAAATTAAATCAAATCTATATTAAAATTGCCAAGTTTCTATGAAGGACAAAATGCTGTGAGCTTCTTTGACTGGCTGCACTGTGAACATTTAATTCAACATAGTCTTATTTATTCCACTCTATTTCCTGTCTCAGTGGTGGATTCAGAACCTAGAATGAACTCATAATGGATTAGTGACAGACCTGAAACATTTGATTCTAGACTGCATGTCCAATATAGTGCAAACTGTATAAGCACTAGGATGTCAGTTGTTTTAGAAGTGTATTATCAATTTGTTGGAAGCAAATATATATTTGTAATAGAAGCATGTTAGGTATTATATCTATTTTCAACATAATGAACTGCCCATGCTAAAGAATTTAAAGAGATGATCCAGTTTTAGATGGAATTCACAGCTGCCTGAATGACCACACCGAAACAGTGCCAGTTCATTTCACTTGTTTCTACTAGAAGGGGAAATTGACGCATCAGTTTAGATATCAGGGCATAAGCTGTATACACTTGCAGACAGTGGAAGAGGTTGCCACACAATTTGGTGGATTCTCTTTCACTGGAGGTCTTCAAGCCACAAATGGTAAATGGTCAGAAAAGTTTTAGGTGAACCTGTTATATGCAAAGACCTGGACTTCAAATTCCATGATTCCATCATTGTAACATTGTTGCAAAATCTCAAAGGCCTGTTCACAATTCCCACACATACATCCCATCCACCGAGAAATTTAAATATGAATTAACAATTCAGAAAAGACATTGTGGCTTCAGGTTTTTATTGACAGAATGCTCCTCTTTGGGGAAGCAGCAACGGGAATGTCAAACCATGTGCTTTGCTTGGAACTGTGGTTCATTCAGAAATCATCTTGTTGGTGATGACCGAAATGTCCAGAACTGTTGCATAGAATGGGAAGTTCGCAAAGCTATTTGATCTTCCTGTAGTAGTAAACTGTATGAGCTACAGAGACTGTGGAAACAAAAATGAAAAAAAAATCCTAGTACTATAGAACAGACTGGGTAATTGAAAATATCCTAGAAAAGGCAATGACAATTTATTTCTTTCAGGTTTCCAAGGACTTGAGATGAGCTCATCTTGACAAAGAATATATGTATTCAAATTCCAATTTTCTTACCCATCAAGAACATCGATTTCAATAAAATTAATACTTGATTATTTGCTGATTTTCATTGCTTTATGCATTTCATAAAAATTGCCTTTACCTCTTCTTCCCATCCTTCTTTTCCTTGATCTTCCAGAACCCCGTTTTCGTCTCTGCCTGCTGCGATTAGGATTTCTGCACCTACATCGTGACATTTTCCTGGGGTTCTGATGATGTCTTAAGCTAGTCAAGGACCAAGAGGAGCATATCTTTCAACGAAGCCAGTGCAGTCTGTTCTGCAAGATGGTGATTGAGTTTATGAAGCTATGCTTCCTCCTGCACTTTTATTTAAAGGGTTTGGCAATTATGACCTCATCTCTTTCATATGGCAACTTCTGTGGCTTAAATGTGATCAGATATGAGACAAAGGGATTGTAACATTGAAATTATTTTATCTTGGGCAAACACCTGATAGCCCTAATTTGTCTCTGAAATACTGTACCTTCATACAATAGAATAGAATAGAATAGAATAGAATAGAATAGAATAGAATAGAATAGAACAGAATAGAATTTCCCAAAGGAAACAAGAAAAGAAATAAAGAATAGTAACTTATAACTTTGATTTTCATATTCCCCTTCTATCACGCATGCAGTGGCAAAATACTGTGTTGCAGCAATGTCCACAAGAAAAAAATTGGTTACAGATTTATAGTCGTCAACTTGTGCCAATTTTTGGGAGATATCTCTAATTATGTTTGGAACATTATATTTACTCAGATATTAATCGGCTATCCATTCACGTAAATTAGGGAGTGACCCTAACATTTTGAGAACATGTATTTTCTTAACAGGGATGTTATTATTTACTATTAATGTTTGTACTATTTTTATTATTATTATTTTATATAGTGTAAAAAGTTATGGCTATTGCTGGTCTACGACTGTAATAAAGTTTATTCTTCTTGATTTTCATATTCAGCAAAAAAAATCAAACTGTAACTTCATGTAAGAACCTCAATTGCTTTTAAGTGCAGCATTGTGACCTTGTTCTTACATGTTTTCAACTCCATCTTTCTCTTGATTTTCTGGCAAATCTACCACTTCTTCCACTAGCTGCTACCAAAAAGGCAAAAAAAAAAAAAAGTCTTCCTGATATAAGAAGGTGTTTCTCAATTTTTTAAAAACAGTCATTTGTTTTATATTGATATTAACTTTTTTCTCTTCAGGAAAAACAAAGTAATAAAATCAGAGAATTAGGATAAATCAGCGGTTTTCAACCTATGGGCCGCGACCCCATTTGGGGTCAAACGACCGTTTCACGGGGGTCGCCGGACACCGTGGTCCGCCATTTTGTTTTTGTTTTTGTTTTGTTTTGTCGCACGCGCGCCGCGCATGCGCGGTTCGGGCCGTCGCGCACGTGCCACGCATGCGTGGATCAGCCCGTCGCGGTCCGCCATTTTTTTGTTTTGTTTTTCTTTTTTGTTTTTCTTTTTGTTTTTTTGGCGTGCGCACACCGCGCATGCACGGATCGGCCCGTCGCAGTCCGCCATTTTGTTTTTGTTTTGTTTTTCTTTTTTTCCGTCGCGCGCGTGCCGCACATGCGCGGATTGGCCCACGGTCGCGCCGCGCATGGGCGGCGCAAGTGGGGTCTCAACCTGAAAAAGGTTGAGAACCACTGGAATAAATGATTCAGTTCATTGTATCTAGCCCTTTTCTCAGTGCAAGAATCCAAGCATGTGTCCAGACTCTGCTTGAATATAAATGAAAGCTAACTACCTCTGTAACTAAGGAAATGCTCCAGTATCGGTTCCAGAACTCGGTGTTCTCCAACCTCACATACATTCAGGTGCTTCATTTGTCTTAACTACAATGCCTTCAGACTTGCAAAAATGCTATTTTTCAGTTTAACAATGCTGAAACTCTGTAACATTTGTGGGTGGACTGTTTTCACAATCAGTTTCTTCCCATTGACGGGGATTATAGCCTCATTCTTTCTTACCTGTTTTTTGTTTGTTTGTTTTTTAATTTTAGGAGGCTAGGTGAGCTTTCTGTGGGTGTGGGGGTACAGAGGAGGGGAAATATGACTAAAGAAATGCACACCAATCTGCTGATTTCAGCATAAAATACTACCATGATTTATCTTGATTATTTGGACTCTGCAGATCCTGGCAACTGGTCTTACTCTTAATGCAGCCCAAGAAAGAATCAATTTAATCTGGGATAAACCGATAGGTCTTCTGTTTTCCCCATTTCTGCTGCAAGGGATCAGCTGTCTGCTATTTGGTTTGGCTTAGTTTGGCTTTAGTAACTATCTCTCGGATGGGAAGAGGATTAAGCAATTTACTTAATTTACATTTTGCAGAGGCTGAAGAATTCTCTTCCCTCTTCTCTGGCAATCTTTAGTGTTTCCTGGAACCTGCCCATAGGTATTCTTTAAATGCATCACTTCTTCTTTACTCCAGGTCACCTCAGCAGCCTTCAGCTAAGATCACAGCTATTGGAAAATGTGTTTGCTTGCAAAATGTCGACATGCTATTTCTATATGAATCCCAGCCTAACAAAAAGATTTTAAGTGCAACAGAGAAATGATAACTTGGTGGCTTTTCAATTATTCTTTTAGAGTAACTGCTCAGAATTTTTCCTGGGGAGGAGGGGAGGAGAGAGTTGAAGTTTTTGTTGTTGTTCTGAAACAATCAAATTCATGCAAGTATGTACTTTCTAATGTGGACTGAGGATGAAGGGATTGTTCATTCTTCAGGGCCTGCAATAGCTTGTGATGGGTTGTTTTTGTTTTTTTTTTAATAATTCCGCTGATCAGCTAAAGGGCAGTTAGCCCATAATTTCCCTTCCTGTTCTCTGTATTCTGAGGTTAGCAAAAATAATGAATAGAGATAAGCTGAAAGTGGTGTTTGCTTGTTTGTTTGTTTTTGAGGGAACTGCAGGATGGAAACTAAGTGGTGTAGAAGTGCCCTAACTTGTTCAATTGTTAAACTCATTATACTGTTTTTTTTCCTAACATTCTGGCAGAATTTGTTTTCTTGTACTTTACAACCATCAATCCATCTCTTGCAATGCATTATTGTAAGCTGCCCAGAGTCATTGACTGAGATGGGCAGTTGTAGAAATTGAATAAATAAATACATAAACATCTTTAATCTAAAAACTTTAGATAAACCTTATGATAACCTAATAAGGGTTATCATAACCTCCTCAATCATATTTTCTCAGTCTCAATTTTCTCAGTTCCTTCCTACAGGACCTAGTTTCCAGGTCTCACACCGCATTGTCCTTCTTTGTATTTGTTGTAATGCAGCGGTTCTCAACCTTTTTCAGGCTGAGACCCCGACCTGCGCCTCGCATGCACAGCGTGACCCCGACCTGCACCACGCATGCGCGACGTGACGGGCCGAATCGCACATGCGTGGCGCGCGTGCGACGGCCCGCATTGCACATGTGTGGCGTGACGGCCTGAATCGCGCATGCGCGGCATACGTGACGGCCCGCATCACGCATGCGCGGTGCACACGCGACGGCCAGAATTGTGCATGCGTGGCGCGCGCAACGGGCCAAATTGCGCATGTGCGGCGCGACGGCCCGCATCACACATGCATGGCACGACGGGCCCGCAGCGCGCATGCGCGGTGCTACCCCCGCGCATGCGCGGTGCTGCCCCCTGCGCCGGCCAAGGGGAAAAGGGGGAAAAAATGTCGGACTGCGGCATTTGGCGACCCCCGTGAAATGGTCTTTCGATCCCAAATGGGGTCGCGACCCACAGGTTGAGAACCGCTGTTGTAATGGGTTGAATCTTTCTTGTAATATTGATTTATTTTATTGATTTATTTATTAAATTTTTTTGCTGCCCATCTCACTGTGGAACTACTCTGGGTGGCTTACAAGAATAAAATGGAAAGAAATGATTAAAAATATAAAAAATAACAATAGCAAAGCAATGAAAACAAAATAAACAATAAAAGTACAAAAATATCTGTTAAAAGATGGGGGGGACAGGAAGCACAGCTAATTAGTCCAATATCCACCTTCAGTGATGTTCTCACCTAATTTGAGCAGTTAGGCCTCAGATCTACAGGCTCACACTTAGAAAAGTTTCTACTCCTGCTTTGTTATTCAACTCTGCCATGTCAGTTAAATTGCTTACTATGACCACTTCAGATTTGTTTTCTATAATTTGAAGTTTCTGAGGAGTAACTTCAGCCGTGCACATCGATATTGTTTTGTATGGCGTCAAATCAACATCCTCTAATGGTCTTTTTTCACACAATCTGATGATTTATCACAAATTCAATGAGTTGGCCATAATTAAAGTCTACAATAGCTTTAAGTCAGTGAGGAATTTTTCAAAATATTCATTCTTTTTTGGAACTTTCATTAAACCTATTTTTGGTATGCAGTGTTGTGCAAAGTTTTGCAAGTCAGCCCTGTAATTTTTTTCTCCTTCTTGAGTAGGTTGCATGCTATTAAGAACACCAACTGACACCTGCTGGTCTACTCTGTTATTTCCTTTGTTAGCTACATAACTAGTGACCAGCACATCAATATCAAAATGTTACTTAAACTATTTCCAGGATTTAACAGGTTACTTGATACATGTAGTTCTTTTTGCTATACCTGCTCCATTGTGCGTTTTTGTCTTGCTTTCTTTTGCACCCCACTCCTGGTAACAGGAACATTTTATAATTATTGATTTACCTTCCGTGTTCATAGACAATCATAAACTGAGACCAACTGTCTATTGCTTTACACACCAGTCTTTGACAACTGTGTGGCAACTAAAGAATACTTAAAGTAATAGTGCTTCTCCCACACTGATGAATACTTTTGCTTAAATGGAACTCAATAAAATTGTCAATATCTCAGCTGCTAATATTTCATTCCTGAGCAGAGGGTTGGAATAGAAGACCTCCAAAGTCTCTTCCAGCTCTGTTCTGATTGATTGATTAATCACTCTTTTGTCAGAGAGTAGGAAGGTAATTTGTAGTAGCTTTAAGTAGGTGTATGTTACAAATCATATGCTATTGCTATATGGATGAGTAGCTTTTTAGTTAAATAAGCTTTACAAGGAAATTTTTAAATAAATAATATATAAAATATGCTATTGCTGTCCAACCTTCCTCAAAATATGGTTACATGGGCTGCTAAGTGAAATAACTTGCATGATAGAAGAAGCAGAGTTTCCGGAGAGAGGAGGAAGCTTGATTGGCTCCATTATTGGCTAAGAACTATCATAGACTGGTGACGGACAAGGAAACTTCATCTGACTGGATCACAACTCTCATCCTATACACTGCCTCAGGGACAAATTACATAATAAATTAGCTGGTGTACATCTGACCCTGCATGTGTGTATGTATTCACTGTTTACTCTCAAGTAACAAGCAAGCTTTGCGATGAGCAAATTAAAACCAGTGCCTCCATAGTGTTCTGCACTTTTTACCATTCTCCTTTACTGATTTAACTTTCTTTCAATCTGTATTTGGTGAAATGTATAAGGTATAGTATTCTGACATTAAGCTTAAATATGAGGAACTTCTCCCACACTGGCCACAGGTCTCAATATCAGAAATCAGCAAATTAATTCATCAGCTGAAATCTAAAAAGCCAACTTGAATTAGACTTACCATAATTGATTAAAATTAGTTTAGATTGATAGGTTTCAGTTTGTTCTACTATTGACTTATATAGCCAGAATCCCTCATGTCCAAAGGGGCAAGCAGTTTTTTTGGAAGGTAGACATACAATAGAGCAAAGGGTTTAACTGAGTCATTTACTCGGGAAATATATAACTGGAAGTAGCTGAAGCAATCCACAATTTTATTAAAACAATTAATGTTCATCATGCCAGCTTCTCATTCAGGCATGTAAAAGGCAGAGTTTGTATCATGGTGTCACCTGTGTTTCATCATTTGCCCTCACCTCTAGTAGGTATACTTGTATATAGCAAAACCAAAATCTGCCCTGTATACTGTATTTGTTGATTATAATCAGCTTTTAATTATATGTCTAGGAACAAATTATGGAAAAAGTTCATAGATACTCCATTTGATCTATACTGTTTACTCTTATCTATAAGATATATATAAGCTGTTATCTTAAGGTGGTACTGCAGAGCAGTTATCTAACTCATTCTCTTATCACAAGAGGATTATTACACAGCTATTATATTTGTACATAATTTATATTGTCAATTATCTGATGAAATAGAATTTACCCATCAGATATTTTAGACATGTTTAACAATGGTGCTAACATTTTCAGATTATGCAGTGACTCTATCACAGACTCCAGTAGAACTAAACAGGACTACTCAATCCTTATCCCTCTTCTGCAAGGAGCATCAGCATCACAATTAAATTTCAATAAAGTAAAGATTTTTTTCATAAAAATCTAAAAATCTGAACTGGCTCATTAATGGGCAGATGCTTGAGTTAGTGGCCCATTCTAATTATCTTAGGAAGGTTTTTCATTTAACTGGGAATTAGAAAACATGCTGCTCAAAAGGCATGAAGAAGCATTGCAAGTATTCTGTGTCTTCTAATAGAAGTGGACTGTAATATATTCCAGCTGCTATTGCTCATTATAACCAACCCTCTAATTAACTTCTCTACAGATGGGAATTAGGACTAGGAAGTACAATATCTTGAGAATTCTCAAGCCCAAACTTCTGAGGAAAGTCTGGATTGTGGTGTACCAAACACAGCACTGGGCCAGGCTGAGTGTAATCCTGGCTAAGGCTCAAATGCTCACACAAGTTTGGTCCTGCAGTCATTAACTAACACTGTGTCCTATGGAAACAGAGAACAATATGAACTGTGGCAGTTTGAGCTTTCACCTATGATGTTGTTGGGAATGGAAATGACTGCGCCAAGGGATATGTTGAACAGATGTACAGACATGAGTGTGTAGGAAGGCTGGAGCAAGGTTTTTGCCCAGACAGGAGCAAAAAATTTTGGCTCCCAAGTAGTCTGTTATCTGAAGAACTTACTCTTCCAAAGTCCCACACAGGATTCATTTAAACCTCCTTTAACTCTTCATTAATATCATAATGTAAATTTCTCTACATTTAAGGAAAGATTGCCCACGTGGGACAAAGTGGTCCCACTTCCTACTATCATCTGCGTAGGATATTCAAAATCCCTCCTAAAAACAAAATTCTCATAGCTCCAGATGGTCCTTATATAAAATATCATTTTGCACATAAAAAGGATAAAATCACATGATGAGTAGCAAAACGTTTGTGTGGCAGCCTGCCAGATCTTGCTGTTAGATGCAGAAGGTAAATATTTAGATTGTTGGGTGTAATATACTTTTATTGTCTTTTTTATATGGATGTTAAATATTGTTTCTGGTATGTAACTGCAATGAATTGATCAATGGATTAATAGGGTCAACTCAAATATTTTAATAGGAAAAAGTAGTATTTTGCTAAATATTATTATTTATAATATTTATAATAAAATATTTATAATATTAAAGTACTATATTTCTTGGTAGCTGAATCACTGAGTAGTTTATTCACAAATATATAGTTATAATTTTAGTTTTAAATATTTTATTTTTAATGTTTAATACTTGCATTTATACTGTTCATTTGTTTGCTCAATTTTATTCTTACAAATTCATCTAGTTATTTTACCAAAATTTGTTATAAAACAGTATATAATGCTACAGGTTAGTGACTGAAAAAATGTGTTCATTTGTAATTGTATATACGTTATGAAAGAATTGAAGGAATTGTATTATTCTTCACTGTCCAATTATATCCCCAGCAGTATGCAATCTTATTGGATTTTCACTCATCAGTTAAATCCCAGTAGGTGTATTTCTTAAATTGTTTTCAATGGGCTTTTTAAATTGCCAGGAACTATGAGCAGCTAAAAGACAAAATGATGGAGTGATGCGTATTAGAAAAAAAATCAAATACATTGCAACATTAGAGCTCAAAAATTCAATTTCTGAGGAAGAATAACAGAAAATATGGAGAACATTGGAAAGTAGACTATTATGTCAAGTGTTTAACACTGAAGCAAGGCTTTAAGGCAGAGATCTCCAACCTTTCTGGGCTCAAGGACTGGAGGGAAGGAGAACAGCTTCAAAATGGGGCCACACACACTGGTCCGGCACTAGTAGCCCCGTTCATGCATGTGGCATGCACTGGTGCTGTGCACATGCATGAATGGGCTGCATACCCCTACGGCAGCTAGTGGCCTGTTAGTGCATGCACAAATTGGCTGCACAAACTGCCCACACTAGCAACGCATGCACAAACAGGCTGTGAACACCCACCCTGTACTAGCATTCCCATTCGCACCTGTGCGCATGCACAAACAGCGCCATGGGTGCTAGCAGAGTGGGGGAGGAAATGTGCACCCACGCATGTGCGCACTAGCCAGCTGTTTCCACAGCCCACCGGCCAAGAGCCCATGAACCAGTCCTAGGCCACAGACCATAGGTTGGGGATCCCTGCTTTAAGGGATACACACAGCACTGAAGCCACAGATTGTACACCACTACACCAAGAGTAACCAAAGAAAGCAATGGTCTTTCCTGGCTCAGATCATTTTGCCTGATGCCAATTTGTACAGATATAAATATTCAGTACGTACAAGCCAACAGCTTAGCCCATGAGAATTATTTGATGGAAACCAGGCCAACTGCCACAGGCTAATTATTGGATCTAAAAGTGAATAATAATATTTCTGCTAATTTTTCTGTATCTTTTGACAGTTTTTGCAAAAATAGTCAATCACTTCTTGCAGATGGGACAGAAATGACACTGATTGTAGTTGACCAGCAATGGGATATACATGGGAACTGTGGTTCTTCTTATCTTTTTTTTTACACTCTCAGGGACATTTGATAACATCAGTACTGATACTGTTTTGAGCCATGTGTAAGGGTTGGGAGTTGTGAACATTGTTTTATGTAGATGCCACTCCTTTCTGAACAGTCGTCTCAATGGGTATGGGATTCATTGTCTTGTTGAAATAAACAACCACAAGCCAAAACTTCCAACAGAAAACAATGGTAATTTATTTATATTCCTTTGCAAAGGGAGTGCTCCTTGTGCATACAAGCACACAGTGGACACACCTTAAATCTTCAATATTCATTCTTTATATTCTCCATTGCTGTTACAAATTTACCCACCTCTTCTTCATTGGCTTAGTAATCATACTGTAATCCTGTCATCACAACCTATCCAAAGCTTCTAAAGTGAATACATTATCTCCGCCCCTGATTACATCTCCCACCCACCCCTTAATTCTATTGTCCCTGGCCCTTATTTACGAATTACCTTTTATTGTTGTTAATTCCTAGGGGTTGTCACTAAAGTTGTTATCATATCAATAAATTCTGGTTAGGACCGGTTTTCAGCATAGCAGAGACTTTCCTAGATACAATTCTCAAGCTTCAAGCTAGACTCATGAGATTAAAATATATGCAATATATTTGCTTCACAGGCTAGCATGTCTTCTCACAGTTTTGTAAAAACAATAAGCTCTTTTTACCACAATGGGCATTCCTGGGGAGGAGAAGTTGGATCTTTTGGCATATCAGTGTAGGATGCTTCAATGCTTACCCATCTTCTCTGTTCTTTTCAAAATCCACTTGAAATCACAAAGGAAAACAATTCACACTATTTTAAAGTGAAATATTATCTGTATGCTTATGATATCCAGCTTTACATCTCTTCCTGGGCAGAGGAGAAGAAGTAGTGGAAATCTTGACCAATCTCTTGTGAGATGGATGAGAAATGCTAGCAACATGGAGGTAGTGAGAAATGAGAAATCCTCAATTTCCAAAAAAAGTCTTTGCCTGTAGCTTAGACAGCATGGTACGATCCTGAGAGTAGATCCACAACAGTTGGATAGATGAGTAGAGGATGTGACTGAGAGACTTTGCTCAGCTTTGAATAGTGTAGCAGTTGAGGTCTTTCAAAAACAAAAACCAAGAGGCTGTGGTAACTCTTATTACTCATGCTTTGCTAAGTTTGTATATTTACTAATGCAATGCACTCAACATGGGGATGCTTTCAAATGAAGTTTGGAAATTACAGCCAAAGCACTGCAATATTTAATAAGGAGGGAAATATTGTTATCTAATAAAGTTCTGGGCTCAGTTCAGTGAGGTGGTGATCATTCTTGAGACAAAGATGCAATGCTGAAATTTGAAAATAACTAAATTAGAGTAATATAATTCATCGAGCAGGATGGAAAAATCATTTTTTTAAGAAAAAAGACAAAAATATTGAGAAGTTATACTGCATAGTACTGGCATGAATTATGTCACAATTTATCTTTATGATGTCATCAATGTAACAGTTATATACTGCTATTTAGTTATTAATAAAACAGTTCAGCAGTCATTGGGGCAGCAAGCTAGTTGTAGGTAAGGCCTTGTAAATGGCTGTTCATATTGAGCATTAAAAAGACTTTCTTAAAAAAGAATAGCTGTAATTTTGTTTCTAGATGGATGAGTGTATGATAAGATCACCTGAAAATCTGTGTTGTTTCAAAGCTGTTACCTACATTTCTTTGATGGAAAATAGTGAGGAAAATTGATCAAACCGTCTCCCAGCAACACAGTAATTATTGTAATAAGAACAAAAGTAGAAAGTAATACTTAAAAAAGAGTACAAAAAACTAATTATAATATTTCTTGTTATATAGCAATAATCTAAGAATGGCCCAGCGGCCAGTTAGGGCCCACAGAGTCGGCCTTCTCCAGGTCCCGTCAGCCAGACAGTGTCGCCTGGTGGGGCCTAGGGGAAGAGCCTTCTCTGTTGCGGCCCCAGCCCTCTGGAACCAACTTCCCCCGGAGATCCGTGTCGCCCCCACCCTCTCCGCCTTTCGTAAATTACTCAAAACACACCTCTGCCGGCAGGCCTGGGATAGTTAACATCTTGCCCCAAGCCAGTGTATGTCTGTGTGTATGCTGAATGATTGGTTTTTTTTAAAAAAAATTAAGAGGTTTTATATTTACATGTATTTTATATGTTGATTTCTACTGTGTTGTGAGCCGCCCTGAGTTCTCCGGAATAGGGCGGCATAGAAATCGAATAAATAATAATAATAATAATAATAATGTATTGTAATGCACATTTTATAAAGACTGACTGAATTTACACAAAGGTTTTCTTGTGATTTGTTGTTGTATTTCCATAGTCAGAATAACACCACCATCTGAGGATGACCAATTGAATTTCCAGTTTATCTTGGGCTGAAAATTTTAAACTATGTCGCGGTACATGCACCAGAGTAACAGAAGCAGAAGGCTGCATCGTAGCAGGCGATTAAAACAAAGGAAGAGAACTGCTAGAAGACCAAGAAGGATGCAAAAGAGAGGTTTTAAAAAATAACTAAAGACTTTTGAAAGGAACATTAAGAAATGTTGAGGAAAAAAATGAGAGAAATTCTTATATAGAAGGAAAGCATTATTCTGCTTTCTTTTAATTTCAATTTTCTAAGACAATTTATAAATATTTTTAAATGTACAATTGAATAAATCACATGGGAAACTGTATCATAAAAAGATGATTAGGCAAAACTTGACATATTATTTTACTTTGAAATTAATGAAACAAGTTTCTTATGACTTAATTCCCACTATTTTCAAATACCTTCTTCCAGTGCCAAGTTTAAGAGCCTTTGCATGCTAAGTTTAAAGATAGCTTTTACATACTACTTTCACGAGTTGTAAAATGGTTGTTATTTTTCATTATATTTATTCAAACTTCATATATGTTACTACCAACCTTTTTGATTATTTAATAAAGGTTTACGTCAGTCTCATTACCGGAGAAGCTCCTTCTCAGCCTAGCCACCTTCAGCTCTTGAAATAGGACAACTTCAATCCCCAAAACCAACATGTTGGAAGACCAGGACTGTTATATCTGATCCACCAAGTTTCTGCAACCATTCATGCTGGACAATAAACCATTTGAGCATCACTAGGACTGCTTTTCGTCTCCCTATGAAACATACTTGTTAGGAAAAGCTTTGATCAGAGTTTGAAATATGATGATAAAATTTAAGGATTTGGGGGTGCATTAGATCCAAACTTTTTTAGAGATAAGTGATTGTTTGCTTTTTTAGAACATGTGGAATCTCATGGGCAGCAAGTTACTGAATTCTCTGCTTTACTTTAAAAAGAACCTTTAAAGCTATAATAGTAGAATTTCCATCAAAAGACATTGGAGTGGAAACTGCTGCATTTCAGAATTATAAAATGTGTGATTAGGAGAGTGTTACTGAAAGTGGTACTTGCCATGGTTCCAATAGATGAAACTCTTCAAAAGAACTTTGAGGCATTGTTTACCTTAAAGAATCTTTTATTTGAGAGACAAAGTATCAGCACTACATAGCTGAAACCAGAAACTAAATTTCCCTCCCCTGAATACAAAGTAACAAAGTGCAATTCCCTCCTTTAATAAATAGTCATAAATCACATTCCCCAATTAGCATAAAGTGCAGGTTTTCTCCCCAGCTCTCCAGCCCGCCAAAACATTATCAGATCTGGGCCCAATGTCCTTGGGTTCCCACAATTAAGTTATTATTGTTATGACTAGCTGGACTCTCATCCACATTCCCCCTCCCAGCAGCAACTAATTCTAAAAGCAATAGAGAAAATGGCTGTATTTCCATCTGTTGTCAAAGCAAGAACATCCGATGTTAGCAGCATTGACAGCACTATTGTTTTGTCTTGGGCAGCAATTCCCATCAATCTAGGTACATAAGTCTAAACATGATGGGAGTTAAACTCCAAATAGAAAAGAGCAAAACAGATGATTCAAGGGCTGAAGGGTAAAATATATGAAGAATAGTTGTAGGAATTGGGTATGTGTAGTGAAAAGAAGGACTAGGGGTGACTTGATAGCAGTGTTCCAATATTTGAAAGGCTGCCACAAAGAAGAGAGGATCAACTTATTTTCCAAAGGACCAGAAGCAAGACAAGAAGTAATGGATGAAAAGTAAACAAGGAGAGAAACAACCTAGAACTAAAAGAAAATTCCTAACAAACAATGAGAACAATTAACCAATGGAATGGATTGTCTTCAAAATTTGTGGGTGCTCCATCACTGGAGGGTTTTTAAGAAGAGACTTGACAGCCCCTTGTCTGGAATGGATTCCCTGCTTGAGGGTCTCCTGCTTGAGAAGAGGGTTGGACTAGACAACCTCCAAGATCCCTTCCAACTAATTAGAAATTATTATTGGACCTGGTGATATGTTAGTAGGGCTTCAGTACTTCTTTTAGGCAAAATTCTGTTATTTTTTCCCCATTAAAAATTGAAATATTTATTTGAAAGATGTTTGGATGACAGTTTGATTCCTGTTCAAATGAAAATTTGACACATTGAGATAATGGTAATTAAAAACCTGCAGGCAAATGCTTTCCTTTTCCTCCCTCCCCCCTTTGAGTCATTGTATAAAGGATATAATTTTAATTATTTTTTTCCAAAAAAATCATATATTGAAAGAATATAGTCTATTTATCTTCTAATTTCTTAATGTGGACATTAATCCACTGATTAATTGTTCTAACTGTCAGAAAATTTCTACTTAGTTCTAGTTGCTTTTCTCTTTGGTTAGTTTCCATCTGTTGCTTCTTGTCCTGCCTTCAGGTGCTTTGGAAAATAGCTTGACTCGCTCTTCTTTGTGGCAACCCCTGGCTATATACACATATGGAAAAATAATAAATTAATAAAAGTTTTAAAAACTGAATATGAGTCAAGAGTGTAATATGTTCAGAAAAGGCTGATGCAAGTGTATGTTGTATCAATAGAACTAAACAGAACTAAACATAAACAGAACTAAAATTTGCAAAGTGTAGGTGTCATGGTTCCGACAGACAGAGACAAATAAAGCAGAACTCTGAGGCTTTATTGATACAAAGTATCAGCACTTCAAAAGTGAAACCAAGTCTGAAGAGATACATAACAATTCCCCAATACAAAGTTAAGAAATCCCACCCCTAAGACTATGCAAGCAACTACGTTTCCCCACTCAGCTTGTTGGCGGGCTTTTCATGAAACGCCCAGCCTGCAGTCCCGGGAGCAGCTAATGACCTTGGTTCCCATGAGGGAAAGTCCAAGAGAGAAAGTCTGTTTTGTTTAGCACAAACCCTGGCATCCCCCCTCCCTCCCTGCTATGTGTCAACTATAAATGAGAAGGAAAAAAATGGCTGCAGCCATGCTCATTCTAAAGTTGACAGTAGGTTGAATAACTACACTTTCTGCATTGCTGATTCAAAGTCCACCAACACTTAAGAGTAGGAATAAAAGTTGCCAGTGTAATAAAATAAAAAAGTAGTTGTTTTTCATCTGGACAACCTAGGCATTGATATGTTGTTTTTATCTTAATTACTACTACTCTCCTTGTTAAAACAAAATAGAAAAAAGGTTGCATAAATAAAAGTAGAGACTTGCATTATTTATGATCGTAAGTCACCTGATAGTACATTTCATTGAAATTAATGGATCTTATTTCTAACACATATGTGTAGAGAAGATTGAACTTGTGGCTTATCTTTCAGTTCTGAAAGACCATCCCTAACTGATGCTTTATATAATTGTCAGTCCGTAAATTTTAAGCTTTTCATTTTTTTGAAAGAAAATGTTTTTCCTTAATATCTGGCAGTTACCATAAATGGTCACGTTGCATCAAACAAAGGGCCACAGTAATAGTGCCATACTATTATAGATTTTATAAAAGAGGGACCTGAGATACTCATGCTTCAGAAACTCTCAGAACATCTGAGTAGACAGGTTGGCTAAAGAGGCCAAGTAATCATGTCTCTGCTCCTAAAATCTTGAAAGATCAAGCAACATGTCAAGGCACAGAAGAGTATCCTGCAAAAATCCTGAACGTAAAGTGCCTCCAAGCAGGAGGAATAAAAGGTGCAGGGTTGTTTATGATTCACCTCTGAAAAAGAAGAATGGTAAGCTTCTCATTTATACTAGTTATACTGTGTGGATATGCAGCTCTTGGCAAATAGTATGACCAGGGATATTGGGGAATCTTAAGTAATTTGAAAGAATGTTTTGACAGTCAATTTTCATTCTATTTTGGATAGGATACGTCCGTGTTTGTGCTACGTACTATTACTGGAAAGATGGAAAAAAATAATTTCCAGTTCTGAATGATTCCATCATTCACATCAGTTAATGACTGCCACCATGCAACTTTCAAGATAAGAAAACCCATTGGATAAGCCATCAGTGAGCTGAAAAGTCTGTACGATTGGGGAGCAGTTCCTGACCTGCCTGCCATTAAACTCATAAAACTGCATTTGTCTCTAAATGTCTTTCCTGAGTTTCAGTATAATGACATCTTTTTAAACTGAACAATTATGTAAGAGAACGACAAGCTTGCTTAAAAGAAAAATACACACTTAAATAAATTTGGAAATAGAACAAGAAAGAAAATCATACAGTATATATAATTCTTCATCTTTAATATAACAGTACAATCTGGAGAGATGTCAGCCTTACAAAGTAGACTAGACAGGAAACATGACCAGATCAGTTAATTCTATTTTATTGTAAAGTTACATTAACAGAAACTTGCAAGCCTAAAAGTTCTTCTCTCCAACCAACCTTTACAGCCCCCAGACTTAGAAAGTATCCCTTTCAAATATCTTGTCTTGCCCACATTTCTGCTGCCAGCTAGGCTGTCTTTTATCTGACTGTTCTCTAGGTTGCATCTCATTGCCTGGTCTCCCAAGGTCATTCCTTATACCATTATATCTCTTCATATGGCCTAAGCATTGCTGATTTAAATTGAGCAAGGGATAATGTGGTGCTGAAACTTGGAAAATTGGTCATGGAGGTGAGACACATCATCCAATTTAGGGGACCATTTCTTAGTTTGGAAAATGAATCAATAATTTGTGAAGGAAACCAACGGGCTACATTGATTAACCATTACCATTATCCTCTTCATATTTACCTATCCAGATTGCAAACACTGGAGTTTAAAACATGTTGATCAGATGCCCATAAAGGCATCCACTTATATTTTGTCACCTTAGAGTGCCTCTTTCTCCACATGACTAGAATCTTGCTATCAAGTAATTTTCAAGTAAATTCTTTGAATTATTGTCTCTATTTCTTCACAGTCCAATTATGAATTTCCCAATATATATTGTGTTGGATTTGAGCTCCTGCTGAATTGCAAAGATAGGGAAATCAAAAGTGGCAAAATTCATGAAAACGTAAATGTAAGCAAAGATATGGGAAATAAATATAATCCCTAAATTAATTCTAAAATGAATGGGGAAAGTTGAGTTATTTTGAATAAAGCACTGGAATAAATTCATGAATTTATATACACAAGTATAGAGCTGTTACATGCACATGCTTACTTTATATAGAGAAATACAAAGACAAAAGTGATAATTTAGGATTGCATAGTAAGTATAATCAAAGTCAATGGGGCTTCTACACATAGGACAAACTTCTTCCTCATTAATTTCAAAGGAATGTAGATCACCAAGTGCTTTGTGATCTTATAATGTTTCCCAATATGATTATTGTAATGATATTCCATGTGTATCTAACATGAAGTACTTCCTCCTATGTTCTCCCTTAGTACTATACTGTTATTATTGGCACTTATTTCAATCAGAACAAATGTCAGTATTAAGCCAGTATTGGCTCTGTCCAATGGGTGTAACTACCATGTGGTTACTTAGAGAAGAGCAGTAAGGATGTGGAAAACTTTCAAAGTTTCCATTGCAAAATATTTGTTTAAAAAAACTATATATTCTAAAATACTTTTAAACTGAGATTCCTCATGTAAGCTGCTTCATTTATTTGAAATTGGGTGAGATTAATTATTATTAATTAATTATTATAATCATTGATGATTTTTCTGTTATGTTTCTTATGTATGAATTGGGCTAAAATTTAATGTGAAGATCTTATTAGGAACTTTTGTGAATATTTCACTGTTTACAAATTATATATTTCTTTATGCCAAAAGGCAAAAAAGAGGTTTTTACTTTTACTAATTATAATGCTTTTATATTAAATTAATTACACTAAACCAATTGCACCATGTAAATAACTTAGTCTCTTATTCCAGAAATAAGCTCAGCATTACTTACATTTCTTTAAGAAGTCCAGGAGGTTGGAAAGAAACCATTAGAATTAAGAGCAGAGTATCATGTCACCTGCCTTACATGATTTATTCATCCCTAGTTTCACACAAAACTAGTTTGGACAAAATTCAGCAGCACTTTTTCATGCAGCTGCTGATAAAAACAGGATCACCAACGACCAATAACGGATATGGCACAAGAAGAAGAAGAAGTTTCACACAAGACTTCAGCATCACTCGGTTTTAAGTGTATTTTATAAATACATTTACTTCATATTTTACTAAACACTTACAGTATCAAATTTTGCAGACTCCTATAAGCGTAATGTATTATGTATAAGAGCACAATTGTTTTTTTGTTTTTTTTAAAAAACACTGAATCAATATAAAGTTTCTAATACTGGTAACTTTTATGTCTGATCCGTGAGTTTCTTTCAGCTGTAAAGGAGCAATTTCTTTTAAAATCCTTTCAAAGGTATAGGAAGTGATAGCATTGACTTTTCATTTCTTTCCTTATTGCATAATTCATTTTACAACAGAATATTTATTGTTTCCTGAATAAAAGGATACAACACAACAAATATTAAGCTATTTCTTATTTTGAAATATTTATATTCAGTGAGATTTATTTTCAGTTAAAAGTGTAACCTAACCCTAGGCAAATTCATTTAGGTGAAATCGTTCAGTGGTGCATAATCTGAAATACCATGTTTCCCTGAAAATAAGACCCAGGTTTTTTTCTTTTTTTCTTTTGCCCCCAAAAGAGGCACCAGGTCTTATTTGGGGGGAATGGCTTTTCCACTCACCTCCGGCACTGACAACCCCAGCCAGCCGGCCCACATCTTCTGCAGCCGAAGGAGCAGCTTCATTCTGCAGCTCAGAATGGAGCTCGGGCCTGCATTTTGCAGTCAGGCCTTTCCAGAAGCCCTCTGCAGCCAATAACCAAGCAATGAATTCAATCCATAGCTCGGTTCTCGCCTGCAGAGGCCTTGCAGAACTGAGCTATGGATTCAATCCATAGCTCAGTTCTCAGCCTCAGTGGCCTTCCGGAAAGACCTCTGACTGTGAAATGCAGGCCTGGAGACACTGCAGAAGACGTGGGCTGGTGAGGAGAGGCCTGGCTGCAAGGTAAGTGGGTGCAGGGCACGAGGGTCAGCTCCACTTCCCCACCCCCCACCCTAGCTTAATTTTTTTAGGTGTGTGCCTTGCCCCAAAACTAGGGCTTATTTTTGGAGTAGGGCTTATATTAGGCTCAGCCCCCCAAACCAAGCTAGGGCTTATTTTCAGGGTAGGTCTTACTTTAGGGAAAACATGGCATGTATGCATAGAATAGCAGCCATCATGCATATTTTTTTCAGAAAATCAAGTTCAAAGTTGCTTAAGCTGAGCATTGCAAAATTATGAATGTAAGATAATAGAGCCCTACTCTAATGGTACATAAAAAGAACCTTTTGTGTTTCTCTTTCTTATTTTAGAAGAGCATTTTGACACATGAAAAGTATTAACAACCCCTCCTAACATTTTCTTTATGTATATCTGTTTATTGTTGGTGCATGCTGTTGTATTCCCTAAGGTGGACAGCTTACAGTCTTCCATAAATTCTACCTCTCCTATATCATGAATGTTGAAAACTGTGATTATTATTTTTTAAATGTCAGGCTACATTCACCTACTATGTGTATAATACATTGGGTTTTGAACTAAGCTGGTGCTACAATGCAGGAAGAGTCTTTAAGGAATCTGCCTTTTTATTGTAAGATTAAGTAGCTTTTGAGCCCTATCAGAATACAACTTAGAGATTTTGACTATGGTTCATGGTCTGGAGAAAAATCAACAGCAGCTGTCCTTCACAAATCATGAAAGTCACACAAGAGAAGAAAATATTGATGGCTTTACACTTCCTCTCCTAACAACCTTCCTAATTGTCCTAATTTCTGCAACACTGAGGTTGCAAGGAGGCTTTTGGAGCTTCTATGTGTCTCTATGTGTTTACTACCTTCCCCCCCTCCCTTCCAGCCCATCATTATATGCATTCACCAGAACTGAAAAGATGTTCACCCATGGCTTCCCCTATTGTGAGCTACAGGAACATCTTTAATGAAAACACAGATTTCATTCTGAGACAAACATAGGAAACACATTCGCTGGGTATCTGATATTGTTAGATAGTCAGTGCAGTTGGCCATGTAATGATGTAAAAACATAAGTGAGGACAATGCTTCTTGACCTATTTGTATTGTTCATTATAAAAAATAAGATCCAACTGACAATTTAGTATAATGAGTACTCAAATTACTTTATTTGCAAAAAAAAATATCAGGAATAAAAAAAGATATTCAAAACACTAGAGTGCTGTTCAATTTTTGAATAAGAATGGGACAGCCTGAGCTTCCAGAGACTACTACCACACTAATTGCTGAAAATCAGTGACACTGTTTCCCAACATTTTGCAAAACAAAATACATAAAAACTCTGGCATAAATCTTCTGGTCTTTTAAATGCTGAGGTTTTTTTTGAGTTTCCTAAAACTAGAGAAGTCTGTCATGAAGCTCCTTTTCCCAGACATTGTCCAAAATCTACTATCCATAAATCTTTAAATTATGCTGATTTTATATGTTCATCTATTTGCAAAAGAATTCTCACATATTTCTTTGAGTAAAAGTTGTTTTTAATGAGCTGAAGCCCAGTCACATGAGATAATGACATGAATAGTTGGAAAGTATTGTATGTTAAGAAAGTGCTTTAACTATTTGTTGGTTTTCAGTTTCTATGGTCACCAGTTCAGTATTTTTGGAACTTTGTAGATATAATAGCTATTAATTTATAATCCTAGTCTGTAGTATTTCATGTTTTTATAAAATATCACTGTTTGATAGCAATATGTGGCTGACTTTATATTGTATACACTGTATAAGGCAACAAAGTCCATACTACTGTGTGAGCTAAACATTGAATGTATTTTGTTGATTTGATTTATTTTTCCTCAGCTATTTTTGCTTCGGTATTCCATACATTTTATGTAAGATCTGTACCAATTCCAATCTGTATCATTTCAAATGTTGGCATGTTATGGTGGTAGGTTGTGTGCTTGCATGAAAAAGAAAAGAAGAAAATCAGAAACTGTTTGAAATTAAGCACTTACATCTTATATAAGTGGTGATCTAATAAAGACCAAAGAAGCATTTTATCAGTTTTCCTTAATTTAGATTGCATTTTCCCTTTCTCATAAGTTCTAATGGAATTGCAGTTCCCAAAATTTCCAACAGGAATGAAAGTCAATTTTAGTCAGCAAAGCTTAAGCTATGCCATAAACATATAAATAAATAAATATTCCTTTGAAATAAATGGTTTAGAACAAATTTATTGAAATTAACCATACATATTAACCAGATCTAACTTAAGTCCTACTGATTTCAATAGATTTAATACTCGTAAATCCAAAAGTATATTCTCATCAAATGCCTTTTTTATAAAGACTTTTTCATGGGGTTGTATATTATTGTTCTGTGTCTTTTATATGAAGGTATAAGTATTTCTGTATTTATGAGATTAAAAACAGCAAGGTGATGAATAACTGATCTGGAATTCTATTATTGTTTTTTTTTACAGACTTAAATGTTTTTCTATTTCTTTACATTATGCAATGGGGTATATGTATCCCTGAAAATAAGTGCAGAGTATACAGCATGATTTTTCCTTTCTCATGAGAAAAAATATTTTCATAAAATATATGAATTGGGTTTGATCCAGAAAATACAAAGCTGATGTGGAATAGATTATAAACCTTGGAATGATAATTGAATCTAAATGTTAACTGTTAGTTTAAAATATTATCTTAACAAATTCCAAATTTCAATTAAATCAAGTACAAATGCCTTATAATTATGCTCCTTTAGGAATACCACTTATTTTTCTATGGTTTTTAATCTATTTATTTTAGTGAATAATTATGAATTAGACTATGTTTCTCTTCTCCAAAATCTTAGAATGTTTGAGTCATTTAAAAGGGGACATGAACACATAATAACAATGATTCAGGAATTATGAACTGATCTCAGTACATTATTATGTTATTTAACCACTCCAAGATATTTTCTGGGGACCACCAATTTAAATCAACCAAGAAACAAAACTTGAAATGGCGATATCAATTCTTTAAGAAAAGTATAGCTTTTCTAAAATTTTTAGCAGTATAGAAAAATGTAGTACTTTTTTATCTGAAAGTTATAACTATGGCCTTAGAACTGATTCTCATTTTACCATAGAAGAAATAAAGTAGTTGGAGTAAATACATTATTCAGATGCCATTCTGAAAATATAAATTATAAAAAAAGAAAGAATATTGTATATATTTTCCTTGTTCCACTTCATCAAAGAAAGGATTATGTTTTAATATATAAAAATATCATATGTGCAATTCTTACATTCAAGAATCAAAATTTTAAAAAATCCATTAGCTTACATCTTTTTTGATATAAACCAGGATATATTAAGCATATCTACCATATAAATTTGCAAGTGATTTATTTATATGAAATTATAATCTATCTGAATACTTGAATAATGTTTCTGTTCTCTGCCTCATTTAAACAGCAATTAAAATTGCATCACTTGGCAGCTACAGCTATAACATATGTAAATAAAGCTGACATATGCAGGAGTCAGAAAGATGCAGCCAGGTTCAAATTTCCTATAATGTTTGACCTTGGAAATAGAAATACAACACAATGAACATTGGCTACTGAGTGGAAATTACATTACCACTGAGGAGAATTAGAATTCTGGGATTTCATTATATAACACAACTGCAAAGCCACAATTGATATATAGCATATATAGCAAAGCAAAGCAAAGTCAGATAGCAAAATGAGCAGCTCCAGAGTGGGAGATGTAACACCATTCAGTGCGCTTAATTGAGATGTGCAGTTCAATTTGTATTTACTAAAAAGGAAGCCCAGCACAATTCAGTGGATCTTTTTCCAAGGGAGGGAGGGAGGGAGGGAGGGAGAGAGGGAGGGAGGGAGAGAGGGAGGAAGGAAGGGAGGGAGGGAGGGAGGGAGGGAGGGAGGGAGGGAGGGAGGGAGGGAAGAGTGTATATACTATTTCTGGAATTTGCAGTAGATCATTTCCAAGTATTAACCAAAAGGATCTCTACATACTTTCCAGAATCAATCAAGGTCAGTTGGGGATGACTTTTTATTTTAAAAAAATGTAGCTACTGTAAATCAAATCCTCTTTAACAAGAGCATGGATTGAGATTCTTTGCAGCTTTAGAAAATTAAATATATCTGCAAAGCCAGGTCTTCAGCCCCTTATCAAAGGTCAAAAGGGTGGGTGCAAATCTCGCCTCAAGCCAATGTTCCAAAGGGCAGGAGCCACAGAATAAAAGGCTCTTCTCCTGAACTCTTGTCAGCTAAAAATCCTTGATTGATGGGGTCCGCTGCATGCTCCCTCTGCTAGCATGGGTGGGGCAGGGCAATCCAATTGGAGTTGAATATTTCTTCAGATAACCTGGACTTTAAAAGTGACAACCAACATCTTTAATTGCACCCGCAAGCAAACTGGCAGCCAATGCACCTCAAGGAACAGCAGTATAATATGGGCTACCATAGGGCTCTATAACTGCTCATGCTGCTGCATTCTGCACTACTCGTAGCTTTCAAATACTCTTCAAGGGTAGCCCATGTAGAGCACATTGCAATAGTCCATATGTGAGATGACCAGGGGTTGAATGATTGAATGCAGAGACTCCCTACCCAAGAAAGGACGCAACTGGCACACAATCTGGAGTAGTGCAAAGGCTTTCCTAGCTGGACTGCCACTTGCTCTTTGAGCAGGAGTTACAAGCCCAGAGAACCCTCAAGTTGCACATCATGTCTGTCTGGGGTAATGCGACCCTATCCAAAATTAAAGATGTTAAACTCCCAGATATTAAAGCTCTAGGTACCCAAAGTCATTTGGTTTTGCCAGAGTCCAATTGAAGCATGTTGTCCCCCATCCAAATCCCATTGGTCCAACAGGACTGAACTGTTCCCAGATAACTGGGGTAAGACCTTTCCCCAGGCATATCACATGGACCAGCACAATGCACGGGTTTCAACTAGGAACTTATCCAAGCATCTTTGTCAGGTGTTGAACAAATTTTTCTATGTGATCCTGAGGATGACATCAGAGCATCCCTGTCCCAGGAGGGACAGGATGATCCTGAACAGGATCTCTGGGCAATACAGCAGATGCAATAAAGGCAGCGAAATAATGCTGTCTCACTGCTCTTACTGCCATGAGGTAGGTCTTAATGGCAGCTCTAAGTCCTGTCCAATCGACATCATCCCTCTTCTTCCTTCTTCCAGCAGCACTCTAGGCATCTTTTAATCCTTTCCAAAACCTTCAGCTCCTCTATAAAGCACAGAAAAGTTTAGGCATTAAAGATCAAGAGAGGCCACCAAGCACAATCCTGTTCAAAGCCACAGCTACCCTTTGATTCTAGGATGCTCCTTGACATTACCTTTTGTTTTCAATTATTATCTCCCACCAATAGAATAAACATTGAGACATGTTTTTTTCAAAATCTTGTTAAATTATAAATATTTATTTTGTCTTCCTTACTGTCTTAGGTATCAAACTATTTTTTGCTTGGGGTTTTGGAAAAGACTGTTCCTATAATGTAAAACAATGCCATTGTTTTTTTCTCATTATTAGATATTATATTATTATTATTAGATAATATAACTAAGTCTTAGATAATATTCCTAAATTCAATTTATTTTGTTTATCATTTTATTATTTTATTCTACTCAAGCCCTTGTAGAAAGCATGTTAAATCAGAATAACCTTCTCTACAATAACATCTTATTTGGGCCTTCTGTTTAAATGAAGAGTTTATGTTAGGTCACATTTATAATTGTCACACCAACTTGTTTCCATTCAACCTGAAGAAAGATCTAGGAAGATGTTGTTTTCGCTATAAAGGAGACTGAAGTACAAGAACTATAGTAAGAAAATAAAAGGAAGTGCTTTAATTTAAAACACTGCCAGTAGGAAATTATTTCTTCCTCTTTCTTTGAAACTAACCTTTTGGGGAATTTGTATGGAAGATAATGAGATTTTATATCTCTATCAAAAGTTGATAGGTCTGGACACTGGCTCTGTTATCATTCTATTCTTTATTATTTTGTAATTTTTCAGTTCTTTAATTTTGCTTCAGGTTCCTAAATAATGGCTGTACTTTTGTTAAAAGTGGCATCCTTCTGCAGAGATGGAGAACTTCATGCATTTTATCAGACTAAGAAGTTAATATTTCATATTTTGATCAACAGACATTTTGGAAAAGTGATAAATCTTTGTACAATCTTAATATGAAAGCCCAAGGGACTCCCATATGTCTATGGGCCAACCCGCATTTCTTTTTCACAAGGATGTATATGGTAGCCAAATTTGTGTTTCTGATCTGTTGCAAGCAATTTTATACAGAACAAATAGGTTTGTAGCAATAGGAAGTACCAATAAAGTTAGGTATGTTTGTCTCTAAGCTGGGAATTTGACTTGTTTAATTTTTCCCCAATGTGATAAAAGTTCAATTAACTTCCCATGCTTGATTAAACTGCTACAAAAGAAAAAGAGGAGATAAGAGAAAGAGAAAATTAAAAAGAACATTACTTAATCCTACTGGAAATAATATATTTTAAAAGAAAATTAAATTCAGAAGTCACAGCGCTAATATGAAAGCATTTATTCTTTGTAGCAAATTGTGGAAGTTGATTGCAGATAGTTAGTTGCTGCTGGTTAACATATAGGTCCCAAAAGTTCAGACTATCCTTTATTGTGGCTGCATATTTGGAACAAACCTACCAGAATGAAAAAAGGTACAGGATTGAACTTTTAATGAGAATTGGCTTACAATAAGCTGTGTGTGTCTGTTTCAGTTGGAACATAACCAACAGGAAGAGTATGAAGCAGTTTGCTCATCCTAAGAAATGTTCAATCAAACATAGAAAGATTACAGAAAGATCTAACGAAAGCTCTTAATTATTTCCATTTCCGAATTTGCAAAATTGTGGCAAAGAAAGCCCATCACTCATAATATGCTTAAACAGAAACTTGGAACTTCAAACACAAAGCTCCTGTCTAATTTAATAACAAAAAGTGAATGTCAAAAGGAGATTGATGGAATAAAAAGTATTAAATAAAATAAATTTTCTATTCAAGGTCAGTGAAAATGACTAAATCCATTTGTCCCAAATGATCCAGGTTGAGAACAGAAAAGATGGAATTGGCTCATACAGTATGGAGAGGTTAGCAATTGGGCCAACTTATTCCAAATGTATCATCTATATGCCTTTCTGTTTAAGCATTATGTCCAAAAAAAGCATTTGGCTACTATAATTCTCTGTCCTTCTTTTTCTTGCTAAGTCATTTAAAAGGCAGATTTCTTTTGCCCTTTTTAAACAAATTTTTACTCCCTCAATATACTTTACAAATTCAGAATTCTTTCAAATTTATGTAGCTCTCAGTAAGAATCATCCAGAAAAAAATAATTTTCTGTCTGTTATTACTTAATCACATTCATGACCTAAAACTGACAGGCAACAATATATACAGCAGAATCATTGCTTCGTTGTACTCTACCAATGTTTAGAAAATAAATTCTACAGTCCATGAGGCTAAAAATCCAATATTTTAAGACAGTTCAGCAGTACAAATTTGGCAATCAAAAGAAATAATCATAAAAGTTGAAATCAAGTTGAAATAATATTTCAAATGATAACAAAACTGTTTAAACTATTGATTACTGTGGTATTGTAACTCATTTTTTATAGCTTGATTATTGGATCTAAGAATCATAGCTGTTCTGATGAAGTTGTAATGCAACTAAAAAAGGTCTATAAAATTTATTCAGAATTAATTGCTCTCAGTCGTGTTTTAGGATGATTACACAAAAAGCAATTTCAATGAACTTTTTATTAAGTTTTAACAAGAAAAAAATTTAACCCTGGAAATATTTTAAAAGGTGAAAATCAGACAATGCTTAACCCCTAAATATATTTACAGAATTATTCTATTAAGATGGTTACAAAAAAGCTATCATGAGTTTCCCTCAAGCTTGAGGTCACAATCTGAAGTAAATAAGATCTCTTATTCATCTTCATCAATGTTCTGAATTCATAGAAAGCTAAACATTTGCATAATTAGCATCAAGAGAAAATTACTAGAATCTATTTTAAAATGGAAATCAAAGCAAAAGGTCCAAAGTGTTTGAACTGCTTATATTATATGAGGATTTTCAAGATATCAGAAGGCACAGATTGGTAAAACAAATTTGTCTAATAATGACAAAAAATAATGAACACCGAGCCTGTATAACAAAATGAAATTCAACGTAGAGAAAAGTAAAGTCTTACACTCAGGCAAGAAAAACCAAAAGTACGTGTACAGATTAGGTGAAATTTGGCTTAATAACAGTAACTGTAAGAGGGATCTTGGAGTCCCAGTGGACAATCAGTTAAACATGAGCTAGCAGTGTGCGGCAGCAGCCAAAAAAGCCAATGCAATCCTAAATTACATTAACAGAGGGATTGAATCAAGATCACATGAGGTACTAACACCACTCTATAAAGTCTTAGTAAGAACACACCTAGAATCCTGCATCCAGTTTTGGTCACCACACTATAAAAAAATATATTGCGTCCCTAGAAAGAGTGCAGAGAAGAGCAACAAAGATGATTAGGGGCCTGGAGTCTACAACATATGAAGAAAGGTTGCAAGATCTGGGAAAGGCTAGTCTAGTGAAGAGAAGGACCACGGGTGACATGATAGCAGTGTTCCAATGTTTGAGGGATTGTAACAGAGAGGAGGGGGACAATTTATTTTCCAAAGCACCAGAAGGTAAAATTTGGGTGACCCATATTCAGTTTCCCCCTAAGTCATGTAGCTAATAGCTCTTGATCTGTCACTATTATGCATTCTAATCTATGTGACATTAAAATGGAAAGCTATTAAGCACCTGGAGATATTGGTGGAAGGGGAAATACAAATGTAGGCACTTATAAATAGTAAAACCAATAATTTATTTACAAGTAATTGCTCATAAAGAAAGAAATTAAGGGAATAATTTCAATCATATTTATTTAACATTTATAAATCTTAAAGGATTCTGGGCCGCAATATAATAACACCAAAAAGAAAATACAACATCAAAACAAAAGAGAAAACATCTCTCAGTAAAAATGAACAATGGTAGCTGAGATTATTTCAGTAATTTATGATTGGAGCAGATAGACCAGGAGCAGAGACTCAACAGAAGCTACTCAACAATGAAAAACAAATGAAACTCAGAGGATACTCTATTGCAGGGGTTCTCAACCTTGGCAACTTTAAGACTTGTGGACTTCAACTCCCAGAATTCCTCAGCCAGCTTTGCTGGCTGAGGAATTCTGGGAGTTGAAGTCCACAAGTCTTAAAGTTGCCAAGGTTGAGAACCCCTGCTCTATTGAAACTTGGAAGAAATGGGGAAAAAGAAGCCATGGATGTCAAGACCTCAGTAGTTGTACCCTCACACTGCTGAAGACAATCATGTGGCTTCATTCTAAGTCTGCAATAAAACTTTTTATCTACCCTCATAGGTTTGCGCCTAACAGTCTAGTTAAGCTAAATAGAGTTAAGGTCTAGGGTTTACCGCCAAATCCTCATCTGGAAACAATGATTATGTCAATCAATTCCTATTATATCTATAGCATGTATTAGTGGATAACCCCATCATGTTTATCTTAATTCCCTAGCAATTCCATCCTGAACTGGCATACACTGAAAAATAGCAAGTTTGCAAATGTAGAATTTTTGCAGAATGTATCCTTTGTAGAAAATGCAAGTTTCTAGGGCAAAAAGAGAGAGACTTTCTTTCTTGGCCAATCAGCTAGGGGTTGCCAGCTCTGCAAACACTTAACTGCCTCATTTGGAAAGATGTGTGCTTATAGACTTTGGCCTGAATAATTGGATAACTGACTGGATCTACTCACCAGCTCAGATTGCACGTTATCAGTAAAAGGTTTTCTGCTGTGTTTGTTTCCTTTCATTGTGTCCCAAAGCTGACCTGTTTCCTGTTCATGTCCTTTAAGCAGCAAATACACACAGGAGATCAGAGTTAGTCTTCATGCTGCTTAATCTTCACTTATGGGCTGAAAAGATAAAGCTCTTAAAAATATCAGTAGTGGTAGCAATAGTGTAGCAGTAGTGGTTACAGAAATAAGAATGACAAAAGCATATTATTTCTCTTTCTGTGAATAATTTTTCTAAACCTGCTTGAAGAACTGTGATTCACTGTCATCTGTAACAGCTATTGAATATTGTTTTTACAATATTTGATTAAGATTCCTTATCAAACTATCAGAATAATATTGAAATACATACCAGAGTGATATATATTTGCGTGGAGGAAAAGTCTTTCCAATTCTCCTCTTAACTTGAGCCATACTGTTACATTTTAATTGTAATGGCAAAATCTCATTGGGAGGTCTTGCCAACTTGTCTGTGGCAGCACAGATTATTGTCCAAAATGCTATACTTCATCACTGATGATACCATTTTCCTGTTTTATGTATAAAATTAATTAATAAGGCCTCCCTAAAGCCCTTTATGGATAAAGAGACAAACAAGCTCTTTCAAGGTATTTATAAAACTCAGGATTTGAATATTTGACTAATTATCATTTCAAACAGTATCTTTTTGTAAATGTCACACTCCAAGTTCATATGTAATCAGGTTAAGTAGTCAGATAAAAAAATGAAGAAATATTTATTTTTCTTCTGTTATGATAATTAGCTGTTCTACCACTGTTAATAGAATGGATCACATAGGTACAGTGCCTGTCTCTAGGAAGCATAGATGTCCTATATGAAGGGGTCTTGGCCAATTGCATTGAACAAATCGATGGATAATAGTTCTAAAAGCAGGAGATACAGTACTTAGTAGGACAAAACAGTTAATCCGGGATTACATCCATGAACTATTTGGGAGAGATACTGACTCCATTTCATTCTCATCCTTGGTCAAAGTTCCTACTATGTTAGTTATCTGGCAGGGCTATGATCCATGCCATGCTAGATGAATTTTGTTACATTAGGAATGGTCCAGTTTCCTAAAAATGAATATACATGTACATATATCATCACAGGAAGAAAACGTTATTAAACTAGGAAAGAATGGTAGGAGGGGAGGAGGAGAGGAAGGAGCAGAAACACAGAGAAAGAAGATGAGAAAAGGGGAAAGGAGAGAGTTACACCATCAAAAACAATGATGCAGCATGCTATTGGCAGCATGATGAAGGAGACTGGCTGCCCACCCAAATGGCAGCCTACATGAGGGATCTAGCAACACAGTAACCCCACCCAGAAATTCTGGGACAGATGTCGAACCTGGCTCAATAACAGTAATTGAAGAGGAATCTTGATGTCCAAATGAACAATCACTTAATTATGAGCCAGTGTATGGCAGCAGCCAAAAAAAAAAAAAAGCCAATGCAATTAACAGAGGGATAGAATTAAGATCACATGAAATATTAGTACCACTTTACAAAGCCTTAATAAGACTACATTTAGAAAAGTGCATTCAGTTTTGGTCACCATATTATAAAAAAGATATTGAGGCTCTGGAAAGAGTGCAGAGAAGAGCAACAAAGATAATTAGGGTACAGGAGGCTAAAACATCGAAGAAGGTTTGCAGGAATTGAGTTTGTCCAGTTTAGTGAAAAGAAGGATTAGGAGTGACATGATAGCAGTGTTCCAATATTTGAGAGGCTGCCACAAAGAAGATGGGGTCAACCTATTCTCAACAAAGCACCTGAAGGCAGAACAAGAAACAATGGATGGAAACTAATCAAGGAGAGAAACAACCTAGAACTAAGGAGAAAATTCCTAACAGTGAGAATAGTTAACCAGTGGAATGACTTGCCTTTAGAAGTTGTGGGTGCTCTATCACAAAAGGCTTTTAAGAAGAGATTGCACAGCCACTTGTCTAGAATGGTATAGGGCAAGGGTAGGCAACCTTGGCTTTTTTATGACTTGTGAACTTCAACTCCCAGAATTCCTGAGCCAGCATAGCTCAGCATGGAAACTTCTCCCTGTCCCCTCAGCTTGGCTGGCTCAGGAATTCTGGGAGTTGAAGTCCACGAGTCATAAAAAAGCCAAGGTTGCCTACCCACGGTATGATTCTGGTTTTATTTTCTGGTTTATCCAGTACACTCTGGAATGCTGACTGTTGTTTGATTCTACCTGTATCTAGAGTGTTAACCACCACTGAGCCTTAACAGAACGTGATTTTACTTTAGATTTATCCTTGGTTGTCTTCCAACTTCCAGGACCACAAAACCTTTCTCTAGGCAATGAAAACATACTTTAATGATTTGTTTATTTGTGGTGCATTGTGTTTACCTTTTCTCTGAGAGTTCAAGGTAGTTCACATTTGAGAATCCTTACAACAATAAATCCATAAGATAGGCTGGGAGAGTCACCATTTGAACTCAGTGGTCAAGTGTTAACTGAGCTAACATCTCAATTAGTAAAACCATATTACATTTTTGGACAGGTCTATTTCATGCATAATGCTATAATTATATAATAATAATAATTTCAGGACTAAATTCAAAGATCAGTTTAGAGACCATGCATAAAAACCAAATCAGCCAGAAAGGTTACCCTGGTCAGTCTAGCTTTAGACTGTTTCCAAGTACTGCAAGCAAGCAGTCTCGTGCGTAGCATATTGTCTACAAGGAGATTGCAGTTGTATTGCTGGAAGCAGTTTCCTTTTGGCGCACTGTCAAATTACATGCTCCATTCAAGATGTTAATTTCTCCTGTCCAAGAAAGAGCAATCTCCCAGCTTATTTTTTCTGCAATTCAGATATTGAGGTAACTACCATTTAATCTACTGATGACATAATAGCCACATATACTAAACAGCAGATAAATATTATTGTGTGGATTTTAGTACAAGCAAAACAGAGCTTTTCTATATAGCCATCTCGACTGGATGCTGAAATGTGTAGCAACTGAAAGAGCAGAAGAAAGCAACAAGTACAGCAATCAAGATAATGCCACTACTTTTTACTATTTGGAATATTTTGTATTTCTTTACCTTTTTAGAGGTGTAGATTTGATAATGTTCATTGTAGCCTAGGATTTCTTACTGAAATGATAAGCTCAAATGAGGCAATACCCCCTCCTACATAATAATAATAATAATAATAATAATAATAATAACAACAACAACATCAAACAACAACAATAATAAAGTTAGAAGGGACCTTGGAGGTCATCTAATTCAACCTCCTGCTCAGGCAGGAAACCCTATACCAGGGTAGGCAACCATGGACTTCAACTCCCAGAATTCCTGAGCCAGCCACACTGAGGGGACAGGAAGTGTTGCAGAGAATTCTGGGAGTTGAAGTCCACGAGTCATAAAAGAGCCAAAGTTGCCTACCCCTGCCCTATACCATTTCAGACAAATGGCTGTCCAGTCTCTTCTTAAAAACTTCCAGTGTTGGAGCATTCACAACATATGGCACCATTCTTAATGTTTCTAGCAATATCATCCATGAATCATAATACATAGATACTCCTACAAAATTGAGGCCCAAAAGGCACCAATTAGGATACTGTGGTGCTTCTATGTCTCAGAATCTATCAGAAAGCACATCTTCCTTATTTCAAAAATGCAATCAATTGGAAAACAGCATTGCATGTCATTTCATGTTAGTTCAAAAGGCTAACACGGAACAGGAACATAGGCTTGGAAGGGAAGCCACACAAGGTGTGCATGTTTGTATGTGGGAGGGGTGAGAGTTGGCCATTCATAATAAAAGGAAGAGGAACAAAAGGGTAAGCCCACAGCTAGATTATGGTATGATAGTAACAAGTGACACGGATGAGGCATAGCTGCTCAACTCCTACTTTGCTTTAGTCTTTTCCCCAAAGATAAAACGAATGTCAAACAGACCTAGCAGAGCAATTGTCAAAAAGTGTGTGTAGCAACCCAAAGTAAGTGAGGAACTCTTTAGAGCAGGAATGTCAAACTGCCAGTCAGATGGTCATGCCAAAACTACGCCCACCCCAACTCCGGCAATGGGAAAAAAGTCAAGATACGTTGCGATATGTCACATGACATGGCGAGTTTGACACCCCTGCTTTAGAGGACACCTGACTATCATGAAAAAGACCTCCTGTTACATCTTAACCTTAAAAAAACAAGATAAGAAGAAATTTGACTCGTCTGAGCTCTTCTTCTGGAAAAGGCTCCTGCGTATTCCTTGGATAGCAAAGATGACTAACAAGCAATATTGGCGCTCATAACACTAGACATGTCATTGGATGGCAAAATTACAAAACTGTGTCTCATTACTTTGGCCATGTCATGTGGGGGAATTCACTGGAGAAAGCAATTTTGTTTGGAAGAGCTAGCAACAAAAAGAAACCAGGCCATTAAAGAACACAGTGGCTGGATGACACTATCAAAGCTGACACCAGCCAGAGCATAGAAAAACTAAAGAAGCAGCGCAAGACCGGAAGATGTGGAGAGACCTTGCCCATGGAATTGCCAAGAGTCAGACGACTGAATCTTCATGATCTTCATGATTATCATTATCATCATTCATCACATTATTAAATTTTTATTTAGACTTTTTTAAATTATCGCCTTGATTGTAATTTCTTTTTCTTTTCTCTCCCAGGAGAAAAGAGCTTCATTTATATTTTTTTCTTTGAAAAAAAATTCGAAACAAATTCTTTCATCAACTTGAAAGAGAAGTAGTAGAGTGAAAAATGAGACTTTTTCTTCATGGCACTAATTTGAAATGATGTTGGAAAAGGCAGAGCTGTTCTTTCCTTTGATATCCAAATAACCGGAAACAGAGTCTCACTACCGTGTGAACTCAAGCCTTATTCAGTCATTCTTCTCATACAGGTTCTGTTTACAAGGAAATGGAGGAAAAGTAAACTTGCTTTCTCTACCGTTTTTATCCTTGGCATTTTTATTATGTGGAGAAGCAACTGACTAGAAGAGAACCTCCTTAGCTATTTTACATTAAAAGAAATAGTTCTACAAATAAATGAAAGTATTTTCATTTCATTCGGTACTGTATTTGTCCACATCTTTTGGAATTATGCTTATTTTTTTTGTTAACATTTATTTGGAATGCATAATGCATTCATTCCAAAAGAGCTGGATATAACATATATAAATAAAAACATATACGATTTCTATATTTTTAAGTTTTCTCATGTATTCAATTTTATATTATCTTTCTGTATGTCTTGCGGAAAATATTAATATCTATACATTCTAGAGTAAGATCAAGCAAAGCCTTCTTTAAATTACAATTCTTGTTACTTCCCTACTTTTAATTTCTCTTTTTGTTTTCTAATAATCATACATGTTGAATGGTCAAAACAAGATGCAGGAAAAGATATTGTTGGGTTTTAAACACTGTCACAAATTCATTTATGTTTCTCCATTAATAACTGGCAATTACATAGGGTAATATTTCAGTGGACAAAAGGCCATGGTAACAATGGATGACACTACTAACAGGTTTTATAAAAAGAGAAGAGCAGGTAGCAGTGCATCAGAAACTCATGTAACATCTGGGCAGGCACTTGGACATCACAGGGCAAAGGATAATGCATTTGCTCCTGGAATCCTGAATTGTCAGAAAGATGTCAAGACGCAGAGATAGTACATATGTCAGCAGAGGGATGTTTCGCAGAATCGGCAGAAAGAACAGAAGGTGCAAGTCTGCAGCAGATATGCCAATAAAAAGGAGGAAAGGTGAATGTTAAATTTCATAGGTGGATGCTTGTAAATAATTTAATCAGAAGCCTATGCCATATTAATAAGAACTGAAGGTTCAAGCTTCAATATTTTAAATCTTTTGTTTTTGTTTTGGACAGGATATGTACGTGTTTGTGCAACATACTATTACTGGAAAGGAAGGAGATAATTTTCAGTGATTATCTTTCCACTGCTTACAAATACCATCTATGTGGCCAGTGAATCATCACCAGGCTTCTATGATGTGGAAAATCCATCAAATAAGGCATCAATGAGCTGTGGGAAGATTGCACAATTCAGGATTTCTCCTACCACAGGAGCAATGCAAGCCCTGCTTGTCTGTCAATAAAGTCATAAAACAAGCATTTATGTTTGATGTCATTCTAAATGTCTGTTATCACGCTTCTCTGTTCTCTTAAATAATTTTAAAAACTTATAAGGAGAAAAAAGGAATGAAGAAAACAAATGTCATAAGTCATGAAAGCAAAGATATGTTCATAATCTTATGAATGTCATTTCTCATTCCCAGCAAATTGCTGTAAAACAAGAAAAGATAAAAACGTAACATCTGTTGTTCAGTCTAGGAGCTTGAACACTTTCATTCATGTAATAAATTGTAATATTAAGAGTTGCAGAGAATTTAGCTTTAATACACTTTGCATCATACAGATAGAAAAGACAGAATGGGAAATGAACGAATAAATATCATCCTTGGCAAACCAAATTCTAACAAAAAATTTCCTTACCAGTGTCAAGGAGATGCTAACAGTAGTGCCTTTTTCACACAACAATATATGTCCTTCTAAAAGAATATTTTGGGACAAAAGCATTGTCCAAAAATTGTCCCAATTTAATTGTTGTCCACCCCATTTTGCACTTGTTCAGGGGATTGAATGCTAAAACACACAATTAATGGTGCAGGAACTGAGTATGTCTAGTCTAACAAAGCAAAGGACTAGGAGTGATATGATAGCAATCTTCCATTGTTTGAGGGGCTGTCACAGATAGGGTGGCCCTATTATCTGAAACACCTAAGGAAAGGACAAGAAGTAACAGATGGAAACTTATGGTTGCTGGAATTGGCTATAACTAGTTTATGAAAAGAAGGACTAAGGGTGACGTATCAGTGTTCCAATATCTCAAGGATTACCACAAAGAAGAGGGGGTCAGCCTATTCTCCAAAGCAAATGAAGGCAGGATAAGAAGCAACAGATGGAAACTAATCAAGGAGAAAAGCAACTTAGTTCTCCTGGAACTAAGAAGTTTCCTGAGTTAGAACAATTAATCAGTGGAACTTGCTTCCAGAAATTGTGAATGCTCCAACACTGGAAGTTTTTAAGAAGAGATTGGACAACCATTTGTCTGAAATAGTATAGGGTTTCCTACCACAATAGGGGGTTAGACTAGAAGACCTCCAAGATCCCTTCCAACTCTGTGATTCTGTTATTCTGTAAAGAGAGATCCAATCTAAAATTAAGGAGAAATTTCCTGTCAGCAAGAACAATGAAACAGTGGAATGGCTTGCCTCCAGAAGTTCTGGTGCTCCATCACTGGAAGTTTTTAAAAAGAGACTGGACAGCCATTTGTCTGGAATGATATAGGGTCTCCTGCTTAAGCAGGGATTTGGAATAGAAGATCTCCAAGATCCTTCCAATTCCTATTATTCTGTATTCCAACTATGAATACAATACATATTATGAAAAAAAAAGCTGGACTGTCCTGATCACTAGCCAAGATGAGGCTATTACCTTAGATATCAGTTGCTATGTACTGTGGGAGATGCCGTGCTAATATATGCCACCCTGTACTTTTGAAATATGTAACGGACATTGTCCATTACCAATCTAAAGAAAAACTTGTCAGTGTAGTGGCTTTTGCATATTAAATAGATAGCCAGCCATCTTATTATTTTCAGCAGGAATTAAAAAACAATTTAAAGGAAAATTGTATTTATAATAAGGGATACATGTAGATATTTAATTCTTCTATCTTTTTGAACTTTAATTAATTTAACTGAACACCCACATAGGAAAGTAATTGAATAATTTTAGATTTCTTGAGAAATAGATTTTAAAATGCAAACTCTGATATAATTTTCAAGTATACAAGTATAAACCCCATGGACAAATAGCATCTCCTGGCTTATCTCTGTAAAACAGGAGCAGACTATTTTGCTCAGATATATGCAACAGATAACTGAGTTTCATCATAATGGAAAGCATGACATCATTAGTCATTGTTACACCTCAAAGCTGAGCTGTTAAATGATTGGAGATGCCACTGCAACTCACAAAATCTGAAAGGCTCATCTAAGACAGGTGGAGCTCCAGCTGCTAAGACCTTGTAAAAACAACAAGACCATCAGAAATGGTCAGCTTCAGACGCAGTAGGAGTTGGAGCCTAACTCGCATCCATCGCAGGCGTCGACGGAGGAAGGGGCGTGGGGGTAAATCTGGAAGGAGGCGTGGAAGACGACATGGCAGAAGGAGAGGTATACAGTCAAGGCATTAAACCTTACAACTACATTACAGCTCAATATGTTAATATTACATCACTAATATTCAAACACATCTCAACGTCACCAATGTTGGTTTTGTCTTCTCCAGGTCGTAAATCCTCAGGTCGCAGAAGAGGGAGAAGAAGGAGAAAGCACTGAGTTTTCTGTCTTCATAGCGGCCTTCATGGCGCTTCAGTTTTTGCCAAACAGAAAGGGAAAAAAATCAAACCTCCTTTTTCTTTCACTGAAACACGCTGCAAGAATTCCCAAGGACCAGATAGCCTGAAACAATTTGGAACATACCACCTGTCAATAAAGGCTAACATTTCATTTTGGAGTCTTTTCATCTTTTATGAGAAGTAGAAACCTAAGAAACAAAATAGTAAACTGCAGACATTTCAAGCCACTTCTTATTTCTAGTAGAGCACTTTAAACCAGAGAAACAAAGAAATATCTTTGTTTAGAGCAGGGGTCTGCAACCTTGACAACTTTAAGACTTGTGGACTTCAGCTCCCATAATTCCTCAGTCAGCATAGCTTAAAGTTGTCACGGTTGCAGACCCTGCTCTAGAGGCTTTACATCAAAAGGACAATCAAAACCATACATCGTACAATATATACTGCCCTCTTCAGTTGTAACTTTCCATGTGAGGCAGTTAGCCTTCTCTTCCCCAAAGTATTTATTATGTTAGTTTAAAGACAAACTTTAAATATATGCTATGCTTGCATAATGTAGATACTTTCACATACACAGTTGCAGAGCACTGTCCCACTGACATGAAGATTTGTATTTTTAGAACAACTCAGAACGAGGGACAGCATTGGCACCTCCTAAACTTTGGTGGCCTGGGCCAATACCTACTTTGCCTAGGCCTATAGCTGAGGAAGCACATAATTTACATGATCTCAAATCTTGTCCTATTATCTCATTGCTTTCGTGCAAAGACCTCTAGAATGTGGACAGTTGGGCTCAACATATGGATGTCCTTCTAACTTGTTGACAGCAGGACTGTTCAATATTGTCTGCACAAAGAAGTTCAGAGTTTAGAAGTGCTAGATTCATCTGTATCACTTGAAATTCAATCAGTCAGCCTCTCTTGGTTTGGAGTTCTTTAGTTGGCATATCACATGTGATTAATCCAGGACACGGATAACATCAACACTAGTCCATGGACTGCCAACCCCCCCCTTTAGATTATTCTAAATTTATTTTGAGTTAAGTTGAATGAAAACTGCAGTCAAACAGAATATTGCAGTTAAATCGTTGTGACTTTGGGTACATTTAGAAAATATATTTTACTTGTTTCAAAGAAGCTGCTAGTAAAAAATTGTTAGTGATGGTATTTTTTGTTCTCATAGAACTTTAATTTTCTCCACACATACACTAAGCATCTCATTTTATATAGGCTATTAATGACAGATAAAGATGCTTTCTTTTTACCACTGTCATAGCTTTATTTTGCTTAATAGGTTATGACATCTTCATGTTAGTTACATCCAAAGTATTAAAATTCAATAAGCAACAGTGAACAACTTAGCTTCTATTGGAATGTCTTTGTAAGTTAGCATAATAACATTCACACACCCAATTTTAATTTGTTAGAAAACAAGTACAGGCATGACATCACTATAACATTAATACATCATTTTTAATGACCTGTTTTATACTCTCCAGATTAAGATTTAATTAAAAAGATAATAAGCCTTAGGTCAGAGAAAATATCCTTTATGACATTCCAATGTATGTTCTTTCTGTGCCAATAAAATATATTCTCATTAGGTCTTTGACCACCTCACAATTAATACTCTAATGCAGCGGTTCTCAACCTTTTTCAGGCCGCGACCCCGACCTGCGCCACGCATGCATGGCGTGACCCCGACCTGCACCGCGCATGCGCGGCACGAAGGCCCACATTGCGCATGCACGCCGCGCACGTGACAGCCCGCACCGCGCATGCGTGGTGTGCACGACGGCCCGCATCGTGTATGCACGGCGCGACGGCCCGCATCGTGCATGCGCGGCACACACGCAGCGGCCCACATCGCACATGCGCGGCGTGCACGCGGCGGCCCACATCGTGCATGCGCAGCGGGGTGGCCCGCATTGCGCATGCGTGGCGCGGCGCGATGACCCCTGTGCTGCCCCCTGTGCCGGCCGAGGCAAAAAGGGGAAAAAATGGCGGACTGCGGTGTTTGGCGACCCCCGTGAAATGGTCGTTCGCGACCCATAGGTTGAGAACCGCTGCTCTAATGGATTGACCTCTACATACAGTTGGATATGTCCTAATGCTTTGTTAGAGCACAAGACTATGCCAAACATGGCACACCATGCCAACAATTGTCAAAGTAAGCAGAAATAAATTTGAAGCAGGAAAAGTGCACTGTACAGCTATTCACTCAACCTCCAAGCTAACATTTCATCTTAATGTGGAAAAACTGGATTTTTTTTTGTTCAGCTTCAAATATACAATTTCAGGCTAATATTGTTGAAAAGACAGTAAGTTTTGTGACCAGGCATTTCCAGGAAACAATAAATCTGAACCATTACAGTGGAGTTTTGAGTTGGACTACTAGAACAATATTGCTTTATTATTTTAGGGATGACTACACCTGAATGTAGATTTTCTTTCAGAAGTCTGCTTGTTGGCCACAGGGAACGATCTCCTGTGTAGTTCTCAAACTATGGAACACAGGAATTTTTAAAAAAACTTCCACTGGTCTTCCACTCTCTTTCAACCAAGCTATTTAAAAATATAAATAAATAAACAACAACAAAAATATAAAATCAAATTCAAAATCATATCAAACCAGTAAAATTAAAATGGAAATAACATAAATAAACAAATCCATTACAATATATCGGTGTCTTCATGATGGCATGAAGCATGTAAAAAAAGCAGCAATGGCCATAATAAACAAAATACAACTTAATGAAGAGGAGAATGTGCGTAGAAAAATATTTGGACTCTGTAGATCATGTAATTGCATGTTGGAAGTATTTATTTCTAAAATCCTGCTAAGCAATTTTATTGGTTTAAGCTTTTTAATATGATTTATATTTGCAGTTTCAATTTGCCATATATGGGCCTCTAGGTGGACTTAATCTTTCACTTGCTGTGAACAATGGTCAGCCATTGTATTTCATCACAGCTGAGCAGAGCATCACTAGCCATTTCTGGGCTTCACATTCGGTTATAAAAAGGGCAGAGTGGCCAGCCTCCAGCCTTAAGCTCTGAAAGACCCATCCAGAACAGGTGGAGCTCCAGCTGCAAAGAGCTTGAAAGTCAAAAGAACCACCTCAAATGGCAAGATTCCTACGCAGCCGGAGCCGGAGCCTCAGTCGCCGCCGTCGGAGGAGGCGACGGGGAGGTAAAGGAGGAAGGAGGAGAAAGGGAAGACGTGGCCGTGGCAGAAAGAGAGGTACTTTTTTTTCTTTCTTTTTTTTACAATTTTAAGAGAAACTTTAAAATGTTTTGAACGCTTATTTCATATAGCTCATGATTCAGGGATGAGATCTAACCAAATTTCTTTTTTCTACTGGTTAGGTCGCAGACATGGCCGCAGAAGAAGAGGGAGAGGCAAGAAAGATTAAATCCCATTTACATGATTCCTTTGTCTCACACTCCTGGCACTGCCTGCCTCTTTAGAGAACCTACCAAACAATGAAAACCTCCTCAGGAGAACACCCAGATTGACTCCCCCCAGAAACAACGAGGCTGAAACAATTTGAACAATACCACCTGTCAATAAACACTGATGTTTTATTTTTGTGTCTTAGTCATTTATTAGGGCATATGTAAAAAAAGAAAGGAATTTAAATAAATAGAAAAAATGCCAATATTGGAAGCAATTTCTAACACAATCCTCTAATCTGTTTGATTCTTAAAACCAGCAAAGATTACTTGAGTGTGTAAGAATACAATCTCAGGGATAAACTTTTACGAATTAAAAATATACAGCATTGATCAGTGAATTCTTTAGAAACATCAGTGTCTAGATTGTGTTAATAGTGTCAAACCATATATTTATCATATTTTATCATGTGGCTTTCCCATTGATTAATTCAGTACCATATTCAGATAGGTTTAAATATTGTTGCTGCCACAGCATTTCATAGATGTAACCTAGATGGGGAGCCTAAAAGTTGGGTCTGACTTGAATTGGGCAGCTACTGCAGACCTGGTCCCAAGAAATAGGAAAACTCTTGAGAAGTGTTGATCTTCTATAGCAAGAAGAAAACATATCAAACTTATTTTGTTAATCATAAACTACTACAAGGATGTGTTCTGCAGCTTTGATATTTGCGATATTTTATTACAAACTGTTGCAGGGATGTGGTTCAAAAATTAAGCCTTTCAGGAACTTACTCAATACAATTGACAAAATCAGCATCAAAGACATTGATTTGATGAAAATTGGCATTTTGGGTTTTATTGCTATCTTTGTTTTGGGAATCCTTTGTAAAATTTTATTTTACAACAAATGCAATCAGTATCATGCTATGTACAACAATTCATGCTAAACACTAAGAATGGAAATGGAATATAGAGTAAAAGCATGTTTGTAATATAATAGAAGTGGAAAAAAGAAAGAATAATGAATAAAAACCCAAAATAATTGAAAATAGAGAAGGCACATAAATTCATTGTAGTCACAGAATTATTACTTTCAGCAGAGACCACACTTGCTCAGAAATGTAACTGAGCCTATAATAGTCTCAAGTTGACATTTAATTTTCTCTGCAAGAACCCACATTCTGCATCTTAGCATACCAAAAAGTCTTAAACAAACTTGAAGATCTTTTCAACATCTGGCCACAGTTTGTCATGCAGCCAGCAGCAAAAGAAAAACATGTTTTTATTCTTAATATTTCTACCATATTGCAGTCCATATTTACGACCATTAACCAATGGTGGGATTCAGCCTGTTTGCATCACTTCAGCAGAACCAATAGCTAATTTTTTGTTGCCCAGGCCCAGAATGGACTTCTGGAAGTGACATCCACACAGAGAACCTGTTGTTCACATATTTGAATCCCAACACTGCCAGTAACCATAATTCGGCCGAAAGTATAACTGATTCTACCATTATAACAGCAATATCACTCTGAAGAACAACCAGGAGATACCAGTCATCGTCAACATTTTGTTCTGTGCAGAGCACACTGGCAGCAAGAGTTTTCCAGCAGTTTCCATCATTTGCAGAATCTTTGGCATAATCTCAAGGGACATTAATAATCTTCCTTAAGTGTTTGGCACCAAGTTTTCCAAGGCCAGGCTAGTTTCCTCTTTCTTCCAGGAGGTATCCAATATAGTACAATTTTTGGATGCCTGTCTTTAGGTATACATAAGATATGGCCAACAAGCTGCATTTGATATTCATTCATAGTTCTCAATAGATGTTCCAAATCTGATCTTTGTAGAGATCAGGAGATACCAGTAGCCATGTCAAAATAAAGTTTAAATCTAACCTTTAGTTTTACAGAGAATGTGTGGAAGAAAGTGTTAGATTAAAAGTATGTGGGGAGTTTAGAGTTAATGGTGCCAGCCACTTGTGTGAATTAGCTTCTTCTCCAAAAAGAAAGCTTTAAGAACCTCTTGAAAATGAAAAAAGGGAGGACTAACTGGACCATTGGCAGGGAAACAGCCCCCACACACAGAATTCTGCTGCTCTCTGGCATTTTAAAGCCCTTTCCTTTACAAAGTTACTCATGTGCCAAATATGTAATGATTTTGCTTGAAGTCTGGGTAGAGCACTTTCAGTCCTTTTTCTATAACAACTTAAATGTTACATGTTTGGGTTAAGTCCAGGACAAATTTCAGATTGGACACCTTAGTTCTCTTCTGAAATGTCCTTATGGCTCACATATTTATAATGGAGATACAAGACTTATAAAAACAAATATTACAGTATGTCTCTAACCCTTTATTGTACTTTGAATCTGGACTAATCTCCACAGAAGTGGGCATGCCTTCTTGCCAACTAAACCTTTGACTAAAATTAGTTTTCACCAATGGCTGTCTTTTGAGACCTCTCACACAATGACTGTTTTCCCTGGTTGCAATAATAGATTTTTGATCATCTTTTGAAGGATTGAAGTACGTCGTAGACAGTTTATAGTGCTGGCTTACTTACGCACACATTCATGTCTACTAAGTATTTGGCTAAAATAATTTTGTGCTAATACAAAGGAAAACTCTCTCTTTGACAGACTGAATACCATTGCATCTGAGCTACTTTTATACTAATGGAAAGAAGGTTTCATAGTATCTCATTTTCCAAAGCATCTACCCCTTCCCTGAATGGAGAAATTAAGATAGTCAGATATGTGCTACTGGACTCTTATTTTATTCAGCTTATACATAGGCCTAATATTGTCATTCTTATGTACTTGCCTTGAGAGAACAGAAGAAGATAAAGTTCACATTTTATAAGGAGAGAGAAAAAGACAGTTAAAGTTTACTTACTAAACATCACTTATCATTACAGTAATGATGGAACCAGGGAAACTCCCTGTATATACAAATGTAAGAAAAGGTAATTGGGAAAGAGAAAAAGAAATGAATGTGTGGGACAAGTAAATCTTACGTGCTGAGGGTATGGGTGAATGACAAAGACAAGAGAGATGGAATTCGACAAGAGCAAGAACTTGAGCAAAAGAGAACAGTCAGATGCTCTTCAAGAAATCAAATTCCCCTCTGCCTTGTTCTTGGGCAAGTAAGTTCTCCAAGAGTCTTCTGGAGTGAGTAGTAAATAAATAAATACCTGGAAGACTCTCTAAATGTATTCTGTGGTTGTCTGAACCTCTCAGAGCAGCCATTTTATGATGGTATTTGTAACATCTCCTCAAAATTTCAAATTTGTCCAATGACTCAAGACCGTTAAAAAAGATTCTATGCTTAAACAATAAGCCTATATTGGTTATTTCCTGAATAGGGAATTGAAAAAAGATGTTTTAATTAATATGGGAAAGAATTCATCCCATATTTCTAAGAACTTTAAACACTATGTGTTCTACAGATAAAGTGAGATATTACATGGATATATGTATATGCGCCTTAAAAGACAAACAGACAGTGAATTCTATCATAGCTATTCTATATTACAGATTTCATATTTGAAGTGTTGAAGAGCTGTTCCCATTCAAAATAAACTACATGAATCAACTGTACAGCAGTTCCCTATGTTCCAGAGTCACCTTAACTACCTTAACCTGTTCTATTGTATCAGAGCTAAAGTGATGTAAAGTAATGAGAATGTGGCACATAAATCACATATTTTTACACATATGCAAGATTGGATTCAGAAGGCAACTTTTGCAAATAGAACACTGTCCATTCACAGAAGAGATATAGCTACCATAACAATATTAATAGATGAAAGAAGACATTTTAGCTGACTCCCCTTTCTTCCTATGATGCATCTGTCAAGTAAGAACATCCGATGTTAGCAATGCCTCAAAGTTCTTTGAAGAGCTTGTACTTTCGGAACCATGACAGCATCAAAATATCTGGAGAGTTTCCTAATTCTCCAAAGCAACTTTTCATTTAGCCATTGAAGACAGCAAATGGAAGGAGTTCTCAGTGAAAATGGTATTGCTTCCCACTCAGAATTGAATATACACATTTTAATAGTAGAATTTTAAGGCTTTGATTTTTCCTCAAAGACAAAGAAGAAAATGTTTTCATCAGAAAAGGATATCAAACAATAGAAAACTAATCCTGCAATCTTTTGTTATCTCTGGGACCATAAGCATTGTCTTACTCATCAACTGTAGTGTGTGTGTGTGCATGCACGTGCAGCCAATTCAACAGAGATAAATTAAAAATAAAGCTATAGCATATGAGACAATCAATCAATTAATCAATAAATAAATAAATATGATCATAACAGAGGGAAGAGATGGGCACTACAAACAAACCCAAGATGAGTAAAACTAGATCTTTAAGGCCAATGTAAATCTGTTTGAAGCTGTAGGTGAATGCTGTTCTGAAGGATGGGCACCATGAGAGCGAATACAAGGCTGCAGTGGCTGAGACATTACACCGACTCTTGGATAAACAGGCTCCATGGCAGTGGACTAAGGTCCATGAAAGGAGCTTTACAAAGGTCAAGGCCCTGCTCTCTTCAAATGCGGTTTTAGTGCATTTCAATGAGCAATTGCCTGTGTGCATAGCATGTGATGTGTCCCCTTATAGGGTTGGGGCTGTGCTTAGTCATTTGAAGGCTGATGGGATACAAGTCCCTGTGGCCTACTATTCAAGGACTCTCTCATCTGCAGAGAGTAATTATGCTCAGATTGACAGAGAAGCCTTGGCCATAGTGGCTGGCATAAAGAAATTTCATGATTTCTTATATGGCCGCCATTTTACGGTCTACACAGACCATAAGCCTTTGCTGGGTTTGTTTACCACAAACAAACAAACCCCACACATTATCTCTCCTAGAATGCTGAGATGGTCAATTTTCCTGTCAGCATATGACTACACTTTGCTTCACAAACCTGGCAAAGAAATGGGCCATGCAGATGACCTCAGCAGATTACCTCTACAGCTCTTCATATTCTTTCCATTCAGGAATTGCCTGAATCTCCCCTCAGTGCTAGGGATGTGGCTGCAGAAACTGCCACTGATCACATGCTCACACACGTGCCGACATGGGTGTTCTCAGGATGGCCTGACACGTGTCCAGGTACTGACTTTCAAGGCTTCTGGCAAAGGAAGCATGAGCTTTCCACTTTCAAAGGTTGCCTTTTATGGGGTAGCAGGGTAGTAATCCCAGCCTCATTGAGGACTAGAGTCTTGCTCTCTCTGCATGAGGGACATCTGGGCATAGTCAGGATGAAAGCGCTTGCGCACAGCCATCTTTGGTGGCCTGGACTCGATAAAGGGATCGAGACCCAGGTTCATGGGTGCCAAGTGTGCTAACTGTCCAGGCCTGAAATGCCTCAGGTCCCTGTACATAGGTGGGAGAAGAGATTTTCCTCTTGTTCGAGGGTGCATATCGACTACACTGGGCCCTTTCAGGGGCAATTTTTCCTTCTCCTCATTGGCAGCCATTCCAAGTGGCTAGAGGTTGTGCCTGTCTCCTCCACTACTACTTCTAGGACCATCCAAGTGCTGTGAGGAATCTTCGCTTCCCATGGACTTCCAGATGTCCTGGTCTCAGATAACGGCCCCCAATTTACTTCTTTTGAGTTTCAGGCTTTTCTACAGGCCAACTTGATCTGGCATGCTACTTCAGCACTGTTTCATCCATCTTCCAATGGCCAGGCAGAGAGGATGGTGCGCATGACCAAAGATGCTCTTAAAAGGATCACTTATGGCAGCTGGCATCACAGGTTAGCTGATTTCCTTCTTTCATAATGCACCACACCTTGCACAGCCATGGGGAATAGCCCAGCAGAACTCCGCTGGGGTCGCTGCCTCATCACAAAACTAGACAGGTTGCACCCAGACCGGGTAGCTTCACAGGTGTCACAGCTGCAGGCACCTAGGAGACTACAGGTGGGCAATCTGGTCTGGGCAAGGAACTATGGGTCTGGACATCTCTGGGTCACAGCAGTGGTATGCAAGTTCTCTGGGCCACTGTCATATGAAGTGGCCTTGGATGATGGTCATGTGATCCGATGTCACATTGACCAACTGCGCTGGAGGCTTCCAAGCAACACTTCCACTCCTGGCTCTGCTCTCGAGGGGGGAGGAGGACCACAATTACGATCATGGACCACAGTCTCTCCAGCCTAGCATTTCAGCTATTGCTCCAGAAGGGAGGTCTTCAGCTATTGCTCCAGAAGGGGGGTTTGCCATGGAAGCAGTTCCTGAGTCTGACACATGTGGCACAGAGACTGGGGCAATGGAACATTGGGGCATATCGGCTACTCAGGTCACTCCAGCTGCTGGTCTTGGGCTCAAGGGACAGTGCTCCCGAGAGGGGTCCATTGTGGAGTTGGGGAATTCCACCCCACCACTGGACCTAGGGAATTCCACCCCACCAAGGAACCCTGGCTTGGATTTAATGGATCAAGCCAGTCAGCAGCTGGGTGGGTCACCTGGGTTTTTGGGGCACCAAAGTCCTGGTCTGCCTAGCCTGGCAGGTGAGCTGGCAGGCCAGGCACACACACCTGCACTAAGAAGGTCACAGCGGGCCAAAGGTCCACCCAAACATCTTAAGGACTATGTGAGGTTTCTGTCAAGCCTGAGGGAATTTTGCTAGTTCTTTGAAATACAAAACAAAGACTCAAATGAAGGGTGTTACATTTCAGTGTATTAACATTGTGGTGTATTCTTGTACATGTAAAATGTCTGAATGGGTCTGCCTGTGTGCAGGCATAATGTGTTTAGTAATAACAACATGCCTACTGAACACATATATATGTTGCTGCTACAAACAGTTACTTATTGTTTTATCCAGGGGGGAGGGGTATTATGTCCTGGCCTGCTGAGTTGCTCAGCAGGCTCAGGAAGGCTGCAGAGAGTCCCGGGTAGACCACATGGTTTCCTGGGACCAGACATGCTGTCATCAGCCTTGCGCACATGCGCAAGGCACGAAACCAGCCTTGCATTGATTGGTTGACGCTGTCCTTGCAAGGAGACTATAAAAAGCCTGCGCGCCATTTTGTTTACTGTTATGTTGCTGACTTGTAATAAAGAGACTTGCTTTTTGTGTTACTCGCTTCATCTCAATGCCTTGGACTCGCGAACATAACACCAATCATTCCTTTTCTTGGTCTCAAATCATTACACTCTTTCCCCCCCCCAAAAAAAACACAAACAAACCCCAGAAGCATTTCAGCAGTGACAGTCCCAAACTGAATCCTTGACTTCCCAACAGTTACAAATTGCTTTATTATATCCTGGGTATGCCCAAGTTACCCCTAGTTTAATAACCATTATTTTAAGTGATCTTCAGAGGCAGTTCCATGGATGGCCACACTGCAATAATCCATATGGCAGATAAGTGAGGCATGAGTGCCCAAGGAAGGTGCAATTGGTACAGCAGACAATCCTGTACAAAGACATTCCTGGTCGCACTGCCCTTTTCCCATTAGGCAAGAGCTGCAAGAACAGAAATATGCCCCCCCCCAATCATTTAGAACTAAAGAAGGAAAATACCTAACACTGGAAGAGCCACCAACTATAATTTTTTGGTTCTGTCAGGGTTAACTTTAAATGTTTTTCCCCCATCCAAACCCTAATAGCCTCAAGGTACTGAGACAAAACTTTGACAGCATCACTTGCTGAAGTACATATATAATATACAAGATAGATGAAACACACAAAAATATCTTTTTTTCCCTTATATTAATATCATAAGTGACTCATGGAAAAATAATTCCCTAGATGATTTTCCTGGTGGCAAAGTATATGGGGAAAAAATACTGGACTTGAAAAATTTATTTAACTTGGGGGAGGGTTGTCTATATATGTTTCTAAGGCTGTGCAATGATTTTTCTATGTTGTTACCTTGATTTTCCTTTTATGGCAAGTATCTCCATAGAAAGGAGGAGTCACTATATTTCATCACAATTGAGTTGCAGTGAAGCAGCATCATCCTTTGTTATACTTGCTTTCTAGCTTTCAAAAAGGATAAAGATGCCACCTGGAGTATAATAATCTTTGAAAGGATGATCAAGAGCAGGTCCATCTGCCAGCAGCTCAGATACAGAAACAAATATGGCAAGATTCAGACCCACTAGAAGCAAAATCCTCTATCGTAGCCATCATAGAAAGCAACAAAAGCGAAGCTGCGGTGGGTCAGGAAAAAGGAGAAAGTTCCCCCAGCATGGCAGAAAGAGAGGAGGTGAAAAAATTTAACACTTTTCTGTAACTTGTCAGATGTAGGCCGATGCTCACTTAACCAAGATATCCTTTATTGTGAAAATTATGTCTGAATTAATATTCTTAGGGTAAGATTATTGGTTACTTTAAATGACTGATGACAGTGTCTTCCTTCTATTAGGTCGCAGATCTCATGGACAGAGAAGAAGATATGATTAAAGGTGTTTTTCATTGTTTCTTCCACTCTTGTTTCGGAAAGCTGACTTCTCAAATGAAACAAAGCAATTCCTTACCATCAAAAACAATAAGACAACTTCAAAGAACATGAGCATGATTGAGCAATGCCACCTGTCAATAAAAATTAGCATTGCATTCCTGTGTCATATTTCAATCACCCAAGTGATGTGGGGGCAATGGATAATAGTAATTTGACTAAAGAATAAATTTTTAAAAATGAAAACATTTTTAAAAAGCCAGAGTTGGGGGATATTTATAATAACTGGCTATCATACAAACATATGTCTGGATAAATTTCAACTCACATCACTTAAAAATGCTTGGGTTTTTATGTTCTTTCCATCAGCATTTTTACTCTATAATAGGTCATTTAACATTGTAACTTAGGAACCCATTGTCTTATAAAAGGTAAAGTCACACTTTATAAAAATCTGTCTTGCAAGTATCTTTAAATGAGTTCACTGACAGCTTTTAGGAAACATGTTAATGATGACACAGTTGTTTCGCCTTCTCTAACTTCATACCCTCCTGATAACAAATCTACACCAAAATATCTAAAGTACTTGGGAATAAAGTCAAAGCTTAAGAACAGTTTCTTATTGGGAAAGATGAGTATTTTGCATTTCATTATTTATTTAGACTGTGGCATATCAGAGCAATACATATTACATTTCCCCTAGATTAGTAAAACATAATAAAATATAAATGTTTAAAAAATCTATGTTTAAATATCTAGGCCAGGGGTAGGCAACCTTGGCTCTTTTATGACTCGTGGACCCCTGATCTAGGCCATCTAACCATTGAAGCATAGCATTGTTTATGTTAAAAAAAAATCAAATACTGGACAGGTAGATGCCCTCGTCTTAAGCCAGTCATGATGTGATCCACAGTTTGACACGGGACCTGAAGTCATACTGAGGGGAGGATACTATGCCCCATTTATACACTGAATCCAGATAGACACTGCGTGAGGTGCAAATCCTATTTAGGATTATCCATTACAGATGTAGTAGTTCAAAACCTGACAACTTTTTCATGGGGTCATTTACATGTCTTCCTATGTCTGGGCATTTGGCCACCCATTGGCTTTCCATTTGGAGTCAATGTTAAACATATTGGGCAGGTGTTGTGCAAGTGCCAGTGGACGCTTCCTGGATTTGAGTGTTCTGGCTAATAAATGAGGAAGGTCAGTGTGCACCAATAGGAGTGAGTTGTTCACATTTCATTTTAAAGCTTTTACAATTTTTCAGTTACAATTCTAATTGTTTTAAAGCTAATTTATTCAATAGAACCAATAGTACTTCTATCTGAATAAGATTGGCTTTTAGACAAAGTATCTGTATTAACATAAAAATTAAAATATAATAGCATGTTTTTCAATTGTTTGCAAGGCTGTAATTGGGAATTCTTTTAATTTAAAAAAAAACAGCAAATCTCAGATAGTAGGAAAACTTTTACTCATTCATTAAATATATAATAACTCCCTGCTTATTCACATCTCAAAGAATCTTCTCCCAGGCAACAGATTCTTAGAATACTGGGAAAACAGTAATGTACATACGTCAGCTACAGGGAAAGACTATTTAACTTGGGATGGTCTTGAAAAGGTAAGCAGGGTTGGCCTTAGTTAGTACTTAGCTGGAAGATGACCAGAAAATACCAACAATGTAGGTCAGACTGAAAAGTCAGATGGAAAAATATTGTTGCTAAGAAAACTACATGAACATATAAAGTCACCTGGAAAAGAGTTCAGTTTGAGGAAATCTTTCTCATTAGTATTCATTGTACTATAGGTTTTTTTCACTTTAATTTTTATTAGTTTTATAGTTATAATAGAACAAAAAATAGTTACTACAATATAATTGTGTATAGTATACATATTTCATAAGGCACCTCACCAACCACATCCCCCTCTACCTCCTCTCTTACAACTTCTATCCCCCCACTTTCTCTACCTCCCTCACTCTCCTCATTCCTCCTACAACTCCCTACTTCCCTTCTCCTTCACTCCTCAAACTCCTCCTCCTCCTCAAATGTGGTTCTGAGGTGCCGCTAAAACAATCCATATCTAAACTTATATAACACAATTAAATATTAGATATTACAAATAATAAAATTATGAATCCCCCCAACCACCCCCCCCGACTTCCCAGAGTGAATACAGGGTAAAAACACAAGAAAACCCACTAAATAACCCCAAAATATTATTTAAAACCTATTGAAAATACTATATTTTACAACCTAACAGATAAATATTTAATTATATGCTAAATACAATTTCTTAAAATGATATCTCCCTTGTATATAGTCTATCCATCTTTTCCAATCCATCATATATTTCTCATTTGAGTGGTCCTTCAAATATGCAGAGATTTTGGCCATTTCTGCCATATTTGTTACTTTCAAAATCCATTCTTCAATAGATGGTAATTCTGGCTTCTTCCAATATTGTCCCACCAACAATCTTGCTGCTGTAATCAAATTCAAGATTAAGTTTGTCTCTCTGGTGGTACAGTCTTTTATAATACCAAGCAAAAACATCTGTGGTAAAAATTCAATACGTTTTTTCAAGATATTTTGAAGAATCCACCATATTTTTATCCAAAAAGCCTTAATTTTTTTACAAGTCCATACATGAAAGTAAGTAGCGTCCGTACTATCACACCTCCAACACTTAGCTTGTAAATTAGGATACATACATGATAATTTTTTTGGATCCAGATGCCACCTGTAGAACATTTTATAAAAATTTTCTCTTATATGAGTCGCTCGTGTAAATTTTACATTTTTCACCCAGATCCTTTCCCAAGTATCCATCATGATTGGTTGTCCAAAATTTTGTCCCCATTTTATCATACAATCCTTAACCAACTCAGTTTCAGAATCAATTTCTATCAATACATTATTCAATCTTTTAATATGCATGGGCCTTTGATCTATAACTTGTTTAATTAAATTTTCATCTGTTGAAGATAGGCCCATCTTAAAGTCTTTTTTCCATCTAGACTCCAATTGTGCATATGGAAACCAAGTATGAACAATTCCTTCATCCCTTAACATATTCAAAGACTTCAGTACTAGCAAATTCCCTTCTTTAATTAGGAGTTTCTCATAAGGCACCACATCTAAAACTTGTGACCTATTTATATTCTCTACTGCGTGTGTGGGAACTGTCCAAAGAGGAATCTTTGCATTTAATTTATACTGATACTTTTTCCAGACACGCAGCAGAGCGCTTCTCAATATGTGCTCTTTGAAGCTCCTATCCACCTTTTTATCATAAACCAGATATGCATGCCAACCATATAATAAACCGTACCCTTCAGTATTCAATATTCTGTCATTGGTTAAATTAATCCAATCACTTATCGCTACTAAAGCAGCAGCATGATAGTACAACTTAAAATTGGGCATTTTCAAACCACCTCTTTCCCTTATATCCTGAATAATTTTTAATTTAATCCTCGGTTTCTTGCCATTCCAGACAAATCTATTAATACCCTTCTGCCATTCCTCCAAATTCGCATCTTTTTTAAGTATAGGTAGCATTTGAAAAAGAAATAAAATTTTTGGCAATACATTCATTTTAACTGCTGCTATCCTACCCAACAAAGATAATTGTAATTTAGCCCATTTATCCAATTCTATTTGTATCTTATTCCACAAAACTTGGTAATTGTTTTTATATAACTTCCCATTAGAAGCTTCAATATCAATCCCTAAATATTTAACTTTCTTAACTATTTCACAACCCGTTATTCTTTCCAAATCTTGTTTTAAGTTGCCATCCAAATTTTTTGCTAACATCTTTGTCTTAGATATGTTTAGTTTAAAACCTGATACCCTACCATAATTTTTAATTAACTCCATCAAAATCTGTACTGACTGCTTTGGTTGAGACAATGTCACAAGCAGGTCATCAGCAAAAGCACATAATTTATAATCATGTTGTCTAATCTGTATACCTTTTAAATCATCTACTGCTCTTATCTTATTCAATAAGACCTCTAACGTTAAAATAAACAACAATGGAGATAAAGGACATCCCTGTCTAGTACCTTTCTCTATCTTAAATGAATCTGTTAAATGCCCATTCACAATAATCTGACCTGTTTGTTTCTGATAAACAGCCAATATGGAATTAATAAACTGATCCCCCATTCCCATCCTAACTATTAACTTTTTAAAAAACAGCCAGTTCAGTCTATCAAAAGCTTTTTCTGCGTCCAAAAACATAAGAACTGCAGGTACCTGGATATGCTTGTCCAAATATTCTAATATATTAATAAGTTGTCTAACATTAGTTTTCATCTGTCTCCCTTGCAAAAAACCAGTTTGATCTGAATGAATTATTGTTTGTAAAACTTTCATTAGTCTGTTAGCCAAAATTTTAGCAAAAATCTTATAATCCGTATTCAACAATGAAATAGGTCTAAAGTTTTCTGGTTGAACATTATCTCTTCCCTCTTTGGGAATTAAAGAAACATAAGCCGTTTTCCATGAAGGTGGAACCTGACCACCCTCTTGTATATTGACAAACAACTCTCTAAGAGGTTCCACCATTTCCATTTGAAGATGCTTATAATAAGCTGCCGTTAAACCATGGGTCCCAGGAGATTTTCCCATTTTCAATTGTTTAATCACTGAAATTATTTCATCTGATGTAATTAATCTATTTAGTCTATCTCTTTGTTCACTAGTAATTGTCAATACATTCTCATTTTGCAAAAAAACATCTATCTCGTTCCCTTGTATCTTGTCTTCAGCATATAACTTGGAGTAAAATTCTAAAAAGGCTTTTTTAATAGTTTCTTCTTGAAATACCACCTTCCCTCTATATTCTATTTTATCAATAATGCGGGATTTTTGTTTTTTCCTTAGTATATAGGCCAACCATCTGCCAGGTTTATTAGAATTAAAAAATGTGTTATGTTTAGCATATTGCATATTCCTAGCAACTTGGTCGGCCATCAACAAATCAAATTGTTTCTGTAAAATCTTAATCCCCTCTTTAATATTTTTATCATCTGGTCTCTTTACTAAAAGTTGCTCTTTCTTTCTTATTTCCTCCTCTAATTCCTTCCTTTTTTCCTCCCGTTTACGTCTATACCTTTTATTCATATCAATTAAAACCCCACACATAAAAGCTTTACTAGCATCCCACACCATTTCTATTGTTGTACCCTTATGAAGATTTAACATAAAAAATTCCTTCATGGCACTTTTACATTCAAGCACGTTTGAATCATATTGAAACAAGTTTTCATTGAGTCTCCAAGATCTTCTAGGAGTCTGGCCCACCATTAACTCCATCAAAACCGGATTATGATCTGATAAAACTTTAGGCAAAATTTTTACCTTCCTTACCCCAGAAATAAAGTCACTTGTAGTTAGTATAAAATCAATTCTAGAAAATGATTGGTGTCTATCAGAAAAAAAGTAAATTCTTGCTCTTTACCATTTCTTTCTCTCCATATATCTATCAAATCAAAATCATCCTTAATATAAAAAAAAGATTTAGGCAGCAAAGAACGTGTTTGAGGAATTGGTGATGTTTTCCTCTTGTCTAAACTAATATCCATAACACCATTCCAATCTTCCATTAGAATACAAGACCTATAATCAAATTGCGTTAATTTTTTATGTATTAATTTATAAAACTTTCCTTGGTGTTGATTTGGTGCATAAATACCCATCAGAAGAACTTTCTTCCCATCTATTAAAATTTCAATTACTAAAAATCTGCCTTCAACATCTGCTTCTATTAACTTAGCGTTTATGTGATTTTTAACATAAATAGCAATTCCATTCTTCTTCTCTTTAGCCGCTGCCACAAAATGTGAACCTAATTTATTATTTATCAAGTATTTCTGATCACTAGATCTAATGTGTGTTTCTTGTAGGCAGATTACATCATTTTTACATTGAGTCAAATAGTGAAATATCTTTTTCCTCTTCTGAGGAGAATTTAGACCGTTGACATTCCATGTCAAATATTTATTTGACATGGCCGGATTGAGAAAGCTTTTGCAAGACCAAATCAATTTTCGCCGTTTTCTTCTTTGGTCTAGCTCCCATGGCTTCCAAACTTGCAGATGTGCGTAATTGTTGTTGTTCTTTTTCTTGTTCTTCCATACGCTTGGTAGCTGATCTAGTTTGCCTTTGATCTTTAGATTTCTCTATTTCCAGGGGTTGGAAAATATCAATACTCTGCACGGGGAACTCCATCGAAACTCCTCCAGCTGCTGGGGGGGCTGTGAGTCTGAAAATTGTAGTTGTAATAGTTCCATCCCTTCTTCTTTTGACAAATCTGCATTTTTTGGTATCGAGGATGGGGGTCTACCAGCCTTCAGCACGTTCTCAGCAAAATCTTTCGCTTTTGCAACAGAATTCAAATAATATCTTTTACCCTGATATGATAATGAAAGTCCAGCTGGAACCTCCCATCTATATTGTAAAGCACGTATTTTAAGCTCAGCAACCAAAAATGCATAGTCCTTTCTAGCTCTCAACATCTTTGGAGGAATCTCCTTCAGAACCACAACCTCCTGACCAGCAACATTTAATATCTTATTATAATATATTGTAAGAACATGATTTCTGAATCTCCTTGTTACAAAATAAATAACAACGTCTCTAGGTAAATTTCTTTGTCTTGCAATCCGTGAATTAATTCTGTATATTCTATCAATTTGCCAGGAAAAATTCTTGACAGCATCATTTTTCCAAGGCTTCCTCAAAGATTCTTCTCAAATCATCCTGAGTCTCATTTGGTACCTCCCTCAGGCCTCTAATTCTAATAGCATGTACTATAGGTTTTTTATTGTGGTTGGGACATGGGATTTGAATTTGTCTTTCAGAACTTCCAATTGTAGTCTATACTTCTAGCATGCAAACAAATTTCCTCTACATTTTCTAAGGGTCAACTTAGTATCCTATGCTAAATCTCCTTTTGTTTCTTTCTGTGTTTTGCAAATATTACTGTATTGCATGTACAATGTGCTTCCAGTTAGATTTTCATATCAGGTTGAAATATACATCGTTATGTCCTCCACAAGCATTTTCAGTGTTCTTGTAACAGAGTATATTTTTTCCAGTATTTCTAAGTGCAAGGTCATAAGAACTGTTCATTGCTACTCATCCTCCTTGTATGTCAGCACCATAATATGTAAAATGGTTTACCATTCCCAAGAACTTTTGGTTATTTCCTGGTCACACAATCTCTTAGATTGCTTCAACTCTCACAGAATGAACTGTCAGTGGTGACCAATATAAGTTGTAATGGGGTTAACATAATTTAGTTTAATATTTTATTTCTTGCACCATTCAAAAAAGGAATCACTTTTTTACACACATTATCCACTATATTATTTCCTTTAGGAGTAAACAGTATTATACAAAGCACTGAAAAGGAGTTACAAAGAGTAGGTAAAATGAAGGGAAGGCATGAGGTAAACAACAAAAAGGGGGCATATAACCAAATTTACATTTTCTTCCTTTGCCTTTCAGTCCTGGCAATCTATACTCACCTGTGCCAGGTCCATACATAACTTCATACATTATATTTTGTTCTTCAAACTTCTTGGCTTTATTTTTGAGGATCTCATCATCTTCCGCCAATCACAACTTTCTCCCTCTCCTTCCTCCTTCCTCCCTTTCCCTCTTCCTCCTTCAGTCTTTCTTCATGTTTGTTTTGCAATTTGATCACTGTTCATTCTATTTGCATATCCAAATCAACATACCATTGACTTAAAGACCTTGCTTAGTAAACATCAGACTTAGAGAAAAGAAAAATTTTGAACAGGGTTCTATCTCTGAGGTACTGGAGACAGCAAAGCAAGAGAAGGCATATGCCACTTTTGAAATGCTCCATTCCTATTATATTCAACTCAGCTTCATGTTGCACACAACCTACCTAATTTATTCCCATGTAACATAGTGGATAGAATCATGTTCTTCTTCACAGCCACTTTATCACTTGTTTCAGCAGCCAATCTTTCCTCTCAACCGATCATAAACTGCCCACAACTTTTCTATTATCATTCATCTATTTGTTGTTCCTTTTCCCCATTTATGTATAACATGCCTTAATTTTCAAAATCTTACTCCTTGTTGAACCATGTAATCTAGACAACAATCACTGCAAATCATTTTGATTTCTTCAGACAACATAAGTACCATTCACCTCAGAAACCAACCACATATAAGCCATTTTTAAACTTATTGTTCACAATAAATGAGTTAAGTTCATGCATGCTGACTTACACAGGGAGGCATGTGTTGAACCCTATGTTGTAGTAGATCCTCTAAGAATGTTGGTGGAGCTGATAATTTGAACTTCTGGATCTGCCAGATTTGTTGGGTCATAGCCACCTTTGAAACCCACAGACCATCTGCACTTGATTTTAGTAATTAAATACTGTCACACAATATCACTCTGGTTGATAGAAGCCAGAAAACAGAGTTGCAAGAATTCTAAATTGTATAACCAAATTAGTGTCTGTAATCCAGCTCAGATGGACTAAACTTATAGAGAATTACACATTTGGAGAAGGTGAGGGATGAAGTATCAATTCCCCCTAGCTGCAGATAGCAAATTGTTGAAAACATTGGGAAAACTCAAATTCAGGCTTCAGGAATAAAATAAAGTGTAAACATGCAAAAGTAAATCTGAAGAAATATGAAATGAACAGCAGTTATATGAATAATGATTGAACTCCCAGATCTAGTCAGAAGAACAATTGGGATATAAAGAATAAACAGAATATAGGAATATAAAGAAATGTAGAGAAATATGCTATAACTGGTTTGTAGATATTTATTTGGGGATAGTTTTACCAACTACTTTCTATCTCATTCCTTTAATGGGTTAAACATGCACATAGTTAAATTTTTGTTAACTTCTCTGAAATATTGATCACAATTTGAATTATTCTAACAATAAGAATAAACAAATATTGTTACCTCTACATTATTTCCAAAGCCTAACCATATGTGAAATGCAGTTGAAATAATTATTTTACTGAATTTAAAGCCTCTAAAAAGCACCTTGGAAAGGCAAAGGCCTTTCAGATTGCTAATGGGTACAGAATGAAAATATGATAAAGCAAAGATGATTGGAATATTATATATGGACTTGATTATCACAGATGTAAATCATTAATTATGCATATTATGTCATCTGACTGGATGAAGTGCAGAAACAAATAAGCAATATTTATTCAGATTAGATTAGTAGACCAGCCATGATAGAAATATGCCTACTCTCTAACTCTTCTGACATTGCATTGTTAATTGAGAAGCTTCAGGGCTACAAGAATAATAAACTAGGCAGTTAACAGCATATATAAATTACACAATGGATATATACATATACATACAGTATATAAGAAACTGCTGTGTTTATTTCTAAAGCTAGAAGTTGCTATGTTCTAAACTTATCCAGTTACATTTTATTTTCAAGTTCATGGCAGCTTTTAAAGGGAAAGTGTTTTGTGTACTCTTCACATGTTCTTAATTATAGTTATTCTATAAAAGACATAAAAACAAATATAAAAATTCATCAAACAAATGTATTATGAATACATTGCTGCTCCCTGTTATTTCCAATATGGAATAATATACACATCACCTTCTCATCGCTTTGTAGAAATTAAACTTAGAATTTGTAAGAAACTTTCCTTTTTTAAAAAAAACACAAAATGTAGAAAATCATGTCCTGTTTTTGAAAGGATATCCCTTGTGCTGACTGTCTTCCATGGCCTCATCTCACTAGTGTCAATTCAAGATAGACAGGCCAAAGAAAACTCAACTGATATTGTATTTTACCAGGTCACCATTTTTTGAAGGGGGAAAAAAAGACTGTGAATCCAGAAGAGATACCAAACTTCTGTTTATGTTTCATAAGACAGCTTTTTCAAGGGGAGGAAATTCACCTTTGAGCCATAGGAAAAAGCAGAAAGGTAAAATGTTTTACTTTCCTTATTTACATTTCCATATGAAAACCTTAAATAGGACATTTTTTCATATGAGTAATTATTATTTTTTTTATAAAAAATTTTTATTAAAACAATCGACATTAAACATAAGATCATTTTAGGAAGCAATTGTCATAAAACCTGAAATACAACACTAAGTATTAATCTTTGTAAACGTCTGACTTGGTACACATTCTTCACTCTTCACTTCAAGCCTCAACTATACGCCTGTTACATTTTATTTGAGTGGTGTTTCTCTTATCTATAGTCTATCCACTGTTTCTAGTCTATTACATATTGTTCGTTCGAATGATCCTCCAAATATGCCAAAAAATTTTCTCCATTTCTGCCAATTGTATTACTTTCAGAGTCCAAACTTCAATAGGTGGTGTTTCTGGCTTCTTCCAGTATTGTCCCACCTGCAGTCTAGCTGCTGTGACCTAAATACTGGAATGCTAACAAGATGATCCTCTCCTTGGGATACGTGACCTTGCTGAGTCGCTTTTTTACTACCAGTGTAATAATTCTTTTGCATGAAGGTGAAGAAGCAAAGACAAAACTTTCTAGGGATGTGTGTGGAAAGAATCCTGTTAAAAATCACTCTTAACTCTGCCATACAATAACTGTATGTCTGCCAATACATTTCTAAATGAAATGAAATAAAATAAATGAAAGGACTTTGACTGAAATCAAATAACTTGTTAAAATTGTCCTCCTTCCCACCCTCATACATATAATGCAAAATTGCATGCAATTTACAAAAATAGCTTATTGCTATTAGTTCCCTGTTTCCCAATATTCAGTAGGAAGACATCTGTATAAAGGATCCATTCATACAAAACATGACTACAAATGGTTGTGGACAGATTATTTTTTAAATGAAGGAACACATTTGAATTGTATTCTATAATAAGGTGACCAACTTTTTTACAATGAAAAGGAGGACACAAATAAATTGAAGAAAAAATATCATAAATAAAAGAAACGTTTTATTCATTGCAACAATAATACAGAATACACTATAACATGATAAATGCATAATAAAAACATTTGTAACAATAACATTTTATATTGTAATTATGCTTTCATGCCTATTAATTATTATTTAAATGAGTACTTTTCCATTGAATGAATATTTTTTGTAAATGTATCATCTTCTAACAATATATTGGAAATATCTGAACAAGAAATATCCTTCATATTGAATTTTACGGCAAGTGCTGCAGCTAGAGTATCAACATTCAATCTCGATTTCTCACTTTTCCAAAAATCATTAGCAATTGAAAAAACCCTTTCAACTGCTGCATTAGTTCCAGGACAGCACAACGTAAATTGAACAAGAATAAATAAATTTTCACATGGAATATGTTCATTTTTGAAATGGCTGAATATTTCCACCCATTTTTTATCAATTTCATTTTATTTTCCCATTGTATTAATTTTTCAGAATTTAAAAATACATTCAGTCTTCTAATTTCTTCAAAGAGACAATTGTCGTCTATTTTAATGTCTGACATTTCTTTAGATAAAAACTCAACACAAGATTCAATATCTGTCCAATATACTTGCGATGAAGTCAAAAAACACCATTGAAAACTGTTATTTCCTGTGATATTTGTTTCAGACCATTCTTCGATATATTGAAAACATGTTTGGTAAAAATTCTGCACTTCTTTGATAAACTTTTCCGTTATGCCCGGATTTGATTCCTCTAAGTCTGACAATTTTCTTTTTATAACTAAAGGAAGAATTTTTTCTTCAAATCGAGTTTTATATTGAAGGATAAAGTCATTCAAAATAAGACTAACTTCTGTAGCTGAAATGTGTTCACCTTCAATCTTTTGAATCATTTTGTGAAAAATAGATGCTTGATTATATGCAAAATACATTAATATCTCAGATATTTCATTGCTGAAAAACGATACCAGGATTTTAGGACATTTGTCTAAACTTAAAAAATATGAACAGAAAGGCTCAAATAATTGTAGAACACTCTCTATAGTAGGTGTTAGAGCAAGCCATCTAACTTTTGAATATCCTAAAAGTTTTTTGTATTGAACATTCGCTTCTTCACAAAATTGTTTTAAAGTAGCCACACGAATGGTAAAACGACTAAAATACAAATAAATTGTAGTTATTATTACTTCTACATCAATTGGCATGGCACATGATGCCGTGTTGATTGCATTTGACAAAATATGTGCATTACAACCTATTCCTAGTATTTTCTTTTGGAGTAAATCTTGTAATTTTACATACACATTATTCACCCCTTTGCGTCTTTGCCCACAAAAATTTGTGTTTGTATTATCAGCTGTTAGTGCAACAACTTTGGATTTCAAATTGTTTTCATTTATTACTCTTTATAGATGGTTTGACAAAATTTCAGCAGTTTTGCCCTCAATGGATTCTAAATTTAAAAATTTTACTTGAATGCCCTTGGTAACATTAAAATATCTTACTAGTATTGGATACAATTTAGTTTCATTATGATTGGATGCATCAGATAAAACCGTTACAAATGCTGCAGTTTCCAAGTCTTCTGTAAGTATTTTGTCACAGTAATTTTTAAATACTGATTTAATAATAGCCTCGCATTTTGTCCTGGCACATGAAAATTTAGCATCATGAAACTTTTTCAATAATTTAGTTGTACAATCCATACTACAAAAACTTTGATTGTGAATTACGGTATGGTATGGAATGCAAATGTTCCCTCCATTGCAGCTAACTGTTTTTCATCTTCAGAATACTTTGAAGTTTTCAAAAAACTTGTTACTTTATAACTTGGAAGCAGATGAATCTGATGATTGCTTATGTTTCTTGGTGGTCAAGTGTTTCGTAATAGCTGCTCTGCCCGCAACTGCAATACAAAATTCTCCGCTGCAAATATTGCAGAAAACAATGTTATCCTTCTTTGATGTGATGAATGGAAATTCCTTATTCAATTTATCGTTGAAATGGCATTTCCTCTTTTTTGATTTGTCCATCCCTAAATGGAAGTTAGTTTCCTCCAGGTATCTTTGGGACTAACTAGGAGATGGTGTAGTTGGGTAGCAGGGAGGGGTGCAAAGTTCCTGCCAATTCGCTTTCGCTGCAGACAACTTGAATGTGCAAAGTTTGCTGACTGGGTGTTTTGGCGCGCTCAGCAACAATTCCTATTGGCTTTTGAAAGCCAATAGGGGGAATAGCACAGCTCATGCAAAAGTTGAAAAAAAACCATAAAAAAAAGGTGCCAGAACACCGTTCTGAGCGTTCTATGAGAAAAAAAAGCCCTGCAGATTAATCTTCAAATATCGAAAAGGAGGACATGTAGGAGGACACTTTTCGAAGGAGGACAGAACTTACAAAAGGAGGACTGTCCTCCCTAAAGAAGGATGGTTGGTCATTTTATCTATAACCAAATAGACACTAGTATCAGGCTTAGGCCTATCATATCTAAGATTCCAAAATGAATTTTCTATAACTCTATCATTTCTTTGTCATCTGGATGTTTATGCTCAAATATGGAGAGCTTAAGCTAGATACTATGTAAAAACTTTAACGTGTTTCTTTAGATAAATATTATGCTAATTAACAGTTAAAATATTTAGAAGTAACTAGGTAATTAGGCTGTGCAATACTGGTTTTCATATGGAATGGAATGGAATGAAGTGAAGTGGAGTGGAGTAGAATGGAGTGGAATGGAGTGGAGTGGAGAGTAGAATTTTTACTGATATAATCATCTGACCATACCAAAAGTATAAAACCAATACAAGTATGCAAATAAATGTAAGTAAATACTATCTAGGTCAGATTAGGGTTAATTGTAGGGGTTACATTTTTTTAATATATCCTACTGCTTTATTTGTATTTACTTTATATATGTATCTTTTTATCCTCTCAATACAGTAAGATGACTAAATTAATAAAGATTCTATTCTTCTGTTGTCCTCAATATATTTGGGCAGATCAATATATCCACATGTGGTGGGCATGAGACATTTCAATGGGAGACAGAGGCAGGACATTGCTGAAGAAGAAACCCCAAGTGTCTGGTATTAGTGGTGTGTTCCTGTGTTTTCGGCTATTGCCACTCACTACCAGGTTGATCAATAATAAATCTCCTTTTATTTGCGATCTTATTATAGAGGAGCTGACTTTGCATGCATTATTTAAATCTGGCTGGGTCCAGGAGGGTAGGGGTCCCTTTCTGAAATGTTCCCAGTGGGATTTGGGGCATAGCACAGCCAAGACCCCAGGGCAGGGAAGAAGTAGCAGTCATTCAGGAGTCTCCGTTGGCTCTCTGTTGGCCTAGTTCAGGGGTAGGCAACCTTGGCTCTTTTATGACTCGTGGACTTCAACTCCCAGAATTCTGGGAGTTAAAGTCCATAAAAGAGCCAAGGTTGCCTACCCCTGGCCTAGTTGGTTCCACAAGCTGCCAGTTCTGAGACCCTGTTTCTGAATAGGCTCACAGGATCAGTTGGAATTGTTGCTACTATTCCAGCCTCCCTGTTGTGTAGCAACCTTCCTGCTAGAACTTCTGGAGGTCATCTAATGTTTGACTATGGAGTTATCCAAGTTTATGGTCTTGAAGGACTTCAATTTTGGAGGAGAGGTTTGGGGAAAAAAACCCAAACATTAAATTCTAAACTTTATAATTATTCAACTTTAAAAAAAAATTGCAGGACTGGATTACAAGCAAATATTTATTTTTCTTCTCTGGATAATATTACATACCTCTTTTTGCAAGATTTGGTCAAACATGGCTCATACCCCCAGCTTCTGAGAAAACCTCAGAAAAAGAATCACAGTTTTGTACTGCTTTCTTTACTATAAATTAGGAAGTATGTCATGGATGAAAATGACTGAACTTTGGCTTTGAGGGTAGCTTGTGAGATGTTTCTAGCTATATATCCACAGTGACTAAGCTGACCCATGGAATTTCCAGCATGAAATGTTAATATACCGCAGTAGGTATAAACATTGTGATAGTATCAACTGGTGTTACGTTTAAATTTTCACATGGGGTGAAATGATTCTCCCGTATCAGGAAAGAGGGAACAAGGGCTATACTCAAATTCAGATGGAATCAGAAAATCAGGCTAGTTTTAAATCTATTCAACTTGTCCTGTTTCCAGTATAAAATTCTTTATGGAACTCTGCCTAGTGCATAGTTATTGGATATAGCAGCAAAGTTAACAGGCTGTGTTATGTCCTGGGCTTGCTGAGTGACTCAGCAGGTGCAGGAAGCTGCAGAGATGCCCGGGCAGACCACATGGTTGCCCAGGACCAGACAGGCTGTCTCCAGTCTACTGCGCATTCGCAAGGTGGGAGAAATATGTTGCATTGATTGGCTGACACCTGTGAAGGGCATAAAAGGAATCCACGCCATTTTGTTTTGGTTCTGTTGGAGATTGAATAAAGGAAGACTGTGTTACTCTCTTGCCTCGTCTCAATGCCTTTCTGAGCAAAACAGAACATTGGCGACGAAGGTGGGATTGTGCTGCAAAGGAAACAATGAAAGAGAGGCTGACTCACCACGGAAGGCCTGAAGAGCTGGGAAGTTCGGCCTCTGAAGAAGTGACTCTGCCTGCCAGTACAAGAACGCTGGAGGAGAGCTCGGCAAAGGGACTCCTTCTTCAGCCATTGCAGCATGAGGTGTTGACAAGGCTACCGGACAGCAACGATGTCCAAAATCGGCCGTCTCTCTGAATTTGACACAGCTCATCCAGAACTCTGGAGTTCTTACGTGGCTCGGGTAGAGAATTACTTCTGAGTAAACCAAGTGAGGGAAGATGGCCTTAAAGCTGCTACGTTACTGTGTGTCTGTGGGCAGGAGACTTTTGATATTGCGGAGAATCTGGTTGCCCCAGCACCACCTGAATCCATTGCTTATGCTGAGTTGAAGAAGATGTTGCGTGAACATTTTGAACCAAAGCTTTCGGTGATTGCATGGCGACACGCATTCGAGCAGAGGGATCCAGGAGAATCTGCTGTGGAATTTATTGCTGCATTGAGACAAGCAGTTAGGCCATGCGAATTCAAGGACCTGGAAGAAAGGCTTCAGGATCGTTTAGTCTGTGGACTGAGAAGTCGTGAGCTGCAGCAGAAGATCTTCGCAAAGGAAGACATCTCATTCCAAGACGCCTTGAGAGAAATTTCAGCAGAAGAAGCAGCGGGTGGAGCTGTGAAGGCCTTGCGGCTCACCAAGAATCCTCAACCGTCGAGTGCGGTCCATCAAAAGGTCGCTCGAGAGGTGTCCAAACAGGATCCAGAGATGGAGGTTGACCGGTTGCAGCAGCCAGCAGAGAAGAGGCCTCAAGAATGTTCTAACAAGGCGACTTCATTCCCTTGGTGTTTCAGATGTGGAGGATGCCACAAGCGCTCCGATTGCCATTTCTGCTTCGCCATTTGCCAGGCATGTGGCAGACAAGGCCACATTGCCTCCATCTGTTTGGATCGCCAGAAGAACAAGCCTTCGGAAGAATTGCTTCAGAAAGGTACCAGAGTCCCCAGCCAACATAGGGTGGGTTTCTGCGTGACGCGTAGGAGCATTTTAAAAACAGGGGTCATAGGCCGCTTAGAAAGAAGCTTCATATTGATGTGAGGTTGCATGGGGTTCCCCTATCGATGGAGTTGGACACAGGATCCGCTTTATTGATTATTTCTCAAGATGCTTTTAAAAGGATTTGCTGTAGAAGCAGCCAGCGAGTTAAACTCAGGCCATCAAATCTAATTTTTACCGACTTTCAGAATTCCCGAGTCAGCGTGAAGGGGGAAGCCATGATCTAAGTGCAGCATAGGAACTTCAAGGGGTTATTGGATGTGGTTGTGGTTGTGGGTGATCGCACGAGTCTTATTGGACTCGATTGGTTCGAGGCCCTTGGGATTCAAGTGACTGGCCTGCACAGTCTGCAAACACCAGGCCTTGCCGGAGTTTGCAAGGAGTTTGCTGATGTGTTCAGTCCAGATCTTGGGTTGTACAAGGGGCCTCCCATTGCTTTACGGTGAGACCCAGCAGTTGCCCCCATCAGGATTAAGCTACGATGGGTGCCCTTAGTGTTGAAGAACAAGATTAATGCAGAGCTGAACAAGCTGCTTCAGCAGGGGATTCTAGAGCCTGTGGACAGTAGTCTATGGGAGACTCCCATAGTTATGCCACTGAAGGCCAATGGTGAAGTCCGCATTTGTGTGGACTGTATGTGTACACTTAACAAAGCATTGCCGCAGCACTCGTACCTAGTGCCTGTGGTGAGCCACATTTTGGCCTCCCTCAAAGGAGGCCAAGTCTTTGTAAAGCTTGATTTGGCTCAGGCCTATCAACAATTACCAGTTGATGAGGCAACGGCTGAGGCCCAAACAATTGTAACACACCGGGGAACCTTTAAGGTAAAAAGGTTGCAGTTTGAGGTTAACGTAGACCCTGGCATTTTCCAAAGTGTAATGGAGTGAATGCTCCATGATATTCCTGGAGTCTGTCCCTACTTTGATGACGTCCTCATTGCTGAGGAGTCATCTGAAAATCTGGCTGAAAGGCTGAGGGCTGTCTTGCTGCGTTTACGCCAAGCAAGACAAATGTAAAATTGGAGTCACTTCCACTGAGTTTCTGGGTTTCCGTATTGATGCTGAATCCAACCTCCAAGCAATTCAGCAGGCCCCAAGTCCCAAGTCGAAGAGCGAACTCCAGGCCTTCCTGGGACTGTTAAACTTTTATCATTCATTCCTTCCCCACAAGGCTGCAGTGGCTGAGCCATTACACCGGCTCTTGAACAAACAGGCTGCATGGCAGTGGACAAAGGTCCACAAAAGGACTTTTGCAGAGGTCAAGGCCTAGCTGTCTTCAAATGCGGTTTTAGCGCATTTCAATGAGCAATTGCCTGTGTGCATAGCCTGTGATTCATCCCCTTTTAAACTTTAAAATCTTATAAATTTCAACTAAATTTCAACTAAATTTAGATTTGAAAGAAGATAAGAAGGAAAAAGAAGAGGAGAAAATGGCAACATATGTGTAAAAAAAATTGTATTTAAAGTAACTTCTTGAGAGTTTTTATAAAAAGTGGACTGGTTATAGAATGGCTACCAGACAAACTAAAATACCCTCTGCGAAGGTGGCAGTATCCTCTCCGGCTCAGCCCTCTAAATTACAAGCAAGTAGTTTTCCTGCTCCCCCAGCTTCTTTAACATCTACAGAGTCTCAAGCCCCCTTGCCTACTCAATCCTCTTCAGAAATGTTTACTATGAAAGATCTGCAGGCTGCATTATCAACAATGACTGATAATTTAGAGAAAAGTATGGAGAAGTTGGAGAAAAAGATTGTAACTCATGTTGATGATCAAATTAAAGGAGTAACTGATGAATTGGAGAAAATTAAAGACATAATTGAGACTCATAATGTAGCGATAAGAGAAGATATTGTGGAAGCTTTTAAGGGGGTTTGGGACCATACTTTGAAAGTTGAAGAGAAGGTGGAAGGGATGGAGCAACAAATTGAGGAAAAGTTTGATGACATACAAGATCAAGCTGTCATGGTACAATATAATCAGATGATGTGGGCTGTCAGAATTAGAGGTTTCAAGGAAGTAGCTAATGAGAATCAAGAGGACTTGAGAAGAATTTTTGGAGAAGCTTTGGCACAATTTCTAGAAGATGGCGTACAAAATATCTCCTGGCAGATTGATAGGATCTACAGAGTTAATTCATGGATTGCAAGACAAAGAAATTTACCTAGAGACATTGTGATTTATTTTGTTACAAGGAGATTCAGAAATCATGTTCTTACAATATCTTACAATAAGAAATTAATGGTTGCTGGTCAGGAGGTTGTGATTTTGAAGGAGATTCCTCCGAAGATGTTAAGAGCAAGAAAAGATTATGCATTTTTGGTGGCTGAATTTAAAAACGTGATTTACAATTTAGGTGGGAGGTTCCAGCTGGATTATCATTATTTTATCAGGGTAATAGATATCGCCTGAATTCTGTTAGGAAAGCAAAAGATTTTTTTGAGAATGTGATGAGGGCTGTGTTAAGTCACCTAAAGGCTGATGGGACACAAGTCCCTGTGGCCTACTATTCTAGAACTCTTTCATCTGCTGAGCGTAATTACGTGCAGATTGACAGAGAAGCCTTGGCCATAGTGGCTGGCATAAAGAAGTTCCATGACTTCTTATATGGCCGCCACTTCACGGTCTATACAGACCATAGGCCTCTGCTGAGTTTGTTTGCCACAAACAAACAAACCCCACACATAATCTCTCCAAAAAGCTGAGATGGTCAATTTTCATGTCAGCATATGACTACACACTGGTTCACAAACCAGGCAAAGAAATAGGCCATGTAGATGGCCTCAGCAGATTACCTCTACAGCTAGTGGAGGCAGATTCTGCTTCTGCTCTTCATATTCTTTCCATTCAGGAATTGCCTGAGTCTCTCCTCAATGCTAGGGACGTGGCTGCAAAAACTGCTACAGATCACATGCTCACACGTATGTTGTCATGGGTGCTGTCAGGGTGGCCTGACACGTGTCCTGGCAAAGAATTCCAGAGCTTCTGGCAGAGGAGGCATGAGCTATCCACCTTCAAGGATTGTGTCCTATGGGGAAGCAGGGTAGTGATCCCAGCCTCATTGAGAACTAGAGCCTTGCTCTCTCTGCATGAGGGAAATCAGGGAATAGTCTGGATGAAAGCGCTTGCGCGCAGGCATCTATGGTGGCCTGGGCTCGATAAAGAGATCGAGACCCAGGTTCATGGATGCCAAATATACCAACAGTCCAGGCCTGAAATGCCTCAGGCTCCTGTACATAGGTGGGAGGAGACACATGCTCCTTGGTCCAGGGTTCATATCGACTATGCTAAGCCCTTTCAGGGGCAATTCTTCCTTCTCCTCATGGATAGCCATTCCAAGTGGCTAGAGGTCATTCCAGTTTCCTCCACTACTACTGCTAGGACCATCCAGGTGCTGAGAGGGATCTTTGCCTCCCATGCGCACAACTAAAGATGCTTTAAAGAGGATCACTCATGCGCAAGGTGGAAGAAATACGTTGCATTGATTGGCTGACACTGTACCTGTGAAGGGTTATAAAAGGAATCCTCACCATTTTGTTTTGGTTCTGTTGGAGATTGAATAAAGAGAAGACTGTGTTACTCTCTTGCCTTGTCTCAATGCCTTTCCGAGCGAAACAGAACAGGTTGATTCTTTAATTAAAGTATTTTTAATTTTTTAAAAAATCACCCTTGATATTTGGTCATGTAACATTTTGAGGGAGATTCAGCTTAGGAACTTATTAATCTATCTTTAAATAAGACTGAATCACCCTAACTGCAAAGTTTGGGAAAGGTTAAAGTTAAATGCCCAGATGTTGCAAACATACTCCATGATTGCCAATGGAGACAAGTCTGAAGTAGCATTTTCTCTTATGAATAATTGATTTGGTTTTTCATCATCCTCATTCCTCTGCTTGCTTCACTTAGTGTGTTTACTCATCATATTCCAAACTTATATTTTCCTTAGAAGATACATATTTAATTTTATTACTTTTTTACTTACTTTTCTTCCCTTTTTTTTCCTACAATTTTGTAACATACATAAATATAAACATATCATTAGATGCGTTTGCTTTCTTTATGCCTTGCCTTACAAGCAGCATCACTATTGAATATTACTGATACTCTGTGTATAGGTGTCTGTGTGTGAGAGAGAAGAAGAGAACTAGGCAGTGCCACAAAGAGGTTGACACTTCCATCTCAGTCAAACTCTGCTGGTGCCAAGAACCAGGATTTCTCCATACAAAACACAAAATGACTTAAGATTTTTCCATGTGGAAGATCTGATTGCATAGCAGGTTGAATAATCTTTGTACAGTTCTAAAGGAAATATTTCAATGATCAAATTGTTTGAACTGGTTTGTGATAAAATGAATAGCAAACATGAGACAATAGTTCAGGCAAAATAACATACGTAACTTTTGCTTGTACCTCATTAGATTGAAGAAGGGATGGTGTAAAAAAAATCAACCACCAGGTTGTAATAAAGGTTGTAATCTAGCATATTTAGCTTATTTTTGTAGGTATCTGTATTAAATTATGTTGTTTGTTGTCTAAAGTGGTATTGTCTAGGCATAGATTTATCTTGTCAGTTTAAAGTGCATTGTAGAAAACTATATTTATATTTAGTACTTTGGAAACAAATAATACCAGAAATTAGACCATTATTTAAATCTGATATAATAATTTGAGCTTAAAGCAAAAGTCAAACAGAATATTAATAACACATTAGCCATTTGTTTCCCTTTTGTAGAAAGTTCTGCCCAAAAAGATTCATTGGCTTTCTTGATTTTATTTTCCAAATGTTCTAGATATCCAATTTTGTAATATAAAACTAATACTGGGTTGTATAAACAGAGGCATAGAATCAAGATCACGTGAAGTATTAGTACCACTTTACAAAACCCTAGTAAGACCATACCTGGAATACTGCAACCAGTTTTGGTCACCATACTACAAAAAAGATGTTGCGGCTGGGTCAATATTGGAAGACATCGGAAATACCATCTATTGAAGAATGGACATTAAAAGTTATGAATTTGGCTGAAATGGCAAAGATATCTGCATATTTGAAAGACCACTCAAATGAACAATTTTTGATGGACTGGAAAAAATGGATAGATTATATACAGAAGAAATATCAATTGAAGGAATTATATTTGTTTTATAGTTAAATAATTATGTATAAGTAGTCAAAGGGGGTTTCTTGCGTTTTTACCCTGTATTCACTTTGGGAAGCCTGGGGGGGAGGGGGGAGGGTTTTAACAATAGTTATTTTATATTTTTTCAACTGTTTTGGGGAGTTTTTTTTCTCTTTATAGGTGGTAAGGGGTTGCTCGGGTGGCCTCTGGGCACCACATTTGTTGGAAGAAGAGGGAGGAGTGAAAGTCAGGCAGGTAGGAAGAAGGTAAGAGGGAGAGTGTAGGTGGGAGGAGAGGATGGAATTGGAGAAAGATTAAGTAGGTTGTTAGAGGGAAGAAGAGGGGGATAGTTTTGTTTCAGAAAGATGTGGTGGGGAGGGGGTACCGAGCAGTTTTGGTTGATTGATTGCGAATTGTATAAGTATATAATTGTCTACAGTTGAACTGTTATTTCATTCTTTGTTAAAAATTTTATAAAAAACCAATAAAAATATTTAAAAAAAAAAAGATGTTGCGGCTTTGGAAAAAGTTCAGAGAAGAACAACTAAAATGATCAAAGGCCTGGAGACTAAAACATATGAAGAATGGCTGCAGGAGTTGGGTTTGGCTGGTCTAAAGAAAAGAAAAAAACGGGTGATATGATAAGAGTATTCCAGTATTTGAGGGGCTGCCACAAAGAAGAGGGCATCAAACTATTCTCTAAAGGGGGCATGACCTCCAGCAGGGCTGGCATGCCCATCTATGGACAGGAAAATGTAGGAACCATCAATACTTCCTGAGACATAAAGTTCGGTAAGAACTTATAAAAAGTTGGAGTATAGTTAAATGCCAATACTATATAGAAGCTCCAGGTTGGCTCTCACCATTAGAAGCAGTTACATACCCCAGACAAGATAAGGTTATTACATATAAAGATATCCTGTCAGAGGAAGGCCATCTAAAGCAAAGACAAGAGCTGAGACAACAGGGAATAGTTTTGGAATGGTGGTCCTACCTTCAAATGCAAGCAAGATATGTGAAAGATAAGAAAGAGTGGGGAATTAATAGACAAGATAGGGGCTTGATAAAATATTACTTGGTTCGGAGAAAAAAACAAATTAAAAATATATATAAATATGTGTTAGAATATAAATTATATGAGGAACAAGTCAAAGAAACGATGGTTACCTGGGCAATAAATTTGGGACACGCTATAAATTTGGACCAATGGCAGCAAATTTGGGAATGTAACAATAAAATCACATTGGCGACAACTTATAAGGAAAATCTTTATAAGATGCTTTATAGATGGCATCTGCCACTGGCTAGACTCGTAAAATGTATAGTGGTTACTCACCACTGGTGGGCTTGTAAAGAAGCACAGGTTTATTGGCTTAGGGTTTGGAAAGGGATAACAGAAATGACGGATCAAAAAATCCAATATAAACCAGAGATGCTGCTACTAGGAATATTAGAAAAAAATATAAACAAAGATGATATATATTTAATTATACATGTGATAACGGCGGCAAGAATTTTGTTTGCCCAAAATTGGAAAGCAACTGAAGTGCCTAGTGGTGATGTGCTAATAAGAAAAATTTTGTATTGCACAGAATTGGATAAGATGACTAAAGAATTAAAAAAAAACAGGAGAAAACAGAATACTATCTAATTTGGAATAAATTTTACAAATGGAAGGAAAAATGAAAGTTGATAGAAGGGATATAAATAGAGGAAGATTATCAGAAATGTATAGCTGCATATAAATATATATGTACAGTATGGAATGATTAGACAAAGATATATGTCAAGGATGATACACTACATTCAATGTTTTTTAATTTCTTTTTTCCTTTTGTACTTAATAAAATTTAATTAAAAAAAAAACAAAAACTATTCTCTAAAGTACCAAAGGGCAGGACAAGAAACAATAGTTGGAAACTGACCAAAGAGAGAAGCAACCTGGAATTAAGGAGAAACTTCCTGACAGTGAGGACAATTAACCAGTGGAACAGCTTGCCTTCAGAAATCATGGGTGCTCCATCACTGGAGATTTTTAAGAAGAGACTAGACAATCACTTGTCTGAGATGGTATAGGTTCTCCTGCTTGAGCAGGGGGCTGGACTAGAAGACCTCCTTGGTCCCTTCCAGCTCTATTCTATTTTCTTTTCTGTTCTGTTCTAAAACTCTTATTTTTGTTTTTGCCTTGCAGCATAACTGTTTAATAAAATCTCTGCAAATAAAATCAGTGGGCCATATAAAAGTCATTTAACTAAGCATATTCATTCATGCCATATCATTTTCATTTGATGGGATTCCATAGTTGTTTAAAGTGATCCTTTTGTTGTATTTTGTTTCTCCCATTATAACACCCTAACAGAGCTATCTCGTATGGGTTAGTTGTTACTAAACTTTCCAACAATTGTAAAATCAATCACATATATTAGAATGTTATATCATTTAATCTGTCTCCAAACCCTATTTACGTCAGAAAAGTACCTCTCCCTTGAATTCAATGGGTGTAGGCATTTGTTTTAAATTGAGAATTTCTCCCTTCTTTAAACTGTTTTACATCTTCTTAAAAGCAACTTTTCCTGAAGAATTATTGAAACACTACTTCTGTAACATTTTCCCCAATAGTTTTAAGTTTTCCTTTATTGTCCCTTTTTAATCTTGTAGTGCATTTTAAAGTAGTAAGACACACTGCTGATGGCATGTGTTACATTAATAGCATTACTGGAAAGGCTTCTATGTTCTTCTTTGGCATAATTTATCCCAACTGGAAAGCTTTTCAAAAGCTGTCAGCATTATTAGCTTGTCCCTTCTGAGGCCCAACCAAGGGCATTGGATGCATATTGATCGAGTGTTATTCTAAGAATGGATGGAAATGCATGAGAATAAGCAACTCAGAGATCTTTAGCTGTGCAAGCCAACTGAAGTTTGGTAAAGATGTCATTGTCAGCTCTATTTTTCCTTTTTGTGACAATAATAAAACTTTCCAATAGAGAGGACTGAGGAAAAAATGGAACTTTACCACAATTGTAAGGCAATCTTTTCAGTTTTATATCTTAAGATCCCTTCTCTCAGCGTATTAGAGTTGCAATAGTTTTCTTTAAAATCTATTAACTGAATAACATTCTGGTTCCATATGAAATTTGGAAGGTTATATTTCATTTGTTTGAGGCATCCATTCTGCCTACATAATAATCCTATACTTTTCTATTCAAAAGTAGATCTCACTCATATACTATTAAAATTATTTTAACATGTTTTAAAATAAAAAAATACTCAATTAGGTATTGTGACAAATATGATAATCAGTACAGGTAGAAGTGTTGGTTGAACAAAAATACACATTTTATATGGGCAAAATAAAGTGTAAAACTTTTAATTTAAAAAAATAAGCCAGGTTTAAGTTTCAGATTTCATGAAACTTTTTCCCCCCTTCTTTCTCTGCATCTTCCATCTTCATGCTTTTCTTTGGTACTTTGATATCCTAACTTTGATTTTCAAGCAAAAAAAAAAAAGAAATGAAATTATGAATTGGTACATATCTTCCAGATATGTTGGACCAGAGGTCTCATCACCATAGCCTATTTTTAGTGCAATATTAGAACTACAGAAATACTGATTTACTTAAAAATGGACAAAATGTACAGGTAGTCCTTGACTTACAACCACAATTGAGACCAAAATTTCAGTTGTTAAGTGAGACATTTGTTAAGTGAGTTTTCCTCTATTTTATGACCTTTGTTGCCATAGTTGTTAAGCAAGTTAGTGACAAGTTAGTAACATGGTTAGTAACATAGTTAAGTGAATCTGGCTTCCCTATTGATTTTGCTTGTCAAAAGATTGCAAAAGGTGATCACATGACCTTGGGACAGTGAAGGTCATAAGTATATGGACCAGTTGCCAAGCATCTGAATTTTGATCACACAATCATGGGGATGCTACAAAGTTCATAAGTGTGAAAAATGGTCATAAGTCACCTTTTACAGTGCCAGTGTAACTTTGAAGAGTCACTAAATGAACTGTTGTAAGTGGGTGGACTACCTGTATTTACATGCATTGGTTTCTCTGTTTGCTTTACCCTTGGAATAAATCATCCATGTAATTTACAAAAGATGGTTGAAAAGAAGGTACTTTTTCAGATTGTGCAATTTTACACATTATCTTTTTTTAAGAAACTGTATAGTATCACAATGTGACAATTTATTTATTTATTTATTTATTTATTTATTTATTTATTTATTTATTTATTTATTTATTTATTTATTTATTTATTTATTTATTTATCAGACTTATATGCCGCCCTTCTCCGAAGACCCAGGGCGGCTCACAACAAGAATACAATAAAAAACTTTAAAAATTAACCACACTCACACCACATACAAACACAATCAGCTCGCAGTCGCCGATGGAGGGACACTCCTAGGGCCAAGGGGCAGAGCACAGCTCATATGCCCCAAGCCTGTCTGCATAGATGCGTCTTCAGCACTTTCCGGAAAGCTAGGAGGGAGGAAGCAGTACGAACCTCTGAGGGAAGCTGGTTCCAGAGGGCTGGGGCAGCAACGGAGAAGGCCCTTGCCCTAGGCCCCGCCAGATGACATTGTTTAGCAGACAGGACTCGTAGGAGGCCAACCCTATGCGCCCTAACCGGTCGCTGGGATTCATGAGGCAGAAGACGGTCCCGCAAGTATCCTGGTCCATTGCCATAAAGGGCTTTATAGGTCATAACCAACACTTTGAATTGTGTTCGGAGACCAATTGGTAGCCAGTGCAGCTCACGGAGAGCTGGAGTAATATGGACTACTTGCAGTCTCCGGACATTCTTCAAAGGTTGCCCCATGTAGAGAGCATTACAGTAGTCGAATCTCGAGGTGACAAGGGCATGGGTGACTGTGAGGAGTGACTCCCGGTCCAAATAGGGCTGCAACTGGCACACCAGGCGAACCTGGGCGAATGCTCCCCTCGCCACAGCCGAAAAATGATGTTCTAAAATTAGCTGTGGATCGAGGAGGACACCCAAGTTGCGAACCAATTGCTTTTTCTGTGTCTCTCTGCATTTACTTTCCACATATATAAGCTCTTTGTCGCAGTAGACAAAAGTATCAATTTAATTACAATGGGCTTTGATTCAAGTGGCAATAGTACATACTGTGACAATATGGAAAATGAAATAAAGGAGGAGAAGCTTTGAACTTAAAAATCACACGGTCAGGGAAAAAAATATCCAGAGACACTTCCCTCCCACCCCTCCTCCCCTGTTTCCCATAAATGTCATAGTGAGTCATAACTTTCTGATGGATAGAAATTATTCAAAATTAGAAATGAATTTCATGATTGTCTAGAAGTTTGCCAGTGGGGTATAATTTTGCAGGCTTTTGAAAAAGAATATACAGCTTCATATTTGTGAGCAATTGTTACACATGCTTCAGATGTATTGATTTCACAATGTTGCATTGCTGTGGAATAATTGTATAAAGCTGTTGTAATATACTGCAAATGAAGGCATTTCTGAGGTTTATGACTAATAACATTATGTCTGGAACCATTAAAATCTAGTGTCCTTGAGCCACAATAATGCTCAGGGCTCATAATACATGTGTGGGAACTTAAGTAAAAAAGTCAAAATGTTTTTTATATTAATAGAAGAAAATAAATGTAGCTCGAAGATATTTATTATTTGTTTATTAAATTTATGTGCCACCATCTCATCAAAGATAACTCGGGGTGGCTAACAAACATTAAAACTAACATACATTAAAATAATAAATAACAACAGTAATAAATACCATTAAAAATAGGGAGAAGGGGAACACGAAGAACATGGGGAGAGATGGGATCTTGCCTAATCCAATAGCCACTTCCAAAATGGCGCACCCCTGTTGAGTCCCAGGCCAGTGGTGGCGGGCTGGATCTCTCACTCCCTATCAACACTGATTGGGACCAGCCTCATAAAAAGGAGCCAAACCAGTGCAAAACTACACTGCCCAGCCTCAAACCCCAGGGGCAGCTGAAAAGGATACCGTGGTCAATGGTATCTAAAGCCACTGAGAGGTGAGGAGTAAGGATGGTTGAACCATCCCCATCCCTCTCTCACCAGAGAGCATCCACAAGTATAACCAGTGCTGTTTCTGTCCTATAACAAGGACTGATCCTGACTGGAAAGGATCCAGATAATCTGTTTCATCCAAGATCCTGTGAAACTGTCAAGCAACTGTCTTGTTTTTGCCCTATCCTGTGCTCACCAATAACAGAGTACAGTAGTTGCCAATGGAGCCATTTGCCTTCTCACATGAACTGTTTTAATAGAAGGCAATTTAGCACAACTGTTCGATTCCAGCTCAGCTTATATTCCGTATTCTGCAGTTCATCCTTCCTCTTCAGACTTACCTAATAATTTTAATTGGTAATAAGTAGTAGAAGAATTGACATAAATGACTGAAGATGAGAATGAGATGTAATTTTAAAAACAGAATACTTAAACTAATTTTAACTACAGTTATGTGCAATATTTCTTTCACCAGGATATGGAATTAGTTATTTTGTAATTAACAGATGATGAAAAAGAAAGTAACATCACTGTGACGATTAAAAATAAATAAATCTGGAAAGCTATTTGTGCTAATACTATGCCAAGTTTGAAAGTATTTCTGATTTGTTTTAGTCAGAAAAAAATTCCACTGGAGAATACAGACACACAGAAACCACTTAGCTACTTGAATCAAAAAACATAAGTGCCTCAGGAAGGGAAAGGTCAATCTCATTACTCCCTTGATACAGAAAAGGTTGAAGAAGTCCAGCTGAGACCTCTAGGATCAGAGAAAGATGTTGTCTATTACTCATTTAATAGCAGTAATCAAATTCTTGTTTATTTTAATATGCTTTACACAACCAGTCCTCCCAAAAATGAGAGTATATTTTTAGCCAGCTAAAAATCTCAAAATACAGAAGGTTGATGCTAGCCATTTTAAACCATTACCAACCGCTGAATTTGAAAGTAAATACAGATAGTCCTTGACTTACAAGTTTGTTTTGTGAATGTTCAAAGTTACAAGGGCACTGAAAAAAGTGATTGATGACCATTTTTCACACTTACGACCAGTGTACAATCCCTACAGATACATGATCAAAATTCAGATGCTTGGCAACTGACTCATATTTATGACGGTTGCAGTGTCCTGGGGTCATGTGATCCTCTTTTGCAAACTTCTGACAAGAAAATTTGGTAGGGAAGCTAGGTTCACTTAACAACCATGTTACTAACTCAGCAATTGCAGTGATTCACTTAATAACTGTAGCAAGAAAAGTCGTAAAATGGGCCAAAACTCACTTAACAACTGTCTTGCTTAGGAACATAAATTTTGGGCTCAATTGTGGTCGTAAGTTGAGGATTAACTGTATCCTTATGAAGATACATATGGGACTAGACATACTGAAATCCTAGCTTATTTTCTTTTGTACTATTCGATGAATAATAATATTCAAGACATTGTATCTCTACTTTCTTCATTAATTTCCTGAGCATTCAGATTTGCTTTATCTTCAGTAACAAATAGAGCATACTAATTATAATTACTGTTATCTGCTAGCTGTGTTATTAGTTTCAGTATTTTCTCTTTTGCCTTGTAGCAATCTGATTACTTTTTGCAATTTGCAAAATTTATCTGAGCTAACAGTGGCATTTTTGCTAGTCTATATTTTTATCACTATTTTCTATAGTGTTGGAGACTTCATTTTTGTGTAATTGCATTTATATCATCTTTATATGAAATCAGGTCTAGTTTTTATTCTTTTTATAGTGTTTTGTCTAGTCACATCTTATAGCCAAGATTGTCCTTGTTGGATTATCTGCAAATTTTATTATGCAGAGTAAAATTTATTATACGTGGTTTTTGTACTAGTCTGTGACAGTAATCAAAATATTTAATGTAATCACTTCATCAAACTAGTGTTCTCTCTCTCTCTCTCTCTCTCTCTCTCTCTCTCTCTCTCTCTCTCTCTCTCTCTCTCTCTCTCTCTCTCTCTCTCTCTCTCTCTCTCTCTCTTTCTCTCTCTCTCTCTCTCTCTCTCTCTCCAAGTAAGAAGAAAGAAATAGAAGGAATCATAGAATGCTTTAGCAAAGTGGGAGGGGAGAGATTAAATGAAATCCTGAGCATCTGCCAGTACACTACATGTACCTTTCTATAGTTCATGTATTTGTATTTTATGTAGCAGAACAAAATAACAGAGTTGGAAGGGAGCTTGGAGATCATCTAGTCCAACTCCCTGCTCTAGTAGGAGACCCTACACCATTTCAGAGAAGTGGATGTCCAGTCTCTTCTTGAAATTGAATTTCATTTTGTGAGATAAATACAGTATAATATATATCTGTAAGTACCTCTTATCTTCACAGTAGTTCAAACTCTGAATGCTGTGAGAATACTGAAAAATAGAAAGGCTAGAGACAGATTGTCTCTGAAATATGCATGTGGTTGTTTATAAGTGGTTCTGCGACTTATAGGCATGTAAAATCAAATCAATGTAAAAAGCTAACTTATGCTAAGTTGAACCATTATTCTGTCTTTTTCTAGCCTGGTACCTTCTAAATTAGTTGGACATCAACTCCAATCTTGCCCAGCTAGTACACAGAAAGGGAAAAGATTTCCCAGTATTTTCCATCTCACCGATATCTCTTGATTTTACATCCCGTGCAGCATCTTGTCTTTCATGGCACTTCTGCTTGATTTTCCTCCCATGCCTGCTGCTACCTCAGGCATTTGCTCAGCAGCTGGTTTTTGGATGCCATCTTATAAATATAATGCTCTGAGTTTCATCCAAGAAAATGGCTTTAACACTCGCTAGATCCCACCTACCCTCTTTCCAGCTGGTGTACATTCTCTGGGAGTTTCACCTGGGTGGAAACCTCTATACGTTGTAAGGAACTACCAGGTCTTCACATCGCCAGTCTTCATATCTTGCTTCCTTCGTGTCAGCTCACTATCTGATGTAGGGGAACACACTGTATTGTTCATATGGGTGCAGTTTTCAGTGTTCTAGGTTAAAATTCTACAACTTAACTGAATTCCATAGAGAGCAACTGATTTTATCTGCAATGAATCTTGGTAAATTAATCTTCTCAAGGATCTAAGAGAAAAAAAAGGAAATACACAGACTACATCGAAATAATTGATTCATATCCTTTTCCTTGCTTGCGTGGGCTGTCAGTTCTTAGATCAATATACTTAGGCTTGCAGCTTCTATAAATTTGGGGTTATTTTTTTTTAAAAAGTCATTGCAGATATATGGTTGCTGAAATAAATTAATGTATTTAACATATTTATATGTTGCATATTTCAAAATGCACCAAAGAGATTAAAAAAAATACAAAGCAATTACCTTCTTTCTCAATCCTTCACATTTACATATGCAAAAAAACTGCAGAAGCACCCAAACCACGTTATTCAAGATGCTTTAGAAACTTGCATTACAATCCAACAATTATGCATATTTAGCAGAATAACAAGAGTTGGAAGAAACCATGAAAGTCTTCTAATCCAACCCCCTGCTCAGGCAGGAAGCCCTATACCATTTCAGACAAATGGTTGTTCAATCTCTTTTTAAAAACTTCCAGTATTAGAGCATCCACAACTTCTGGAGGGAGGTTGTTCCACTAGTTAATTGTTCTAACTGTCAGGAAGTTTCTTCTTAGTTCTAGGTTGCTTCTCTCTTTGATTAGTTTCCATCCGTTGCTTCCTGTCCTGCCTTGAGGTGATTTGGAGAACAGCTTGACTCCCTCTTCTTTGTGGCAGCCCTTGAGATATTGGAAGATTGCTATCATGTACCCCCTCGTCCTTCTCTTCATTAAACTAGACATACCCAATTCCAACAACCGTTCCTTAAATGTTTTAGCCTCCAGTCCCCTAATCACCTTTTGTTGCTTTTCTCTGCACTCTTTCTAGAGCTTCAACACCTTTTTTTTACTTTGTAGTATACATTAATGCAACATTAATTCTTATTGAGCTCAATCAAGCTTAGTTCCAAGTAATTATCTGTCAGTAATTATCTCTGCAGCCTTTGTGCTTTTTAAATAAAAACTAATTATTTATACACCTTCTGCATGATCCTCAAAAGGTGATTTTAACATATTCAATTTTTTGTTGCTGACTGAGACAGTTTTTAAGTAAATTTTGCCCCATTTTATGATCTTTCTTGTTAAGTGAATCACTGCAGTTGTTAAGTTAGTAATGTGGTTGTTAAGTGAACCTGCCTCTTTGTCTTTCAGCCTCATAGTTAATCTGTCCATCTCTGCACATTCCAATATCTTCCTGATTATTTCTTCCTCTGATGGCAATCCTTCATTCTTCCAGTATTGTGCAAAAATTATTCTTGCTGCTGTGGTAATGTGTAGAATTAAGTATAATTTCTGCGCATTAGTCTTTTCAGACATGATGCCTAGTAAAAAAAGTTCAGGTTTAAAATCCACTTGTTCGTCCAATATTTTTTCTAACCACATATGAATATTTTTCCAATAAGCCTTTGCCTTCCCGCATGTCCACCAAATATGATAATACGTGCCTATGTTATGTTTACATTTCCAACATCTATCAGATATATTTTTAAACATTTTTGCTAATCTTGCTGGTGGAATGTATGAAAAACGGTCATAAGTGCTTTTTTCAGTGTTGTTGTAACTTTGAACAGTCACTAAACGAACTGCTGTAAATCAAAGACAATTTGTATACATTATTATTTATTTGCAAATGTGATAAACATATAGGAAATTCTGCTCTACAGACTTGTCAACCATCTCCTGAGAAAACAGGAACTTTACCAAATTCTTTTTGGTCAATCTTCATAGGAAAGTGGGATAATGAGAACTAAAAATAAAAAAGTGAAAGCAAGTTTAAATAAGGATGCTGTGCCAAACTTCTGTCTCTTTGCCAGAGCTTTCTTTTCAGTTCCCACCACAACCAATTATCTGTTACACCCTTATCCTACACAGCTGCATTCCTGGCAGTGTTTGAACTAGGGGAAGGGGATTTTAACGAATTTAGCATGCTTTTATCCCCACTTGAGTCAATTGTTGAATATTCAAAAAACAATCGATGGGAGTTACAAGAAAAAGAAACAGTATAGGCCTACTAGAGATTATCATCTACACAACTAGATCTGAGTGGAAGAAGAAAGACGAATCCATCAGTAATTCTCACATCACCCAAGTGTCCACACTCAGCTGGCAACTGAATAAATAGAAAATTCTGAAATGGGAGCCTGCCCTTGTCTGCTTACTTAACCTCAGGCATTTATCCTATGGGCTATTCTCCTCTTTTCTTCCCCAGATTCTTGATCATCTAGATACATCTAAACAAAAACTCACATCTCACCTATCTAGCTGAAGTCCACAAGTCTTAAAGTTGCCAAGGTTGAGGACCCCTGATCTAGTTGCTTTGACTATATCCAATGTGCACTCAATAATTTTCTTGGCACGTTTCTGCAATACGATAAAGAGTGTCCTTAGATTCAGCTCAAATGGACATGCAAATGCTCTTCATGATAACATGCTATATATTCAGAGAGAGCATAGACAGGCTGAATAGTGTTTTTTATTATACTCAGTAGCTCATAGGACAAGAGCCAAAGTTATCACAAGGAAGCATTTCCCAAAACTGTTATGCATCTGTACATTATTACTGCAAAGGCAAATGGTTTCAGTTACATATTGGCTCACAAAGACAAAGATCTAGACATATTTGATTAATTTCACACAGTATCACTTAGTAGTGCACTGAAAACTTTTAAAAGAAATCCAGAAAGCTGAACACAGATAAGTTGTTTAAAGCTGTGAATTAGGGAAAAAACATAAGTATAGTAGACTACCTGGCAAAGGCTACTAAATTATATATATATTTTTAAAAAAGAAACCCATGCCATTGTAACTAGATGAAATGCAGGCTGACATTTTTGGATGTTGGCTTGTTTGATTTCCTGTCATAAATTCAGACTAAAGTTTGAAAAAATCTGTAATCAGACACTCTTTGTGGACTCTGAAGCAAACAAAGTGATTTGTGTCTGTTAGAATTAAACAAGTGTGAATGAGTCTGCTCCAATGTTTACTTATATAGTAACAAAATATAATTTGCACAACTGTAACTACTGAATACTTCTGACTTTCTTACAACAGAAATAATTTCACAGGCCCTTTGAAATATTTACAAGTTTATGAGAAGGAAAGAACTATAGTCCTTGAGGCTATTTTAAAAATAAAGGAATGATAAACTTTACCAAACTTGTATCAGGGGTTTTCTTGAAATCTTATCTTAAACCGTAATGAAGCATCATAGGGCTGCTGGATTCCAGCCACACAAGATTCCTGGGAGTTCATTATTGTCCAAATTACTGCAGAATGTCTGAGGTTCGCTTAGCTCTATCTACATTCTACTAGGACAGCCTTCCAAAACCTGGCATACTACCCATATAGAAGGATAGCCGTTCCAGAAGGTCATGTGGTCTGGGAATTATGAAAACTGAAGTAAAAACATGTGGAAAGGTGTCAGATTGGGAAAGGCTGCATGCGATTAGACCTGGCTCAGTAATCATTCATAGAGGTCTGGGAAGCTGGATTTTATATTAGTAACAGAAAACATAGCAACCACAAATCATCCTATGTAATGACTGGAAAAGGTAGAACTGCAATATGTCCATGTTCAGACTTAATCTAGAATTATGGAGAAATTCTGTTTATTGTACTGTCTGAGTACAATAGGGCAGTTGTGTATACTATTGATTAGCTCTGTTCTGCTAGTAGGGGTGGCTAAAGTATTCACAAAAAGTAGCAAGCAAAAACAGCCTTTTACACATAAACCTGGATTATTTCAGTATGACATTCCCTGACAATCAAAGTGTGCTTTGTGAACAGGTTACTTCTATTGATTAAAGTGTGTTAAACAAATAAAAGAACTCAGCAAACCTGAGGTGTTTTCAAGCAAAATGAATCATATGTTGCCACTAAACGTGTTTCCAAAAAGTATAACAGCAGCTGTCATCTTTAAAAAGACAATCATTTTTTGCATCATACCGGACAGAATATGTTGTTCTGTTGATTAAACAATGATGCAAACTGGGAAAATGAATATTTGTCAATGAAATTGCAAACAGAAGTATCCATTTCACTCATTGACAATCTGACATTCTACTAAGAAAGGCTAGATTGCTTTACCATTTGACTGTGCAGCTTACCTACCACAAGAGTTATCTTCCTGAGCGAATTTATATTTGTATTTAACTTTATAAGAATGAATGTAATAAAACAGATGAAGTAGATTCAGTGGCATCAACATATGAAGATCTGGTATTATGATCAAAACCCTGTTTGCCATGCTGCAGATTTTGATATACACACATGCCATATGCTACCATGGCTACCCAAAAGACAGCCTTCCATGCTGGCTAAGGATGATATGGGTTGTAATAGTTCAGCTCACCTATAGTTCCTCAGTTGGGGAAAGCAGAATAAAAACCATGTTATTCTGAGGAAAACCAGAATAATATGTTAAATTTAAGGAATTTAAATCTTCTCTTTGCTGTGGAGTTGTTCAATAAGCTTACACTTAGTTCTATGTAAATGCCTGTATTGCAAAAAAAACCTGTATTTTTTCAGTAATCACAAGAAAAATAACATTGATATATTCTGATCTTTCATGTTTTTTAAAGAGAGAACTATTTCTAAAACTAGCACTGATGACTTTACCTAGTTGAATAATGAAATGTCTGCAAGAAAACCACCAACCTCAGAGAGCACCAAGAATTCCACTGATTTAAAGAAAATATGGTTTCACTGAATAAATTGCTTTGATATATTATGTCATCAAAGAAGAAGAAGCATCTGCTTTGAAAGGGAGAAAAACATTCTATCCTTACGGAGTATGCTTTTTTACAGAGAACCTCTAAATTAAGGTTATCACATTTGAGCTCTGGAAAGGTAAATCAGTGTTACAAAAAGATATAGAAGCTTCCATCTACTGGTCATCCAGATGTTTGCAGGCAGATCTCTATCACATGTTTCACATTACAGAAATTAATGTTGAAGAACCCTGATAATATGCTACTCAAATTTTCCAATCCAGATCTTTTTAAGATAGATAACTACAAATATGGAAATCCCTTGCAACTGTAGGATATGCTTGACGTTTAAAATGAATCAATTCATTGCAAACTTCCTTACTTTGCAAAATGTTCTGCCCAGTTTTCATACAAAAGAAAAAAAAATTGAAAGAGGAATCAAAGCTGAAAATTTAAAAACAAAATTCATATGATCCAATAGTTTAATGACATAGAAGATGACCTAACCATCATCACTTTAAAGTATGACTCTGTGCAAAGGCTGTGTTAAGACTGTTAGTCAGACTGAAAAAAAATATGAATTATGAGAGATAATCTGTTATCTGTAAAAACAACTTGCTTCTTAAGAAGAGAGGAATACATCATATTCCTCAGTATATATATCTCCTTTCAATAATGTTAGCAAATACACACACACACACATACACACACACACAGATAGATACATACGTGTGTATGTGTTTGCTAACATCATTGAACAACAATTACCCAGAATTTTAATCCTTTACAAAAAAAAAATCCTTTCCATGCTATTCATCTTATTGTGGAAACAAGATCTCTAAATGTCTCACAAAAATATGATTTTTTCCAGGAGCAAAATACTGAACTCAGTTTGAAGGCCATTGTATCTCAGAGCAAGGCATTACCACAGAATGGAAATACAATACAAGGTGAACAAATTAATGGAAGTTTCAGCTACTTAGGTCCTCTGAATGCAGGCCAAATTGTGCTGAAGGATGTCATTTGTCAAGGATATCATTAAGATTTAATAATGCATGAGCTTCATTTGGTCTATATAAGCACCAATAATTAGTTCCTCTGCCGCATAACAGATTCCCTCCTGTCCACACTCAGAAAATGAATGTGAATGTAACCAGATTTATATTTATTCAAGATTAATGAGAAAGATTTTATTACAGAAATATTGATTTTGATGATTTACCAAGTCACGCTCAGTACAAATAAAATTTAAAGAGGGAATTAAAAGAAATGGAAATTATAAGACAGCTTCTCTTAACATTTTTGTTTAAACATGCTTACCATGCTTTGCTTAAACATTTTTGTTTAAGAGAAGCCATCTTATATACAATGTGGCATATAAGCAACAAATAACTAGTTAATCAGAATGATCCCTCTATGTGAAATCCTATTATTGAGTGTATGTTTGGGGAAAGATCACATCCAATCAGTGGGATTGCACAGTTTTTCGTACATTGTATTTTTTTGTTTAGTTGTAAGCTGCCCAGAAATATTTAGGAGTTGGGTGACCTATTAATTAATTCAATAGCAAGAACATTTACCCAGAAGAATAGAAGCATTGAAATGAGAGAGCTTTTGTTTTTTTAAAAAGGAAGGTATAAGCATATTCTAGAATTATGTATCCACCACCCCCCAATCATCTACATGCTCTTGATAATAAAACTTTACTTTCTGTCTAGTAAGCAGAGGAGGCATCTCTAATGGCAGATTGAATCCAACATTTCAAATACATCCTATTGCAGCAACTAGTGTTCTGAACAGTTTGGATGTACCAAGAAGAATAAGATCCATTCTTTAGTTAGTGGCCAACAAGACAACTTATTAATTTAATATAACACAAACACTAGCAACAGAAAACAATTCAACCAGGGTCTTAAACTTCAAAATAGCTGACTTTAACAAACTCAGAGAACTTAGGGAAGATCCCATGGATGAAAATCCTAAAGGGGAAACAACCCAAAAAGCACGGGAAACCCTGAAAAATGCAATCATAAAAGCCCAGTCCAGCACAATACCACTGAAAAAGAAAAACAATAAATTCAAGAAGAAACCAGCATGGCTGCACAAAGTTTTTGGGCACTCAGTCTCTAAAAGGTTAGATGGCAAGGAAATACCAGGCAACAGGGAGAAAGCAGAGCTGCTTAACTCATATTTTGCATCAGTCCTCACACAAAAAGAAACCATAGCCCAACATACCAAAAAAAAAAAAAACACTGCAAAAGACAAACTAGAAACAAAATAAAAATAAGCAAGAAAATGGTAAGAGAGCATTATCCAATCTTGATGAATATAAATCACCAGGACCCGACAGATTACATCCAGAGTACTGAAGGATCTGGCAGATGTTATCTCAGAACCATTGCATCATATCTTTAAAAAATCCTGGAACACCAGAGAAGTACCTGAGGATTGGAAAAGGGCTGATGTGATTCCCATCTTCAAGAAAGGGGGAGGGGAAACAGACCCAGGAAACTACAGACCAATCAGTCTAACATCAATACCTGAGAAGATCCTGGAAAAGATAATCAAAAAACAGATCTGTGAACAACTAGAAACAAACAAAGTTATAACCAGTAGCCAGCATGGGTTTGTCAAAAACAGATCATGTCAAACCAAACTTATTTCATTATTTGACAAACTGACTAAATTAGTAGACCAGGGAAATGCTGTGGACATAGTATACTTAGACTTCAGTAAGGTATTCAATGAATTAGACCACAACCTACTTCTTGGTAAGCTAGAAAAATGTGAGATAAACAGCATCACCACCAGATGGATTTGTAAATGGTTAACAAAACATACTCAATAAGTAGTCCTTAATGGTACTACATCTACATGGAGGAAAGTAAGCAGCGGGGTACCACAAGGTTCCATCTTAAGCCCAGTACTCTTCAATATCTTCATAAATGACTTAGACAAGGAAATTGAAGGGGAACTCATCAAATTTGCAGATGACATCAAGCTGGCAGGAGTAGCCAACACTCCAGGAGACAAACTCAGGACCCAAAAAGATCTTGACAAACTTGTTGGCCCTGTCCAACAAAATGAGTTTCAGTGTGGAGAAAAACAAAGTCTTACATTTAGGTAGGAAAAATCAAAGATACAAGTACAGACTGGGTGAGACCTGGCTTAAAAACAGTGACTATGAGAGGGACCTTAGAGTCCTAGTAGATGATCACTTGACTATGAACCAGCAGTGTGCAGCAGCAGCCAAAAAAACTAATACAATCCTGGGTTGTATAAACAGAGGCATAGAATCAAGATCATATGAAGTATTAGTACCACTTTATAAAACCCTAGTAAGATCACACCTGGAATACTGCAGCCAATTTTGGTCACCATATCACAAAAAAGATGTTGAGAGTTTAGAAATAATTCAGAGAAGAGCAACTAAGATGATCAAAGGCCTGGAAACTAAAATATATGAAGAACGGCTGCAGGACTTGGGTTTGGCTAGTCTAAAGAAAAGAAGAAATAGGGGAAACAGGATAGCAGTATTCCAGTATTTGAGGGGCTGCCACAGAGAAGAGGGCATCAAACTATTCTCCAAAGCACCAAGGGAAGGATGAGAAACAGTGGGTGGAAACTGACCAAAGAGAGAAGCAACCTGGAATTAAGGAGAAACTTCCTGACAGTGAGGACAATTAACCAGTGGAACAGCTTGCCTTCAGAAATTGTGGGCGCTCCATCACTAGAGGTTTTTAAGAAGGGACTGGACAGTCGCTTGTCTGAGATGGTATAGGTCAGGGTTAAGCAACCTTGGCTCTTTTATGACTTGTGGACTTCAACTCCCAGAATTCCTGAGTCAGCATGGTATAGGTTCTCCTGGTATAGGTTCTCCTGCTTAAGCAGGGTACTGGACTCAAAGACCTCCAAGGTCCCTTCCAGTTCTATTCTACTCCTAATTCAAAATGTAAACAGCTGCCATTTCAAAACTCTTTTGAGGCAAGCTTTTCCTGTCATAAAAGACAAAACTAGAAAAAAAGTGGGGGGGAGCCTCCCATATTGAAACTAAACTGCAAGAGGCAATTATTTCACAATCAGTTGTGGTTTTACAGGCTAGATTGAACTCTCAGGGACTTCACTAAACAATTTTTCAGAGTTTGGGAGTAGGCAAAATAATATGCACTCATTAGGCATAATGTTCCAGCCAACTGATCTCCAGAATAGAGACAGTATCTGTGGGACTAAATGACAGACTAGTCTATTTCTGTTTCATAATTAATATCATCAAGGGCAGTGAAAGGCTTATGGCTACAGATTTTTTTCTATGACCATTTAATTCAAACATATTAATTTAAGAGTTTTCAAATAACATAAAAGGTATATTATTTATTTATAAAAGTTATTGACTGCCCATCTTACCGCTGGATAACTCTGGGTAACTTACAATCATAAAATATAAATATATACATATATTAAAAACATAAATAAATGAATATCAGCAAACACTAAGATTCAATTACATATGGGGAGGGTGGGGGCAGAGTGGAGGGTGGAATCTGTGGTTGACCGATCAATCACCTCCACTGTGATACACCCCCATTGAGGACTCAAGTTAACTGGCAGAGCCTGGTCTTTAGGGTTTTATGAAAGGTCAGGAGAGTTGGACTGACCTCACATCAGGGGCAAGATGTTCCAAAGGGCAGGTTCAATGGCAGAGAAGGTGCTTCTCCTAGACCACGCTAGCTGGAATAATCAGGCTGCAAGGCCCACAGCATGCCTTCCTGCCAGCATAGATGGGATGAACTAATCCCAGTGATTTGAGACGATCCCTCAAATAGCCTGGACCCCTGCCATGAAGGGCTTTAAATCAACACCTTGAATTGCACCCAGCAGACTGGCAGACAATGCAGCTCATCGAGCAGTGGTGTTATATGGGCCATTCTTCAAGCCCCCCAAAATGCCCCTGCCACTACGCTCTGCATCAGCTGTAACTTCTGAATGCTATTCAAGGGTAGCCCCATTTACAATAGTCCAACCATGAGATGACCAGGGCCTGAATGACTGAGCACAGGAATTCCTGATCCAGGAAAGGCTGCAACGGGCGCACAACCCAACATTGTGCGAAGGCTCTCTCAGCCGTGACTGCCACCTGCTCTTTAAGCAGGAGTTGTGAGTCCAGGAAAAACCCCAAGTTGCAGACAAGATCTGTTTGGGATAGGTGTTGCCCCCTCCAGAGTCAAAGATGACAAAGTCCTGGATCTTAGGGCCTATGCTCCCAATGCCATTTGGTCTTGCCAGAGTTCAGTCAAAGCTTAGTGTCCTCCATTCTGGCCTCTAAAGCCTCCAGACACCACAAGAGGGCAGCAACTTGGGTCACCAGAAATAGAAATGTAGAGTTGGGTATAATCAGCATACTGCAGATACATCACCCCATGGAGACTTATGATCTCACCCAGTGGCTTCATGTAGATGTTAAAAAGGAGTGGAGAGAGAACTGAGCCCTGTGGCATGCCACAAAATAGCAGTGGAGGGCTGGACTTCTCACTCCCTATTAACATCCATTGAGAATGGCCTTGGAGAAAGGAGCTGAAACAGCACAAAACTGTGCCACCCAGCGGTGGCTGTAGCCAACTTCAAAGGACATCATAGTCAGTGGTGTCAAAAGCTGCTGAAAGATCAAGGAGGGCGAGGATGGTTGCACTACCTCGACTGTGCTCTCACCAAAGATCATCAGCAAGTGCGACCAATGCCGTATCTGACTATTCTTAATTATGCAGCATCAGCATATGGATCAATCCATGTCTGCTAAAAGTGTTTTTAAAAAGGAAAAGAAAGCAAATATGAAACTAGAACAATGTTGATACTTTATGCTGAATAATATTTTACTTCTTTTAGAACTTTGATATTATTTTGGTTTGACATTATATATACCATACTGTGATATGCTTGTTATGAGCGTAATAATAACTGTGGTTCACTGACTTCAGTCAAGAAAAAGAAAATATATTAATATATTTAAATAAAACAGAAAAATAACTGAATTATCAAAGATTGGCAAAGGAAATATTTAAAAGTCAAACCTTATTTAGCAATAGCACTTAGACTTATATACCGCCTCACAGTGCTTTACAGCCCTTTCTAAATGGTTTTCAGAGTCAGCATTTATCTAGGTTTTTATTTCATGTAGCTAAATTTAATGTTTCACTAGCTTTAATAAAGATTATAATTTTGTGTCATTTTCATAATGTGTTTTCCCATAAAAAAGACATGGCAGAATTCCAGTTTTGTTCAAGGAAAAATGATTGGGCTTCTGATATTTATTTAGGGATAAAGATACCATCCACATTTTTTTAATTCCTATTAAGTCCTACTTCTACTGATTTTTGAAGCTGGATAATGAATCACAAACACCAAAAAGTCTGTCATGTGAAAAATACTTCACTTTACTTTAAGAGAAAGTATCCAAAGAAAATCAGTAGGTTTGATTTCATATTCCTGTGGTTTTAGAAAGTCCTCTGCATTTTACCGTTTTTGCTATCTTGAATTAATCTTTCAGATTTTAGCATTCCTCTTGTTTCCCTGCCATTTGAAAGAAATTAAAGGTGAAGGGATCAGTACAGGCCGTTCTATTTTTACTTCTGTATCAGCATCTGCACTGTCAGAATATCAAGAAAAGCCAAATGTTACTCATTTCTAAATAATATGTTTGCAGAATAAAAGAGACATTAAAGAGATAACTGAATTCATAAACATACCAAAAATTACAATTTACACTGTTACCATAAAAGGCTTTTAATAAGTAAAAAGATAATATCTATTTATATTATATACTAAACATAGTCAGAAATAATTTTAAAGAGAATTAGGAGTTAATATGGTAGACTTTTTTTGGAATAGCAAAAAAAAAACTATAGGAAAGAAACCAAGCTTCATCAAATATTGAGAAATCCAGATAATTGCCAATATTTCAATCTTTTCCAAAATCTGGGCTTATTCATTTTTTATGCCACTCTGTCTTATTTCTTACAAACTCATCATGTTTCCTAACTAGTAGCTTAAAATGTAGAAGCTATTGTCTATGCATTACCTGTTGTATCCAATACTGATTTGCCAGCCGGCTTGTCTGTCCCAAAGTCACCTGCCATGCACTGTGATGGAAAATGCAGCCTGATGCTCAGTTTTGTAGTCAGATGGGATGTCAGGATTCTAGTAAGCCAGAATCCCTTTATACTCAGACCTACCTTTTGAAGTTTCCAGAGCCCTGGATCTGAAGGAATAATGATGGTTGGGGCCCTTAGCCACCCTTTCCTTTAAATGCCTGTATTTGGAGCTTTTTGTCAGTGCTATCGGACTAATGCTCTGGAAAAATTATTGACACTTTGGGCTTGTACGCAAACCTCAGCATCCTCAAAACTTCTTGGGGTAATGCTGTTCCTTCTCCATCTTCCTCACCAATGTTTCTGCTGTCCTCTGATTTCTGCAGAATTTCAGTTCTGCCTTCATTTCTCAGCTCTCTTTCTCCCATCACTGCCATTGTTGAATCATTAGTTTTTAGGGCCATCTCATTTGAATGTCCAAAGCGAGGCCCTTAAAGAAAACAGTGGACTTTTCTCCTATAATTCATTTCAAATAACAGTGTGACACATCTTGAGTAGAAGAGCTTCTACATATACAGTAGTCCTTTTGATTATTGATAAAACAAAATACATTTGGCCTAAAATGAGGAGATAAGTATAAATATTCTTAGAATTTATTTATTTTTTTTAAAAAATATACAAAAATGTACCACTTTGTGGCATCCTGGTGCAGCCCTCTCCATACATCTACAAAGTATTTTGCTGGGCTCCACCCTCATCCTACCCTAGTGCTTGTGGGCAGAGTCTATTCTTCAAGGTCTTCTGGAAGGCAAGGTGGGCAGTGAGGAGAATTGCCTGGGTATGTTAGTTCTTGAGGCCAATGATCTGAGGATTCCATTCTTCCTGAATTATTTCTTGTTCAGTTTACTATTGTAAGGACAATACTGATTCTGTATCTCTTTGTTTTCCTCTTCTTCTTCCCTAGACCCTGCCATGCTATTTAAATTGTATGTCTGTGAGGTCAGGAATGTCCTGTTTTTACTAATTTTATGTGATAAATCCATATAAACTGTACATGTTTTAAGGAAAATATAATTTTTCTTCAGAGTGGAAAAAACAGGAGTTTGAGTTTTTAAAGGAATGATATGAGTAACAGACACATATCCAAAAGCTGTCATCCATTTTATGCCTGCAATTTCCTCAAACCCCACAATCTGAAGGGATATGGAGCCTGTGGACATCCCTATTTTAAATGAATGAACACACTAAAAAGATGAGAAGCCAAAATTATAACAACCAAATTCCAGATACAAAACAAGTCTAGACTTTTAAGAACACTTACTAATGCAACATGATGATTCAGACGGGAGCTACCTGAATCTCTAGGACGTGAGCAAGTAGAATGGCCAGAAATAAAGCAAGAAATGCAGATCACATGGAATTCAATAAAAATTTATTACCCGTAGGAATATGCATGCTGGTTGCCTCTTGAAAGGAGAAATACCAAAAATGCAGGTAGTCCTTGACTTATGACCATTATTGAGCCCAAAATGTATGTTGTTAAGTGAGACATTTGTTAGGTGAATTTTGCCCCAATTTATGAGCTTTCTTGCCATAGTTGTTAAGTGAATCACTGCAGTTGTTACATTAGTAACATGTTTGTTAAGTGAATCTGGCTTCCCCACTGACTTTGTTTGTCAGAAGGTCATAAAAGGTGATCACATGATCCCAGGACACTATAACTGTCATAAATAAGAACTAGTTGCAAAGCATCCAAATTTTGGTCACTTGACTATGGGGGATCTTGCAACAGTTGTAAGTATGAAAAATGGTCATACGTCACTTTTTTCAGTGTTGTGACTTTGAACGGTCACTAAATGAACTGTTCTAACTAGAGGACTACCTGTACATAAATATTTCAAAGCAGATTTGAGGGCAGACAATCAGGTTAAGACTTTGAAACAGGGGTTATTGCCAACAGGGAGAAAAAGGATTGATATTTATGAACAAAGCATCCAGGTTGACAAATATTGAAAACTAACAACAAAGCTGTAGGAGCAAAGCTTTTATTTCAAAGAAATGGATCAATAAACCAATAACCCCAGCAATAGCTTCTGCTGTGAAGGGGACTTTTCTGTTGCATGTTTTGCATTTTAACTCTGGGGAAGGAAACTTGTTTTTGTTGGTGTTGGTTTTGAGGTGATTGTACCTAAGCAACTAATAATAAACTAAGTGACAATGTCACTGAGCTATAAAGTTAAGAAGATGTTATATGCCATATATTTGTTTTCCAGCTTCTAAAAAATAGCGTTTCATGGCCATATCAAGCTGAAGATTACTCGCTACCTCTGTAAAAAAGGTGTTTCCTACACAGAGCTTTTGTTTTTCTAGCTATAACTACAGGTCATTTTTTCTGCATCTCTTCACACAGGTAAAAATAGAATAAAATCAACCTGAGGCAAAAGAGGGAAATTATCTTCTAGTCTCCAGTCTGTTTTGTGTGCATTGATCCAAATATCAGGATACATCTTATGCTGGATAACTGTTTTTAGAAAACATAAAACACCTAAAAAGCATTTGCGTATAACTTTCATGCATGTAGTCTACAAATTATTGCAGTCAGCTTTATCTTTTAAATTCTGTGGCAGGCATACAGGACATTATCCACTGATGCTGAACACTCTTTGAAATTGCAAAATGGTCCTTTGTTTTAGAAAAGTGATAAATGTCTTAATGAGCAGGCACTAAAATTAAAAGCAACCACATTTTATGAAATTTCAAAGATTCTTATTACATGAATTTTGAGGGTCAAAGTCCTCTTCATAGTCTTTAAAATTCTGAATACTTGAGCAGAGGGGAGGATGTAGGAGCAGAAATAGAAAAAGTGAAGGGGTAATTCAATGCAGATCTGGCCAGAAAAAACAGGATGACCAGAAAATGGCAGCAATTACATTTTTCCACATCTCTACTAATACATGCATACATTGAATGTGATGCTGCTAATATGATTCCTCATATTTCACTAAGCATGGCGGGCTTTTCCCCAGGAAAGCATGCACAGGATTGCAACCAAAATAACCACATATTGAATCTTCATTTCTTGTTTTTTAACCATGTATACATGGTCTCATGTGGTCATGAAGCCTGTCCTTCTTATTCTACAAGAATATTTTATATATTGTAATAGTTTTTTTATATTTTTGCAAGCTGACAAATGTCATTTTTTTTTCTTTTATATCATACATTTGAATTACCATCTCTTATCCAAAACTAGAACCTGCAGTACATTTTACATCACCCAGCTTTTCATTTGCTACAGTTTCGTCCTTTGTTTCAACAGAATGGATCATTCTGAATGTAGAGTCACCAAATTTGAATGGCAAGGATCAGATGGCCATTAGATGACACCAATGCTTTCTCATTCTTTTTGTTGCATTGGGTGATAATCTAAATGAATCCGACTGATGATCTGGGATAATGATAATGAAAATCCCAGTGAATATCTAAAGCAGCGGTTCTCAACTGTGGGTCGCGACCCTTTTGGGGGTCGCACAACCGTTTCACAGGGGTCGCCTAAGACCATCGGAAAATACATATATTTGATGGTCTTAGAAACCGAGACACCACTCCTCTATCCAGCCATCGCTGCCGCTACCGCCCTCCTCCTCCGCCACCGGCTCCTCCGCCTCCAGGGCACCCTTCTCCAACAGCGCCTGCTCCTGCCACCATAGCGCCATCGCGCGCACCCCCGATGCCACCCTGGGCTAGCTCAGCGGCCGGTCTGAGCCGAGCCGGGTCTGGGCTGCTGCTGCTGCTGCCTCTGGGCTGCTCCGCCACTGTTGCTGCTGCCAGCTGAGCTGAGCTGCAGCGCCCCCGGCCATGCTCTGCGCCACGCAGGAGCCTGCCCCGCGCCACCTGACCAGCCTCCCTTGCCGTCGGAGGCTGCCTCGGCCCTCTGGTGCCCGGCACAGCCATGGGGCTGCCGGGCAGGAGCGGCTCCTTCTCGGCTCACCAGGTTCCAGGCCTCGGAAGCAGCCAGGAGGCGGAAAAGAGGGCGAGGCAGCGGCGATGCCCATATGTGCATCGGAGGCCAGCTGGCCGGGCCAGGAGGGGAGAAGCGGTGCCTTCCGAGCGGGAGCTAGCGCTCCGGCCACGCCCCTCTTACGTGCAATGGGCTGCGTGGCATGGAAAGGAACTCCCACGACCCCACCACTGCAATGGCGCTCAGAAGGCTGGAGGGGCAGGTAGGTCCCAGGGGGGTGGCTGGGAGAGGTCAAGAGGTGCCGGGATGAGGATGGGGGCTCCAGGTTGGTGGGTGTGAGAGGGCAGCTGGTGGCTCCGAGGTGCACGGATCCTCCGCGCAGCTTCTGAGGCCCCGGATGTGCTGCTCCTTGGCTCTCCACCAGGCTCTCCGCCAGAGCCTTCCCCCCCTCCCCGGGCAATTGTGCGGAGCTGCTTGTGCGTCGTTGGCAGCACCTCCTCCCTTAATCTCTCTCTCCTTCCTTCCTTCCTTTCCCCTTCAATCTCCTTCCTTCTCCATCTCCTTCCTTCCTTTCCCCTTCAATCTTCCTTCCTTCCATCTCCATCCCTTCCCCTTCAATCTCTCTCTCCTTCCTTCCTTTCCCCTTCAATCTTCCTTCCTTCCATCTCCATCTCCATCCCTTGGCGGGTGTGAGAGGGCAGCCGGCGGCTCTGAGGTGCACGGATCCTCCATGCAGCTTCCGAGGTTCCGGATGTGCTGCCCCTTGGCTATCCAGCAGGCTCTCTACCAGAGCCTCCCGCCCTCCATGGGAAATTGTGCAGAGCTGCTTGTGCGTCCTTGGTAGCACCTCCCCCCTTCCATCTCTTTCACCTTCCTTCCTTCCTTCCTTCCTTCCTTTTTTCCTTCCTTCCCCCTTCAATCTTCCTTCCTTCCATCTCCATCCCTTCCCCTTCAATCTCTCTCTCCTTCCTTCCTTCCTTCCTTTCCCCTTCAATCTCCTTCCTTCTCCATTTCCTTCCTTTCCCCTTCAATCTTCCTTCCTTCCATCTCCATCCCTTCCCCTTCAATCTCTCTCTCCTTCCTTCCTTTCCCCTTCAATCTTCCTTCCTTCCATCTCCATCTCCATCCCTTGGCGGGTGTGAGAGGGCAGCCGGCGGCTCTGAGGCGCACGGATCCTCCATGCAGCTTCTGAGGCCCCGGATGTGCTGCCCCTTGGCTCTCCAGCAGGCTCTCTACCAGAGCCTCCCGCCCTCCATGGGAAATTGTGCAGAGCTGCTTGTGCGTCCTTGGCAGCACCTCCCCCCTTCCATCTCTTTCTCCTTCCTTCCTTCCTTCCTTCCTTCCTTCCTTCCTTCCTTCCTTCCTTCCTTCCTTCCTTCCTTCCCCCTTCAATTTCCTTCCTTCTCCATCTCCTTCCTTTCCCCTTCAATCTTCCTTCCTTCCTTCCATCTCCATCTCCATCCCTTCCCCTTCAATCTCTCTCTCCTTCTTTCCTTTCTTTCTTTCTTTCTTTCTTTCTTTCTTTCTTTCTTTCTTTCTTTCTTTCTTTCTTTCTTTCTTTCTTTCTTTCTTTCTTCCTTCCTTTCCCCTTCAATCTTCCTTCCTTTTCCATCTCTTCCTTTCCCCTTCAATCATCCTTCCTTCCTTTCATCTCTATCCCTTCCCCTTCAATCTCCTTCTTTCCTTCCTTCCTTCCTTCCTTCCTTCCTTCCTTCCTTCCTTCCTTCCTTCCTTCCTTCCTTCCTTCCTTTCTTCTTTCCTTCCTTCCTTCCTTCCTCCTTCAATCTCCTTCCTTCTCCATCTCCTTCCTTTCCCCTTCAATCTTCCTTCCTTCCCCTTCCCTCCCTCCCAACATTTTTGAGCAAGGAAGAGTAAGCTTCTCCAGTGAGCATTGCTATATTGTTTTTGTAATTCATCACTATGCTTTCATTATGTTCAATTCGTAACAATGAAAATACACCCTGCATATCAGATATTTACATTAGGATTCCAAACAGTAGCAAAATTACAGTTATGAAGTAGCAACGAAAATAATTTTATGGTTGGGGGTCACCACAACATGAGGAACTGTATTAAGGGGTCACGGCATTAGAAAGGTTGAGAACCACTGCCCTATACTATAACTGTACATTTGGTTTTTCTTGCCTAAATGTAGAACCTTACTTTTTTCACCATTGAATTTCATTTTGTTAGATAGCGCCAAGTGTTCAAGTCTGTCCAGATCCTCCTGTATCCTAAGCCTGTCTTTTGGAGTGTTGGCTATTCCTGCCAGCTTGGTGTCGTCTGCAAATTTGATGAGTTCCCCATCTATCCCCTCGTCCAGATCGTTGATGAAGATGTTGAAGAGCACTGGGCCCAGAACAAGCCCTGGGGCACCCCACTACACACTTCCCTCCTTCTTCCAATAGAAAGCCAATTCAAAGGCTAACAAGCTTATTTTTTTATTAATTTGCTTCCAATAACCTGGATCACCCAAAAAAATAATATGTAAGGAATGAACAGCAGACATGTCCATAACATATGCACTAAGATTCCTTCAGCTTTATTACATTTCCATCAGGGAAAAAATAACAGTTAACTTTTAAAAAATATTTCTTCAAAGGGTCAAATAATGCTAAAAATTATTTTGCAGTTGAACTAATCAAGTTATAAATTATAATTCTAACATTCCTTAAAACCTGAAGCCCTTTTTTCATGAATATGAGAGTGAGTGACTGGTCCAAGTTCACTCAGATGATTTTGTGCGTACTAAAGTCTCCTGGTTTGAGTCTTGTGTCCTAAACTACATCAAACTGGCCCGCTTCAGCAATGTACTATACTTACTCCAATTCTCTGTTCCAAATTTCCTCTGTATTAATTTTGTATTTTTCTAACAAAATATGATCATAATAAACTGTTGATTTAATCCATATGACGCGTTCTCCAATATATTCAGTGTCTCCAGAGTTTCAGAAGCCACAAGAGCTTTGGGACTGGAAGAGCAGACAGTGCAAATTAATGCTTGCATACTTGTTGCTGCTCAAAGATTGACAGAATTCATGATGCACTGGCTGTCTGGATATGTGCTAGAAATGGAAAAGAATAGCTAAATAGCATCCTTTTTCTGACTAAAATGGAATAACCTGTGTTTGAATTAATAGTGCAATATTGATTCTCAATATACTTTTAAAATGAGCAAAGGGGGGAAAGAAAGAGGACACATGAGTTGCCATATAAATGAAAAAGAAGTACTTCAGACCAAGAATAGTTTGAGATCAATTCTTCTTTCTGATCAAAACTTTCCTTTTAAATACTGTTGGTATTACTAATAGAATTTTAAGACCTTAATATAAAATGGCCTTAATTTATAAATCAGCATTGTATGTAAGCCTTATCTTTTTTTTAGACAAGAGAAAATTGAGTTTTAATTTGTTGTTGGTGGAAGTCTTTGATCCATTTCTCAATCTTACTCTTCTTACTCAGTTATTGTTAAGATAAAATTGAGAAGAATGGAGATCTTATAAAGCTTCTCCTGTCATGAAAAGATATTAAAATAATCTAATCATCTACCATAACATGAAAATAGAAATTTTATGCTATGTCCATTGGATTATGGTCAAAAACAATTGAATTACTGAATAATATTGTCCACTAAAAACAAAGAATCAATAAATAATTTATTTCAAAACAGGACTGCAATTTATAAAAATATAAACTAGAACTGCAGTGAAAGTTCTTTTAAGCCTCAAAAGAATTTTTATAATGTAAGTTTCAATAAGGTAATGATAATGAAACTCATAATAAAATAGAAATGGAATGTGGAAGTGGAATTGGATTCAGTATGAATTATCTGAATGGGGATTGTTATAAAAGGGTCATCAACACATTTTCAAGGATATTCTTCAACAGCAGGGAAATATTAGATGATTGTTCATCTACATACACATGATAAGTATGTTAAATAATCATTGACAAAGTATTTAATAATTACTTTTGTTCAGGGCTTTTTTTCTCCTAGAACGCCCAGAATGGAGTTCCGGCATCTTTTTTGGATGGAACCTTGTAGGGTAGGCAAAGCGGGTTGTATAAAGTGTGTGAGTTCTGGCACTTTTTTTTTTTTTTACAAAAAAAGCACTGCTTTTGCTCCGGATCTGCAAAGGATAAAAATTACCATATATAGTACTTTGAAATAAGATGTTCACCACTTGCTTCCTGAGGTAACCATTTCAACAAGGAAAAACTTTGATACAATAAAGAACATTGTAAATATTAGTAAAAGACAAGCGTGTTATCAGAAAAGAAGAGATAAAGCACTGTAGAAAACATCAAAGAACATTTTGCATTACCAGGATTAAATAGTTTTGTAGAATATGTTTCAAAGCAATATTCCCATGCTTTCTGGTTTTGAAACTGGCCATTGTAAGCCAATTGGAACTAATTGCCTAACCTTGAAGATGGGGAAGGCTAATTTAGATTTTTGTAGATCCATCTCAGTAGATTGCCAGCATGAGACAATATTTATTTGAGTTCTAATATTTTAAAACTCAGATTATAATTTATTTTACTCTATAAAATCTCATTCCTGTGCCAGTACAGTACAATTACATTTAGTAAAATGGATGTATTGCTTCCAGCCCTGTACTACATTTAATAATTATGTACTTTATCTCTCTGGTTTTTCTCAGCATGCCATCAACAAGTTGTGTAAGTTAAATTCCACTTTAATAAATAACTTTATGTCTATGACCTGCCAAGATCTTTTTGCTTAGCCCTTTGAGT